>CM076854.1:153517165-154117165 GCA_039519185.1 Astragalus membranaceus
TTTTTTGAATGGTGACTTAGAAGAAGAAATTTACATGAATCAACCCGAAGGATGTATAGTTTCAGGTCAAGAAAACAAAGTTTGCAAACTCCTTAAGTCGTTATATGGTTTAAAACAAGCACCAAAACAATGGCATGAAAAATTCGACAGAACGTTAGTCGAAGATGGCTTCACCACAACTGAAGTTGATAAATGTGTTTACACTAAAACTGTGTGTGGAGAACATGTAATCATATGTTTATATGTAGATGACATGCTCATATTTGGTACTTGTCTGGATATTGTTATCAAAACAAAATCCTTTCTTTCATCTAGTTTCGACATGAAAGATATGGGTGGGTGAGGCTAATGTAATATTAGGAGTTAGAATCATCAGGGAAGGTGATAGTATCACACTAACGCAAGATCATTATGTGGAAAAACTTCTTAGGAAGTTTGGACACTATGACTCAACCCCCTTGAGTACCCCTATGAAGCTAACTCACGCTTAAAGAAAAATAGAGGTGATCCTGTTGACCAACCTCAGTATGCCCAAGTAATTGGGAGCCTACTGCATTTAATGAACTTTTCTCGACCAGACATTGCATTCACAGTCGGTCGTCTGAATAGGTATACTCACAATCCTGGTCAGGATCATTGGAAGGCAATTGCTCACCTTATGAGATATTTGAGAGGTACCACAACTTATGGTATTACTTATAGTGGATTTCCCGCAGTATTAGAGGGATACTGTGATGCTAACTGGATATCTGATTCAGATGAGACAAAATCCACTAGGGGTTACATTTTCACACTTGGTGGTGGTGCGGTAACTTGGAGGTCAGCCAAACAATCCATCATTGCTAGATCGACTACGGAGTCGGAATTTGTAGCTCTGGAATTGGCTGGTACTGAAGCTGAATGGTTGAAGAACCTTTTAGCTAGTATTCCTTTGGGAATAAAACCGACACCATCAGTGTCAATACATTGTGATAGTCAATCGGCAATAGCCGTTGCAAAGAATAAGACCTATAATGGCAAAAATAGACATGTGCAATTAAGACATAATGTTGTCAAACAATTGCAAAAGTATGGAGCAATATCGATCGACTATGTGAAGTCAGAAGTGAATTTGGCCGATCCTCTGACAAAACCCTTAGGGAAGAAAATGATATGTGAAACATCGAGGGGAATGGGACTAAAAGCCAACTGATATTAAGAAGTGATGGTAACCCAACCTTTGTGATTGGAGATCCCATGAATAAGGTTCAATGTGGTAAAAACAAGTTACTTCTTGATAGTTCTAGCACTGGAAATTAATTCAAGTAAATTAATTTCATTATTGTCCCTTCCTATGGTGTTATTGTGATGGTGCTAGACTGCAGGGTTAAAAGGATAAGCTTAAAGCTTTTAATGATTTTCATAGCCCTTATGGGTGGTGTATGACTTGCAGCATACACTTGATGAAATCACCTATATGAGTGTCAAGTGGGGCCGCTTGCATGAGATCCTGGCGAGGTATCTAGAGCACTCATGAATACCGAGCACGCGCAGGGCCTAGTAGCGCAACACCGCGAAAACAGCAAGAATTGTGGGGGTGTAATGTGATAATGAAACCTCTAACATATAATATGCGTCTTGGGTTCCATAGCTTGCTATACCAATTCACAGTATGTTATGTTTTATCTATCTAGGACTGGTTCCATAGCTAGCTATACAGCTCCGAAACATTACATCTACGATGTTAACCCAGAAAACCTCTTTTATAAATTTATTTTTCAACTTTTGAAATATGTGGGGGATTGTTGTATTTTATTGAAAATAAATGGATATTTCAAAAGTGAGAAGTCCCACATTGCTTGGCTTTGGATTCACCAAAGTCTTCATATACTAAAGCTTAATGAGAGCTAGTAAACAAGCAACTAGAAGGGACTCCCTCGCGCGCACAAGTAGGGACCAACATGGCTTGGTTCAGTGCGAATCTTTCGATTCCCCCCCCCTGCGCCCTCGACTGGCTTTGTACTGATTTTATTAAATAAAATATTACTTTTATCAGCCTATCCGTATACGCCCAATCATGGGTCGAAATGTTTAATGAAATAATTTGTAACGGAAAGTTCAGGTCGAAAAACTGCAAGTTGATCGAACTGATTGGCAAAACAATCTGGTCGAATACTGAAAGTTGGTCGAACTGACTGGTGAAAAGATTTTGTCGAAAACTGAAACTTAATTTCCTTTATTTTGTAACTGCCAGTTTCTTCCAACGGCTTCTTTTCTTTTAAACCTATTTATTTCGTAACCGCAGAGTTAAGTCTTTTGATCACAATTGATTTTCGAAAACGGTTTTTGTCTGGCTATTGATTGCTGGAGCCTATGTCTCTAACAGCTATTTTTCTTAAAGCCTATATAAACGATTTCGAGTTGCACTTGAAACATCTCTCAAAATTTATTCTTCCACCTTTCTTGAAAAAGAGCTCTGGGTTGCTCTCCTGTCAATATCTAGTTCTTCTTGCCAGTTCTGATACCTCTTTCGTTACTGCGATTGAGAAGACCCGGTTGTACCTCGGGGAATTTGCGCTGTAGAGGCAGATAAATTCTTCAGGGCAGTCGCAAGACGCCTCCGGTTGTTTATCTAACATTTCTGTGTTTGCAGGTTCATTTTCGACAGCAGATAATTCGACTTCGACAGCTTCTGTTTCTGCACACTTGGTTCGCAGCAGTCCTTGCCACTCAACAGCATCAGTCGAAACTTTACTACTGCATTTCGACTGCAGTCAGCATAATTCGACTACAGCCATATCAGAATTTTCGACAACAATCTTTCTCCTTTCACCATCTCTCTCTCTCTCTCTCTCTCTCTCTCTCTCTCTCTCTCTCTCTCTCTCAGGAGGGGAAATCAAACAGGTATGGTACTCTCTCTTCTTCCCTTTTGGTTCTATTTTTCTTTTGGAACTCCGCATGGTTCGAAAGTTCATTTTCAAACCCGTGTTTTTGACATGTCGTAAGTTCATTAACGAACGGTTTCGGCCTCAAACTTCTGAACCTGCGTTGTTGTTTTTGTTCAATGGAGTGTCTGGAAATGAACTTCCGAACCGGTTCGTTAATGAACTTCTGAACCGTGCCAAATGATAATTTAATCAAAACAATACCAACCAAGAATGATAATCTGTGCGAGACAAAACCAGCCCGCCACCCCATTTTCAAGTTGAATGAACATTAAGTAATGAAATAAAGACATCTAAATATTTTGTCGAATTAACCAGCTACAATTCATCGACAACTAGAAGAAAGTTATAAACCAGATAGCCAACCACAGAATACCGATACATATCATAAATGACCACCAAACAGTGCCACAAAAGTGCACTTAACTTACAAAGAGTTGAACTTCCAACAAGAGTATATAGTTTATAAAACATAAACAAGAAGTTGCTATAAATGTTCCAAAGGAACCCAAAAGATAGATATCAAGAGTTTCATAAATGTTGTCAACAGAATGAACACAACCAACGAAGAAACTGTAGCTACAACAAGCATCTTTCTTCCCACCATCGTGCCATGTATAATGCCTGATGTCCTTGAAATTGGGGTTGCAGATCTACAATTCAAAAAGGGACTCATATGTTAGACTTTAGGGTGAAATAGCAAAGCACAAATAAACCAAAAATAAAGATGATTGCATAATGCTCATAAGTGCAGCCATATTCCTCGGTAAATAAAGAAAGAAATTAGATGTGAGATGAGGTATATTAAAAATTAGAATCTATTACAATCTATACCAATATCATTGTCAGGTGCATAAATAATTTATTAATTCTTCTCAAATCAGCATGGTTATGCTTGGCCAATTTAAACAAAACAAAAGAAGAGGAATAACTAATACACATGAAATTGCAAAAACATCATTACGCTTGGAATATACATAGATAACAGAGATCTACACATTGAAATAGGACTCCTGAGTTTATTCAATGAATTATCTATAACAAAATTCAGAAGTAAATGAAAAAAATGCAAGTTTGAAGAAATAAATTATGGATTTGCCTTTTCTCATTTATATATAGATCAATAAATATTACAAAACTGACCAAGCCAACTGAAATGACTTGCTCATTAACCAGTTTCCAGCTTCCTTTATTCACTATGTTGTTTTTGATATTTATACTTGCACTTCAAATTGAAATAATGTATAATCTTCGCAAACAAAAGACTATTTCATACTTTAGTTTTGTTTAAAACTTCCTGAGACCAACACAATAAAGAATATTCAAGAGAGAATGAATTACCTATTGGGTGAATCATCTCCAGGCTAATTACTTAATATTTTACTTAAAAAAACCATCTTCTAGCTTATAATAAATGTAGCAATAAAACAAATTCATTTAATTTAGAGTAGCATTATCAATTACGGATGGCGAACATAGCCAAAGACCAAAAAACCACTATTTCAAGTGGCTATTTCGTCCAAAAATGTCACGGTGCTGCCATCCTTTTAAAATTGGCCAACGCGGTCGGCAAATATTCTAGGACGGCAATCTGCCATGGTGCTATTATTGTTAACACAACAAATTATCATTCAATCACAGAATCAACCAAAGCCACCATACTTTAATATCAACACAATCTATTAAAAATGTACGTGATTTAACACAAATTTAGACGAGTAAAGCATTGAATAAGAACTTACTTTTAACCAGTCGAAGCCAAGCTTTCAACATAATCCATGACATAGGTATGCCAACAATATCCACCGGTAATCTTAATTCTCTCTGCTCTATTATCATTCCAATTATAGAGAATTGCTTCTCTCTCTAGGACGTTAGCCAATATAAGTGCATCACCATTCTCAGAAAGGCACAATGGCAACATCTGATAATGTTGCCTCGTGTTAATGTCACCATTTTGAAGATTTAGATAACTGATTTTAAAGAATTGAGTCCAGGACTTTTCAACTCCAAATTCCAACATCTTCCATATAACAAAATGGGTTTCCTTGACATCATGCACAAAACAAAGACAATCCATCATTGTACAAATAGTTGGCTCAACAAGGGGCACTGCATCAAAACCCTTAGGAGGCAACAACTGCATGTACATCTCAGTACCCAGATCAAGCGAAACAATCACAAATTGCTTCACAGTGATAGCATTCCAATCATCAATATAACCAGAGTTATTGCGAATGGCCAACCAATTGAGAGTCCCATTCAAATACACGCTATCATTATCCATAGGACGATTATAACCGAGAGGAATATCGGGAAAATTTTGAAGATTTCTCCAAACATGATCACCAGAACTGTAAACTTTCACCTCATTTCTGCATGAAGTATTTTTGCAATAGTATCCATACAAATGCATCACTACAATCTTATAACTATCGGTTAAATTATCATAACCAAATGCAAACTTTAAAGAGCTAGATAAAAGATCACGAAGTTCACGGCGAAAAGAGCCAAATTTCTCAGATATTTTGTTAGTAGCCGGATTCCAGAAACTAAACCACACATCTATATACTCAATATTAGCAGAACAACCACGGAAGCATAGTAATCCATTGCAGGAACCAACAATACACTCTTCAGAAAAGCGATCTGATATGCTGAGGGGTAAATGGCGTACAGGGAAGGGTAAAACAGTTGAATCAGCAACAGATTTGAATTTGCCCAAAAACAGTGTGGGGCGCGAAGTTGATTTCTTAAGGTGCATTTTTACGAAAGAAGAATCAGAGAGAAAAGTGTTCCATGACTTACAGACAGACTTCATTCGCAGAATCTCTTTCACTGAAAGGTAGGAAATGATATGTGCAATGATTTCTTCGGGGAGGACTAGACTCGACATTGGGGAAGAATTGGAGTTGTTTGAGTTAGGTTGAGGGAGATCCATGAGAGTAGTGGAGAGAAAGGGTTAGGGTTTCGAGAATTCGATTTGACTAGATTGGGAATGTCAGTTTTAGATTGCTGATGTGAATTTGTTGAGCTGGATCTATGTCAGATTTATGTGGCATGCAAGTATGCAACACGTCGGGCACTATGTGTATGTGGCATACAAACAGAGATTGGAGCCTTGTAGATTTACAACACGTGTAATATGTGTATGTGGCATGCAACATGGGTAAGACACAGACGGGTTCGGGCCCAAATAAGTCAATCCGGCCTAATCCACGGTTGATATCATAAGACCCATTTCCGTCCAAACTTTCCTTCAGTTTCTATGGGTTCGGTTTCACGGGTTATGCGGGTTAGTCGGTCAGAAAAGGGCGGGTTGGGAGAAAAAAAAACAAAGAAAGCAAGCAGAATAGATGCAGAGAAACGCGCTATGGAGAAGGACGAAGAAAAAGCTTCTGGAAAAGATGGGCCATGGAGGTTTGGCTCTGGAAAGGAAGAAGAAGGAATTTGCGAGAGAATACGTCTTCTGCCTTTCGTTTTCTTGAATAATGGAAAAAAATTATTAAAGCAAACACGTTAATAAGCAATGAATTACAATTATGAAAATTTTAAAAGGCAATAAATGACTTTCCTTGGGAATAGTCAAACACATTAAATGTGAACTGATGACCGACTCGGTCATGGAATTATGTTATTGGGTCATTAGTCGAACGGGTTGTTTGGTTGTCTAATAAAATAATTTAAAAAATATATAATGTATAGTAAAAATATTTATATCTTCTTTTTTGTAATTAAGTAAAATGATAATATTTTAATTTAATAACATATAAATATCTGTAAAATCACAAATATATATTATTTTTATACTTTTACAAATAAAAATATATCTATGTTTATTTAATGGACAATATAATTTTTTATGTGATACATATAAATATAAAAGTTGTATTAATATATATAGTGAACGACTCGGGTTAGAACAGTTAGTTATTGTGAGAACATTAAATAATAATCGTGAGACTAAAATTAACGATTCAGATTATTAGATTATGTCATTAATTACAAGATTTTCCGTGTTTAATTAAAAAAGGAACAATCGTTTGAGATGTTATAATTAATGACGTAATCTGAACCGTTAATTTTAATCGAACGGTTTCACACAAAACTTCATCCTCTCTCTCTCTCTCTCACACACCACACACACAAACACACACACATCACCCTCCTTTCTTTCAAACTTTCTCCTTCTCTTAATCTTCTTCCTCCTCCCCTTTTTCTCTAACTCTCTCTCATTGCTCTATTTTCACAATTTATCTACTTGAATCATCTACAAGTCTCTTAACGTTGTAGTTGTAATTTTAATGTTTTTGAACACATCATTTTTTTTTTGGTTTTTAATAATTCTTATTTTGCTTTGGAGACCAAACAAGAAAATATTGTCGGAATAATTATTTTTTCTATTGAGTTCTAACGAGAAAATGTTAGATGTTGTTAGCAATTTCATTACTTTTGATTCTTGATGGTGAAACATTACATGTTGTCGAAATAATTATATTTTGTTTTTATTTTCAAGAATGTCTTTATTTTTTATAAATAATTATTTTGTTTTTTTAAGTCTCACGAGAAATATTACATGTTTATGAAATGAATATCTTTACATTTTATAAATGAATAACTTGTTTTCCTATGAATTATTGTTTTGCTTTTGAGTCACGAGGATAAAAAACATTAGATGTTTTCGAGATAATGTTTTTTATATTCCCTCGGTCACATATTACTTGATGTTGTAGCAAAAAAGGTTTGTCCACATTACTTTTTGAGCTTTAGTGGGAATCATTATAAATGGTTGATATAATTTCATTACTGATAAAATATGTTATAAAATCTCTGATTTCATTTACAAATTCTTTTTTTTTGACAATTTCATTTACAAATTCTATAAATTTTTTTTACTACAAACGTTTAGATTAGTTTAACTATTCAAATTTGTTTTTAGAATATTTGATATCATATAATTTCGTGCTACCCGTGCTTAGACACAGGTTTACGTTTATCTATCTACTATCCATATAAAAAACAATGGGCTGGTCTAATTATCATTATAGCCCTCTTATATTTTTCATACATCATCAATTTTCGGGTGGCAAAATGGTAATTTCATCATCCTCTTTTGTCTTTCTAACTTTTTTTTTCACTTTTTTCCAACATTTATCACTTTTCAAACAATCATATTCTCATTTTTTTCACTTTTTTCAACATTTTTTACTTTTTCACACAAAACTTCATCCCCTCTCTCTCTCTCTCTCTCTCTCTCTCTCTCTCTCTCTCTCTCTCTCCTCTCTCTCTCTCTCTCTCTCTCACACACACACACACACAACATGCACACATCACCCTCCTTTCTTTCAAAGTTTCTCTCTCTTTTTTCTCCAACTTTCTCATTGCTCTATCTACTTGAATTATCTACAAGTGTTTTAGTAGGTTGTAGTTGTAATTTTAATGCTTTTGAACTGATCAATTTTTTTTTGGTTTTTTATAAATCCTTATTTTGCTTGATTCTAACGAGAAAATATTAGATGTTGTTGGCAATTTCATTATTTTTGATTCTCGATGGTGAAACATTACATGTTGTCAGAATAATTATATTTTATTTTTACTTTCAAGAATATATTTATTTTTTATAAATAATTTATTTGTTTTTTTGAGTCTCGCGAGAAATATTACATGTTTTTGGAATGAATATCTTTACATTTTATAAATAAATAATTTGTTTTCCTATGATTAATCATTGTTTTGCTTTTGAGCCACGACGATAAAAAACATTAGATATTATCGAGATAATGTTTTTTTTATACTCCCTCTGTCACATATTACTTGATATTGTAGCCAAAAAAGTTTGTCCCACGTTACTTTTTGAGCTTTAATGGGAAATATTTCAAATTGTTGATATAATTTCGTTACTGATAAAACATAAAATCTCTGATTTCATTTACAAATTCTATAAATATATTTTACTACAAAAATTTAGATTAGTTTTACTTTTCAAATTTGTTTTTAGAATATTTGATATCATATAATTTCGTGCTACCTAGTTTTTGGAAAAATTCTATTCAAACCCTATATTTCTAGTGTTTTTCTCACTTAAGGAAAAGCCATTGAAAGTGATAATTTGGTCAGAGTTATTGACATTTCAGTTAAGATAGGAATATAGGAGTTAAATGATATGCTAGGCTACGTGGTTTCCTCCTATCTGTTGTGTCTTTATCTCACGGTAGCAAAAATAAGGAAAAAGTTATTGGTTGTCACTACAAGAATAATGTGTATTATCAGCGGAATTTTTCCTTTGATACTGTTTTGGCGAAAAAATTGGAATTTTTGACAGATTTTTTCCTTCGGTACTGTTCCAGCGGCAAAATTGGAATTTCCGGCGCTACCGTTCCGACAAAAAAAATTGGAATTTGCTGCGGATTTTTTCCCCTCGGTACCTTTCTGGCGGATTTTTATTTTAAAATTATTATTATTATTATTTTAAAAAAATCAGCTAATAAAATTACAGGCGGATTTTGGCGTTTTATATATTGGCAGATTTTTTAAATTCTTTTTTAAAAACCCACTGGTAAAATTATTGACGACTTAAATTTTTTTCTTCTTAAATCCACCAGTAAAACCGTCGGAACCGTCTGAAAATACGTATAAATAAAACTTTTTCCTACACTCTTCTCATTCTCTCATTATCTTTATTTCCTTCTCATTCTCTTCTACATGTTTCACTATATTATCTTTCTTCTTCTTTCTCATGCTCTTCATTCTCCATAAATTTCTCCATATATCTCTCTTCTACATTTTCCCTTTCTTCTTCCTTCTCACTCCTTTATTCTTATTCTTTCTTACTTATTTATTCTCAATCATTCTAATTCTCTCCTATATTATTTCTTCTCACACTGTCCTTCATTCTTATTCCTTCTTACTTCTTCATTCTCACTCTTCCATTCATTCTCATTCTCTCCTATATAATTTCTTCTCATGATCTCCTTCATTCTTATTCCTTCTTACTTCTTCATTCTCATTCTCTCCTAATTATTTTTTATTAAATTAATTATAAATATTCCGGCGGATTTTGGCATTTTTACCGGTGGATTTTTAATTTTTAAAAATTCGTCGATAAATTTGACGGTAATTTTACCGGCCAAAAATTCTGAAGGTAATTATCGGCGGAAAATCCGCCAAAAAATGTTACCTACGAGCGTTTTACCGGCGGCCAAAATCCACCAGAAACGTGACATTTTTGGTGGATTTCGTGCGGTGCCGGCGGATTTTTTCCGTCGATAATGAGCGAATTTTTTGTAATGTGTTTGCACCGAGCTAAACCAAAATTGGTTACTTTTATTCAATTGATTGTAGATAAGGAAAGGAAACTAGTTGAGACCGACGGGAAAAACCCTTATTGTTTATATGAATTATATCGAGGTTTACACAACTAAACACGCTATCTATGGTGTTTGTGTAGGAACTAAGTGGATCCATAAATAATAACTCACAATTGTTTTGAAGATATCGAATAATATAATAAAATAATATTATTCTAGAGATTTAATTTGACACGTCAGTTAAAGAAGTTAGTCAATTGGTAACCGCCTTATATATCAACCATTCCATATATTGTTATTTGTTGTGGTTGTAAAAACCTTTTCATTACATGGGTACATAAGTTAAACTCTTATCCTAATGCGTTAGTTAATTGTGCACATTATATTAAGTCACGCCCACCCGATAGGGGTGGGAATAGGCCAGGTTTTCCTATAGGGGCATATGGCTTAGCCTACATCATACCCATGCCACACTATACTTTTTTAAATAGATAAGACCAGAGTTTTTTTAAAAACATATTTAGCTAAAAAAGACAGACTACAGGTCATCGAAAAAGCCTTCTAGACCTACCAAGCTGGCCTACTTAAGTAAATATAAATAATATTTTTTTATTAGTACTATTATTATATTAAACTTTATACTTTGTGTTAAATCATAAAATTTGCTTACATTTTTGGTTTATTTTAAATATTGTCCTACATCAATTTTTGACATATTTAAATGTATTATTATAAAATATAATTTAAATAGGATGTCATATAAAGATAATTCTCTAAAAAAATTTGTTGGATCTCGAATAAGAACATAATCTCATTGACCTATTAGCTTGTTAGATTATTTACAAAGTCTACACCACTGAAAGGGCGTAGGTTTTCGTAAAAAAATTGGTGAATTAGACTTTTAAATAAACTTTCAGTCCATGTCAGGTTTTCAAAAAGGTCAGACCAGACCTCAAAAGTCGGCCTATTACAGGCCACATGTCCGGCTCAGACCTAACACTTTCAACGCAGGCTAGGCTCAGACCATGCAAAGTCAATTTCGACCCAACCTATTCCCATCTCTACGCCTCTCTAAGCCCAAGTAATTTTGCACAAATCACTAAAAAAAATAAAAATCAAATTGGGGGTTTTTTTGAGAGGTTTTAAAAACGGGTGCTTCTAGGGTGAGAGAGTAAATCAAATTTCTCACCGGTGAACTATTAAATATAACTTTAGGATGTAGTATAAAAATCATCAACAATTGAGATTTAATGCTGGCTGATTGAATCTTAACCACTCATAATATTTTATACGATATTTTAGTAGTTTAAAATGACACTTTATAAACCTTCTTCACAATTCTCTTTGCTTTCCACAGTCTCGGTCTCTCTTTGCGTTCCGCGCTGTTCGTCGCACCACCGCCACTCATTGTCTCTCACGTTGAATGCGACTGCGACCTCGGACTGAGTGTGAGGTTTTGGATTTCTTTCTTATACTTCTTCCAAGGCAAGTTTATCAATCATCTCTTTCTATTTTATCCCTTTCCCAATTTGAGGAACTCTGTATCATTATTAATTTTTAGCTTATTTCTGGTAGTTTGTTCACTGCTTGATAAATGCTATCAAACCAAATTAGTTTTTTATAGGAGTGAATTAAATGTTGATCCCATCACATTAGAATTGAGTTTTACTGAATTGTGTTGGGACTCCATAAGTTGGTGTGGGACGACAATGTCATTTTATTATAAAAAGATTTGTTGAAAAAATTGTCTTAGAGGAAGGTTTTGATGGGAATGTATTCCTCTTTTTTTTGATGGGACGTGTTGTGTAGTTATGCTTAAGCAGTCTGATGGTTTTTGCAGTTGATGCAGTCTTTAGAATTTAGATGATGCCCGCATAAACAGTGTTGTTAAATAGCGGCTATAGCGGCACTATACCGCTATAGCATAGCGGAATTTGACCAAACCGCTATTTTCTGCTATTTGCGTTTGACAACTGTTAGGCCACCAACCTAACGTTGCTCGGTAATTAGGGATAGTGATAGTGCAAAGAACTAGAGAAGGGATGAAAAGGGAATGAAAGGAGAATGTTATTGATATGAAATGATTACAATAGGGAGAATAGGCTCCCCGCCCTCCGGCTTCACCCGGAATCCGGCCTCACCCAGTATCTACTAAACTTTAGGTATGATCAAAAGATGCTCTACAAGGGGGGTGGAATCCTTTATTTATAGGATTCCACTACATGGGGGGAATAGAAAGGAAAGGCCTAACAAATTAATAACTACCAACCAATTATAACCAACTCTCCCAACAACCCAACGAACTATCACAACCTCCCTAACAACCCAACCAATTATAACCAACTCTCCTAACAACCCAACAACTATCACAACTTCCCTAAAACTAAATCACTTGGAACACCCACTTACATAGGGACTAACAATACCGCCCCCTTGAGAAACAACCTTGTCCTCAAGGTTGGCTCTAGAGAATCGCTCCGTCTTGTAATCAATGGGTTCTTCACGAGTTAGGTGCTGCCATGTTGCTTCGAGGGATTGCCCGTTGCTCCAATCCCTGGCCTTGTCTTCAATAGTTTCTTCACATCCCATTGTTGCTCCTTGTGTTGGGTGCTGCCGCCATCCCAACACTTGTTCCCCCCCCCCCCCCTTGGTATTCCTCATTCTTCCCCTAGGACCACTGTCCCCTTGAAAAGCAGACTTGTCCTCAAGTCTGACCGTAGTTACTTCGTTTGCTTCCTTGACGTTCATCTCTTTGAGTAAACCATGAGGAACAAGATCATGGAAAAAATTTGAAACACGCATAAATCCAAACCCATTAAACTTCATAATCTCATGAGACGTAAGTCTAATGAAAAAATTATTGATGACGAAAGGAGCACTAAATGTGGTGTATAATTTTTCCAATGTGGAAAACCTATTTAATTGACCAATGAAAGATGGCCAAGGAAGAATGAAAGGCCAGTAGCTGTGCAATTGTAACATATAAGCATAGGTGGTGCCCATTTTCCAAATGAATTTGCCTTGCGTTACGCCCATGGAAATAAAAATTATAATTAACCTTTTTGAACTCTTACCATGTAATTGGGCCCAATGAGAAACCTCTTGCAATATCAAATGATGGAGTCTAAACTTTTCTGGTCTTAGGCTTCTTAGATTGGGGATTAGGCCAATTGAATGTAAAATTTGACCAAAGCTCTTTGTGGAGGAGGTGTATGAGAACTTGGGGGTGGCATTGGTAAAATTTTGTAAGCCTTCAATTCTGGCACTGACTTGACCCAGGCCCATGTGATCCAGATCGCAACTCAGCATGGAGTGCACAGACACATCGCTTGTTCCTCCTTTCACATTCCATCTTCTTCTCGCTCCCCCGGCTTCATGGCCCTTTTCCAAAAACAACGATCTCAAACTCGGCCACCTGCTAGAGGTTGTGAGGGCGGCAACCGAAAATTCCCCTTTTCTTTTCTCCTCTTGTACTTTGGCCTTAGCGCATGCGGTCCTGTCCCTTTTCTTGCCCCGCACAGACGAATGGACACCCAGACATAGTAGTGACCGCTGTTTCGAAACGACGGTGACCGACGAGGTCGGTGGGGGCTCACCAACTATCGCTTGTTCCACTCTTCTTCTTGTGATGACCGTCGCGCACCCCACACCGTTCCCTAGGAATGACCAGATCTGGTGTCTTCGACTCCGATGGTTTGCGTGGAGGATCTGGTTGTTTGGGAAGAGGTGGTGGTTGCGACTTGGACATTCCTTTCCGTTTCTTTTTTTGTTTCGTCATACACCCCTTCTCGCTTGTAGCTCCTTTTGTTGAAAGAACTCAGGTCCGGCGGCTTTGGCGGCGGCTGTGGTGGCTCCACTGCAACACGTACCTTCAAAAATGCAAACTTGTGCGATCGGTTCTGATGGGTGACAGAACGCCGCGTTTCTTGATTTGGGCGTAACCCCTCTCTTTCCCTCAGCCGAATATGAGCTTCTGTTGCTTGACCCATGGAGGTAAGTGAGCGCTCAACCCTCTTGGAGGACCTTCGGACTCGACGTATCTTGTTGGTAATCATCGTCCTCATCTTTGTTTCTTTTCGAATTCTTGATTCAACACTCTTTTTTTCATGGGGTGCGAATTCCTGGATGCAAGCATTTTTAAAAGTCTCCCATGTAGCATTCAGGTAGCCATCCCTTATAGAGTGCCACCATTTGTAAGTCTCGAAATCTATCAACCATGACGTCGCATGTAGCACCTTCTTGTCTTCCTTGATCCTATTTGCAAAATACCGATCGCATTGGTTCAGCCACTCGCGGACATCTCCCGTGCCATTGAAGATATGAGGTTTCTCTTCCGACATCGCTGATTTCCCTTCGCAAGATCCGGAAGGTCGGACCAATTGTTAGGCCACCAACCTAACGTTGCTCGGTAATTAGGAATAGTGATAGTGCAAAGAATCAGAGAAGGGATAAAAAGGGAATGAAAGGAGAATGTTATTGATATGAAATGGTTACAATAGGGAGAATAGGCTCCCCGCCCTCCGGCTTCACCTGGAATCCGTCCTCACCCGGTATCTACTAAACTTTAGGTATGATCAAAAGATGCTCTACAGGGGGGTGGAATCCTTTATTTATAGGATTCCACTACATGGGGGGAATAGAAGGGAAAGGCGTAACAAATTAATAATGGGGGGAATAGAAGGGAAAGGCGTAACAAATTAATAACTACCAACCAATTATAACCAACTCTCCTAACAACCCAAAAACTATCACAACTTCCCTAAAACTAAATCACTTGGAACACCCACTTACAGAGGGACTAACAACACTGTGTTGGCGTACTTAGAGAGCCTCATTTACTTCTTGTATAGTTTGAGTATTTCATAACTGACTTGGTTCTCGTTTATTCTCTATTTCTAAGGACTTTGTTGCATTTACCTCACATCAAATTAGGCAAGCTTGGGTTTATTGTTTACATCACTGTTTGTTTTAAGCAGGCATACTTAACTGGATTTGTTTTAACAAAAGTTTCAATATTGAGTACGTGAGTGATTGTGTTTCAATGTTTTTCATGAACCCTAGTAGCTTTTGATTTTCACACTTGTGGGGGTCTTTCACATTTGGTTCTGGCTGTCAATGGTAGCTTAATTGTGAGGTACTTTTATAGGGTTATACCATCTCGTGACTTAAGCTTGTAGCAGAGACAGCATGATAACACAAATAACAAAGACAAACCAACAAAACTGAAACACAAAATCAACCAATTTATTCTTGTTTTGCACCATCAACCCAGTAACTTCCATAAGCAGCCTATCTAGTAACAAAAGCTGTCTATAACACTTTTACAAATAATTATGTTATTAATAAATAAACCTAAAATAAATAAACTCTTCATAAATCATTAGTCAAGCAAATCCACTAACATTGAGACCATGTAGCTTGCCCAAAAAACCTTAATAATGAAATTAAAGTTTAAATATAAAATCAATTTTTTAATTTAAAAAATTTACTAAAACAAAATCACCTTTCTTATTAAGGAAAAAAAATCACGATTTAGGTAACATCAATTTTTTGTTTTGACCTCAGGTAACATCAATTTTGCAGCAGTCGGTTTTGTCAAAAAATAATAATTTTGCAGCAGTCGGTGAACGAAGCCTAATCCTTAACTGAACTTGACAGTACTCAGAGTAAACGTCTCTTTCTGCGTGTTTTTGTTTTCTCTTTGCAATGGCAAAGAAGAAGGAGAAGAGAGTGAACATCTCTCAAAAACCTAAGCACTCTCTAGACGTGAACCGTAGCAATGACTCAAAGAAGGAACGCATTCTGCCGCCACCGTTCGCCGCCTCAAGATGCCAGACCCAAACGCGACCACAGAGGAAAGGTCTTAAGCAACGAGTTTCAATCCAAGGACCTTCCTTCCACGCGAATTCAACCCCATCTTCGCTGGTTCGGTTAGTCCAATTCCACCACGAAAAATCAATTAATTAATAATCAAGACGATTCTTCAAATTGAAATCGTGAACTTCATGGTTTTTGCTTTTGGTTTTATGATTTGCAGGGAACACTCGTGTGGATATCTTATGTTGCAGGTTGAGTTTTGATGATGAAGTAAACTAAGACAAAGTGACAAATGGAACTCCGAGACACAACCAACTCAAGAAGTAAGTCCGTGTCAAGGGTAGTTACTAGGAAGTTGGGTCATGTCTTAGGAATGATTGTAAACCTCTTTTGAGGATCGGCTCAAATCTCTCGACACACAACACTCACGTAATCACGTAAACGTATGCATGCTAAATAGGTTAGGCACAAATGTTTACAAGCATAAAATCGATTATGCACTTGGTTTTAAAAAGAAATGAAGCAAGAAATTGATTTGGTTTTAAAAAGAAAGGAAGCAAGAAATCGATTATGCACTTATGGTTTTAAAAGAACATGTTTTTGGAAGAAAACAATCGATTCATGACTTTTTGTTTTAAAGCAAAGAATCGATTTTTGTCTTGGTTTTTAAAGTATAAAATCGATTGTATACTTATTTCATTAAGTATAAAATCGATTATGAGCTTCATCTTGGAAGCACACAATCGATTCATGGTTTTAATTGTTTAAAGCACAAAATCGATTTTAAACCTATTTTGTTTCAATACATAATCGATTTCCACACTTAGTTTTAGAAGCAATCAATTGATCATTCACTTTTAAAGTTGTTATCTTTTTTAAGCAAATGATCGATTGTCATACTAAGTGTTTTTAAGCAATCAATCGATTTTTCACTTGTTAGAAATTGACTCAACGGTCATATTTTTCCTAAATCTATAAATAGAGACAGAGGGCTGCACAGAACGTACAACCCAAATATTCACAAGCTGAAACGCATAACTCTTGCACACCATCACTTCTGTTCTTCAAGTTCTTCATCTTTTTGAGCCGATCTCTCTCACGGGTTAGATTGGGTTGGGAATCTTCAAGTTGTTGTATCCACCTTCATAGAAGTATTTTGTTATTCGTTTGTAATCTATTTTGATCATTGTAATTGGTTTATACTAGAGAGTGGGGTATCTCTCCAGGGTTCTTGTTTGTACTAGAGAGTGGGGTATCTCTCTAGGGTTTGTGGTTGTAACAAGGGTGGTGTATCTCGTGTTGGTTATAGATCTTGAGGGCTCTTGCAATAGGTGGGGTATCCTAGGTGAAGAGTGCCTGAGTCAGTAAGGGTTTTAAAGCACCCGGTTAAGCTTTGTTTTTGTTAGTGGAAAATCTCACAGGGTTGTGAGAACTGGACGTAGGTCACTGGGAGGTGAGTGAACCAGTATAAAAACTATTGTGTTCTTTACTGTTTTTATTTCTTTTTCGTTCGTTCCATAAACCTGCGCGAAAAATTGATCTAAGTCGTTAAAAGGGGAAATTTTTTTAAAATCTCAATTCATCCTCCTCTTGAGATTGAAGCCACTTGGTAACAACTCGTGTTGTGAATCAGAAAGAGCTTGAGGTTTTCCGTGAAGAGCTACAAAACCGCATGTCGAGTAATTATAATGTTATTCTCAAGCAGAAGAAGTTGCCATTGTCGCTTCTCAATGATCACCAGAAGGTTTGTTTCTTTAGCTGCTTAATTGTTGCTAGTGTTTTGTTTTCTTGGTGGAAAAAACTAGTTATTCATTTCATAAAAAAATATAAACAGAATTTAGTGAATTTACTGGTTTGTGGATTTTGACTGTAGCAATCGAGAGTTCACCTTCTTGATAGGGAGCCTTTCGCGGATGCATTTGGACCTAAGACTAAGAGAAAGTGCCCCAGCCTATTGGCTTCTGATTACGAGTCTTTAACTAAGAAAGCTGATGGCTCTCAAGGTAGAAATCACATCACAATTTCTCTGTAAACTAGTATATTTGATGCAAAATGGTGTTTTGTAGTTATTATTAGCAGCAGGATATGCCTGAATTTGGATTAGCTGCAGACAACAACAAATCATTGTTGGATGAAGATCTTACCACTCATTGTCCAAGTCCGAATTTTGAAACTGATTTACTAAACTGATTTCCCACATTACTTTGCAGAGGATTTTGAGCAGAAGTGTGATTCTAATGCATCTGCTGAATCTAATGAAGCTAATGGATTTAGAGATTTAGTGCGGCATAACATGTTTGATAAAGGTCAAAGCAAACGCATATGGGGTGGGCTTTACAAAGTGATAAATTCTTCAGATGTTGTTGTCCAGGTAGTGTCTCATTCTATTGCTATGATTTCGTTCAGCTTTTTCACATGTCTATGTTGGCTGATTCTGACATGATGGGCATGTGTGTTTCCATTAAATTTGTTGATTATGTAACAAAGTAATAAATATTGTGCTTTATGATGGGTGATGGCTATTTCTGCTGCAAATCAGCATGCTACCTTGCTCTGTCAATGTTAACATTGTTTTGAATTTTTATAGAGTTTGTCTTTGTAGTATTATTAGGATAAAATATAAAAGCGTACGAAATAGTTTGTTTTTTTATATGATTGTTTCATGCTTGTTTAAGTTATGCTAGGCCAACTTTCTGTGACTTCCATTCCATTTCCTAGCAGATGTCACACTTTCCTCTTCTGTCTTTGAATATTTTATGTATCCTGATGCAGGTTCTCGATGCAAGCGATCCACAAGGCACAAGGTGTTACCATTTAGAGAAGCATTTGAAAGAAAATTGCAAGCACAAACACATGGTGCTTTTATTGAACAAGGTCATTGAACAATTTTTTTTTGTCCTCCGCCATTTTATAATTTGTATCTAAACACCCTAAATTGCTATTTGTATTATTAACATTTTAAATCCTCATTTCCCATCTCAGTGTGATCTAATTCCTGCTTGGGCAACCAAAGGATGGCTTAGAGTTTTGTCAAAAGAATATCCAACTCTAGCATTCCATGAAGCATTAATAAATCTTTTGGAAAGGTATACACCTGACCTAATCTTTATTTTATTTGTTTAATTTATCTGCCAATTTGGTGTGAAGTATTAATTCACCAACAACAAAATGATAGCTGGAGTTGGAGATTTCACATTTTTCTTTCCTATCGACTATCGTGTAACTTAAGCTATTTTCTATCTTTTTATTGGTCATCATCATGCTTAGGGTTCACTTCCATCGGTTCTGAGACAATTTTCAAGATTGAAAAGCGATAAGCAAGCAATATCTGTTGGATTTGTTGGATATCCAAATGTTGGAAAGTCATCAGTGATCAATACATTGCGTACAAAGAATGTAATTGTTCTTCCTCCTCTACCGCTTCTTATTTTATGCTTAAGCTGTACTGTGGAAATTTATTAAAGCATGGGCATACAAGTATATTAACAAATCCTCTCTGGAATTGAAGTTTACATTTTGTTGTGGAATACGTATTTTAGCACGTTGATTGAAACGTGTCCAATTAATGTGTCAAAGGTCTGCAGGGTTGCTCCAATTCCAGGGGAAACAAAAGTCTGGCAGTATATAACTCTTACAAAGAGGATCTTTTTGATTGATTGTCCTGGTGTTGTCTATCACAACAAGGACTCTGAAACAGATGTTGTGCTGAAGGGTGTGGTAGGTTTCCTCCTTTTTTCTTTCAACTTCCGTTGCATTATACTTTAATGAACAGTATTATTATCAGGCTAAATACTTTTATTCTCAGGTACGTGTAACAAACTTGAAAGATGCTGCTGACCATATAGGTGAAGTTTTGAAACGTGTGAAGAAGGAGCACTTGAAAAGAGCATATAAAATAAAAGAATGGTATTGTTCCTTGTCTCATAGCTTGCTTCACAGATTTTCATGTCTACCTTTTTTTTGTCAATGCTTCTTTTAAGCTTTTTTCTTCTGCCACTAGTCTTAACATCTAGTGACGAATTATGAACAGTAAGGTGGCGATACTGATGACATGATCATTCTTCATATGACTATTACATGCCAGATTTGCTTATCTGTATGTGTTTGTGTTGTTGTAGCTTGCATACAGAACTTAGGTATTTAGCAATGTCTATTTCTTGTCATCAGGGATGATGAAAATGACTTCCTACTTCAGCTTTGCAAATCAAGTGGTAAACTTCTCAAGGTATTATTTTTAAATTTATCTAGATTCTTAGTTTTGCTTTGGTAAGGCACGGTGACAGACTTGTGACTTGTACTTGTTATAATGGCTGTTGCAGGGTGGTGAGCCTGACTTGGTGACGGCAGCAAAGATGATACTTCATGACTGGCAGCGGGGAAAAATTCCATTTTTTGTTCATCCTCCGCTGCAGGATGACTTGCCTGAGGAGTCCAATGTTAATGGCATAGTTGTTGATGATGCAGTTGACCATAACCAGGCATCTGCTGCTATTAAAGCTATTGCAAATGTTCTGTCATCCCAGCAGCAAAGAAATGTACCAGTTCAAGGGGATCTATAAAGCGAGAATGAGCTGAAGGGAGGAGAAGATACTGATCAACTTCCCAATAATGGGGATACTAATACAGACCGAGATATTCTGACCCATGATAGTGACACATCTGATTCTGAGCATGATCCTTCCACTAAGGTTCCATCTCAGCAGCGTATTTCTGCAGAGCGGGGACCCAACAAGCTAATCAGGAGTTCTGATTGCAGTTGTAATGTTGGTTGGGGTATAAGCTATGAAGCACTGACACGAACATGACACTGACACAAACATGTAGATACCGATAATAGTCTGAGAAAATAGAAGTAATTGAAGTCTCGGTGTTGGTGTCGATGGCTGGCACGACACGTGTTGGACACTGAACGGGTCTTCAATCAGTAGAGTCGGTTACATAGGGTATAAGTTGGTTCTTATTTCTTTCTCAATAATTAGCTAGTTATCAAGCAATTTTAACCCTTTTAGCATGTCTTATTCCTAATTAAAATAAGACTTAATTGCACTTTTAGCTCTTTAGGTATCATGATAGTGCGATTTTGTTCTCTTATGTGGATTTGGTCACCTAGACTTCGCAAATATGCAATTTTGGTCTCTAGTTTAGTTATTGATTAATTTATAACAAAAGTTATTGTATTTATTTATTTATTTATTTTAAGCTGACTAATATGCCTCCCAACCAACTTATGTGTTGGGTCATACTTGCATGTGATGAATTAACATTCTTTTATTAGAAATTGAACTACAAGAGGAACCAAAGTCACACCATTGTAACTATTGGAGGATCAATTCCGCTATATTAAAACATGAGACAAAATAACACAATTGTGATTCTTTGAGGAACCATTTGCTTAATTGAACTCAATGGACCAAAATGGTACAATTGTAATAATCGAGGGACTGAGAGAACATCAAACATTAATGTGTGATTGTTTTTAAGAGAAATTGTGCAGAGCACGAGGTACAAGTGTAGGTGGGGTAGTAGAAATTGCATGCTAGAATTCGTCGGATTGAGTTCTTGCAATGAAGTCACTTACAAGCACCACCACAACACCAACATTATTATCAATTTGAGACCTAGCCACCACCACAACACCAATAACACTATTGGCCTGAGACCCAGCCACCGCCACAACTCCAACAATATTCCTCGCCCGAGACCCAATCACAACCAGAATAGGGAACAACAACGATATGGTTGTTGATTTTCAAGGCAGCTTTGACAAACCCATAAGGCCATCCACCTTCTGGTGATGATTACACTTATATTGCATTTTTGTGAGTAGAGAGAGTAGTGACCGAAAAATCTGGAGGAT
Organism: Astragalus membranaceus; assembly: GCA_039519185.1. Taxonomy (NCBI): domain Eukaryota; kingdom Viridiplantae; phylum Streptophyta; class Magnoliopsida; order Fabales; family Fabaceae; genus Astragalus; species Astragalus membranaceus. Next base: position 153,539,071 of record CM076854.1, read on the forward strand.
TATTTGAGATTAGATGAAGTTGCTATCATAGATTAATTATTAAGGCAAACATCAAAAAATCTGTTTTGAAAAGAAAATTATGGTCTTTGAGAACCAAATTTGGGTTTTGGAGTCCTTGTGGGGAAGATATTAGCACATTACAACACCATTTGAAAAAGTTACATTTTAATTAATTGTGCAAAGAATAGTTAATTTTGAAGCATTTATTTTACCTTTTTATTCTAAAGTAGTAAGAGACTTGATAAACATTATTTATTTGTGATTGACAAGAGTGGACCCACGCTCCTACGTATCTCCGTGTATTGGTTGATAAACATTATTTATTTGTGAAGAAATCGATGACTATGTAGTTCTTTTGTGGATAATGATTGTGTATTGGTTTGCTTTAATTAAATCTTTGGACTCACATACCCACACACCACTTTCCAACCCTAAAACCATTGAACCCCTCTCTCACAATCTCTCTCGCACTCTTCTCCCTATTCATTCACCTCCCTCACTCTCTCACTCACTTCCATCCATCTCTCTCTCTCTCTCTCTCTCTCTCTCTCTCTCTCTCTCTCTCTCTCTCTCTCTCTCTCTCTCTCTCTCTCTCTCTCTCTCTCTCTCTCTCTCTCTCTCTCTCTCTCAGGAGGGGAAATCAAACAGGTATGGTACTCTCTCTTCTTCCCTTTTGGTTCTATTTTTCTTTTGGAACTCCGCATGGTTCGAAAGTTCATTTTCAAACCCGTGTTTTTGACATGTCGTAAGTTCATTAACGAACGGTTTCGGCCTCAAACTTCTGAACCTGCGTTGTTGTTTTTGTTCAATGGAGTGTCTGGAAATGAACTTCCGAACCGGTTCGTTAATGAACTTCTGAACCGTGCCAAATGATAATTTAATCAAAACAATACCAACCAAGAATGATAATCTGTGCGAGACAAAACCAGCCCGCCACCCCCATTTTCAAGTTGAATGAACATTAAGTAATGAAATAAAGACATCTAAATATTTTGTCGAATTAACCAGCTACAATTCATCGACAACTAGAAGAAAGTTATAAACCAGATAGCCAACCACAGAATACCGATACATATCATAAATGACCACCAAACAGTGCCACAAAAGTGCACTTAACTTACAAAGAGTTGAACTTCCAACAAGAGTATATAGTTTATAAAACATAAACAAGAAGTTGCTATAAATGTTCCAAAGGAACCCAAAAGATAGATATCAAGAGTTTCATAAATGTTGTCAACAGAATGAACACAACCAACGAAGAAACTGTAGCTACAACAAGCATCTTTCTTCCCACCATCGTGCCATGTATAATGCCTGGTGTCCTTGAAATTGGGGTTGCAGATCTACAATTCAAAAAGGGACTCATATGTTAGACTTTAGGGCGAAATAGCAAAGCACAAATAAACCAAAAATAAAGACGATTGCATAATGCTCATACGTGCAGCCATAATGCTCATACGTGAATAAAGACGATTGCATAAAGAAAGAAATTAGATTCAATCAAGTTTCCGTGAAATACAAGCCTGTACATGTGAGATGAGGTATATTAAAAATTAGAATCTATTACAATCTATACCAATCTATTACAATCTATACCAATATCATTGTCAGGTGCATAAATAATTTATTAATTCTTCTCAAATCAGCATGGTTATGCTTGGCCAATTTAAACAAAACAAAAGAAGAGGAATAACTAATACACATGAAATTGCAAAAACATCATTACGCTTGGAATATACATAGATAACAGAGATCTACACATTGAAATAGGACTCCTGAGTTTATTCAATGAATTATCTATAACAAAATTCAGAAGTAAATGAAAAAAATGCAAGTTTGAAGAAATAAATTATGGATTTGCCTTTTCTCATTTATATATAGATCAATAAATATTACAAAACTGACCAAGCCAACTGAAATGACTTGCTCATTAACCAGTTTCCAGCTTCCTTTATTCACTATGTTGTTTTTGATATTTATACTTGCACTTCAAATTGAAATAATGTATAATCTTCGCAAACAAAAGACTATTTCATACTTTAGTTTTGTTTAAAACTTCCTGAGACCAACACAATAAAGAATATTCAAGAGAGAATGAATTACCTATTGGGTGAATCATCTCCAGGCTAATTACTTAATATTTTACTTAAAAAAACCATCTTCTAGCTTATAATAAATGTAGCAATAAAACAAATTCATTTAATTTAGAGTAGCATTATCAATTACGGATGGCGAACATAGCCAAAGACCAAAAAACCGCTATTTCAAGTGGCTATTTCGTCCAAAAATGTCACGGTGCTGCCATCCTTCAAAAATTGGCCAACGCGGTCGGCAAATATTCTAGGACGGCAATCTGCCATGGTGCTATTATTGTTAACACAACAAGTTATCATTCAATCACAGAATCAACCAAAGCCACCATAACTTTAATATCAACACAATCTATTAAAAATGTACGTGATTTAACACAAATTTAGACGAGTAAAGCATTGAATAAGAACTTACTTTTAACCAGTCGAAGCCAAGCTTTCAACATAATCCATGACATAGGTATGCCAACAATATCCACCGGTAATCTTAATTCTCTCTGCTCTATTATCATTCCAATTATAGAGAATTGCTTCTCTCTCTAGGACGTTAGCCAATATAAGTGCATCACCATTCTCAGAAAGGCACAATGGCAACATCTGATAATGTTGCCTCATGTTAATGTCACCATTTTGAAGATTTAGATAACTGATTTTAAAGAATTGAGTCCAGGACTTTTCAACTCCAAATTCCAACATCTTCCATATAACAAAATGGGTTTCCTTGACATCATGCACAAAACAAAGACAATCCCTCATTGTACAAATAGTTGGCTCAACAAGGGGCACTGCATCAAAACCCTTAGGAGGCAACAACTGCATGTACATCTCAGTACCCAGATCAAGCGAAACAATCACAAATTGCTTCACAGTGATAGCATTCCAATCATCAATATAACCAGAGTTATTGCGAATGGCCAACCAATTGAGAGTCCCATTCAAATACACGCTATCATTATCCATAGGACGATTATAACCGAGAGGAATATCGGGAAAATTTTGAAGATTTCTCCAAACATGATCACCAAAACTGTAAACTTTCACCTCATTTCTGCATGAAGTATTTTTGCAATAGTATCCATACAAATGCATCACTACAATCTTATAACTATCGGTTAAATTATCATAACCAAATGCAAACTTTAAAGAGCTAGATAAAAGATCATGAAGTTCACGGCGAAAAGACCCAAATTTCTCAGATATTTTGTTAGTAGCCGGATTCCAGAAACTAAACCACACATCTATATACTCAATATTAGCAGAACAACCACGGAAGCATAGTAATCCATTGCAGGAACCAACAATACACTCTTTAGAAAAGCGATCTGATATGCTGAGGGGTAAATGGCGTACAGGGAAGGGTAAAATAGTTGAATCAGCAACTGATTTGAATTTGCCCAAAAACAGTGTGGGGCGCGAAGTTGATTTCTTAAGGTGCATTTTTACGAAAGAAGAATCAGAGAGAAAAGTGTTCCAAGACTTACAGACAGACTTCATTCGCAGAATCTCTTTCACTGAAAGGTAGGAAATGATATGTGCGATGATTTCTTCGGGGAGGACTAGATTCGACATTGGGGAAGAATTGGAGTTGTTCGAGTTAGGTTGAGGGAGATCCATGAGAGTAGTGGAGAGAAAGGGTTAGGGTTTCGAGAATTCGATTTGACTAGATTGGGAATGTCAGTTTTAGATTGCTGATGTGAATTTGTTGAGCTGGAACTATGTCAGATTTATGTGGCATGCAACACGTCAGGCACTATGTGTATGTGGCATACAAACAGGGGTTGGAGCCTTGTAGATTTACAACACGTGTAATATGTGTATGTGGCATGCAACATGGGTAAGACACAGACGGGTTCGGGCCCAAATCAGTCAATCCGGCCTAATCCACGGTTGATATCATAAGACCCATTTCCGTCCAAACTTTCCTTCAGTTTCTATGGGTTTGGTTTCACGGGTTATGCGGGTTAGTCGGTCAAAAAAGGGCGGGTTGGGAGAAAAAAAACAAAGAAAGCAAGCAGAATAGATGCAGAGAAACGCGCTATGGAGAAGGACGAAGAAAAAGCTTCTGGAAAAGACGGGCCATGGAGGTTTGGCTCTGGAAAGGAAGAAGAAGGAATTTGCGAGAGAATATGTCTTCTGCCTTTCGCTTTCTTGAATAATGGAAAAAAATTATTAAGTCAAACGCATTAATAAGCAATGAATTACAATTATGAAAATTTTAAAAGGCAATAAATGACTTTCCTTGGGAATTGTCAAATACATTAAATGTGAACTGATGACCGACCCGGACATGGAATTGGGTTATTGGGTCACTGGGTTAACCCGTGAGTCATTAGTCGAACCGCATGATCCAGTGTCTAATAAAATAATTCAAAAAATATAATGTATACTAAAAATATTTATATCTTCTTTTTGTAATTAAGTAAAATGATAATATTTTAATGGCTTAAATATGTTTTAGGCCCCTGCAAATATAGGGTGTTTTCGTTTAAGCCCCTGCAAAAATTTTTTTTTGTTAAAAGCCCTTGCAAAATGACATATTTTGTTATAAGCCCTTCTATGACTAAAATGTTAGCATTAACATGGAATGCTATGATTGCTGGATATGTTGAGAAGGGCTTATAACAAAAATTTTCATTTTGCAAGGGCTCTTAACAAAAAATTTTTTTTGCAGGGGCTTAAACCAAAACACCCTATATTTGCAGGGGCCTAAAACATATTTAAGCCTATTTTAATTTAATAACATATAAAATATCTGTAAAATCATAAATATATTATTTTTTTACTTTTACAAATAAAAATATATCTATGTTTATTTAATGGACAATATAATTTTTTATGTGATACATATAAATATAAAAAGTTGTATTAATATATATAGTGAACGACTCGGGTTAGAACAGGTAGTTATTGTGAGAAAATTAAATAATAATCGTGAGACTAAAATTAACGATTCAGATTATTAGATTATGTCATTAATTGCAAGATTTTCCGTGTTTAATTAAAAAAGGAACAATCGTTTGAGATGTTATAATTAATGACGTAATCTGAACCGTTAATTTTAATCGAACGATTACATTAGATGTTCTCACAAAACCAAGTATTCTAATCCGAGTCGTCCCAAATATATATATATATATATATATATATATATATATATATATATATATAAATAATGCATGTATATAAAATGTTGTACTGTCAAGCATGTGTGAGGTATTCAAGGAAATTAAAACTTTTATTGTTTTCCAGTAAAAGATACATTTTATTGGTCAACGCCTTAATTTGTGATACATTATATAGCATATATGCAAGAGAATAACATCAACCGAAAATTGGCCCAGTTGTATTACATGGCTTGTTCACTGATTGTTCCCGAGTTCAACTCCTGGGCCAATTGCACAACTGACCCACAATAAAAAACCGACCTGCCTGTGTTTCTCGGCAAACCGGGTTGGCCCGATTTTAATAACGCCGCTTCTTCCGAACAACCACACCATTGAGCTCTCTCTTTCTATTAACAACTTTCCGTCACAAATGTTTGTCGCAAATTCGTCGGAAATTTAAAAAAAAAATAAAAAATAAAATAAAATCTTCTGAAGAGTATAACCAAAACAATGAATAAAACCCAGTAGAGTGCAGTCTTACACAAACACAAGCGTTTCAAAAAAATTAAAAAGGAATTCATTCCATACATAAAGGATTTTTTTTTTTAATTAATCCACGTCAGCCCGAATTTATTAATAAAATAAAAAGAGATATAAAAAGCACAAGGGGGGACTAGACCAAAACCCTTGGTAATAAGGACAATAATAGAATGCCCAACAAGGCCTCTAAAATAAACAACCACAGAACTCTAATGGAAGAACTTCTAAGATGGAAGAACTTCTAAGGCGAACAGAAAACCCGAAAGGAGGCAGGGCAACACCTGAGAGTCCCCACACACCCTCCACCCACCACCTCCTGAACTCACACTCCAAACCACAACAGCCTGCATCACCTCACTATCCTCTCATTAAGCACATCACAAAGCATAGAGGTTAGAGGTGGAGGCCCGGAGACGATTGGGAGGGGGCAAAGAAGTAGTAGGCAAAGGGGGAGGAGCCCGGCGATCTGCAAACTGCAATCTGGCGTCCGACAAGGTACAAACTATCGAATCAGCACCCACCGACAGCACACCCCCAGACATCCGGCACCGGGACTCCAGCCACCATCGCGAAGTCGTGTTACCGGCCAACACCGCGACAACACCTAGCTTGATCGAGGTAGCCGAGCCACCAGCCACCACCGCGGCCTTGCGCCCTCGGCCAACACCGTGGCACAATCAAGCAAAACCGCGAGCGACAGGGAGAAGTACCCACGGAAAAAGGAGAGGAGGCGTGACTGCGGGTCCAAAGTCCGAAACGACAGCCACCATTGCGAACATCAGACAAACCACCACGAACCACCGCGAAACACCACATCAGAACCAACCCCTGCGCGAACAGAGCCACAAACCACCGCGAACAGAAGCACTCCATAGTACCTCCAAAAGCGCGCAGATCCACCAACAGGGAGATCCGACCATCAACGCCTCGGGGGAGAGGCCGTGGACGGCACATAGGAGATCAGATCCGAGGAAAGGGAGCCTCCAACGGCGGATCCAACCCAAGCAGCGCCCAACCCAATCTATATACAGATCGCGAATAACAAGCCTTCGCACAATAACACACTGCATAACCATCGCAGGAAAACCATCGCAGGAACAAACCGAAGGCGGATCAGAGTCGCAGGAACAAGAAACACAGAGCATCCAGGAACATTCAGACCGAAGTCACAACAGCGCAGCCACAGCAGCGCAGAGTCGCCGCGGAACAGTGGAAAATCCGAATCACCGAATCAACCATCGCAGAACCTAACCAAGTCGCACAGACCCAGACCCGACTCACCAACGCAGATCCGAATCGATCAGCGCACAGAACCGAAGCACACAGCCGCACAGAATCGATCAGCGCACAGAATCGATCAGCGCACAGAACGAAGCGACTCACCAACGCAGATCCGAATCACACAGCCGCACGAATCGATGGAGAAAACAGTCGCACAGAACCGAAGCAAACAGCGCAGAACAACCAAACGCAAATCCAAATCACCGAATCAGCCATCGCAGAACCAAACCAAACGCAATCCGAATCACAAATCAAATCGCAGGAACGGTTCGATGGAGAAAGCAGAGACGAAAACTCAGATTGGAAGGGGGAAGGAGCTCACGGGAGGGAGCCCCCCCCCCTGATAGCCCCGCAAGTGCACGGGTCGTATCGCGTAATAAAAGAGTATCGGTCCACAGGGAGAGCCTAAGTGAATACCAATTTAATTTTTCAAAGTTTGATTAACTGAAAAGAAAGTGTTTTTGGAAAAGAGGAAAATAAAAGAAGAAGACATAAAGTTTAAATAGCGAGAAATAAAAGAAAGCGGTAAAATGCAAAAAATCATAAATAGCGGAATTGTAAATGACAAGAAAGTAAATTGCTTGAAAGGTAAATTGCCAGTAATTTACTTGACTTGCCAGTAATTTACTTGACTTGCCAGTGATTTACTTGACTTGCCAGTGATTTACTTGACTTGGAAATTTAAAGGGCGAAAAAGTAAATAACAAGGAAAATAAAAGAGCGGAAAAGTAAAGAGCGAGAAAGTAAAGAGCGAGAATTTAAATAGCAATGAAAGTAAATGACTTGGAAAGTAAAAGAGCGAAAAAGTAAATAGCAGGGAAAATAAAAGAGCGGAAAAGTAAAGAGCAAAAAGTAAAGAGCGAGAAAGTAAAGAGCGAGAAATTTAAAGGGCCATGAAAGTAAATGACTTGGAAGATAAATAGCAAGAATTTAAAAGGCAAGAAAGTAAACAAACAGGAATCATAAAAAGCATGAAGAGTAAATTGAAGTCATGAATAATTAGAGAGCCTTTGTCATTGATTTTCTAACAAAATTCAAGCTTAGGTACAAGTGAGGATCAAGCCTCTATTTATAGGAAAATATGAGGGGCAAAATGGTCCTAAAGAGGAAAAAGTGGCAAATCAAGTTGGCCAAGGTAGTCATCAAAAATATCCATCAACAAGTGGGCAAAATATCCATCAGCAAGTGGGCAACTTGAATTCTGACTGTTCAGTCGAATTCTGGATAGCAGAGTTGAGGCACAGTCGAAATCTGGTGGCAGAAGCAGGTACAGTCGAAATCTTGCCAGCAGAAGTAGGCACAGTCGAAATCTGGAAGATGCAGTCGAATTCTGGGAGATCCAGTCGAAATCTGGCCTGCTGAGACAGATGCTGTCGAATTCTGAGAGATCTTGGTCGAATTCTGAGAGATCCAGTCGAATTCTGACCTGCTGAGACTTAAGCAGCCCAAATTGCTTCAAAATAAAACCTGAAGATAAAAAGTAAACATTTGCAGTAAAATAGATCAAAAATATAATTAAAATACTAAAAAGACTTAATAAAATAACTATTAAAAAGACTCTAAAAATAGACTTATCAAACTCCCCTATGCTTGAACCTTTGCTTGTCCTCAAGCAAAAACAGTGTAAATTTTTAGGCCAATTCTGAAGGAAAATTATTTTCATATTGAAACCTTAAGTGAACTGTGGGGCAATTCTAACACTTTGGTATGAGAGCTACTATTTTGGGCTTCTTGTGGAATTGAGAGACAACTTTAAAGTATCAGTACTCTAGAGGGGATATCGATGTCATCATAGAACCGGTTCCCCAACATTCTTAAGCTTGGGTCCTCCATTTACTAAGACCGGGTCTCAAAGGAGGCTCTTTATACGTTGGGTATTCAAGCATTTTTCTTTTCTTTTTGATCTTATATGCTAACCATTTATTTTGACATTTAAAATGTACTAACTTCTGCATTTTTGAATTGGTTTTGCATATATACATATAAATTTTTTTTTTTTTTTGAATATCCCAATTCAGACGTTTTTCTCCAGTAACCGCGCATCTAGTAAATGTCACCAAGAGAACCAGGTTACTAGTTTCTTTTCAGTCCTTCTATTTGTATTAATAACTGAAAATAGTCTCAATAGTGTGTGTGTGAAAAAGCCCTAGAAGTAGAAATCGAACCATGATACAATTTTGTTGTTCCCAACCAGTCCACCTAGATGATTGTTAATGAAAAATTCAAAATTTATTTTTGTCCAGAAAAGGCTTATTTAAAACATGCTTAAGGTTCACAAAGTTTCGCGATGGAGGGAGCAGATACAATCTCAAAGTACAAAAAAAGATAAAAACTTGGCAAAACAATAAAGAAATTCCTAATAAAAGTAATAAATAAAATACCCCCCCATGCTTGGACTAGGCATTGTCCTCAATGATTTTTCAAATAAAACAAAAGGGGTTAGGAGAGCTCACCTGGCTGTCTGGTTCAGGATACTCGGCCTTGGGGTATTTTATTTTTCAACAAATCGAAAAAATACATTAAGCCGTGGGTTGCCTCCCACGCAGCGCTCTTTTAACGTCACTAGCTTGACGGTCAAAAAGAATTTTTCAATTGGGATCATGTAGAACTAAGCTAGTTCCTTTCTCAATTGGGTCACCAATTAAATAATTTTTCAACCTTTGACCATTGACTTTAAACGATCCGGTTTTCTCGCTCCAGATCTCTACAGATCCGAAGGGGTAAACCTTACGGATTTCAAAAGGACCGGTCCATCTTGACTTTAATTTTCCCGGAAAAATTTTTAGCCTGGAATTGAACAATAACACCAGGTCACCCTCCTTGAATTCTCTACGAATAATACGCTTATCATGCCAATTTTTTGTTCTTTCTTTGTAAAGTTTGGCATTCTCATAAGCATCCATTCGCAGTTCTTCCAATTCGTTTAGTTGGAGTTTTCTTTTTTCTCCGGCTAATTCCATGTTCAGGTTAAGGCGTTTAATTACCCAGTAAGCTTTGTGCTCTAGCTCTACCGGAAGGTGGCAAGACTTCCCATAAATTAATTTGAAAGGAGTCATTCCTATGGGAGTCTTGTACGCAGTCCGATAAGCCCAGAGGGCATCATCAAGCTTTACCGACCAGTCTTTCCTTGAAGTCGAAACAGTTTTTTCTAAAATACTTTTAATTTCTCTGTTCGATACCTCAACCTGACCGCTTGTTTGAGGGTGATAAGGCATTGCAATTTTGTGCCTTACTCCAAACTTTTGCAGTAACATTTCAAAATGTTTTGAGATGAAATGGGATCCTCCGTCGCTTATGACAACACGAGGGACCCCGAATCTTGGAAAAATTATTTTTTTGAAAAGTTTTATGACTACCTTTGCATCGTTTGTAGGAGAAGCAATGGCTTCGATCCATTTTGACACATAGTCAACGGCTACCAGAATATATTGGTTTCCAAAAGAAGAAGGAAACGGTCCCATGAAATCGATACCCCAGACGTCGAAAATTTCAACCTCTAAGATATTATTTAAGGGCATTTCATTTCTTTTTGAAATATTTCCGGTGCGTTGACACTGGTCACATTTAGAAATGAATTGATGCGCGTCTTTAAAAAGGGACGGCCAATAAAAACCAGATTGAAGAATTTTCGTAGCAGTTTTTGAAGAACTGGCATGGCCGCCATAGGAAGAAGAATGACAATGGTATAGAATGTTACTTACCTCTTCTTCCGGAATGCATCTTCTGAACACCCCATCAGCTCCCCTTTTAAAAAGCAGTGGCTCGTCCCAGTAATACTGTTTGAGATCATGGAAGAATTTCTTCTTCCGCTGATAATTTAAATCTGGGGGGAGTACTCCTGCTGCAAGGTAGTTTACAAAATCTGCATACCATGGTGCTTCAGTTTTGATCAATGAGAAGAGTTGATCATCCAGAAATGTATCATTAAGCGGCAACTCTTCTTCTTTTGTTCCTTGTAGACGGGACAAATGATCAGCCACAACATTTTCAACGCCTTTTTTATCCCTTATTTCAAGATCAAATTCTTGTAGGAGTAAAACCCATCGGATCAATCTCGGCTTGGCATCTTTTTTGTTTAACAAATATTTTATGGCCGAGTGATCAGTAAAAATGATGATTTTTGAACCTACCAGATATGATCGAAACTTATCAACGGCAAAAACTACCGCCAATAATTCTTTTTCAGTTGTGGCGTAATTCACTTGTGCCTCGTCTAAGGTCCTGCTTGCATAGTATATGGCATGCAATTTTTTTTCTTTTCTTTGTCCCAGGACTGCCCCAACTGCATAGTCGCTTGCATCGCACATTATTTCAAACAGAAGATTCCAGTCTGGTGGCTGTATGATCAGGGCAGTAACTAAAGCCTTTTTCAACCTGTTAAAAGCTTCAAGACAAAGATCGTTAAAAATAAATGCTGCATCCTTAAGGAGCAGACTTGTCATAGGTTTTGAAATTTTTGAGAAGTCTTTTATGAACCGACGGTAGAAATCCGCATGGCCTAAAAAGCTTCTCACCTCTTTTACTGTGGTGGGAGGTAGCATTTTTTCAATCACTTCAATTTTTGCACGGTCTACCTCAATACCTCTGTGAGAAATTAAGTGCCCTAGGACAATTCCTTCATTAACCATGAAATGACACTTTTCCCAGTTTAGAACCAGGTTTACCTTTTCACATCTCTCTAAGACTTTTTCCAGATTGGCTAAACAGTTTTCAAAATTTGACCCATGGACGGAAAAATCATCCATAAACACTTCCATTATGTTTTCAACAAAGTCTGAGAATATGGACATCATACACCTTTGAAAGGTAGCGGGAGCATTACATAGACCAAAGGGCATCCTTCTATAGGCATAAGTGCCAAAAGGACATGTGAAAGTTGTTTTTTCTTGGTCGCTAGGGTGGATGGGAATTTGGAAAAATCTCGAATAACCATCCAAATAGCAGAAATGTGAGTGCCGCGCTAACCTTTCTAGCATTTGATCAATGAACGGGAGGGGGAAGTGATCTTTCCGGGTAGCTTTGTTAAGCTTTCTGTAATCAATACACATTCTCCATCCCGTGATTGTCCTTGTGGAAATGCATTCATCCTTTTCATTTTTAATAACTGTTAAGCCTCCCTTCTTAGGTACTACTTGAACAGGACTAACCCACTTACTATCGGAAATAGGATATATTATCCCAGCATCAAGGAGTTTTAAAACTTCTTTTTTTACAACCTCTTTCATGTTTGGGTTTAATCTTCTTTGATGCTCGATAGAAGGTTTATAGTCCTCTTCCAGTAGTATTCTGTGTATGCATATTGACGGATTTATTCCCTGAATGTCCTCAATAGTATACCCTATGGCTTTGGGATACTTCTTGAGAACATTAAGTAATTTTTCAGTCTCACTTTGTTTCAAATTTGCATTTACAATTACTGGGAAAGTAGAATTAGGGCCAAGAAACTCATACCTGAGAGATGATGGTAAGGGCTTCAGTTCTATTTTTGGTGTTTCTTTTGGGAGAGGCTGAGGCTTTTCCTCACCCAAGGTTTCAGTACCCAATTCTTTTGATGGTGGATTTTCATCAAAAAGTTTTATGTAGAATTGGGTTTCCCCTGCTGCATTTGTATTTGTGTTGCCTAAAAGGCAATCTTCCAGACTATCTCGTGAAGATGATGCTAAAGAGCATTCTCGCACGCAATAGTCTACAATGTCAATCCTGCAGCATGAGTCTTTTACAGATGGACTTTTCATGAAGTTTGAAACTTCAAACTCAACCTTTTCATCCCCCACATTAAAAACCAACTTACCGTTTTTAACGTCAATTATTGCCCCTGCAGTAGCTAAAAAGGGCCTCCCCAGAAGAATAGGAATTTGGGAGTCTTCTTCAATTTCCATTACAACAAAGTCCACCGGTATAAAAGTTTGCCCTACCTTGATAGGGATATCCTCTAAGATTCCAGTGGGGTATTTAACGGAACGATCTGCCAACTGTATTGTCATTTTTGTGGGTTTAAGTTCGCCTATCCCTAGTCTATTGCAAAGAGAAAGAGGCATCAAACTTACACTGGCTCCTAGATCGCACATCGCTCTGTTTATAGTTTCACTTCCAATCACACAAGGTATGGAAAAACTACCTGGATCTTTGAGTTTTTGTGGCAGCTTGTTCTGGATAATTGCACTACATTCCTCTGTTAATGCAATCGTCTCATAGTCGTCTATTTTTCTTTTCTTGGATAAAATTTCTTTCAAAAATTTAGAATAAGACGGCATTTGAGACAATGCATCAGTGAAAGGAACGTTGATGTAAAGCTTTTTAAGCAAGTCGACAAACCTTTTGAATTGCTCGTCAATTTTGCTTTTTGCAAATCTTTGGGGGAAAGGAATGGGTGGTTTGTATGGTGGAGGGGGGATGTGTGGTTCTTCTCTTTCTTTTTCTGGTTCTTTCCCTTTTTCTTTCTCTTCTAGCTCACCTGGTAAATTATGTTTTTCACTCACAGTTTTTTCTTGGCTTGCTCTTGGTTCCTCTAATTGTTTTCCGCTTCTAAGGGTGACGGCATTTATTTGGCCTGTTGGATTTTGTTCTGGTTGCCCAGGAAATACCCCTGAAGTCTTAGAGGATGAAGCTACCTGTGTTGCCACTTGAGTTATTTGATTTTCAAGCATTTTATTATGAGTGGAAATAGAGTCGACTTTTGATACTAATTTGATAAGCGTGTCATTCAAATAACCAGTTTGATTTTTAAATTCTTCATTTTGTTTTGTTTGAGATGACACAAATTTTTCCATCAAAAATTCCAAGTTCGACTTTTGTGGGTTGTTTTGTGGGTTATTAAAAACCCTTTGATTTTGAAAGACAGGAGGTGGTCTAGGTACTGGATTGGGTGGAGGATTTTTATAAGAAAAATTTGGATGATTCCTCCACCCAGGATTATAAGTATTTGAAAACGGATCTTCCTTTTGAGCATAATTAATATGCTCGTTTCCAGCACTAGATGCCTCAAGCTGGCATTCAGCTCCAATATGGCCAACAACCCCACATAATTCACATGGTGGAGTAATAGGAGAAGAAGTTTGTGAGACGACACTTACATTTAATTTTTCAAATTTTTGAAAAAGTGCGTCCACTTTTGAGGTAAGATGATCAACAACAGATATTTCATACTTACCCGGCTCTTTTGATGTGGCTGGCTTATTCGTTATGGCTCGCTCACTTGTCCACTGACAATGGTTTTGAGCCATATCTTCAACGAGTGCATAGGCTTCGGTAAAATTTTTGTTCATTAAAGCTCCACCTGCAGCTGCATCAACAGTCATTCTTGTTGCATATTGTAATCCATTATAAAAAGTGTGAACAACAAGCTATTTCTCTAGTCCATGATGGGGGCATAGCCTTAACATTTCTTTGAAACGTTCCCAAGCATCATAAAGAGATTCCCCGTCGTTTTGAGAAAATCGAGTAATTTGATTTCTCATTTGAGCTGTCTTACTCGGGGGAAAGAATTTAGTAAGAAAAGCTTGTTTCAGCTGGTTCCAGTTGGTAATGGATTCCGAAGGCAAAGAATGTAGCCATGCTCTAGCTCTATCCCTTAATGAAAAAGGGAAGAGTTTTAGTCTTATGGCATCCGGAGGTACCCCGTTTAATTTGAGAGTTCCACAGTATTCAAGAAAAATTGAAATATGAAGATTTGGGTCCTCCGTGGGAGAACCGGAAAATTGGTTTTGTTGTACCATCGAAAGTAGAGATGTTTTGAGTTCAAAATTATTTGCTTCTACATTTGGATGTACAATGGCAGCCGATGGCTCTGCCGAAGGTGTTGCGTACTCTTTGAGAGCACGATTTTCATTAGCCGCCATTTGGTTATCGGGAATTTCTCTCCTCCTTCTATGTAAGAACCTTTCGATTTCGGGAATTTGTGGAACAGTTTCACCGAAACTTCTGGTTCTTCGCATTCGAGGGACAAGAGAAGAAAAAGTAAAAATAAAGAAAATAAAATTTCAGTCTAACCGGTTTCGAAAAATTTAATTTATATCACTGCCTCCCCGGCAACGGCGCCAAAAACTTGATAGCCCCGCAAGTGCACGGGTCGTATCGCGTAATAAAAGAGTATCGGTCCACAGGGAGAGCCTAAGTGAATACCAATTTAATTTTTCAAAGTTTGATTAACTGAAAAGAAAGTGTTTTTGGAAAAGAGGAAAATAAAAGAAGAAGACATAAAGTTTAAATAGCGAGAAATAAAAGAAAGCGGTAAAATGCAAAAAATCATAAATAGCGGAATTGTAAATGACAAGAAAGTAAATTGCTTGAAAGGTAAATTGCCAGTAATTTACTTGACTTGCCAGTAATTTACTTGACTTGCCAGTGATTTACTTGACTTGCCAGTGATTTACTTGACTTGGAAATTTAAAGGGCGAAAAAGTAAATAACAAGGAAAATAAAAGAGCGGAAAAGTAAAGAGCGAGAAAGTAAAGAGCGAGAATTTAAATAGCAATGAAAGTAAATGACTTGGAAAGTAAAAGAGCGAAAAAGTAAATAGCAGGGAAAATAAAAGAGCGGAAAAGTAAAGAGCAAAAAGTAAAGAGCGAGAAAGTAAAGAGCGAGAAATTTAAAGGGCCATGAAAGTAAATGACTTGGAAGATAAATAGCAAGAATTTAAAAGGCAAGAAAGTAAACAAACAGGAATCATAAAAAGCATGAAGAGTAAATTGAAGTCATGAATAATTAGAGAGCCTTTGTCATTGATTTTCTAACAAAATTCAAGCTTAGGTACAAGTGAGGATCAAGCCTCTATTTATAGGAAAATATGAGGGGCAAAATGGTCCTAAAGAGGAAAAAGTGGCAAATCAAGTTGGCCAAGGTAGTCATCAAAAATATCCATCAACAAGTGGGCAAAATATCCATCAGCAAGTGGGCAACTTGAATTCTGACTGTTCAGTCGAATTCTGGATAGCAGAGTTGAGGCACAGTCGAAATCTGGTGGCAGAAGCAGGTACAGTCGAAATCTTGCCAGCAGAAGTAGGCACAGTCGAAATCTGGAAGATGCAGTCGAATTCTGGGAGATCCAGTCGAAATCTGGCCTGCTGAGACAGATGCTGTCGAATTCTGAGAGATCTTGGTCGAATTCTGAGAGATCCAGTCGAATTCTGACCTGCTGAGACTTAAGCAGCCCAAATTGCTTCAAAATAAAACCTGAAGATAAAAAGTAAACATTTGCAGTAAAATAGATCAAAAATATAATTAAAATACTAAAAAGACTTAATAAAATAACTATTAAAAAGACTATAAAAATAGACTTATCACCCCCCCCCCCCACAGCGGCGGCGGTAGGTCTCGCTCTGGAGCATCCTTCTTCTTAGCCTTGCTAGATGGAGCCATTTTTTTAATTCTTCAGCCTTTCTTTGACAACCTAACCAGTTGTATATCTTATCTTTGTATTTTACAATAACCTACAAGTAATTAACATTATAATTACTTTAATCCAACATTGAAACAAATATTTGAAATATATATAAATAGAAATAAAACAGATCAAAAGAATCAAAATTCTGAATGAAAATGTGAACTTTCTAGATAGAAGCTTGAGAAGACTAATTTTCATTACAAACAGATCTATTGATAAAGAGAGTTGCAAGCCTAACCAATTCCAAATGGATGATGCATACTTATAGTGGCAAAATAGATGTTCCATAGATTCAGTAGCCTCTAAACAAAAGTTACACATAAAGACTAAAATGCAACCTCAAGGACCAACAACTGGCTTCACGCCTTCACTAGTTCACTATCACTGCAAGAAAAGGAAGTATCAAGTATTGTTACCAATGAAGTATCTTTCATATGTTAAATTTATACTGCAAACAAAATGAGATGAAATCGATTTAACAATTATTTATTATAACTCCAAATACTCGGGTCTTGGTAACACTTTTGGTCACTATATCTGCAGATCCTACCCAGTGGAAAAAAGAAGAGATCAAAGTTGTAAGCTCAACTTAGAAAGTGGCTATACACCAGTCCCATCACTATAAGAAAAGATGCTAATACTGCAAACAAAATTCACTCAAAGCATGGTGAACTAATGCACACTAATCCAATAGATGAAGTGAGGGTCAACATTGTTAAGCCATTCAGCAAGTTGCTGAGTTTTTAGTTAATTCGAATTTAAAGTGCATATTATAGAGACATAAGCATACTTATCAAATGGCAGATCAGAACATTTCCAATTTGAATCTGTCACAGCATCATGATGAATGCGGCAATCCTCTAACAATGACACATTAATAATGCAAAATAAAAACGGAGACATATATGAACACAGAACAACAAGACAGTGAAACCCAACTGAACAAATATGATGAATACAAAACCCAGCTGAACAAATAATTTATCCATTATCAACACAGAACACAGCAAAATTTATCCAGTATTAACACAAAACCAACAACATAGGGAAAATCAATTTAGAACATCAATTAGGGACCCTTTAGTATTGATTGATTCTGAGTTACAGATTTGGGGGGAAATCAATTCAGCTCGTAGAAGTTAGAACTAAAAAAGTAAATTAACAATTAGAGACCCTTACATATAACTCCATGCATCAAATCTATTCCTTAAACATCAAATCTAGTGTTCAGTAACTGTGAGTGAGCAACAAAGGTACCTAATTTTAGCATTACTTCCAATCCCAATAGGGACCTTCCCTTCTGCTAGTAGAGAAGCAATTTCGGATTCAGTTTGGTAATAGTCTGCTCCCATCATTACAGTGTCCTGTAAGGCTTGATTTTAGTTAGGAGGAAAGAAAAGAAAATGTTTAATGGAGTCAGTGTTTTAGCATATATGCTAATTTTGTTTACCTGAAGCTCAACACCATAATCTAAACGCAATCTTTCACCAACAATGGAATGTTGGACTGTACATTCTCGCAGAAGAAAAATAAAGCATATGAAATACTTAAAAAAATGCTATAAAAATCATGGACACTCTGAAAATAAAGTGAAGTCACAAGTCTTCAAATTTAGCCACTCCTCAAAGCTTTTGTAAAATCTGCACAAAAAAATCATGGAACATAAGAGAAACAGAAGCAGAAAGAGGGTGGGTGTCCGTTGTATAATCCAAAAAAAAATCAAGGAGTAGTGCTGCTTCTTGGAGGAGTATATATTGGTTTTCATTACTTTTTTCTCGTTTTGAATAAGGAACGAGCCATGTTAAAGTTGCCCTTTGTGGTCATCAATAAGTCCATATTCCTCTTCTCACAAACAACTCAAAGTCAGGTACATGAAGGGACAACTTTGCTTTTCAATCTATCCCTTCTTGCCATCAAACAATTATGCTATCTTCTGCACCCAAAACGGAAAAATAAAACTGATTAATGTTGCAAAAGAAAACCAACAAAAATGTGTTATCTGATTAATGTTTTCTTCTTCTCTACTATGAGTCAGACAGAGCCTATGTTCCTTTGTAACAAACAAAAAGAAATAGGAGTGTCACACCCTTACGATGAGAAAGAGAAAAGGTACAATAATAACGACATTATTAATTTGTTTGCAAATGAAGACACTAATGAATTGTATATATACAAATATACTTAGCCAACCAAGAGAAATTTCACAAAGAAGCTGACAAACATTACTGGAAAGCAATAGCAGAGATAATTCCTAGAGAGGTTCCAAATATTGAGAAGAGAAGAGGGAAGAAAGAAGCTGAGAATAAACCTAGTGTTCATGTTATTCAAGGTCCAAAACCTGGGAAACCTACTGATCTTTCTAGAATGCGCCAAATGATTCTGAAACTTAAACAGAATCCTCCTCCTCCTCCTCCTCCTCCTCCTCTTCCTCCTCCTCATTCTTCTCCACCAAGTGTGTCACGGTCAGCAATCGCCATCGACAAAAGACCAGGGGCGTCATGCTTAAGCCTAGGTGACTTGTCTAAAGTAAACGAAATATACAAACATTAATTTTGAGGCTAAATATATATTTTGGCCCTTTATCTTTGGGGTTGTGGTCACTTTGGCCCTTTATCTTTTTTTTTTCTCATTTTAGACCCTCATGTTTTTTGTGTGTGTCATTTTGGCCCCTGCCGTTATGTTTATGTTTTTTGTAGCAAATTTTTAAGGACGAAAATGAAATCAATTAAAAACATAAGGGCCCAAAATGAAATCAATTAAAAACATAAGGGACTAAAATAAAATCAATTAAAAACATAAGGGACCAAAATGATAACGGCAGGGGCCAAAATGACACACACAAAAAACATGAGGGTCTAAAATGAGAAAAAAAAAGATAAAGGGCCAAAGTGACCACAACCCCAAAGATAAAGGGCCAAAATATATATTTAGCCTAATTTTGATATATAACATAGCACAAGTCACATTATAGTATCTCAGCTAAGCTCTGGAGCAGTACTAGGCATTCTTACCTGGGAACTCTGAACCATATATATTTTCTCCACCAGTCCCTGAAAACATAGTGCACAGATCAGAGGAAAATCGACGAGAATGGACCGAAACGACAAAACGAACATATCAAGGAAATTAACAAAAGATGCATTTGAACCTAGAAAACTAATGGTCGTGGTGGCAATTAGTAAGGATTTACAAAATGCCAATGAGATACTGTACTTAATCAGCTGCAATACTTTCGATGCTAAAAAAGTTTCATATCCAAACACTGAGTTACAGGTCAATCTATGTTCAGGCAAAAGAACTGTGTTAATGATGCTCCCAATTGACTTAGAAAGGAAATGACAGCAAAATGATTATGAAATAAGTAAACCACAAAGAAAGTGATTACATATATTGTACCAAATTGCAACCTTCAAAAAATGAGGAAACTAATAATGGGGTGCAATGTATCAAAAAAAAAATACATACCATTTCGATTGACAAAATCAGCACCCTGTAAAAGTAAAATTAGTTGTTAGTACACATTATAAAACTACAATAATGGATACAAAGTGTCCCGAGGCACCGAAAAGCTTATTAAAGTTATGATGATGGACCGCATTGCAAGTGCAATGAACAATTTTGTAAGTGCAACGAACAACTTAGTAAGTACAACCTTAAAACTATATCATAAGAAAACCTGTCGTGACCATCAGGCATCAGCCCTGTGTATCCTACAGCATAAACAAGGGTAATGGGAGCACTACTAAGCCATGTTCAACCACAATGAGAAGATAAATATAAAACAACTGTAGAACAGTTTATATAAGAGCAGATAAAACAACATACCTTCACAATGGATCCTCCCATAATATGATGGAAGAAAGAACCCTTATAGTGCAGTGGTTTTCCGGTATTTGGACTGATACCCCTTTCACCTGAACACAACGAAAAATTCACAGAAAAAAGGAGGAATCAGTGCATCAACCATTAAGTAGACAATATTTAAACAAAAATTCAACTGCAGTCTGAAACATAAGCCGCAACTTTGATGGTAGAAATTGCAACTTTTGAAAGGGAAAAGGAAAGGCCCAGTTAACAAGTTGAAATAGAACACATTCTTAATCCAAATCAAATTTTAAATACCTGTACATAAGGCACGAAAATTTTCTGCAGTCTTGGAAGCAATATCGTAGAAAAGCTGTGACATCACAATGATCACTCGTAAGATTGAATATTGCAAAAGTTGCAGAACCCAAAAGTTGCAGAATCTCTAACAGTAAGTGAACTGAGGCAATCTAGTTAGTTAACTTACTTCAATCTAAGTTATTATCAATTTTAGTAGATTTTATAGACAGCAATGCATAAGCACAATACATAGATTAAACATAGATTGAAAATCAAAGCACAATCTAATATCAAATGGAAACAATCGATGACGCAAAGAAATTACCTCCAAATATAACACCCACAAATATAACACCAAAATCAATAAATTAAGTAGAAATGTTTCAACTTTTAAACAATTAAAACACAATTCATATATGCCAGTACTTATAGATGGAAACCAAAAAGTGATACGAACAAGTAATTACCTTTAGTGAAGCAACATTGGTTCTATGTCATTCTTCAATTTGATCACTGGTCATGTGTAGAGGAAGAAGACATACATCCAGCAAGTAACCAACTCAAATTTCATCTTGCAATTAGACTGCAATAGCTAAGCCAATCATACAAGAACATGAGCATGGCATTATTTTGACACAGAATCATATCAAATCCTCAAAAAAATTAAAAATCGTACCTCAAGGGATAAATAAATTCAAGCCTTTCTTCAAATCTTCAATCCAAGAAGCTCAACTAGATCACATGGTTCTTCAGATTAGCATATTTGTAACAATCATTAGTGACCAAAGACAGCTTTCTACCCCAAATAAGAACAACTAAACAATTTATCTAATATAACCTACAAGTATTATAGACAAGTATCAATCTAACCCAACTGCCCCAAATAAGAACAACTAAACAATTTATCTAATATAACCTACAAGTATTATAGACAAGAATCAATCTAACCCAACCAAACTTGGAAACACTTAAACCTATATACATTAAAAGGAACGACAAACATTAAACAAACACCAAAATAGCAATTAGCAAATAGCTTCATATATACAGGTTTGTTCCAAAACAAAAACCCTACATACAGAGAGAGACATAATCCCATATTAAGTTTGATTCAGAGAGAGAGAGAGAGAGAGAGAGAGAGAGAGAGGTGCTTATCGTAAATGGAAGAAGAGATGCGAATGGAGCTAGAGAGATCCTACTTCACTTTGATTCAACGATGGACTTCTAAGGGAAACATGTGAACCTCGAGCGATAGAGAGATTGTGGAGCGAGAGAGCGAATGGACTTCTCAATGGTTAGGGTTTTTGATTCAGAAATCGTGGTGAGCGAGAGAGCGAATCAGAGATTCAAAAGATTCAACATTGGGGATTTAGGGTTTTGGGGGAAATTCAATTTCTCGAAGGAGGGAGGCATGGAGAAGAAAGTAACGTCACCAGAAGGTAGAGGCGTGGAGCAGAGACGGAGGATGGCGTGGTAGCTTTGAAACTTCGCGTTGTGCTGAGATGAGAGAGAAGAGGATGTGGGTCGTGGCTGATGGGTCGGTCGTAGAGTGAAGAGGTTGGGTCGTGGTTGATGGTGAGATGAAGAGGTTGGGTCGTAGAGATGAAGAGGGAAGAGGAGAACAGCGTGAAGAGGAGAGGAGAACAACGTGGCTGAATGGAGTGAAGAAGGAAGAGAACAGAGAGAACAACGTGAGTAGAGAGAAGAAAGAATAGGTTTAGTGAGGATCGGGTATGAGAAGGCATATTAAAATTTTAATTGAGGTTTCCGACGGACTACCGACGAAACTTGCCGTCGCAAATTACCGACCGAACCAAATTTCGTCGGAAACGAAGTGGGAAAAGCCTTAAAATATGTGCACATACTTACCGATGAACAATTCGTCGGAAATTCGTCAGAAATTTGCGATGAGAATGGGTCCGTCGGAAATTTTGGTGGGAAAACAAAGGTTTTCTTGTAGTGTTTACAGTCTTATGCTAGCAGGTTTTGCGGTTCTCAGGCGGTTGGTCGGGCCTTGTCCAGCCCTAATTAGAGGGATGATTTTGTGACAATAACGCTGTGTACTCATGCATTCTGTAGATATGGTCCATTAAATATTGATCAACTGGTAGAGATTTTTATAATTTAAAACAGATATAAAATATAATATTATAATCTTGGCCATTTTAACAAGATTTAACGATTTAGATCTTCCGAATGTATGACCTCATAATTTTTACGAATGCACATGATCGATTTCCCAATTAGAGACACTTACTTCCATATTACTACTTTTGTTTTATTTACTATTTCTGAAAACTAACGTTTAATATTTATTGGATAATCGATGCATTTAATTTGTGTTTAATTACTTTGAGTTTGTCAAAAATCTACACTATATATTCTAAAATACACTTTTGGTCATTTATGTTTCACCAAAATTTCAATTTGGCATTTTTTGTTTTTTTGTCACTTTGGTCCTTTATGTTTCAAATATGTGTCAAAAATTAGTCATTTTTTAGCTTTCGGTTCACTACTCTTAATGCATATCATGTTGGTTGTTAACAGGTGACGTGGTTTGCTTAGTTAGCATTAGTGACTGGGAAAAAAACTTAAAGAACCAAACTGAAATATTGGTGAAACATAAAAGACCAAAGTGCATTTTTGCCAAAAGCTTTGTCTTCATCCCCAAACCCCACCACCACCACCGCTCTCCTCCTCCTCCACCACCACCACCACCACCCTCTCACTCTCTTTGCACCGCACCACCATCACCACCACTATGACATCTCTCTCCTCACTGTCCATCTTTCTCCTTTCACCATCTCTCTCTCTCTCTCTCTCTCTCTCTCTCTCTCTCTCTCTCTCTCTCTCTCTCTCTCTCTCTCTCTCTCTCTCTCTCTCTCTCTCTCTCTCTCTCTCTCTCTCTCTCTCTCTCTCTCTCTCTCTCTCTCTCTCTCTCTCGGTTCCTCTCCTCTTTTCTCTTCCCGACTTTTGTCCTTCATCTTCAAATTGAAAAATTAGGGTTTGGAAACAAAGTAAATTGAATAAATTCGTGTCGGAAAAAATTTCAAAAGTAAATTGAACAAATTTCAAACATGAAAGACGTTTTTAAAGCCTATAAAGCAGTGGCGGATCCAGAATTTTTATGGCAGAAAATTGATAGCAGATAGCGAGTAAGCTAACGGATTAATTTAAAGTGTTTGGTAAAAGTAGCGGTTAAACTAAATTATAAATATAATAAGATGGACAAAGACATTTGTAATTAATGTTTAAAAACGAGAGAAATATTCATTTAACAAAAGATAAAAGAGGAATTTAATGAACGTTACAAGGATAAAAACGAATGTAAAGATGAAACTCGATCTTTAAGCTTACCAATCACTTATCATGAGTTTATCTGCTATAAGTTATCCGCTAAACGCTAATTGTTAGGTGTTGCCAACAAGAGTCATAACGTGCTTTGTGTTACTGTGTGTACGTGTCTAATATTGTTACAAGAATACTAAAAATTAAAAGTATAAAAAAATAAAATTAGTATCAATTTATTCTCTCTTTTATATTTTATAACTTTTTTTATGGACTTATATTTTATAACTTTATACATTCATTTTAAGAAAATTATCTTCATGGGGCAACACCTAATTTTTTATGGGGTAAAATAAAGTTTATTAACTATTTTCTAACAAAATTAATTTAATTGGTGGGGGGAAATTGCCCCCCATTCTTTATACGGTGGATCTGCCATTGCTATAAAACTAAATTGAAAATAGGATGTTACATTTGAAAACACGAATATATAAATATCTAATATAGCATTATAAAAAAAATCATAAAGACAAGCACAGAAGAGTTCGTCTTTCCGCTAGTATTAAGAATGACGGGCATGGATCCTCTAACATTGACATCTCTAACTTTCTCTACCTTTTTCTTTATCTCTCTCTCTCTTATTTTGCTTTCTCTCTCATCTTTCTCTCTCCATCTTAAATTACTACCTTATCCCTCATTTTACCTCATTTTTGCCTAAAGGTAGAGAAAGTTAGAGATGTCAATGTTAGAGGATCTATTTCCAAGAATGACAATGGTGAAAATATATGGTGCGAAAAAAAAGGGGGACTATGAAACACATATCATGTGTGTTATCTAGTTTAAAATCACTTTAGTTTTGGTGTGAGGTTTAAACATATTTAAAATAAATACTATTCTCGCATTAGTTAAAATTAGTTTTTCTTATGTAGTTATGTTTATACATTCTATAACTCTCTAATCTTACTAATATGAATATATATATATATATATATATATATATATAATATTCTTCTTCTTACTTATATTTGAGGTGGCGGAATGCTAGTTTCCAGGGTTTGAACCCTGGACCTCCTTCATGCAATTCTTTCATGTCCCTTAGCTCACCCACTGAGCTACCTTACAGAGACATATTCCTATTAATCTTAATTATTAGTAACAATATTCATATAAGTACGATATGCAAATTTTATTATTTTTTATTATAATTTATTTATTATAATATAAATATAAAATATCATAAAAAAACTAATAAAAAATAGGAATCGAAGAAAGAAAATTAGTCTATCCATTGTCTTAAAATATTTATCTTACTAATATTAGTTATATATAAGAAGAACATCCTCCTAGAAGACCAACATGGTGTCTTCTGAAACCCATAAGGTCAATTATCACACCAAGGCCAAGTGCCATGTCATGTCGTGCAAGAGGCCTAAACACTTTTCTTTATCGTACAACTCATAAAAGAGAGAAATTGCTAAAAGATTGAACAACCACAATGTTTCCGCAAAAGTCGTTTTTGTCTCTTGTTTGAAAGAAATTCCAAAACCACTTACCAAAGATAGCATACACTATTCTGAACGGACTGAAGCCATGGTAGAAAACCCATATGTTTCTCAATTGGATCAAGACCCAGAATTTTCGTCCCATGGAAACCACGTTTTACAATGTCACAATGAAGTCTAGGCCAACTTTCTTTGACTTCCATTTCCTAGCAGATGTCACACTTTCTTTTTCAGTCTTTGAATATTTTATGTATCCTGATGTAGTAGGTTCTAGATAGGGGTGGACACCGGTCGGTTACGGCCGGATTCGGTCCAGAAAACCCAAATCCGTCGGAACCCGCGGTTGAGAAGGTGAAGCCCATCTCCGACCATTTTCTCTGTCGGTTGTTCAGGGGGAGCACAGAGGGCTCAGGATGAGCGCAGAGGGCTCAGGAGGAGCACAGAGGGCTCAGGATGAGCACAGAGGGCTCAGGATGAGCACAGAGGGCTCAGGGGGGAGCACAGAGGGCTCAGGGGGAGCACAGAGGGCTCAGGAGACGGGGTTGATAATAAACGGAAATGGTCAACACTTGGCGCATTAACCGAGAGAGAAAATGACGGACCACTCAGGGTCTGAAGGAGCACTAAGGCTCTGAAGGACCGCTCAGGGGCTGAAGGAGCACTAAGGCTCTGAAGGACCACTCAGGATCTGAAGGAGCACTAAGGCTCTGAAGGACCACTCAGGGTCTGAAGGAGCACTAAGGCTCTGATGGACCACTCAGGGTTTGAAGGAGCATTAAGGCTCTGAAGGACCGCTCAGGGTCTGAAGGAGCACTAAGGCTCTGATGGACCACTCAGGGTCTGAAGGAGCATTAAGGCTCTGAAGGACCGCTCAGGGTCTGAAGGAGCACTAAGGCTCTGAAGGACCGCTCAGGGTCTGAAGGAGCACTAAGGCTCTGAAGGTCTAATTCGCAGTCGATGCTTGACGCATTGATTGGAGTTAAACTGAAGGACCGACGAGGTCTGAAGGGCATGCCTAAGCCTGATGGACCAATGGGTCTGATGGAGCGCAAACTAGCAACAGTACTAGTAAAACGGTCTGAGGGGGCCTTTGCATTCGAGCGGCCATGATGGGTCAAGATCAGATCCGGAACTGATATGTTGACCATGAAGGACGTCCACTGTGTCTTAGGCTGACACAACTAGTCTGAAGGACCTGGGGTCGGATGATCCGTCGGTTGCTCGATAACGCAACGTGCGATCTGGATTGAAGGACCATTGATGGTCTGAAGGAGCGCTTGGGCTCTGAAGGACCACTGGGGGTCAGCAGGGGTACTAGGACTCTGACTTGTGATATGAGACCAGCGCTTGGAGCACTGACTTTGAGGGATTGGTACATGGCGTGTCTGCCTAGAACATACCTAATGAATGCATTTACCTGAGACGGGAAAAGCTATCTATATTTGGCATGTCTAAAAATGCAATGAATGATGTATGCGTGCAATATAGGTGTGTGAAATGGTAGGCATCCGATGGGATGGATGAAGCAGGGCAGATGATGTGAGTTGAAATTGATGGAACATGGAGGTTGACAACCAACGTATGTGAATGCAGATAAGATATGAATGTGATTGTGCTGATTAATGATGAATGTAATGAAATGAGCAATTTTCCTCCTTATGTTTTTTGGCTTTTCTCTCTTTTTTCCTTAGGTATGAGTGTATGAAATGCAAAGTCTGAATGTGATCCAAATGTAATGCTTTGATGAGACCGGCACTTGGACATCTATCGAAGCAAACAATGTCATGCATGTTATGGGATGATGAATGAAATGGGTATACCTTGGGTGTTGAACCTGATGGAATGATGGACGGATTTTTCTTTTTGCTTTTTTCTTATCTATTTTTGCTTCTTTTCTTGACGCATGCAATGCGAATGTGAATATGATGCGAATGTAATACTTTGATGCAAATGCTATGGTGAATAAAGGAAACACATGAATGCGTAGCAAATGATATGATTGGTGATGTAGAAAGCTTTTGGCAACGATGAGACCGGCACTTGGCACGTCTATCGAAGCAAAAAAGTGTTACAGGTATGCAATGTGATGAATGTGCAATGCGAAAGTAAATGGACTACAAAAGGCCCGTGAATGATGGATGTTGAAGTTGGTTGGAAACAGAAATTGATAAGCTGTGGCGAATGCAGATAACATGCGAATGCAAATGTACTGCTGGCTGTATGATGGAATGATTTATGCTTTGGTGGGGGAAACGAGTGCAATGTGGATGATTTCTTTGCCCTTTTTTTGAATAAATGGATGAATGCGCGCAGGTAATGCTTAAATGCAATAGTTGTGGTAGATGCATGACTTGTTGTTGAAGTACAATGTATGATGCAATGATTTATGATATGGTATGCATGCAAATGTGTTTTGTTTTGAGATGAGACTTTCGATGCGAGGGGTAGAGAGGTGAGTGCTTTGGAATAATCATTCCTTGGAAAGAGGTTTGAATTCAGACATGGCAATCTCAAGGTTGTTATTCACAGACACTGATGTGCAAAACTATTTGACCCTATTTGCAGACTCGCTTATTTTGCTCTCCTATGATGGTTCCCCATGATGATTGATTTTTAGGTCCACAAAGTTAGCTGAGTGAGTTTCCGATTTCACATTATTAACTTGTGTTCTCTCTCTTTGAAGCATAAACATGTAGAGTAGTGAAAATACAGATGAATGAGTCAGTTGACTTGGTATGACAGATATGACACGTGAGGAGATGAAAGGTAGGTTTTTGCCAAAGTCATGAAAGGTGGAACTGCCCCGATTTAGACTACTGGTGAAGGTGAGTGCATAACTTGCCCCTGTCTAGTGGTGGCAACAGCCAGGGTTGTAGAGGAATAATGAATTGGAAATACCATGACTTTGGAATGAAGGGTGGCAAACAAGAGATTCTGTCTCAACCCACGATGTTTTGTGTGGCCCTAATCTTGACGAGAGCAAGGTTGCCCCGACTCGAGTTTGCAAAAGGTTGTATTTAGCATGGTGAGTCGAGAAATTGCCCTGTTGTGGTCTCATGGATGTGAATATGACGAGGGGATGAGATGGGCGTAGGGCGAATTTCCCTGACTTTAGGTGGAGTGAAGGGTGACGGGATTGCCCCACTTTGGAATGGTATTTCAAATGATTATTTCTAGTGGGGTTGTGAAAGGAGACAGAGTTATGGTGATGGTTATGAACTGAGGGTGATATATGAATGGGGTGGGCAATGAATAAACCTCCCCAAAGTTGAGTGGAGTGAGAGGTGAAGGGAATGCCCCCTAGTACACACTTTTGGTTCTCTTTAAGAACAACTCAAATGCAATGAAAGTTTTGACTTTTTAGTATGAGGAGGGGCTCCACTTGGTGACCACTAGACCTTGTTTTAATGCAACATGAATGCATCTTGGAGTGCAAGTCCTTCTCCTTTTTACCAACTTTCCCTTTTTGATTGTTTGTTTTTTTCTTTTGAGCAGCTTTCTTTTTTCTGCTTGTTTGTTTTTCTTTTGAGCAGCTTTCTTTTTTCTGCTTGTTTGTTTTTTCTTTTTGAGCAAACACATCATAAATAGATAAACTTATTTGTCCTAATATTAAAACTTTGAGAAAACAGGAGCAATCGGTCATTGATCAGAATGGATCTTTGGAGTTGTGATGTGGCTAATGGTTAATGATTTATGAAGGGAGGGGTAATTGGGCTCAAAGAAGTATTTGATGATTGATGGAACAGATGTTTTTTTTTTGGTATGATTTGGCCAGGTTAATGGTTTATGAAAGAATGAGTTATTAGACTCAATGAGGTGTTTGAGGTTTTATTGAGATGAGAACCTCTTATGTGCCTCACGGTAAAATGAACCTGTTTTAGGGTTGTAACGTGGTCAAGGGTTTATGGAGGATAGGCCAAAGGAAGTGTTTGAGGGTTTATTTCAGACAAGGATCTCTCATGCGTTTAATGGTATCAGCTCACCATTTCTACTACTTTTGCTTCTTTTTCAGGATTTTTCCTTTTCAATCCTTTCTTTTTCCACTTTCTTTTTTTTTTTGGTGTGATTTTTCTTTCTCTTTCTTTTGAGCTAAGTGAGCTGATAAAGGTGATACACAATTTTTGATGTGAGATTGATCCTTGTCTAGGGTGATTGAGATTTTTGGGATTTTTGGCTTAAGGTGTTTTTGGATATGGAATGATGGCCAAACTTCATTTCAAAATCATGATTGCTTGTTTTCTCAAAAATTAACACAAGGACAATAATTTATTTACTTTCATACATTTGCTCTTTTTTCTTTATGCTCTAATTTTTGCTTAGGTCGCTCTTACGAGTTTTCGACCTAACGAGCTTTTTTGATTTTTTTTTTTTTTTACTTTTTTAAAAAAGACTTGCACCAAAGGAATACCATGTTAACAAGTTATCTAGTGACGACAAATTTGCCCCAGTATGGAGGACCAAGAGTGGTATTTCATTAGGGGAACCAACCAAAAAGCCAACTATGCACTAATCTGGGGGATATGTACTTTATGGGTGGTCAGGGTGGGATTAGACTTGGGAGAGGGATGATGACAATGTAGGGACGCTAACTGACTCAAACAAAAATAAAGACACACGTCACACAGAAGTTACTACACGAATGCTTCGCAGAGAGTTAACATTAGTTAAAACGTGAAAGAAACATTTTTGGTGGACCATTTCGGTCATTCATCATGGGGTGGGTGAGATGCAATGCTCTGTTGAAAAATGTGAACAAATTGCTGTTTTTGAAAAACCGAGTGCCTTGAAACACCTTGAGTTTGCAACTAAGTAAGACTAAACTTTTCCAAAGATGAATAAAAAAGCTTCGCAAGAACGTCTCACCTCTCATCACAAATTTTTTTTAGAATGCATTATGTAAATATGCAAATGAATGAGAATGCAAAATGGATAAATACGCATGGAATGAGAATGCGAATGAAATGAAAATGCAAATGAATAAATGTGAATGAAATGAGAATGCGAATGGATGAATGTGAATAAAAGACGGTATGCGCTAATACTTGTTTGAATGCAAGTGCAATGCAACATGTATGATTTCCTGTTTATCTTAGTGCCGGGGGATCACGGCGTACTATGTCTTGCCATAGGTTTAACGGTGGATTTTGATTATTTTTCTTTGAAACACAACAAGGTTAGAATCAATAAGCGAAACAAAGCACATTCCATGCATTCAAACTTAAACAAATACCTCGGAGTGTACGTTGTTTCACTTTTGATTCCACACCGTGCCTATGACAAGATATTACTTTGTGATTCCACACCATGCAATGATGCGTGCATGAGTTGCAGAAACTTATGTTTTGTGTTATGCGGGGATGTATGCAAATGATGTAATGATGCAATGATGCCTTTTTTGTGTTTTTGCATGGAGTGGTATTTTGAATTTGCAACCTATATGCCACCTCACATAGGCATTTATTGAAAAGGGAAAAGCATAATTTTTTTTTTTTGAAAATTTTGAGGGCAAAAATTTGACTAAACTGAATGCGACAATGCAGCACACAATTTGGAACGCCCTTGTGACTTAAAAGGGAAGAAACCTATGATCTAAGGCATTTTAGGGGTGATCTTTCCATGTAGCTCTATTCACTTCCTCACAAAGGTCACTAGAGCCACAGTCCCTTTCATGAAACTCCCCACAAATGCAGCAAACTGCTAGGTGTGAGGCATCATGAAAGAGCACAACTCTGGTTGAAACTTTCGCAAGTAGCCAAACGGACAAAGGTCCTGATGGGCCCTCACTACTCGAATCCGCTCTCCTAAGTTTTCTGCAGACCTGGGTTATGGTCCCACTCAAAGCATGCAATCATAAGGGATAAGTGTAGTGAGTGTCAAGGGCGTTTTCCCTAGCACTACCCCACCTGAAATGAGAACCAGAGCAGTCCAGACAATTGCAAGCAATAACATGTTGTCTACACTAGGGTTCTATACCAAATAAACTAACCTAGGATATTAACAACAAGGGTATTGCTTACCTTAAGAAAGGGAGCCAAGAAGAGGGGACATGATAGAATGGGGAAGAGATGCATGAACTTACCTTTGGAGAAAAGGAGCAAAGAAGAAGGGAACATGGGGGGTTGGAAGAATGCATGAGCATAAGCAATAAAAGAAAAGGAGTAGAAGAGGAGATAGGGAACAACAAAGAAGATAAATGCATATGCCTACAATCAATGATAAGAAAGAAAGGCAAACAAGGTATTAATCAAATCAACAATACATTAAACCACACATTTTAATTAGCTAGGCTTGACCCTCGTCTTTTAAAAAAAGGTCCCCAGTGGAGTCGCCAGCTGTTGCACCCCGAAAAATCCCCGGTTTGGGTTTCTCAATGTACAACGTGGAAAAATTTGGAGCCGCCACCAATATTTTAATTTTAAGACCAAAACATTGAAAAAAGGTCTTTTGGACAAGGCGGATGGTCTTTTGAAAACTAGAGATATAGGTTCGGGGGTCGATTACGTGCGAGGAAGGTGTCAGCACCTCACGCGTCCTTTCTACCGAAAGGGAACCTCTAATTAAATGTGTGGTTTTAACGTTTGATTTGAGAAATGCCTAGATTTGCCTATTTGTTTCTTGTTTGAAGATGAATGGGAAAACTTAATGAAAACTTTATTTTTGGTGAGAAAGGGGGAAAAAGGTTTTTTAGAAAAAGTGCTTGACGGGACATGGCCCGCTCCTACGTATCTCCCGGTGCGATGGAGAATTCAAAGCTACGTAGTTCTTGGTTGTCTTTTCGAAAAGTTTTTGTTTTTTTATCTTTTTTTGGTGAGTTTTTGAAATAAGACGAGCATTAGTGAATGATTAAACTAGCAGAGGCTATGATGAATCACTAATAAATACTCAAAAAAAGAGAGTTGTACCACTAGTCAAACGAACAAAGGTTCTGATGGACTACTGATAACAACTTGTTTTTATTATCTTTTTGAAAGTGATTTTCGAAAAAGATTGATTTGTACGATGATCAAACTAACGAAGGTTATGATGGATCATCGTTTATTATTCTTAGGAGAAAAAGGACATTGCCACTAATAGCTAAACGAACAAAGGCTCTGATGAGCTACTAGCAACAGTGAGTTTGAAAGTGATTTTTTTGTTAAGAAAATAACTCTTTTCTTTTTGTTATGCAAATGCTAAACTTTTTATGATCGCGAAAAGGATTTTTATTCGTTGCGCTTGACGAGAACGTGACTCGCTCCTACGTATCCCAAACGGGAATCAAAGCGACGTAGTTCTAATTTCTTTTGAAAATAATTGTTGAAAACTTATTGTGAAAATGATTTTTATTTGTCATGCTTGACGGGATGTGACCCGCTCCTACGTATCCCAAATGGGAATCAAAGCGACGTAGTTCTAATGAAAATGTTTTTGAAAGGGTTTGAAAGGGGAAGAGCTTTCATAACGATCGAGCAAGCAAAGGCTTTGAGCGATCATTACTAATAACCCTTGATGGCGTTCACGACAATCAAACAAGCCAAGGCTTTGAGTGATAGTCACTAATAACTCGCGTTAATTGGAAAAAGGTTTGAAAGATTTTTGGAAGAAAGGGTGAAGGTATTATCAATGATTGATTATAAAAGTTCAAACACGTTCAATAATCACGAAATCATGTGTATGTTGAACGTTAATCAAGACTAAACATGCCAACATGATCAAAAGACCCACTTATCAGGGAGGCAAGGTAAAGTTCTCAAAGCAAGTGTGTGTGTGTAGGAAGGAGTGTATTTACCCTAATGACTCTATGCTACAACAGGCATGTAGACTTACGTCTTCATTAGGAGGTCATACACATGGATGGAATGACATATTGAATCAAGACTTTAAAGTGCATCAAAACAAGCAAGCAATTGATCATAGGCATAGAATGGTCTTAATTAAACTGAGGAACATATGAGCAACGATTTCTCAATAACATGAACGAAAGGGGGAAATTGCATCAAGGCTAAGGTAAGCCTATCCTTTGCATTTATGAATAAGTGCCCAAAGGCTAATAACACAATCAAAGATGAGGGAGCATCAAGGTTTTGAATAACCTATCCTTTGCAATACCCCATGGACCTTAAACCATAAACCTAACTATCTTTTATTCATTAAGAAGTTAAAAAGGGGGAGGTTGAATCATCTGAGACCATCTTCACCACTTAGAACATGATGCACTAGGCATAAGTGGGAATCATGTGGTTCATCATCAACAATGGCACTATAGCTAAGTCAAATCACATATGGCAATTTTGGCATGGATCACAATGATTAATAAATATAAAGACAGAAATACCTCTGATGAAGGCAGATACTACAACTTTGAAGAACGCAACTCCAACTAACTCTTGCAGTAGATCAGCTCTGACGGACCAACGGAACGAAGAGAGCACCAATAAAAAATAGGAGAGTTTTTCTGAAAAGATGAGATTTGCGGAAACTGCCTCTGATCTCGTGAAAGAATCTCTGTCCCCAAAATGTGACTTGAGGCTGCCTATTTATAGGCTTAGGAAAGCGTAAGAATTTGAAAAAAACATTTATTGCAAGGATGAATCGATTGTTTGATGAAGTGTAACAAGTGTATAATCGATTCATTGCCTTTGAAAAATCACATGAATCGATTCCAAGCTTAGTTAGATGAGTGAGGAATCGATTCTTGGCTCTTTAACATTGCTTGAAAATCGATTTCATGCTTTAGTTAAAATAGTGGGAATCGATTCTTGAGCCTTTGGAAATAGTGGGAATCGATTTTCAGGACCTCTTGCATAGGTGAAAATCTATTCTTTACTTAGTTAATACAATGAAGAATCGATTCATGGCCTAAGAAAGAGCTTGAAAATCGATTTCAAGGTCTTTTGAGAATGAAGGGAATCGATTATTGGCTTGGCTTGAGTGTATGTGCAAATCGATTTCATGCCTTGACATAGGATTTTGGAAATCGATTCTTGGCCTTTAGAGTTGCTTGAAAATCGATTTCATGGCCTTTAGAAAATACTATAAATCGATTCTTAGCCTTTGGAACAGAATAGAAATCAATTCTTGCTTTCCACAAAAATGTTTTTAGGTCTTTGCCATGCATGCATAAAATATTTTCCAAAGCTTGCCATGCATGCATAACATATTTTTCAAAACTTGCCATGCATACATAACACATTTTCAAAAACCCTAATTTGATGCATGAGGCTTATTGCAAAAATTATTTTTATAGACCCTTTTGTGAGAAATGACCAAAATGCCCTTTTTGACCCTAACTTCCCAAAACATGCATTCTAACCCTAAAAATGATTTCAAAAACTTTGGGATGGTTTCTAGGATCCAAAATGCATAATTTATTTTTGTGTGGAAAATTAGGGTTTGGACCTAAGCCGGACAAAATTGGGGTATGACAGCATCTGGTATGTGTTTGAAGCATAATGATCCAAACACCTTCAAGTGGCTGACAATCTGTTTCTTGCCAGTCCATTTCTCAAGTGGAACCACCTCTTTCAGTTTCTTTGTAGGACATCTGTTCAATATGTAAGCTGTTGTAGCAGCAGCTTCTCCCCACAATGTGTGAGGTAAATTCTTCTCCTTCAACATACTCCTTTCCATGTCAAGCAAGGTCCTGTTTCTCCTTTCAGCAAGGCCATTGCGTTGAGGAGTGTAGGGGGCTGTCACCTCATGCTCAATGCCCTGCTCATCACAGAATTCTCTAAATTCTCATGAGTTAAACTCTCCTCCACCATTTGTTCTAATGATCTTCAGTTGCTGTCCACACTGCTTTTCGGCTTTCACTTTGAATTTTCTAAACTCTGAGGACACCCCATGTTTGAACTTTATTAGTGAAATCCATAACATTCTTGTATACTCATCAACAAAGGATACAAAGTATCTATTTCCACCAAGAGAGGGCACCTCCAATGGCCCACAAACATCAGAATACACCACTCCAAGTGCATGAGTTGCTCTAGGTGGCAGTTCAGCAGTGAATGGCAGTCTTGACTGCTTGCTCTTTAAGCAGACACCACAAGCTTTCTCTGGCTTCACTGTCTTAGGGATTCCTAGCACTAGCTCCTTAGTATTCAGCTGTCCTAAACTTCTGAAGTTCAGGTGTCCTAGCCTTCTGTGCCACAACAGTCTTTCACTATCTGCATCAGTAGCACTGAGACACTGTGTCTCAGTCGCTTGAATACTGACCTTGAATGTCCTGTTCTTGCTCTGAACAGAATTCAACACCATCTTCTTCTGTTGATCAAACAGTTCCAGCTTACCATCTTCCATGACAACAGAGAAACCTTTCTCTAGAAGCTGACCTACACTCATGAGATTGTATTTGATGCTAGGAACATACCACACATTTTCTACCATCACTGTTTTACCATCCTCTCTCACAACCAGCAGATCCCCCATACCTTCTGCAGGCAGTGTTCTTTCATCAGCCATCCTGATCTTTGTCTTCCTCCTAGGGTCAAAGTTTATCAGCCAATCTTTATTGTTGGTCATATGGTTGGAGCAACCCGTATCCATGTACCAAATGTCAGTAATTGTTCCATCTTCAGCACTGGTTACCATTAGCATTACTGGACCATCATCATCATTAGAATCCTCTTTAGCTATGTTAGCTTCCTCCTTATTGTTCTCTTTATTAGACCAACACTCATCAGCAAAGTGCCCATACTTATCACAGTTGAAGCACTTAATCTTTCTCTTATCAAAGCCACCTTTCTTTTTGTTATTATTCTTCCAGCCTTGTTTTGAGGATTCTGGTTTATCACTATTGTTATCACTACTTTTCTTATTGTTCTTATCAAGCCATGCTTGTTTATGATTTTTCCACTTGTTCTCCTTCCACTTAGAGTTATCCTTATTATTTCCTTTCTTAGCAACTTCCACCTTAAGTGCTTGCTCAGATTCTTTTCCATTTCCTCTCTCAGCCACTAGCAACTCATGTGCCTCTAATGTGCCATGCAATTCATTTATTCTTAGTGTGCTAGTGTCCCTAGATTGCTCTATAGCAACCATAATATGATCAAATTGAGGAGTTAGAGACCTAAGTACCTTTTCAACAATCTGCTGTTCAGTAATTGCTTCTCCACAAGTCTTCATTTCATTGGTAACAGTCACCACTCGTGCAATGTAGTCTCCAACCTTCTCACTGTTCTTCATCTACAGGTTCTCATACTGTTTCCTCAGAGATTGAAGCTTGACCTTCTTCACAGTTGCATCACCACCGTAGCATCTTACCAATGTATCCCACGCAGCCTTGGATGTAGTTGATTCAGCAATTTTCTCAAACACCTTCGCATCAACACACTGATGAATATAGAAGAGTGATTTCTGGTCCTTCTTCCTCACCTCGCGATGCGCAGTCCTCTGCGCCTCCGTTGCGTTCGCCGCCAACCCTGGATAACCATCGTTCACAAGCTCAAGCACATCTTGAGCTCCGAACAGGACACGCATTTGAATGGACCATCGGTTCCAATTCTTGTCGTCGAACACCGGTAGGTGTGTATCGAATCCACCATTGTCGTTCATCTTCTCGTCTCTGCAAATCACTCACTCACAGTCACTCGTGTTTCCCTACCCTAGAATCAATCGATGATTCCTTCAATTCTGATTTTGCAAATCAATGTGAGATGCGAAATCGAATTGCACACACAACTCACACTTCACTCGTGTTTCCCAGGGATTGCTCGATAATCAAGCTCTGGATACCAATTTGTTGGAGTTCAATGTGAATTCCATTGGCACAGTTGTTCACAAAGTGCAGAGAACCAGAGAGAGAAGAAGAAGAAGGTGATAGGCGAAATTGGAACTGATCTACAGTAACTGAAAACTGTTATTCACAAATGACACTGTGTGTATATGTATTACAATGAAAACTAGTATCCTTACATCAGCAAACTAGTAAAATATAAAAGCAGTAAAATGACCAATGTAACCTTGAATTAATCACAACAGGGAGTTGGGTCTTTTTGTATTGAAATTGGGTTATTGATTTTGGGTTGGGGAGTAATAATATGCACCCTTTTTTTAATTCACGGGCTTGCAGGCTACCCATAGCCCGACCGGGCTGGCCCGACATGGGCTCAGGCTTTTGTGGGCCGGGCTAAAAAGCCCGGGTGTAAAAACATGCTCATTTTCTTTAGCCCAAGCCCTCACGTATTTCGGGCTAGCCCAGCCCGGCCCATCTTGCCAGCTCAACCTGAGACCTAGCCACCACCACAAGTCCAACAATACTCCTCGCCCGAGACCCAACCACAACCAGAATAGGGAACAACAACGATATGGTTATTGATTTTTAAGGCAGCTTTGACTAACCCATAAGGCCATCCACCTTCTGGTGATGATTACACTTCACTTATATTGAATTTTTGTGAGTAGAGAAAGTAGACCGAAAAATCTGGAAGATTATTTGAGATTGGATGAAGTTGCTATCGTAGATTAATTATTAAGGCAAACATAAAAAAAATCCCTTTTGAAAAGAAAATTATGGTCTTTGAGAACCAAATTTGGGTTTTGGAGTCCTTGTGGGGAAGATATATTAACACATTACAACACCATTTGAAAAAGTTACATTTTAATTAATTGTGCAAATAATAGTTAATTTTGAAGCATTTATTTTACCTTTTTATTCTAAAAAAAGTAGTAAAAGACTTGATAAACATTATTTATTTGTGATTGACGAGAGTGGACTCACGCTCCTACGTATCTCCGTGTTCATTGAAGAAATCGATGACTATGTAATTCTTTTGTGGATAATGATTGTGTATCGTTTTTTTTTGGGTAAACCCGAGTATCCACCGCACGGATAGCAGTGACTAATCGCTCGCTCATTGTAGGTGCCTCGAGGGGCAGGACAGCTGGCCCAGAGTTTTAAAGCTGCTTCGTACCCAAGGCGGGGATCGAACCCCCGACCGTTGGTTAAGGGATGTGTATTGCTTTGCTTTAATTAAATCTTATTATAGAGGTTTTAGGACGAAATTGTCACCCCTTTACACACGTTGATTTAACTGAAGTAATTTTAACAGACGATAGGAGGACAAAGAGGTCTTGTAACAAATCATCTTCCCACACAAAGAGCCCCATCGTCCAAGAGAAATTCTACACCCAAACCAGACCACCCTAGGTTCCCACCTCAAAACCCTTAGACTCGTTTTGGTTGGAAAATAGAGAATAGCCCAATGAATGCACTACAACAGATTTGGAGATGGGCAGCGCTTTTTTTTAGCCATGGGCAGCGCTTTTGAGCACTGCTAAACTTTGCGCTGTTGATTCCACTCCAACAATGGGCAGCACATTTATATCCATGGGTAAAGCGCTGCTCATCATGTTAGCGCATTTTTGGAATGGGCAGCGCTTTTTTAGCGTAAGCGCTGCTCATTCCCAAAAGGCGCTAACGAATTGGCAGCGCTTGTAGGCATAAAGCGCTGCTCATTGCCTTATCGCTTTTACGAATGAGTAGCGCTTTCTCCTAAAAGCGCTACCCATTTCTAAAAGCGCTAAGGCAATGAGAAGCGCTTTGTCCTACAAGCGCTGCCCATTGTGTAATTTTTTTTATTTATTTTTTTTCTGTTTTTGTTTGTTTTCCTTGTTTCCAAATTCCTTCCAATTCTATTTCTCAGCAAGTAAACCAGCAAATCAAATTATATCCAAATACACCAGAATCAAAACAAGCGTTGGTTAATGAATTAAACTTGTTTCCCAATTCATTCCAGTTCTATTTCTCAGTAAAACCAACAAATTACAATACACTAGAATCAAAACAAACTAGCTATATATATATATATATATATATATATATATATATATATATATCCGAATGCACAAATATGCACAAATATACCCAACAAGATAAACCAAAACAAACTACCTAATAAGTTATTATCCAATTCATATGTATCCAAAACTAGCTAAACTCAATATGAACTAAAACTAGCTTAGCTATATGTATCCAAATCAAACTCTAACAATTTATAGTATTACATTCTATCCAAAATAAAAAAAATGGGAGACATAACGACACCACTCTCCCCTAAGCTCGAGTAGCTGCTCATTAGAGTATGTCCTCACCCGAAAATCAGGAAAATACTGAAATTATATAAATAAATAAAATTAGAATTGAAATGGTTAAATGGAATTAACTATTATATCAAAATCAAAAAGAATTATAAGTAGATACCTGTTGGAATTGTCGTTTGGTTGTGGGTAATAATTTCCTTCAAAAATTTCATTACATAATAAACCACAATCATTACTACTGGGTTGTTTTGGACACTACAAAACAAAAGATTAGTTAATTGTTAAATTTAATTTAATACATTTTTTCACAAAATAATGTAATTAAATATATAAGAACATTGATTACAAACTTACATCAATTGGTATCCATTTGGTCATTGATTGTCCAATCCCCAATATGTTTTCAAACAACTGAACACATTGTCATATAACTAAAATGTATACCAGAGAAATAAAATGTATAACAGAGAAATGACGAAGGCAGAAAACACGCGAACTGAGGCAGCAAACACGAACACAGGCAGCAAACACGCGGAGGCAATAACACAAACTGAGTGAAAGCAGTGCTTCAGCGACACAAACACGGGAAGGAGCAGCGTGAGAATGGCGTCAATGGCTGAGGGGTTTTCGAACGAGATTTGGGGGTTTGGAGAGAGATGATAAGGAAGCATGAACGAAATGGTGAGAGGGACGAAGTGAGAGAGAGAGAGTACGTGAGTAAGAGGGACGGAGTGAGAGAGAGAGAGAGTACATGAGTGAGAGGGACGAAGTGAGAGAGCTGAAAGTGAGAGAGAGTACGTGAGTGAGAGGGACGGAGTGAGAGGGCTGAAAGTGAGAGAGTTAGGGAAAGAGGAAAATGAAACGTTGAGGGCGAGGGAATGTGAGGAAATGAAAAAAAATAAGAGTAATCGGCAGCGCTTTTGTAAAAAACGCTGCCCATCGCCCAATTTCGTTCTCCTATAGGCAGCAATTCATTAAAAAAGCGCTGCCCATCGCCCATCCTTGTTCTACTATAGGCAGCGCTTGATAAAAAGCGCCGCCCATCGCCCATCCTCGTTCTCCTATAGGCAGCGCTTGATAAAAAGCGCTGCCCATCCACTACAAAAAAAAAGCAGGATAGGCGACGGAAATTTCCGTCGTTAAACCTCAAAAATCCGTCGCTAAAATGGTTTAGCGAGGGAATTAGCGACGGAAAAATTCCGTCGCTAAAAAGGGCATCGCTAATATTTAGCGACGAAATTTTGTTATTTTAGCGACGGAATTTAGCGAGGGATTTTAGCGACGGATTTTCCCTCGCTAATTAGCAAGGGATATTAGCGACGGATTTTCTGTCCCTAACTAGCGAGGGAAATTAGTGAGGGAAAATTCGTCGCTAATTAGCGACGGATTTTAGTGAGGGCAAATCCGTCGCTAATTTAATTTTTTTTTTTTATAAAAAAACTACTTTATTTTATGCCACGTATCCAAATTTGAAAACCTGCTTTTTTTAATAACTATATATCAAATGCAGCACAATTGAGAATACTTAAATAAAATCCATCCAAACTAGTACCAAATATATCCAAACTAACCAACAATACCAAATATCCAAATTTTTGAGAATACTCAAATAAAATCTATCCAAACTAGTACCAAATATATCCAAACTAACCAACAATACCAAATATCCAAATTCTAAACAACTTCAAACCAGCAATAACAATCCAAATTCTAAACATGTCCAAACCAGCAAATAACAACATAATACTAAAATGAGCCATCATCAGACTCGGACTCCTCAGACTCAGGCATCTGGCTTCATGCTCTTATAGTACTTTAACAGCTTCTCTTGCTGACGTGCAAACCTAAAGAAGTCTGTCTGCATATCTTTCATAGTCCAACTCTGTCTCACCTGAAGGATGAGGAGGTCGACTACTAGAGAAGGGTCTGCTGGTGTCAAACTGATCATCCTCAAATCTCAAATTTGGAGCCAAGGGCCCCGTACCATACATACGTTTCTTGTACACCCCCTACCAACTTCTCCCAATTGCGGTTTTCCAAAGCCATGATCTCAGGAGACAGTGGACCAAGTGACTCAGGGTTCCAGCTCCTCTCAGTCGGCTCTAACATCGTCTCAGCATGTTTCTCCTGTTTTGCATAACCACAAAACATAGCATAATAAGTGCTCCATTTTAAGAAAACATTATATAATACAAATCAAGTTGTATATTTACCTGAGTGGTTCTCGAGCGCTCATCAACATAAGTCTGGGTATCCTTCCTGACATGTGTGGCCCTATGCAGCTCAGCAATAATAAGAGGGCGTCTAGCCTTGTTACTCTATAAAAATGAAACAGATTCTCATATATTGGTAACTAATCGCCCTAACTAAACTAAAATAGTACAAATATTTTTAAAATAACCTACCAATCTCATAGCATGCT
Organism: Astragalus membranaceus; assembly: GCA_039519185.1. Lineage (NCBI taxonomy): Eukaryota > Viridiplantae > Streptophyta > Magnoliopsida > Fabales > Fabaceae > Astragalus > Astragalus membranaceus. The sequence goes on from CM076854.1 coordinate 153,580,803, forward strand.
GAGCTTGGTGGACGGAGCCACAAGTGTGAAGTGAGCCACCCTTTTTCGAATTCCGATTTTCCTCCGCTTTTTCAGCATTGGCTTTGAATTTCTCACTTCTCCAAACTTCCTGGTATTGATCCCAGACTTCTTGAGGGATATACCTCGGCCTTTCATTTTTACGGCGCAATTTGTAGAGCAAGTCCGCCAATTGCTTTGCCAATCTAATCCAAAAAACTTTATGCACCAATTCATCATCTTCCGGTCTCCAAGTCACTTTGGTCAGTATTAAACATAATCAAAATATGTGTTAGTAATTATATTAAACATTAAACAATATATTAAAATTATCAATATAGGTAATGACATAATTGATACTTACCCTAAACAAGTCCACAAAATCTTTCTTTTTCCTCTTAAATACCAATTGTTGTCACCTTTTCATAGTGCTCTTCAAAATAGAGTTTCTTAATGACATGAGTGATCGCTGATGAAGCAGTCTTCGATCTAACAAACCTGCATAATTAAGTCGTTTCATAATTAACAAACACACACACACACACACACACACACACACACACACACACACACACACACACACACACACACATATATATATATATATATATACGTCAAACAAACAATTAATTTAAATTAAAAAGAGTCAAACAATACTTACGCATCGCCAAAGGGATATATGACTTTGTGACGTCGACCATCAGGGTCGACAACCACCTGCTCATCCTCCGACCCAGATGATAATGGCTCTGAATCAGTATGACCATGGGGGGTCAGAATGATCATCCTGTAGGGACTGATCAGTATGTACCTCGGGTGTAGGCATAGATAACCCGACTAGTGTGCCCATAGGATGATGCAGAGGTGGGCCCATATACCCTGCTGGTGTGCCCATAGGATATTGCAGAGGTGAACCTATATATCCTCCCGGTGGGCCCATAGGATGCTGCAGAGGTGGGCCCATATACCCTCCCGGTGTGCCCATAGGATGCTGCAGAGGTGGAAAATACCCATAGGATGCTGGTGTGCCAGATGGGTTTATAGGATACCAATTGGGGCCGGAGGGTGAATGACCAGCAGGTGGAGTAGCTGCAGCAGAATGTGAAGTCCCAGCTCCTCCAGCAGCAGTGGTGGTCTGGGGCATCCCAAAAAATGTATCCCCTGCATTAAGTACAACCTCACGAACTCGACGCCGCCTTCTAGGTTCAGCTATCTTCTTCCCCCTAACATCTCTCGGTGGGTCAGAACCTCCTCCTGGATGCATATCTATGAAAAACAAAACGTAAGAAAAATATATACTGATATATATTAATAAATAAATTTAAATACAACAACAACGTACAATAATGATAACGAAATGTGATATATATTAATAATTAAAATTAGATGAACAATCAACAACATGCAGAGATTAAAACTAATCAAACTATCTATGTGATACTAATAAGATTAAAAAAAGTCTTCATCTTCTACATCTTCTACATCTTCAGTCTCATCTTCATCCTCTTCATCTTCTTCATATACTCCAATTTCTTCTTCTAATACTGGTTCAACTTCTCCAATGTGGAGTCGATCATCACATAAGGTATCAACTGGTTCAACTTCAATTACCTCATTGACGCCCGACATTTCATCCACTTGATAAGAAACCTCATCCCCCACATCAGTGGCTTCAATGCAACCCCGTGGTTTTGTCTTAATTGCAACACAATATCCTTCCCGAGTTGATGGATATGGAACATAATATACCTGCCTCACATTTTCAGGCATGATAAACGGACCATAGGCTCTATACCTTCCATCCATTCGAATGTCCACGGTATTACATTTTGGATTCAATTTCGTTCCTCTAACCGATGGATCAAACCAACTACAATAAAACAAAACAATTTTCTTTTTATAGTCTAAATATTTGTATTCAAGTTCATATATGTGCGTATACCCTCAACTTGTAAGAATGCACTGAAAAAGAATTATCCATACTCTTTAGAATGAAAATTGGTCAAGGCATGATATAACTTCATACTCTAAATGTCTATGTATTGAAAACTGAATTGAAGCACATTTACTCAAGATATGGTTTAACTTCAGTGCAGTTGATCAAGACATGAATATGTGCTGATTTATACTCCATATCTGATAACCACTGAGTCGACTTCTTTCCCGAGAGGCGCCCAGGTTTGCTAAACACAGATAAAGTGAGGGCATGTCTTTCTTCTTCAACCTCTATTTCGTTTCTATTATTTCTTGACAACATAAAGTTGTTGAAATAATGAGAACAGAAATAAATTGTTTTACGATGTAAGTAAGCTGCGCAGATCGATCCTTCGACTCTAGCTTTATTCTTCACCGATCGTTTATACCATCAATCTAAATATATGGAGGAAGGGGAGTTGATTAAATAAATAGTCATACTAAATATGCACTTTAATTAAAATGTTGAAATTGATAATTACCTCTCAAAATGGATACGTCCACCTATAATGAACTGGTCCACCAAGCCTTGCTTCATATGCAAGGTGAACCGGAAGATGCTCCATAGAATCAAAGAAACCAGGAGGAAGTATTCTCTCCAACTTACAGATAATGAAAGGAATATTCAGCTCCATCTTAATAAGATCATCTTTTCTCAATATTGAAGAGCACATGTTTTTAAAAAATTGACTCACTTCAGTAAGTGGTTCTAAAACAAACTTTGGCAATGAACTAAAAGCAATTGGAAGCAAACACTCCCTGAATACATGACAATCATGACTTTTCATCCCATACATCTTCCCAGTGTTCACATTTGCACATCTTGCAAGATTCGAAGAATAGCCATCTGGCATCCTCAATCCTTTCAACCATCGACCAACATCTTTTGCTTCATCGGGTGTAAGACAATATTTGGCTTTGGGTTTGGACATCTTGCCATTAGCCACTGGCACCAAGTTCAAATTGGAACGACTTTTGCTACAGTAAAGAGCAGAATCCATTCTAGCCTTATTATTGTCTTTGGTTTTATCTTTCACATTCATCACGGTGAACCATATCTTGTCAAAAAAATTCTTCTCAATGTGCATAACATCTATATTGTGTCTCAATAGATTATCTTTCCAATATGGGAGATTCCAAAATATGCTTCTTTTTGTCCAGTTATGCACTCGTCCATAACCATCCAATCGGCAGAGCACACCTACCTCAGTGGCTTGTGGCAAATTCATAACTCTACTCCAAATTTCACCCGATGTCAACAAAGGCGGTGGGACATCTGTTTCAACTACCCTTTTCTTGAATGCCCTTTTGTTCTTTCTAAATACATGATCTGGCGGTAAGAATCTACGATGCGAGTCAAACCAAGAATTCTTTCCACCGTATTTCAACGTAAACGCTTTTGTGTGTTCCATGCAGTGGGGCATGCTAATTTACCATGAGTCCCCCAACCTGACAACATACCAAAAGCCGGGAAGTCATTAATTGTCCACATCAATGCCGCTCTCATCATAAAATTCTTCTTTCGTGCTGCATCATATGTCCCAACACCCTGCCACAATCTCTTGAGATCATCAATTAGAGGTTCCAAAAAGATATCAATGTTAGCTTTGGGATTGGATGGACCAGGTATCAAGCAAGTCAAAAACATATACGGTTTAGTCATGCACATCTCAGGAGGAAGATTGTAAGGGGTAACAATGACTGGCCAACAAGAATAGGGTGACGCTAATGCTTGGATATATGGAGTAAATCTATCTGATCACAAACCAAGTCGAACATTCCGTGGGTTAGAGGCAAAATCTGAATGCACTCGATCAAAGTGTTTCCACACCTCACCATCAGATGGATGGCGTAAAATGTCCGAGGTATTCCTATTCTCATAATGCCACGCCATTTTCTTTGCAATTTCAGGTGATGCAAACATTCTCTGCAACCTTGGAGCTATAGGCAAATAGAACATCGACTTTACAGGAATGAGTTTATAATTACGTTTTTCCCCTTTACGAACTTTATACCTCGGCTTTCCACAAAATCTACAAGCCTGCATCGCACCATCGGTTTTACCAAATTCGTTGTCGTAAAACAACATGTGCCCATCCTCACAACAATCAATCTTCTTACATTCCAATCCCAACTTCGAAACTAACATCTTTGCTTCATAATAACTTTTTGGCAAACTATCCTTATTAGGTGTCCCGTCCAACATCATTTGAGTCACAAAATCTAAACCCAACTCAGAAATATTGCTCATGGACTTGAGAGATAACAGCTTCACACACATAGATAATTTTGACTCCGGCGAGCCATCAAACAACGGTGTGTTTGACTCTTTTAACAAACAGTAAAATCTTTGTGCTTCTTCATTTGGAAGTTCATCATGATCGTCATATTGAGGCTCAAATGACACATTCACTCCGAGACTGTCACAAATCATGCTTTCCATCGACTCAAATTGTCCATTAGATGGAACATCAAAACTAGAACTGCTAGCTTGAAGAAGCTCTTAAGTCAAAATTTGGAAGTCGTTCTCCATGGTCCACCCAAATTCAATAATTAGGCCTAAACTCGATACGACACAAGTGCACCCTAATTTCATCATAAGGTGTAATAGGTATACCAGCACATTTAAGGCAAAGACATCTAATCCCCCATTCCTTTTTAGCCTTATCATGTCGCCACGCTACCCTAATAAACTCTTCAACTTCATTTACAAAAGTTTCCTTCAAAAATGCTCTTCCCGGATATAACCAATCATACACCCAACTACGATTCAATTGATTCCAATACATCTACACGCATTTAAAAAAACGCGTTAGATTCCCACAACTAAACCTAAAATATAACCTATCAAGTTAGTGGCATCGATATGATTTCAGTGGAGATGATTTCGAATCAAATATGGGGGTTAATTAAGGACAGAACAAACAAAACCCTTTTCCATATAAGTAGTGAAGGAACTCACTTGTTGGGACTAATTTCTGGATTTTTCACAATATGTGTGTACCCACCAGAACCAAACAAGCTCCTATGACCCCAATTCGAAATGCCAAGCTCCAGTACTCCTAACTTCAATGCTTGAGTGAATCCAGCAATCCAAAAATCCAGTAAAAAGATTCTGGTTTCAACAAAAATAAATTACAACAAAAATAAAAAGGATAACAAAAACGAAATCATAGAAACCGAAAACGAAAACAAAATCATAGAAAACGAAAACAAAATCATAGAAAACTAAAACGAAATCAACGAAAACGAAATCAACGAAAACACGAAAACGAAAACAACGAAAACAAAAACGAAAATGTACCACACTTTGAGAATGAATGGTGAGAGAAGAGAGAATGGTGGCGTTACTTGCTGCGACGGAGGGAAGTGGATGGGTGGTGGTGGCGGAGATAATTGGGTGATTGAGGTGAGAGTGAATGGTGAGAGAAGAGTGGGTTACGGAGATAGGAAAAATTTAATTTAAATTAGTGAGGGATATTTGGAGACGGAATTTAAATTTCACGCATTCCCAAACATTAGCGACGGAATAATAGCGACATATTTTACTATTAGCGACGGATTTGGGAATCTTACGATTTCCAAGATCTGCCAACGGTCACGTCAGCGTTAGCGGCGGATTTGAACTTTAAAAAAAATGGTGCGCCTTGTAGCGACGGAATTGGCTGTCGCTAAATCCCTCGCTAAGTTTGATTTAGCGACGGATTGGGGATCCCTCGCTAAAATTCGTCGCTTATCCTGCATTTTTTTGTAGTGATCGCCCCAGCGCATTTTAACCAAAAGCAGCGCTTAAAGCAGGAGCGCTGCCCATTCCATGCGCGTTTTAAGCAAAAACAGCGTTTATAGCAAGAGCGCTGCCCAATAGGGCGCCTTTTTTCTTAAGATCTGGCGTAGTGATACTAGTTTAAGGGGAGAGTCACCCAACCAGACTATACATGCCAGAAACGAACAGGAGCCTCATTCACGAGCTTCTTAACCACCTTCTACAGGTGCCCAGTACCAAGACTAAGCCCCACCCTAGATATATCTTTTCACCACAAGGAGGTAATGCAAACACTTGATGGCATTAAGGTATGGGAGTGTACATCCCTGGTCCCATACATTGCCACTAAGACCTTTTTTCATAGGTTTCCCTTCTTGACCAGCTGTATTTGCCACATTCACTTCCCTATTATGCCGAGGTTAAATGCACAAAAAAAGTCGAGTCAAACACCATCTCGATTAATTAGTAATCAATTTGATAACAATACAAGTTGGGTAATATAGTATTAATCATTATTTTTTTTTGGGAAGATAATAGAATATTACGTAGTCATTAAATAAGTATCTACAATGATATATGTATAATTTCACTTTGGATCCTCCTTCCACTCTCCCTAAATCTCCCTCCTTCCTCTCTATCTCTCTCTTACATTCACTCTCTCTCATCATTAAAAAATTATAAATAAATTATGAGAGTGAGTGAAAGTAAGAGAGAGATAGAGAGGAATGAGGGAGATATAGGGAGAGTGGAAGGTGAGTATCCAAGTCCGTATAATTTATGATCATTTTTGCTATTACTACTAATTAAAAATTTACAAATATTATCGATCAACATAATTTCTACCTCGGAAATTGGCGTGCCTTATGGCAAATTGATAATTCTCCTATATTTACTAGAACTTCATATGGTGAGAGAATAGAGATCCTGTCTTTCGCAATCGATCGTCAACTCTCCACCTTGTAAAAAAATCTTCTAGTACTTGTCTATGATTCCATAGTTAAAGTACTCAAAAAAAAAAATGGACAACCAAGATGCTGCTTAAAGCTGCACTAGTTGGGTTCATATAGTACCCTATTGACTCTACAACTTTGTGACCTCGTTGGTAACATGAGATGCTCTTCCGCTCGAACTTTTGCAGCGCAAGTACAAGATGACAATGCAGAATTTGTCGATGGTTTTAAGGGGACAGTGGCGGCTACAGAGTGAGTGAGATTCTTGCTTGTCGAGTCCAGTTGAACTGAGAATAGAGAATAGACAGGTCTGTGGTCAGAGAATTTGGACTCTCCTCGAATGTACCACATCTGATCCAAGCCTTCCCCTTTCCACAGAATTCGGTCGCACCTGTTCATTTTATGGAAACTTCATATCAGTTTCAACTTACAAGAATTTAGCCAGAAAACATCATTGGTAAAACAATAATAATAATCATATATATAATAACCCTAATAATCAGTAGATATTCTTGCTGGCATGGTTTACACGGTCTATCCAAAATGAGTATAGAAGCCGCTGAATGAATAAACTAAGAAACAATTCGATAATAATAATAATAATAATAATAATAATACAAGTATGTTCAGTTTGCCAAAAGGACATGTTTAATTTAAAATAAAAAATGTTTGATGATGATAGGCTTCTAATGAATATGGATGACAAAACGTATCACTTTTTTATATTAAAGATAGATCCGCAAATCTTACCAAGCAGGCGTCCGTCGTTTTTCTTTGGATTTGGAGGTTTGGGCAACATAATGGTCAGAATTGAACAAGTATTTGTAAGTAGGAGCAAAAGAAATGTTTCCTTCATTCCAACCTTCAAATACTCGACCAGCTCTCTGCTCATTCCTTAGCTGCATGCCAACATCGTGTTAGGGCCTAGCTAAAGAGACAGGCCATGAAGAACATGCATGCTACGTAAGAAACTGAATACATCAAAAATTAAAAGGCTACAATATAATGTCATAGTAAACCTAATTACCTGATCCTTCTCTAGTAATGCCTTCAAATTATTTTTCTTTAGTAGCTCATGTATATCATCGTAACCAGCGGCAAGTCGATAATTCAAATCCCCGAGCCAAATAACATTACTACATATACCAAAGAAATTCAACCACAATCAGAACAAATACCATGCATGTAATGGAAAAGTATAAACTAGTGTAAATCATGGGAATTGCTAAATACATCGAGGACATAAGTTTATTTCTAGAAGTGTACAATCATTTTGAACGACATATTTTGTTCAAAAGTTTATTCTTAACAAAATATGTCGTTCAAAAATATACTTTTAGAGTGATGGGTGGTGCATAGTAGAAATGGAAGTTTTTAAGTTATTTTCGTAAATCATTCACGAATGAAGATAAAAGACTTACTCATGCTCCAATATGCTTTCAGGGGCTAGAGATTTAAACGAGTAACAAAATTTAGTTCTCTTCAAGATTTCTGAGACGTCTAAGTTTCTCCGCAACTCGTCACCATCTTTCTCTCCAGAGGCCAAGTGGGTGCAAACAAAGCAGAATGAAGTGCTATGCAGTGTCATGCTAACTGATATTGAACCCTGCTTCCAAGCACAACAAATTAACATTAAAAAGAAAAGAATAAAGAACGTAAGCAATGATTCTTTTTGAGTTTGCAAATAAAGTGTCGACTATCACTCATAAACTCACACATGCAAAATAGAGATTCCGAGTTCCAACGATAACTATCAAGCGTTATAAGAAAATGGGAGCAATGAATAACGAACCTTATTGCCAAGATATCCCATGATGCCTCTACCAACACAAGACACTTTTAAATTGCTAACATAGTTGCAGTGGTCAGCGCGTACCCACACAGTCAGGAAGATACCAACCATTTGCTTGCTCGCTGCTAAGCAAAACCGTCGCGGATCACTTGAGGTAAATTGCCTCTCATTTGGACAATAATCTCCATTATCAAATTCGTCATATTCATCACTGCTACTATTGGCATCGTTGTGGTTGAAATTGTAATTTTGTAAAACTTCATGGTTGCATGTCTTGCTAGTGTTCAGGGCTTGATGAATAAGGCTAAGCCATTTAGCTGCTGGGCCATCATCTTCCGGCCCAAGAACGTTCCCTGCATTTAGTGGCACGATTTCTTGGAACCTAACATGGTGCAAAAGAAAAATTAGACTTGGGTCCAGCTTTCCCGCCTAAATATTTATGATTTTAATTGGTATACACTGTCGTTTTAAATTTTTTTACACTATCAACCAATAAAAAATCATGATACGAATGTTTCATGATTGGTGACATCGTAAAAAATCTTTTAAAACGACGGTGTATATAAATTAAATCCAATATTTATTATTTGTATAAATTAAAATACAAATTAGAAATACTTTTTAATTTTATTTAATTATATTTTACTACTTTATCATCATCTCATAATTTATTTTTTAAAACATGTATATTTGTAGCATGATGATAAAACATGAAAAAATATTTGTACAAAATTTGTTTCCACTATGGTTATATAATTCTTAAACTCTTAAAAATTAAACAATTTTAGAAAATATTCTTTATTTACACATAACAAAACTTAAAAATAATAAAAAAATTAATTCCTTTAAAAAGTTGATAAATATATAATTTTTTGTCGTATTCGTCTAACCAATACGTAGAATATTTAAAGCGTAGAATTGATGTGTAAAACTGTAAAAGTATTAGTGGTGGATGGCGAGATAGGGAACAGGGTTGATAAGATTAAGTAGAAATAAATGGATAAAATAAAAATACCCAATAACATATATGTCAGCTGGCGAAGGAGACGTCAGCCAATTCCTCAAGTCCAAACCTTCCTTCGGTGACTTCCCTCCAACATTCCACGTCCCAACAAACATCCTATACAAGAGTTAATTCACGCATAAAGTCAATATTACTTCAGAATTTTTTAACTTAAATAAGTACGTATATAGCTTTAAAAGTTAAGTATGGCCACATGTTATTTCAACAAGAGATATGATGGAACCATTTACCTAAGGTTTAGTGCATCTGTGACAGGATGGGTTTTCTCCCCTAGCTCTGAACCTTTCATGCCATTTGTAGAATTCTTCAACCAACCTTCTTTGAAAACAAGGCCCAAACATTAATTATCTCAGCAACCAACAAAATGAAAAAATTTAGCAATTTTTTTAAAATAAAATAAACATGATTGCAAAGAGCAATTTAAATTTACGTAAATATGAGTTAATCAGTAAATTTGAAAATAAAAATCAATTTTAGAAGTAAAAGATGCAAATCATAACTTCAAGTTAGAATATCAACTTTAGGAGCAAAATCATTATTATGTTATGTAAAAGTGGATCCAAAGCCACACGGTTTGGATCCAAAGCATTAGAAGTGCTCAAACGCAAACAATCAAAATTTACATATTGTTTAAGCGATGAAGTCGATCGTTCAAGTTACATATTGTTTAGCCTTCCCAAGTTAGTTTCAAAGAAATTCTACTCAATGAAAATTTTTGATTTCATTGAAAATTATGCATTAAATTTGTGGTGGAGTGCAAGTTCGTAGCCCAAATCACGATTCCCGGAAAATCAGCCGTCCGACGTGGTGGGTCCACTAAGTGGGACCCTACCAAGCCACGTGGCCTATTCCGGTTTGGTCTAATCAGATCGACGGTGCAGAAGTATGTGAAACAGCGGTCGCAAAATTACCGGAAAAATCATCTGGTACGACGGCGCAATGCTCTTGGTCTGAAAAGCTCTTTCTCTTTTGAGTCGCAGTGCTCGCAAAATTACCGGAAAAATCATCTGGTACAAAAAAAAACAAAACAAAACTCTCTCCGTTTCAAAAACGTAAAATGAAACCGAAAAGTAATCACAATCTTATAGAGATGGAGTTATACGGTTATACCTGTAACAGAATAATTTGAGTAAAACTTTTCAGAATAGCTTTTTCTGTTAAGCCACTTCCTCACCGCTAATTTCGTCCAAGAAGACTGCACCCGCAAAAAATAGGAACAAAAATTAAAAATAGTTCGCGAATCGCGATCAACGAGATTATATGAAAAGAGTGTGTTATAGGCATAGAAGTGTCTACTTTTTAGTGAGTGCATACCTTGGATTTCATTGACTCTGATCTCATTGCTTCTTCTACACCTTCCAGATCACTTAAAACTGATACAAATTAAATCAAAAGCGATCAGAAAAATAAATATATAAGGAAAACGCGTGGTGCAAATAATATTTAATAGCAAGATATATACAAATTATCAAAATCCAAAAGCGAAATGAAATATTTAAATAATTCAATTAGGGAAATTTTTAACTGATTGGAGAAGTCATGTATGGAAAAAAAATAATACCAAGAGCGTCTATACTTTCTATACTCTATAGTATTTCTTGTACGTTAAGATTTTGTTAATGTTGAAAATCATAAACTATAGTGACTAGCGATTTTCAACGGCAATAAAAAAGACCTCTAGTTGCTGCAGGGAGAATGGGGACATCTTCTGAGTCCCCCCAAAAAAGTATATAATATTTAATCAAATATTTTGCGCTTTACAGATAGGAAAACTGTGTAGGATGAATGATTATAGAACCATAAAAAGGTTTGGGAATCTTTTATAGCCAAGATAGAAAAGGTAAGGTGCACCTTTTCTGAAGAAAGAAAGACTCAAGAAATAAAAATTTACCTATTGAAATCAAAACAGATGAACTAACGGCATACAATCTAACTTGACGGAGAAAGTGTAGTGGTAGTGGGAGAATAGTTATGGAAACGGAGATATGCGTGGGTCAACGGCATTGACAAATAGAGTTATGCGTGGGCGTGGTGGCGGTTAATTTTGAGAATGAAGGCGTTAATATTAGTGGTAAGTAAAAACATGGGGGGAATAAAGCACTTACAAGAATCGACCAAGAAACGTGGATTTAGGTTTCAGTTTTTTTTTGAGAGAATAATAAGGGAAAGTTGTGGTGATGAAAAGACAAGGTTAATTTCTGAAACTAGCTTCGATGCTTCGGTGTAATGGAAGAGGGGAACATGGGAGAGAGAGAGAGGATAGTGGTGGAGTTTCTGAAAAAATGTAGAGAGGATCTGGAGATGTTTCTTGGAAAGGCCAAAAGTGTATGCAGCTAGCTAAAATGTACGGGAGCTGAGTGAGAATTGAGATTAGAGAGGAGGGAGGGTGTTGTGATTTCATTTTCTTTAAATAGGATTTTGATTTTGAGTTTTGTACGTAAAAATGGAGAATAAAAAATTAAAAGAAATGGAAAAATGTAGTGTACGTGTAATGTTCCTGATGTAAATGTGTTTTATATCATCATTCAATATAATGGTGGACCCAAGACCCCATATCAAGGGTGAAAAAAAAATTCATCATTAAAATTATTGGCTAATAATAGTTTTTTTTTAAAGAAAATTTCTTTTCAAATATACATATTTGATTCACTGAAATATAGAAATTAAATTATAATTTGAGCATCCACAATGATGGGTGCTTTTTGTGGCTTTTCACTCGTTTAGCACCATTGATATTGCGGTGGAAGACAAAAGATAGAAACCTTTCCCTACTTCTATTAAAGGTCCAAAGGTTTCCCATCTTGCTTTTGCGGACGATGTGATCTTATTCGCCGAAGCAACTACGGAACAAGCTTCATTGATCAAGGAGACTTTAAAACTTTTCTGTGAGAGCTCCGGTCAACGGGTTAGCCAAGATAAGACTCGTGTTTTCTTCTCCAAAAATGTGCATTGGGATCGAAGGGTGACATTAGTAACGAACTTGGTTTCCAATCTACGGATGATTTGGGTAAGTACTTGGGTGTCCTAATTTTCCATAAAAAAGTTTCGAGACACACATTTAACTTTGTCATTGACAAGGTTAATCAAAGGTTAAGCACTTGGAAAGCTCGCAAATTGTCGTCTGCGGGAAGACTTACTTTGACAAAATCCGTAATCCAAGCTATGCCAATTTATGTGATGCAATCAAGTGTTCTCCCCAAAGGTGTGTGTGAAGAAATCGACAAAAAGTGTAGAAGTTTCTTATAGGGTGACTCGGTGGATCATAAGAGGATGCATTTGCTTAATTGGGAGAGTATTTGTAGACCCAAGGTTAAAGGCGGGCTTGGCCTCCGCCAAACCTCTCATGTACATAAATAGCTGGGCTCAATATAAGTTTCAAAGCGATTTGGAACTTGTGCAATTCTCCTAATTCCTTGTGGGTTGACACTATAAGAGCTAAATATAATTGTAGGAGAGCGGGATTTCCAAATGTTAACACAAATAGAGCTGGTTCGAATTTTTGGAAAGGCATATGTAAAAATTGGGAACTCTTCCGAAAGCATATCAAGTGGAGATTGGGGGACGGCGAGACTAGGGATGTCAAAATGGATGGATTAGATGGATTTGGATTTGGATTATAATGGATGGATTGAAGACAATCCATTTATCCATTTATATCCATTAAAATTGTGTCAAAAAAATCCAATCCAATCCATCCGTTTACAAAAAAATTCATCCAATCCATTCATTTGCAATTTTTTTATAGATGGATATCCAATCCATCCACTAATATGTTTATAATATAAACAAATCTTTTGATAAAAAATCTTTTAAGTCAAAAAAAATTTTAATATTTTTTTTTTGTAGAAATTGAATTTATTATTATTTTTTGACAAAATTGAATTTTTTAGATTTATAAATATATATATATATATATATATATATATATAATATTGTTAATATATATATATATATATATATATATATATATATATATATATATAATATATAAATATGTATTTATATATGTGGTGGTGGTGGGGGTGGCCGGCGGCGGAGCTCCGGTGACCGGTGCGGCGGCCGGCGGCGGAGCTCCGGTGGCCGGTGGTGGTTCCGATGGCGGCGCTCCGGCGGCCGGTGGTGGTTCCGGCGGCAGCGAACGGTTGCCGGAGGTGGCTCGCGGTGGCCTTCCGGTGGTTATATTATTTTATAAATATATATATATTATATATTATATAGATATATATATATATATATATATATATATATTATATATTATATTAATTTTTGAATGAGTTTTGGTCAAAAAAAATTATTTTTATAATTATGCAATGGATTTGTTAAAAAAAATTAATTATCCAATGGATTTTGATTTTGTAGTTATTGTAATCCAATGGATTTAGAAAATATAATGGATGGATCACAACCATCCACAAAATCAAACGGATGGATTCAATACAATCCATTAATATTTTTTTTTTGTAATGGATGGATTGAATGGATTTTGCTATGGATGGACCGGATATCCGGTGGACAAATGGACTATTTTGACACCCCAAGGCGAGACGATTAGATTTTGGGACGACGATTGGCTTTTAAACAAAGGCTGTCTTCAATACCAGCATTTGGAACGAGTGCATGCTCACTAACCTGGCTGGTTACTGCTGTCAGCAAACAGCGAATTGGCCTCTCATTTTCGGTGTTGCGTTAAATGCTGTATGGAGCGCTCGCAAGGACTCTGTCTTCTCAAATTCTGTGTTCAATCCAGCAGCTACTTACTGGAAAATTAATCATCAGATTGCTGCTATCATTCAAGCCAAAAATACCAAGTTAATGCTTGATATTGGTTCTGTTAGTAGCAGCTCTTCTGCTCAGTCCAAACCGTGGACAGCCCCTCCTTCCAGCTTTGTCTCTATTTGCTGTGACGGAGCTGTTTCTAACGGTGGTTTGCTTGCGGGTTGCGGGGGTGTGGCCCGGGACTCTAGAGGTCAATTCATCTTCGGTTTCTCTCACAAATTTGATAAGAGTAGCATATTGGAAGCTGAACTTTGGGGATCTATCATGCCATTTGTATTGCTTGGGGTAAAGGATTCCGAAAACTTGTGAATGAGTCAGATTCGTCTAATGCTATCAAGCTCATTACAGAGCCGTCTTCTCAATTACACCCTCACTTCGAGCTTGTTCGTGGTATCAAAGATTGTCAAACACCAACCAAATATTGATTGGAAGCATTTAGATAGAGAAAGCAATTCCCCGACTGATTTCTTGGCTAAAGATAGTTTGAACATAGCTGATAATTGTATCATATATGAGGTGGTTCCTAATTTTTTAAGGATACCACTAGATGTAGACTTGAGAGGCATTGATATGCCTAGATTGTAATTGTTTCTCTGTGGGGGGTTTAACCCCCTATTTCCACCCAAAAAAAAGCAGCATGCTAAATAAGCACCCCAATTGTAGAGAAAACAATTTTAGGTCCTTGCAAAGAGTAGTGCTTATTTAAGCATTTTCTCTCACTTACTTTATGCGAGACTCATTTGAAAATTATGTGAGTTATTTTTTGATAAAATAATGATGTGTTATTATTTGTAGGACTCATTCACGAATTTTTTGGAGGTGTTGGATTGCATGGAATTGGTGCTTATATCAGATAATAATATTAAAAAAATATAAATGAGTGATGCGTCCATGTAGAATCTATTTAAGCACCCAAAGAGAGTTTGTTCCAGTGAAGATAGTCTAAGAGCATCCACAATTGTGTGTTTGTGGGTGCTTCCCCTATTTAGCATCGTGCTAAATAAGTACCCCAATTGTGAATGCTCATTTAGGAGGTTCGTGATCATTAAAGCCCTCACTCTCACTTCATGTGGACCTCCTTTTAACTGATGTGAATTATTTGTTGAAAATGTGTAGTTATATTTATGACCCATTTAGTAAATTTTTAGAAGTGTTGGGTGAGAGAAATTAAGTGTTTATTAAGTAAATTTTTAGAAGTATTTTTAGAAGAAGAATACGAGGCTGGTATTGCAGATTGCAAAAATATTTTACATCGGATACTTCTTTTATCTAAGGGTGATAAGCCTTGTAAAATTAAAGATTTATAGTTAAAAATTTCTATGTTTTGGAATCCCACAGCCGAATGGTCCATGGTTTCCCTAGGAAAGGATTTCTTTGAGTTTACTTTTCATCAGATGTAAACCTTATACGTGTATGGTCTCACGGATCTTGTAATTTAAATTCGGGTGTGTTACACCTTTCGGCTTGGTCAACCCTGATTTTGATCCTTTTTCCTCTAAAAAAACTACTGCTCAATGTTGGGTCCGACTCCATGGTCTTTCTCGAGAATATTGGAGACCTAAAATTTTGTTTGAGATTAGTGGTAGTTTAGGTGCCCCCTTTGCTTTGGACGAAGCTACTTCAAAAACAACCTTTGGTCTTTTTTCTTTGGTACTAATAGGTATTGATTTAACCCTGCAACTTCAAGATCAGTTGTTAATTGAAAGAGAGAGATATGCTTTTTTCATCGGTATGGAATATGAACGTGTGCCTCTATTTTGCAAATCTTGTCAATGCCCTGGTCATTCACTTCAGAATTGTAAATGCAACAATGGGTCTGATCATTTTGCCAGTAAGACTGATGGGTTTAAGGCAAAGGCTAAAGGAAATAACGAGTTGCGTCAAAAGGCGAACTTTGTCCCTCCTGAGCCTGTCGTCCAGTACATTCCTAAGAAGGATAGAGGGAAATCTATTGACGTGGAGCAACAAATTGAACATAATAATAATGTAGTTGATGTTGATCCCTCCATAGCGTGCCCACACAAGGCTTCACTGGATATTAATTTAGTTATTTCAGTGGAAGAAGATAATGATTCCTGTCATTTCAAGGGTGTGAACAATATTATTTTATCCTCAAAAGAGGTGGAAGAAAACTCAAATCCTTTGATTGGTGTTGCCAAATTTTTTGTTAATACAGGTAATGCTACGCAAAAAGATCTTTCTCCCCCGCTTGAAAGATCTCCCTATGTTAGACACGCCCTTGTGGATACTTGTAACTTATGTGATTTGGCGATACCCTCTTCAACAAATAACGCATCGAACCACCTTTTGCAAGACGTTGATTCATCCTCCACTCTACCTCCCATCACCAGGCTAGTTCGCTAAGTGCCTCAGCGTTCGCTGGTACTTCTAATTCATTAGTAGCTGCTGACATGAGAATATTAGGAAAAGTGTGGGCGATGTGTTAGATGATAAAGACTCATCCTCCACTCAACCTCTCACCACCAGGCTAGATTCGTTAAATACCTCAGAGTCCGTTGGTACTTCTAATCCAGTAGTAGCATCTCACATGAGAATATTAAGAAAGTTTTGGGGTGATATTTCAGATGATGTTGGAGACCCGATGGCTACTGATATTCAAGGAATAGTTGCGCAAAATAATAATTTCGAACCAGTTGTGTCAAAGACCCAAAGCAAGAAATTGCAACAAAAAAGAAATTGGTCATTGGCTACAATACTCGTTCAAAGGCAAATTCTATCTGTCTCTGTCTCCTTTTGAGCTTGTTATTGTAATTTAGTCTTTTAAACTAACTTGTAATTTATCTTTATGATGGATTGTTTTAGGGAGGGGGTCTTCAGACTAGGGTTCCCTATTATTGCTTTCACTTTATTTTCCTTCTCCTTAAGGGTATTGGTCTAGTCTCCCTTGGCCTCTCCGCTGTCTACTTTTTTTTTTTGTATTTTTTTAATAAAATCAGGGGAAATTACTTTTTTTCCTTTTTGATGTTTTTCAACATCAAAAGGTTTTAATGAGACCCATTTACTCACTCATAATAGAAGTGCTCCATGGTAGATGGTCTAAGTTTACATCCACTCATAAGTAGTTCTTAAAGTTTGTAATGTTCGTCAAATTACTTCTCAGTTTAATAAGCAGTAGTGTTTTACAAAGATTAATGAGACACTACTTATTAAGGGCGGGGGGGGGGGGGGGTGAAAAATAATACAAATAGCGGGTCTATACAAAATTTTTAGAGGATATCGATGAAACCTTAAGAATATCCAACACCATTGCCTTAGTGACATATGCTACCCTGGGACACAATGGGTCGACCTGGTGCTTCCGGGTTCGTTTCCCGCAGTGGACAAACTCAGTGTTGGCCAGTGCGAAATTTGCTCCTAAGTACGAGCGTAGATTAGTCTTTTGTTAAAAGTTTTGGGACACTCCGTAGGTAGCCAACGATGATCCGAAAAAAATGTATCAAGCGATTTAGTGATTTTGTTCCCCACTTTTGAAACGTGATAATTAGAACCCCTAATGTTTATGGTTAATCGGAATTTGATGGAACTCATCCCTTAAATTTGGTTGGTTCAACTCATATATGGATGTTTTTATCCTACGTAATTTTTCTATTTAGTGATCGATTTAGAGTTCGAGAAATTTCAATTTCTATAGTGACAAAATTTCTAAATTGGTCGCTAAGTTAATCATTAAATCAGTTGTTAATTAGCCAGTTTTACAATTGATTTAGTGACTGATTTGAGAAAGTCACTAAACCATTTGTTGCTAGTATGTAGCGACTTAAACAAAATGGCTCCATACCATTGGTCACTAATGTGTAGTGCCCGATTTTGTGACCAATTTTAAAATTTAGTGATCGATTTACCGAGTGATTTTAAAAGTTGGTATGTTAATCGCTCACCATAGCAACCAAATTTGTTTGGCCTCTAAATCGGTCACTAAATAACAAACTTTCTGTAGTGTACCAAATCTCTCTTTTAATGTAATTACACATTGCTCCCTTCCTCTTTTGAAAACCCTGGCCCAAATCTCGTTCTCAATAGCCAAATCCTGGAAATCCCGATTCTTGAAAACCACAGTCAAAACTGAATCCATTAAAGTTGAGGAAGGACCACCAAACTAATATGCCTCCAAACCAAATATAGTAAAACTTGCATTATTAAACTGTTTTGTATAACTATTTTATAAAATTGTTTCGTATTTGATTTTTTCAAAGACTAAAAAGAATCAAAATAAATATTACTATATTTTATCAGGGAATATATATTTTTAGCCTAAAGTGGTTATTGAGGATCGAACGTGACATATTTGAACAACTAATATATTTTCCAAACAATAAAGTTTCCAAAAATACACTGCTTAGCATCGCCATTTACATATTTTGTCACAAAATTACTTTTTTCTCCAAATCAGTTATTGATGATTTAACTTCGCGTATTTGAACAACTAATTTTTTTCCAAACCTAAAAGAACCAAAAACATACTGTTTAGTGTTGCACTTTACATTTTTTGTCACTAAATTAAAATTTTCCCCCAAACCAGTTATTGTCAAATAAACATTGCGCATTTAAACAGTTAAACTTTTTTTCAAAACCTAAAATATCCTAAAACACACTAAGTAACATTAAAATAAGAATAAAAAAATACAAGGAAGGACTATTGCACTATCAAAGTGTGATATTCTACTTCAAAAGTTAAAAAGTATAAAAATCAATAAATGACTTTCTAATAACAACACCCTCACCGTTTTAAAAAATGTGGCACTTAGAGAAATAATGTCACACACTATTTTAAAAAGTGTGATATTTAGAGAAATAATCTCGCACTTGTGGCATTTTTGTATTTCTTGTATCTTTTTGTGCTGTTTAAGAAAAAAACTCTCATGAACATGGCATATTATTTGACGTTTGAGTTGATAAGTTTTAATGATAAGGAAATTTAATTATCTATTTGAGATTTGATTTAACTTTATCTTATTTCATCATATAAAAAAATTATATTTTTTCACCTGGAAACAGTGAAATTTTTTTTTTATTTCTATAAAGGGGCTTTTTTTTTCCGCAAATTCAATAAAGGGGCTAAAAGCTCTTATGCAATGTAATAGTCCCTCCGTCACATATTATATGACTTTTTAGTAAAAAAAATTGTCTCATAATACGTGACTTTTTAGAATTCCAATGAAACATTAATATTTCTTTCCTACCATACCCTTCATTATTTAATAATATTTCTTTCATAACTCTATTAATTTATCTTTCTAAAGTCATTAATAAAAGTTAATTTGGTAAACTAACTCACAATTTCTCTTCCCTATACAAAATTAACTAGTTTTCTTAATGTGTGAAAAGACCCAAAACAATATATAATATGGGAGGAATGAGACTTGCAAAATTTAACTGCTACCAAATGTGAAGTTAATCTTTTAAAAAAAAAAGTGAATTGAGGTACATAATGGTACGCACTTTTTGGCTGCTCGTGGAAAATCTGGGTGGATGATGACGGGTCCAACGCTTAAAAAATTTATGATGTGAGTTTAATTGGCGTGTGCTTATAAAGTTTGTTTCACCATCAATTTTTTTTTACCAAACACTAACTAAATAGAAATTATGATATGTGTTACTTTTAAGTGATTAAGATAAAAGTCATAAATTTTCATAACGTATCAATTTCTAATGAGTTGATGATGTAAAATATTTTTTTATACCAACAAATTACAACTGACGTCTATATCTAATATCTATTTATCTATTACAAACATTTTATAAAATTACGAATTTCGATATCTTATTAACAAGAAACGTATTTAATTTAAGAGTAAAAATATCATTACCTTTTTTTTTTCTTTTTCTTCTTACATTACACTCTCTTTCTTCCTTTTTTTTCCATTCTTTTTGCACTCTCTTTTTCCTTTTCACTTTTCTCTTACACTATTTTTCCTCCCTTTTCCTTTTTACTTTACTTTTACTTTTACTTTTTCCATAAACAATTCTTCTATTTCTCTTATCACTTCACTTTAAATTTTTTAACTACATTTCTAAATATATACAAACATTACTCTACTAAAATTACCTATAAAAATGTAAATGAGTCACACTAAAAAACAAAAAGAAAACTATCACCTTTTCGGAAAAGTTATCACCTTAAAATTTTAATTTTTCTCTCCAAAATAAGTTTACACTCTTATTGATAATTTTTTTATCAATAAGAAAATAAAAGAGCAACAAAAACCCAACTAGGGTCTTACTCTAGCTATCCCTAAAGCATCTGCAAGCAGAGATGAAGAAATAGCTGATGGACAATTATTCCACAAATGAACTCCATGCTCCATAGATGAGCCTTGTTTTGCCAACCAATCCGCACAAGAGTTACCCTCCCGAAGGGAATGTTGAAAGGTGAGCTGCCAACCACATTCCGTGAAGGAGCGAATATACTCAATTACAGGAGCATGAGGATGAGAAGTAGATACACCCTCGTTGATGAACTTCAAAGCAGTCAATGAATTGGTCTCGCAAACCAAATTTTGGTATCCATTTTGTTGAGCAATATTGAGTCATTGAGCAATAGCCTGCAATTCAGCATTTATGTTATTTGTGCAGCCACAACCACCTGAGAATCCAGTAATCTAGCTACCGTTGTGGTCCCGGAAGAGTCCTCCATAGCCGGAGCGACCAGAGTTGCCAAAGGAGCTACTGATGAGAGCACGAGTTCCCTAAGCATGTGGAAGGAATTCTATAAAGAAAAATATTCAGCTCCAACATTTTAGAAGCCAAAACACATCAATAAGAAGCAATCATGGAATAACTAATATTTCCTATTTTATTTTTAATTTTCGTATTTAATTTTAATTAAATAATTTTAGGTGTCTTTTGATCTTTCCTAAGTTAGTTTGTGGGTTTTAAAGGCTTGTAAAGTCATTATGATGACTAGTGGAGTTTTATTTTTATAATTATGTTTATTTACTAGGTATTGAATAATGTAAATGCACTTATCAATTTATTTGATAAATGCATGATAGTGGAAATTTATTTAGTTTATTTCAAGAGTCACTTTAGGTTTCCAAAGGTTGTGAGTTTAGCCTATAAATAGGGATCTTTTGTACTACACAAATGAGATTATGAATATGAATGAAAATTGAGTTTCCTCCATTTGTGAGAGCTTCCCTTGTGTTCCTGGGTTAAAGAACCAAATTGATCTTATCAAGGCAACTTGTGGCGATCAAAATCCATGACTTATCACTCACCTTCTCATCTATTTCTTGAGTGTGGTGTCAATATCCTTCTTTTAAGTCTCATCATCAACGCGGTCTTTCCTAGTTTGCCATCATTCAAATGATGACAGACTAGGTGTGGAATTTGGCCATTTGCTTGATTTTCGGTTTAGAATCAGGTTGCAACTTATATTTTTGTATTTTTGATATAAAATGGATAACAAAATGAAAAGGAATGAAAGGAATTTCGTGGCTTTGGTGCTAGTGAGATTAGGGAACAGATTAAAAAGAACAGCAAAACTCAAATGCAATAGATAATCTAGAATTCAAAGAACAGATCGAGTTTCTTTATAATTCTTTTTTTACGAATAAGTGAAGAAGATGGGTGATTGAGGCAGGGGCGCCACCTTGTCTAATCCAAGACTAGGATAAGCCTATGAGTGAGGATCGCCACAAGAAACCTGGTTTCTTGATAAGATCAGATAATGGTTCAATCCAGAACCAAAGAGCAAAAGCTCTCAATTTCACACAAAGTGATTTTTGACTAAAATTCTTGTTATTTTCTATTGATTTTGATGAAAACATATATAGGAAAGAACATTAGGATTTGATGTGCTACAATAAAGAGAAAGTTTACAATAATGAGCATTAGTGTTCCTTGAATATGTAACTCCTTTTATTTGCTTTGTCTTCTCATAATGCCTTGCTTGAATTTGTAACTCCTTCTTTAAATTGCCTTGTCTTTTCTTTATGACTTGGAGTTTAAAAAACCAAAAGACTCCCTAGCATCCAAAGCTGATTATTCTTCAATAAGAAAGTGACATTGCACCCATTTCAATCCTAATTTTCGTTCTCCACTATGCATGCTTCAACACACACTTTAAATCAACATAAAAACACACCAAACAATAGCAAAGACCAAGCTGGCAGCCTATACTACAAGCAGCCCATGCTCCACACATAAAAAGAACACTCAACCAAATAAAATAAACTTAAGTGTTGGGCCTAATTAAATCAAAGTTCTGCCCACACATTTTATTACAACTTAAAATAAAATTAGAGCAATTAAAATTGGACAGCAAGCCCATGGTAGGTTGTCATCAGCTACCATAAACATTAAGCTTGATAAAGTTTGTCGGGGAGGTATCCAAGTGACAAGGCGGGGTTCCTTGTGCGAAGTAGTGCTAGGAAATCTACTAATCAACTAAAATTATCAATTGAAACTACGAGATAACTGCAATGATATATAAAAAAACACGGGATAACTGCACTGATATATAAAAAAACATAGGATTAATATCTGTCATTGATAATTAAATTTTTTGAAGACTACTATAAACCTACTATCTAAAAAACAAGAAGATTTAATGACTATTTAAACTACTGATTAATATTTTAAACAAATATTTCTTGTTGATAATCTACTATCTCTCTCTTGTTATCTACTATAATCTACTAATCAACTAAAATAAACAATCTATTTATACAAACAAACCTCTTATGAAATTACGAATTTGGATCTCTTATTAACAAGACACATTTAATTTAAGGGTAAAAATGTCATTACCCTATTTTTTTCCTTTTCTTCTTAGATTACACTCTTTTTCTTCCTTTTTTTCTCTTTCTTCTTACACTCTTTTTTTCATTTTCACTTTTCTCTTACACTCTTTTTCCTCCTTTATCCTTTTTACTTTACTTTTACTTTTCCCATAAACAATTCTTCTATTTCTCTTATCACTTCACTTAATTTTTTAACTAAATTTCTAAATATATACAAACATTACTATACTAAAATTACTTATAAAAAAGAAAAATGAGTCGCACTAAAAAACAAAAAGAAAACTATCACCTTTTTGGAAAAGTTATCACCTTAAAATTTTAATTTTTCTCTCCAAAATATGTTTACACTCTTATTGACAATCTACTATTACCACTTATTGATAATCTACTATATATCTTTTACTATCTACTAAAATCTACTAATCAACTAAAATAATCAATTGAAACGATGTGATAACTGCACTGATATATACAAAAACATGAGATTAATATATGTCAATGATAATTAAAAATTTTGAAGACTACTACTACAAACCTACTATCTAAAAGACAAGAAAACTTAATGACTATTTAAACTACTAATTAATATTTAAAACAAGTATTTATTGATAATCTACTATCTAACTTTTACTATCTACTATAATCTACTAATCAACTAAAATAATCAATTGAAACTACGAGATAACTGCACTGATATATAAGAAACACGGGATAACTGCAGTGATATATAAAAAAACACTGGATTAATATTTGTCATTGATAATTATAATTTTTGAAGACTACAATAAACCTACTATCTAAAAAAACAAGAAGGCTTAATGACTATTTAAACTGACTAATATTTAAAACACACGTGACAAATATTTGTCACTAATACCTTAAAAAGGACAAATAATTGTCACTGATATATAAAAAAACACGGGATAAATATTTCTTATTGATAATCTACTATCTATCTTTTACTATCTATCATAATCTACTAATCAGCTCAAATAACCAATTGAAACTATGAGATAACTGCACTGATACATAAAAAAAACACGGGATAACTACACTGATATATAAAAAAATACGAGGATAAGTGCAATGATATATATAAAAACACGGGATAGCTGCACTGATATATAAAAAAACACGGGATAACAACACTGATATATAAAAAACACTGCACTGATATATAAAAAAACACGGGATAAATGCACAAATTGTTTTTAAATGATATTTTAGATTTTTAGATTCTAATATTTATTTATTTTTTATTTGAAACTCATTTTTTATCTACTTGAAATTTGTCTTTATTTTCATGGGGTGATATTCAGACTATTTAACTACTGTCTAAGTTCATTCATAAAAAGAACACGACAGCACCTGTGCGTATGCACGGGTATCCTACTAGTATATTATAAGGGCAAAATAGTAAATGTGCCGCAAAAGACAAAAAAACAGCTTTTTCAGCTTTAAAAAAAAAGACTGGCTGACAAGCTGATGCGTGTCAGTTGTTTTTCAAAAAATTAACTTTTCCTGTCAGTTTTTTTTTTCTAAATTTTTTTTCTATTTTTTTTTTCAAAAAAATTATCTTTTTTGTCTGTTTTTTTTAATAAAAAAATATTTTTTATTTAATTTTATAATCTACTAAAATCAAGAAATCTTACCACTACTAATTGTTAAAAAAACTCATACCTCTAGCGAAAGTTTCAAATTTTTTTTCCAAAAAAATAAATTATTAAATTAATATTATACGCAATAATTAAATAATCTAAAATTTATTATTTAATATAATCTCTCTATTAAAATTACTAAAATCAATCAATTTTTTTCATTAAAAATAAAATCAATCAATTTAACCACTAACATTGTAAAAAAAAATTCTACAACCACAAAAATTTACAAAATAACTATTTTATAATTACAAAAAAGAGTAAACAAGTGGCAGAGGGAGCGACAACGAGAGACTGACAATGGGATCGGCAACGGGAGCGGCAACAAGAGTGCCAACGGGATTGGCAACGAGAGCGCCAACGGGGGTGGCAACGAGAGTGCCAATGGGAGCGCCAACGGGGGTGTATATTTTACCTTAAATGTCATTTTCTTTTTTTTTTTCATTTTTACTCCATTATTAATATCATAAGATACCAACTTTTTTTAAACTTTTTCCAACACAACTATTTTAATAAATTTGAAAATATAGCCTTTTATCGAATTTTTCCTTTTTCTTTTATTATATTTTGCAACTTTCAGCATATTTATAATTTCATAGCAAATTATAATAAATACGACACAATACCAAATATTCTTAACTCCTGCAAAGACACTCTAAAGGGTCCACAGGCCACTCATAGAAAAGGCTATCGCAAGACTTAGCCTTAGCCAAAAACTAATTCCCAAGAATTCAACTTTACCAAAAATAAGATTTCAAGGAGGTCAAAAGTCTTATTAGAAAAAATCACCCTATTCCTAAGTTCCCAAAACACCCATACGACAGTATGCCATATCATTAAAACACTCCTTCTACCTTTTCTCAAAACCACCCCAACATATATGATAAAGAACAAAGTGTGAAGATCAGGCGAGATCGCTACCCGAGAGCTCACCAATTGAACACTAGTTACCAAACCTTTTGTGTGAGCCCACACCTAAGGAACAAACGCAACTCTAGCTCCAAAAGGTCACCACAAAAAACACACCCAGTAGCACCCGTATCTAAAACAACTTGTCTCTGAAATAGATTATCCCATGTTGGGATCCTATTCAAGAGGACTCGCCAAGAAAAAACAACTACTTTTGGGGGGTCACAAGCGGTCAGTTTCCAGCGGCCAAAACCGCCGGGAATGCGTAAAAAAAAATCTCGGGGCGGTTTTTAATCGCCGATAAAAGAAGCGGGAAGTTCGAATTTTGGATTTTTTTACCGGCGGCCAGAGACTGCCAGGAATTTTTTCTTATTACATGCGGTTCAAAACCGACGGAACCATCCGAAAATACCTATAAATGAAACTTTCTCCTACACTCTTCTCATTTCTCTCCTTCCCTTCTACATTTTTTTCTTTCTTATGTTTCTTCTTTCTCATACTCTCCAATCTCAGTATATTTCTTAATAGATCACTCTCTTACATTTTTCTCTTTCTTATGTTTCTTCTTTTTCATACTCTCCAATCTCTATATATTTCTTAATAGATCACTCTCTTACATTTTTCTCTTTATTATCTTTCTTCTTCCTTCTCACTCCTTCATTATCATATATTCCTCCTCAGTTTTTCAATCTCATTCTTTCTCACTCCTTAATTCCTTCTCTTTCTCTCCTACATCATTCCTTCTCATACTCTCATTCATTTTCATACACTTCTTCATTTTCATTTATGTGTTCACAGCCGAGCCGACCACTCCGGAAGGTTCGACCGCACACTCCTTCATAGTCGGCACGACTGTCTCTCGAGAAGGCAAGACAAAGTATCTGAGGACCCATGTTCGCCCTCAGAACCGAGGGACTCTAATGGCACTGCGGACTGAGGGACTCCTCTCTTCCCCTCGAAGCTCAACCCCGTCACTTGGCTCGGCCAGAGACTGATAATAGGTAGAATATATATAGAAATCCCTACAATCACGCCCCCAGATCCGTAACGGCTATAATGTGTATTAAATGTCAATTACTACCTAATTGTACTATATAAACACGCCCATGAGGCCAATGAAAAGATCCACGATTTTACACTCTATCCCCTATACTCTAACTATTATTTTCATTATCGTATTCTTGTGTTCTAGCTAGATCCTGATCCAAGAAATAGTTAGGAACAATTTACTTCTTTTATTATTCTCTCATTTTTTCTTTGTTATATCAATCAATCTATATTTATCTATACTACTATAATAAATTCATATATCAATCAATCTATATCTATCTATACTACTTGAGAGGTTGCCACGTGTCCCATTTTTAGGGCAAAAAAGTAAATTAGTCACTAAAAGACAGAACCTTGCAGCTTTTTGACTTTATATATTTACTTTTGACTTTATATATTTACTTTTGACTTTTTGACTTATTATAATCCAATAAAATCGTATCTATCAATCAATACTGATTCAATTCAATTCAATACTTTCAACTAAATATTAAATTAGTCACTAACAATTGTCAAAAAAAAAAATTAACCACTATCAAAATTAAACTGATTAAATTAATATTAATTGATATATAATAAAAAATATAAACAAGTGGCAACGAGAGCGGCAATGAGAGACAAACAATGGGAGCCACAACAGGGCGGCAACAGGAGCGGCACCGAGAGACCGACAATGGGATCGACAACGGGAGGGTCAACGGGAGAGCCGCGAAGGGGAGCGACAACGAGAGACTGGCAATGGGATCGGCAACGAGAGAGCGGCAACAGAAACGGCAACAGGGGGTGCATATCTTATATTGAATCTCATTTTTTTTCATGATTTTTACTCATTAGAAGAAAATACCGACTTTATTTTAACTTTTTGCAATAAAAGTGTTTTGAGCAAGTTGTAAAGCCTTTTATCAAGTTTTTCTTTTTCTTTTATTAAATTTTGTAATTTTCAACGTATTTATAATTTATAGAAAATTAATACGGTGTCACCCGTGCGGATGCACGGGTAAATCAATACTACTATAATAAATTCATATGCTAGAAAATTGTCCAAAATAGACTACGTGAGAGGTTGCCACGTGTCTCATTTTTAGGGCAAAAAAGTAAATTAGTCACTAAAAAACAGAACCTTGGAGCTTTTTGACTTTATATATTTACTTTTTGACTTATTATAATCTAATAATATCGTATCTATCAATCAATACTGATTCAATTCAATTCAATACTTTCAACTAAATATTAAATTAGTCACTAATAATTGTCAAAAAAAAAATTAACCACTATCAAAATTAAACTGATTAAATTAATATTAATTGATATATAATAAAAAAATATAACCAAGTGGCAACGATAGCGGCAATGAGAGACAAACAACGAGAGCCACAACAGGGCGACAACAGGAGTGGCACCGAGAGACCGACAATGGGATCGACAACGGGAGGGCCAACAGGAGAGCCGCGACGGGAGCGACAACGAGAGACTGGCAATGGGATCGGCAATGAGAGAGCGGCAACAGGAACCGCAACAGAGGTGCATATCTTATATTGAATCTCATTTTTTTCATGATATATACTCATTAGAAGAAAATACCGACTTTATTTTAACTTTTTGCAATAAAAGTATTTTTAGCCAGTTGTAAAGCCTTTTATCAAGTTTTTCTTTTTCTTTTATTAAATTTTGTAATTTTCAACGTATTTATAATTTATAGAAAATTATAACAAATACGGTGTCACCCGTGCGGCAAAAAACTATCGGTAATTACCGACGGTCAAGCCGTTGGTAACAATTACCCACGGGGTTTTTACCGGCGGCCAAAGTTTGCCAGATTCATCTTTTTCGCCGGATTTTGGCTGCCGGTAATTTCTGCTTTTCTTGTAGTCGGTGCCGGACTTTTCCATTGCTTTTTTAACGCAAAAACTTCGAGGGTCCCCAAGAAACTTGTCCAGGGTCCTAATGAATGAGCAAGGCATATGCCAATTTAACAGAGAAGGCACCATCTGTTGCCGCCTCCCAAATCTACCTATCATCAGCTAGCGAGGGGGACACGGGCAATTAATTAAGGATAGAAGACCCTCTAGGAGTCTTTCCTCCCAAACAAAAAAATCTCTTCTACAAGACAACCTCCAATCCCTACTCCCCAATCCCCTAGCCTCCAGAACATTACACTCTTTTTGGTTTGAGATAGCGAAAAGCCTCGGGAAAACTACCTCGAGGGGTGTATCTTCCACATAAACATTGTGCCAAAAACGAATTGTCATTCATATACCATAATAATGCCAAAAACTTTCACACTTAGAAGTCATTCATATAGCATGAATTGTAATTTGATATTCTTGTAAAAAATATTTTACATAATAATATAACTAATTAATGTCTTAATCATTAGGTAAACAGCTGTCTCATAAAAGTGAAGAAAAAAAGTAGTTTTAATTACATATTTTGTAATTATCTCCCCTACGTAGTTAAGTAACGTGCATAAAATTTGGATTCAACACGTGCTAAGTCCTCAGTTACTTGCCATGGTCAAAGATCAGCAGCAACTATATTGGAAAGATAATCCATTTGATAATCCAATCAAATCCATATTAATTAACCATATATCTATATCACTGAGATTCAAGGATAAGTTGCCTAACTCCTAAGCATGCGCCCCTTTGTTGGACAAGTTAAGACAAGTTTAAGATTAAAAAGAATTATTTTTATATTGATTGATGGTATGGATCACGATGAGAGGAACCAATGCTTATGAGCATAGTGTCCAGGTCGCGATGTAGTTTGTTGTCCATATGTGAAGCCCTTGATAGTTAAATTAGATCCTACAGATTATGGTTACCTAATCCATCCAAGAGACAAGAAGTAGACTAAGATAATGATTAAGAAAAACGGAAAGTTAACTTTTTTAAGCAATTTCATTAAGCAAAACGAAAAGTTAAAATCCTACCTAGTCATTTAATAGATTTTGAAGGAGACATGAGAGCCATCTATACTAGTTAGGGGATTGAAAAGGTAGGTAATGGTTCCTAAATGTCTGTTGAGCTCAAAATTAACACTTTGGCATAAATGGAATGGAAATATGAAATACGTCCGTGAGTGCTAAGCTAAGTAAATTCATAAAATTCGACAAAGAACGCAAAGTTGACAAAATCATTTTGACAAAAAGGCACATTCGTGTCAAAGAAGTTACATCTGTGCGCCTCTTAAAGACTTCAGTGAGGATCAGGATTAGGGGTGGACAGGATCCACGAACCCGCCCGAAACCCGTCTAACCGGGAAAAATAAAGACAGTCAGGCGAATCAGTTCGGTTTTAAATGGATTAAAGTGGGCGGGCTCGATATTTGTTGCAAGACCCATCGATATCCGTCACCCGACCGAATTCACATACCTATTACTTAAATCATAATAAATGAGCGCCTTTTGCAGTGTGTGCCAGTGCCTAGTTGCAGTGACTCTGTGCACTAAGCACTCTGCACGTTTTAGATTCCTTTATTTATTTATTCTGTACCATTATTATAATTTTTAATATATTTGTCTTTAATTTTTTAATTTTTTTATTAGATTTATGTGTAACAGTTGTAATAGATGAGTGTAGAAATTGTTTTATCTCTCTCTTTGGGGTCTACGTTCAGAGTCTAGAAAGTAGAAATTATTTTTCCTTGCTTCTCTCTCTCTCTCTCTCTCTCTCTCTCTCTCTCTCTCTCTCTCTCTCTCTCTCTCTCTCTCTGTTGCTAGCTCTTCATCTCTTTGATTTTTCTCTTCTACCATTTCCGTCTCGCTCTATTTCTTCCTTCATATCTGTTCACGAACCAGTTGGTATTGGAAGATCAACAACAATGGGTGTTGGGGTGGGAAGACCCACAAAATATGTGTATGAAGGCGCTGCGACAACAAGTCATTTTTCCGTTGGCAAACCCGTTTAAACCCAACCGAGGAACCCGCCACCCGACAGATCCGCCGTCCGACATATCCGAAGTGAAAACGGTCGGGAATGGTTCTTGTAGTGGAATGTTCGGATACTCGCAGATGTGACACATAAACAATGCAAAGATATCATAATTCAACACATTTAAACCATAAATCATCAAATTTCTCTATCACACAAATAAACAAATATTTCAGAAGGAGACATGGTATAAAACATGCAATCTTCATCACAATTTTAGCTATTAATGTATTACAAACATGATATTCAATCATCAAACAGATAGGCCAACAATCAAATAGCATATTTGTGCTAAAAACCTTAAGCTATCTAAAGAGTGAGTGAGAGGAACTCACTTGTTGGGACTAATTTCTGAATTTTTCACAATGTGTGTACCCACCAAAACCAAACATGCTCCTATGACCCCAATTCAAAATGCCAAGCTCCAGCAACAAAAATAAATTTCACAACATCAGAAATGAAAAAGAAAGAAAGATAAAAACGAACATAGGAAATAAATAACAAAGATAAAAACGAAAACAGAAATTTACCAGAAGAGGGTTGCTGCGAAGTAGGGAAGGGGATGGGTGGTGCTGGCGTGGTGGTGGCGCGGTGGGAGAGAGAAGAGAGTGAGGTGTGTTTGAGAAGTTTTTTCGGAGAAGAGAGTAAGGAGGCCAGAAGAGGGTTGCTGCGACGTAGGGAAGGGGATGGGTGGTGCATGCTAAGGGTGGTACTGGCGTGGTGGTGTCGCGGTGGGAGAGAGAAGAGAGTGAGTGAGGTGTGTATGAGAAGAGTGTTTTCGGAGGGAGAAGAGAGTAAGGAGGGTTTTCGGAGAAGAGAGTGGGAGAGAGAAGAGAGTAAGTACGGTTTTTGGAGCCAGTGAAAAAAAAAATAAAACTTAGCGACGGATCGTTTGCGACGGATATATTCATTAGCGACGGATTCGTTGATTTCACATTTTCCAAGGAATTAACGACGGATACTTTGCGTCAGATTTTGAAAGTTAGCGACGGATTCAGAATGTTACGCATTCCAAGGTCTGTGCAACGGTCACGTCAAAATTAGCGACGGATTTTAAAGTTAGAGACGGATGTGAAAATTTTTTGTAAAAAAAAACGCGCCATCATAATTATTAGCGACGAATTTATATTCCCTCGCTAATTTCCGTCGCTAATAATTACGTAGCGACGGATTTTGATTCCCTTGCTAATTTTCGTCGCTTATACTGCGTTTTTTTGTAGTGGAATAGGCTAGGCCGAGCTAGGCTTTACATGGCCTGGGCTTGGCCTACATTGAAAATGTTGGGTCTGAGCCTGGCCTGTGACCTGTGATAGGCCGACTTTTAAGGCCTGACCTTGCCTTTTGGAAAGCCTGACAAGGCCTGCAAGCCTGTTTAAAAGCCTATTTCACCAAAAAAATTTACGAAAGTCTACAACCTTTGAGAAGTGTAGACTTTGTAAATTGACGAACAAGCTAATCGATCAAAGAAATTAAGATCTCACAAAATCTTTTAAAGAATTATCTTTATAGGACATTTTATTTAACTTTTATTTTATAATAATACTTTTAAGTATGTTAAAAATTGATGTAGGTCATCATTTTGAATAAACATAAAATGTAAGCAAATTTATAAGTTAAACAAAGTAGAAAATTTAATATAATAATAGTAGTAATAAAAAATATTATTAATATTTATTTAAATAGGCCGGCCTGGTAGGCCTAAAAGACTTTTTCGATGGCCTGTAGCCTGACCTTTTTACCTTAATAGGCTTTTAAAAAAGCCTTGGCCTTATCTATTTAGAAAAAAGCCTGGCCTGGCCTGAGCCTGATGTAGGCTGGGTCGTAGGCCCCTGTAGGCCGGCTTAGCCTATTCCCACCCCTACACACATAGCAAATTGGCGAACTAACTCAAGTATACATTCCAAACCATTTACATTTCAATGCAATTTTAGTTTTATCTCATGAAATTTATCTTGCTTGTAATATAAAGCAATCCTGTACCGTTTTAGTCGATTTAATTTCGCACACTTTATTTTCCCGCACCTTTAAGTTTGCTGCATTTATTCTACCTCAAAGTCACAATTCTTCCTTCCTTCGCTTATTTTCAGTTCCATCTCGTTTCCTCTCATACCTGCCACATCCAACCGTTTCGATGGCAATCTTTAGTCCACACACCGATTTGAGTCTCAAAGGATCTTTGATTGTGCAACCGTTGGAACTTTATGCGAAATTTCCGATTCCACAACTCGATTGATTTCCTAAATCTTTATTTGTTGATGGATAAATTGGAACACGACAAACCAAATTTCCCCACCAACAGCATTTGTCTTGTGTGATCGTGTGTCAGATTTCTTGTTGCTGAAGTTATTGTTTTCGAGGTTGTTTATTGTTTAAGAATAGACGGAACATACAATCTTTTCGAGGAGTAAACTATAAGCCATCGAAGGCTAAGGCTTGCTCGCCACACTTGTAAATTTCCCTGAGACTCAACTCGACAAGCAGACCTAAGATTCTCATCGTAATCGTTACAAAGGATGGATGTGGTCGTTTATGCAAGGAAAAACGAGTTAGAGGAGATGCCAGCGAATGTGAATCAAAGGAAGAACAAGCGGAGAGGGAGTTTTGCTTTTAAATTAAAAGGAGTGTAGAAAACTTAATAGTGCGAGAAAGTAATGGAAAGCTTTAAATTGCAGGTAAGATAACATTGGAAGAACAAAAATTTAACGGAAAAGAAAAATTGCATTGAAATGTAAATGTTTGATAGGTATACTTGAGTCAATCCATTAATCTGCTGTGTATGTGAGATGTGGGAAAATTATCAAGTATCTAAGCTTGATTA
Source organism: Astragalus membranaceus (assembly GCA_039519185.1). NCBI lineage: Eukaryota > Viridiplantae > Streptophyta > Magnoliopsida > Fabales > Fabaceae > Astragalus > Astragalus membranaceus. The sequence goes on from CM076854.1 coordinate 153,614,211, forward strand.
CATCAAACTAACTGGTATTTATAGGAAAAAACTACTTATCAGAATGTAAGACACGTTCGCAGTAGTTACTACTTTATTTCATGCCTTAGTCTAGGATAATTACTTTTACTCGACATCAACTACTTGGTTGGCTATCGACATTTCCTTCCCTTAGTGACTTCATTTTAGGAAGATATCGATTCTTCTGACTCGACGTGGCCTTTATGGAATTGAATCTTTGACTTCGTCCTTTTTTCGAATTTTATATGGATTTGTTCACACCGTTTTATTTTTAGACATGCTTTGCTCCTTTTCATTTTGTTTATGCCAAAATGTTAACTTTGGAGCCTAACACCGCCACAATAGATCTGCCACGCATTTCCACTATACGGGCCTCCTTGATGTCACCACCTTTCGCTTTTGACCACACTGTTTTCCTTGATTCGATCCATGAAGAAACATGTTAGTTGGTGTACCAATTTTCTGCTATATTCTCAAATAGGGACTAGTACTGGAATGTTGGAAAATAAATAGCTAGCTATCAAAAAACTTAGGTTTCTGTACTGGTATAACTAAGTCGCCCATGATCTGGAGACTTACTCTGCCAAACCTCATGTGGAAAAGGAGGTTACTAAATGTACCACAATGATGAAGTCGTCCTGGACCTTGTTGTTTGTGAACAACATTGAGGCACTGCTTGAGGGGATAGCCCAATAAGCCCTAGTTGAGTACAAAGTGAAGCATGCAAACAAATCACTTCGCCCTTATCAGGCTGTGTGCTTAAGGGGTAGTTTACTGGAATAACTAAGTCACCCACGAGGGGCTTTTAGTAACTCGAATTTGTTCCATTTGTCATGTCTGGCCCAAGATGTTGGGAGAGCTCTATTTAAGGGATTTTTTCCCACTGTGGACATAAATTCACTCATTCTTCTCACAACAGAAACACTAATTTGCTAAAGGGGTCAGACCTTCCACTTCACCATGGAATTTTGATCTTTTTTTACAAATTTTAAGTGTCAAGTCAATTATCAGGTGATCGTGGTTTCTTGAAACAAAAGCAGTAATTAACGCGTGATGTTCGTTTTCTCTTGGTATCAACAAGAATACATCTACAGTCTTTGGCACTGAAACAATACTCAAGCGCAAAAGTACTTGGGTCCGCAATAGAAAATAAAAATAAGATACGAAATCACTATTTTCTTGATTCGCTTAGTGAACTCAAAGCCTAACATCCGTGCCTAGTCAGTATGGATCTTTCTCTCAAAATTTGTGAGTTTTACTTTTATGAGCTTTCTCCCTCTCTTCTAGCATGATGCAAGTGGAGTACAGCAAAAATTAGGATTTAGTATTTGGTGTTGTAGACTTTTCTGTCCCGTTGATAAAAAAAATGGACACGTAAGCTAATTAGTCTTAAATTTTTTGTGGGGGAACTTTGTAGACATTAAGAATTCTAACTTTTTGACCAAAAAGATCAAAAAGAAAATTAATGTAATGTAAGATCTAGGACGGTTCCGTATGGATTGCTTTTGTTAAATAACTTAATATGACAAGCCAGTAACGAGACAAATTGGAAAACAAATCCTGGGATTTGAAATCTACCATGATGTCGATCCTCTTTAAAGAAATAATTCTCTAAGAATTTGGATACACAATGTTATTTACGCATGTGATTTGTCTTATGAAAATTTGTGTTGTAGGCTTGCTAACTTTACAAGTGTAAGCGTGTGTATAGGCCATATATTGTATAAAAGTAAAAAAGTAAATCCATTATCCAATTATACATAAGTAATAATAGAGAACGAGGAACAAAAGATACATGAATATGGGCCCAAAAAAAAGATACATGAATATGGGTCCAAAAAAAGATACATGAATAATTATATAAGGTCGTGAATGTCTTGGAATCTATTATTTTTTTTCTTAAGCATTGCTATTGGAAGAAAGAATGATCTTACTCATTAGTAAATTTTAGTTTAGAATAATATTTTTTTACAAGTGTTTAGAATAATATTACATATTATCAATCACTATTATTTTTTTGAAGGCAAACATATATATATTATATAGATATGAGCACAAGGGGTACTAACCCAATACAGAAGAGGAACAAAGAAAAACCACATAAATCGAAGAAAAATATCTCATAGAAATACAATTAATAGGATCAACCGACTCTTAAAATAAACAAAGCGGAGATGAACTCTGATCCAGAAACCACCTCCAAGAAGGGGATATAATGTGATCAATGGATCCCCTAAATCAGGAGTAGCTCTAGAGAAGATGCAACAGTTTCTCAGATCCCAGATGACCTAGAGAATTGTGTGCCATATAAGTGTTAAGCCTCGTCTGCATCTAGAAGTGCCACCCACATGAGTAAACTACCAAAATAGGGACAAAATTTCCTGCAGAATCACAAAATCAAAACTCAGCCAACTGACTATAGCATACCATATATGGGAAGAAAAGGCGCATCCACAAAAAAGATGAAGAGTGGATTCCTAAGTAACACTGCAAAAAGAACAATTGGTAGCGCCAAAATCTTTAACCCCTCTACTAAACAAGTTAGTCCGATTCGGTACTCTATCCAAGAGGAGTTGCCATGAGAAGACAACTATCTTGGAAGGAGCGAAATTCTTCCAAACCTTGTTTAGTATGTCAAACTAGCACTTGGTCAGAGACTTTATCTTGACACCAAACCTTTGTATATGGTGATTGATTTGGCACATTGTACTTTGGGGCAGATTCAGAAATGGTTGCATTTTCTCAGTAACGGCCCCCAACTTACGAGACTTGATAGATCGTATTAGATCATTGTCTTAAAGTTGGCTTCTAGTAAGAGGCTTCTTATTACATGGGTAAGTGATAACCTACATTATTGATTAATCATGCGGCAGATTCCTTGCGAACGTATCGTGATGGCTTCTTATTGGATGGCGTTAACACATTGACCTAGATCATTTTTCGCCAAAATCGGTGTAAATTCACTCGTTGATTATTTAAAAGGTAACACGTCGGATTTGTGAGAGATTTCATGAATAATTACTCCCGATGAATATCACTACTGCCTTTGTATATTTCATTTGCCAATTGTTCATGTTTCGTTGGAAGGCACTTGGGCCGTTGATTTTTGTTAGAAATAGTTTCGGAACTATTGTCTTGTTATATATAGCAGTACTCATTGATGTATTTGGACATTTGAACATAGACATAGTAGAATTTTCTTGGGTGGTGATATTAATTGTAATTGTACTCAACATTGTTTTTGAGCTTGTAGTAAAAAAAAAATCTCATTTAACCCCTTCAAACGCATCAAAAGTAAATTTTTTTTAGAAGCAAAATATTATATAAAATGAAGTACTAGGGGTACCACAACCCTTACATATACAAAGGGTCTCATTAAAACCTCCTAGGGCCAAAACCTCAAGAGAAAAAGACCCAAGGAGGAAAAGCGAGGCCAAGAATCAATTACACTGAATTCAAACTTACAATAGGATTTCCCCACCAATCAGAAATCTTAAAAACAGAATTACGACCTTCAATACTAATGAACCAACTCCAGGTTATAGACTTCACATGGTTAACGACCACCTAAGTATTAAAGACTTGATCTCAGAAAAGAATATGGTTCTGATGACACCATATACACCATGTGACCGCCATCCAAAACAAATACTTGAATCTATCACTACAACAGATTTAAGCATTGGGAGCGCTTTTTTTAGGCCATAGGGAGCGCTTTCGGGCGCTCCTAAAGCTAGCGCTCCTGTTGCAAATCACCCAACGGTAGCGCTCGGAAAGCGCTCCCAAAAAACAGGCAAGAGGAGCGCTTTTTATTACAAGCGCTCCTTATTCTTAGGCGCGCTAAGACAATAAGGAGCGCTTACAGTAAAAAGCGCTCCTCATGGTCTTAAGCAAAGGGAGCGCTTTTTATTATAAGCGCTCCTTATTTCTAGGCGCGCTAAGACAATAAGGAGCGCTTGTAATAAAAAGCGCTCCCCATGGTCTTAAGAAAAGGGAGCGCTTTTTATTATAAGCGCTCCTTATTCCTAGGCGCTTAGACAATAGGTAGCGCTTTTTACAGAAAGCGCTACCAATGCCTAATTATTTTTTTAAGAAAGTTTTGCCTGTTTCTTCTATATTACCAATTCTCAGCTCCCTGCAATCAAAAACCAGCAACAACCAGAAACCAACAACCAGCAACAAAGTTACAAATAAAATTCCAAATCAATTTCCAACTAACTATACATCCTCATGTACCAATCAACATATGTGCCAACAAAAATGTGCCAACATATAAATCTTCATGTACCAAAAGATCAACAAAAATTACATAAATCCTCATGTACCAAAAGATCAACAAAAATTACAACATATCCAATATGAGGTACTACATAAATAGGATATCCAAAAAAAATTACATCAAGTTTCTCAAATAAGATCAAAATGAAAATACACGTTGCTTAAGTTTCAAATAGCTCACAAGTTACAGTCACAGAATTATTGGAACACAACATCAATGTATAATACTAATGCATCATAACCAGCCAGCCAACAAAATTGAGTTATTCTAAATTTGTATTTTATAAAGCATAGTGATTGCTAACCTTTATAAGTGGGACAAGAGGAAGCTGAATGGAAGTTGGATAACAACCAGGGTTTGCGACAAGGCGTGCAGTCTTTATTTCCTCTCTTAAAACCCCTGTCAATCTATGTACAGCTTCTTCCTGTTACAGATAACTAGATAAACTCAGCATGAAGAATTTTAATAGTGCATCCAGGATTTTTTTCATGACCAAAGCGCTCCCCAGGTTATACACTACCGGTCCTTAATATGACATCATCAGTCTTAATATATAGTTATACACTATCGGTCCTTAATATGACATCATCAGTCTTACAGGTTGACAGAACAACTCTGCTCTACTTTTCCATTTTTTACATATCATATTTTCATTTTTTTTCCCCCCACGCCAGTATTTTTCATCATCACAGTCAATGAAATCAAAGTTGCACTGAGAAGGAAAAATTAAACTGCATACATGCATCGATCAACCAAACTTTGCTTCACAGTATTAGCAGCTTAGCTTCTCTTGAATGATGAATCCTCTCATCTGCCACTAGTTATTTTGAATTTTTATAGCTACTGGTTTTAATGTGTTTATATGTATCTATTCATCTTCTTGCATTTATCTGGTCATCAAACAAGTCTGATACACAAACAAACAAGTCTATAGCTACACAAACAAGTCTATAGCTACACAAACAAGTCAGAATTCTATAGCTACACAAACAAGTCTTGTCATTTCAATCCTCGGGTTATTGCCTTCAATTGATAATAAAAAATAAAAATATGAGAAAGAAACCTCAAGCAGAGTGCAAAGTGGCAAACAAACACACACACAACAGAGAGACAGAGAAATACAGTGAAAGATCCCAAATCAGAGAGGAAAATTTGATTCTTTTCATAGTAATAATAATGGCCCATCCGTATGTAAATGAACTGAAGAAATTTGATTCTTTTAATAGTAATAATACAGTGAAAGATCCCAAATCAGAGAAGAAATGAACTGAAGGTATCACCATGTACAGCAAAACATTGTATGTAAATCAAGTATGTAAATCCAGCAAAACAGTGGAAGCAGAACCAGTGGAATCCAGTATGTAAATCCAGCAAAACATTGTATGTATCAGCAAAACAGTGGAAGAAAAAGAAGAACAGGAAGAAAGCGTACCACGAACCAACAGGGAGTGCGTACCACGAACCAACAGGGAGGACGGCGTGGAAGTTGAATGGAAGGACGTCGTGGTCGCAGCAAACACGGAAGGACGGCGGAGGGTTGAGAGCGTACGGGACGGAGGGAGGAGAGGCGAGGGTGGAGGCGTCGTCGAAGGAGGCCGTGGTCGAAGGAGACGGTGTGGTCGATGGAGAGGAAGGAGCGTATACTGTGTATTGGGAACGATTTTGGGTTGAGGACGGCGGAGGGTTGAGAGCGTACGGGACGGAGGGAGGAGAGGCGAGGGTGGAGGCGTCGTCGAAGGAGGCCGTGGTCGAAGGAGACGGTGTGGTCGAAGGCGAGGGTACTGGGAACGATTTTTGGTTGAGGAGGGGAGAGGGTTTGCTTTGGAACGATTTTGGGGAAGAGCGTATACTGTACCTGGAGGGTTTTTTGAGGTTTTAGAAAATTGGGAATAGGGAGCGCTTTCTACAAAAAGCGCTCCTGATGGGGATATGCGAGATTTTAAATGAGGAGCGCTTTTTAGAAAGCGCTCCTGATGGGGTATGCGAGATCAAGAATAAGGAGCGCTTGCTAAAAAGCGCTCCTGATGGGGTATTCGTGATCAAGAATAAGGAGCGCTTTTTGGAAAACGCTCCTGATGGGGTATGCGAGATCAAGCATGAGGAGCGCTTTTTTGGAAAGCGCTACTCATGTTGCTAGATAGGGAGCGCTTTTTAAAAAGCGTTCTTGATGGGTGCGCTCTTTTTTGGTGTTTTTGGCGTAGTGTATAAGTCTTCTTGAAATCCGTCTGCAAACCGTGCGCCCAGAAATGTGCAACACCGACCAGAGAATTGGTAAGTACAATGCCTAGCCAATTGTGAATAGCCTGCCAGACTAACCGAAAACACCTGCACAGAAAAAATAAATGAAAAATAGATTCATATTGCTCAAAACCTAGGGGGCAACACGACCCATGAGGGTCCTTGATAATGCCCTTGGAAATAAGAACATCACGAGTTGGGAGCTTCTCCAATAACAATCTCCAACTGAAGACCCCCACCTTATTGGGGATTGAGAGCTGCCACATATCATCAATAGCATTCTATGTCATTATCCAACCTATCATGCTGCAACAAACTCAACAAAAACACATAACAAGATTTAATAGGAACAGAATAGAACTTAGGTCAAAAGTGAGTTACTACTTCCCACTAAAACTTAGGTCAATAAATGAAATTATGTATCCATAAAAAAATTTAGATCGATCCCTTAATTGATGAGTTAGGTGAGGCACATTATGTATCTTTATGATTTATTTTGTTTAATGATCTTTTGTTTGTTAAGTTTGTCTATTTTCTGTGATGGGTGAAGCGTGCATGAATCAATCTCAAATATATGTGGTGCAGCTTTGATCCTCAATAGCCGCTCTACCCACACGGTCGTTGACTCATTGTACAGCTATTGAATTAATTTGGGTTTATAGGATTCAAATTGTTTATACTCTTTAGTCATTCCAACTCTAAAGTATATGTGATGGTGAGTACCCTTACTATAATGGGTATACTTAGTTTACTGCAAATATACATACATGGATTGGGGACTGCTTCCCTGGCACGCTGAAATGTGAAAAAACAGTATAAGAGGCAAGTACATCTGTACATAGCTGGTACACACTTTTAGTTGTCGTTTATATATACTATTAAGGATATTTGCTTTAACCAACTACATAGTAGCTACCTATTAATATGAAGCATGCACAACAAACATGTTAAGCTTTGTTCTAATCTTCTTTACTTCTCTTGTGCTTATTAACAAAACAAATGCTGTCAAAAAAAAAAACAAAACAAATATGAATTTGGTCAGTGTCAATCAGAAATACAGCGGGGAATAAAAAGGTTCGTTGCATAATATATAGTAACAATCAAATGCCTGCCCAGTATTAGGTTATAGGATTAATCACCATGATTAATTGTGCTACACTACTAGAAAAATCAAAATTAGAGAGGGAGCAAATCCGTCACTAACGATTTTAGTGACGGAATTTGTGACGAACCCAGATTCGTAACTAATTTTAAGCTAGCTAGCGTCTTGGTTATCATGATCACATCCATCCATATACGATATATAGATTAGTATATTCATAGATTTTCAAGGCATAATCTTTTAATGATGGTAACGAATCTATAGCTTTTGTAGCGAATATATATATAGGAGTTAAGCTCAACCTAACTCGTGATTAATGCATATGCTACTATTAACATGTGTATATATATATATATATATATATATATATATATATATATATATATAAATTATAGTTATTGAAATATGTTTGTAATTCAATTGCTTAGTTCGACTAGCTATATGAGCGTTCGATACATTCAGTTCGACCAGCCATATAAGCTTTCGACACCTTCGACTAGCTATATATAAGCTGTCGACCCCTTTCAATACATATGCTTTTCATTTCTTTCAGTATTCCATTTTCCTGTTATTCTCGTTTCTCTCTCTCCTCTCCTCTCAATAGGAATATCCCAACAAATTGGTATAACAGAGCTATAAAGATCCTTAAAGATTCTTCCAATGGCGACGCGAGACAACAGTGGGATTCCGGCGAACCTCCCTATCTTCAATGGAAAGGATTACGAACGGTGGTGTGCGCAGATGAAGGTCCTGTTTCGTTTTCAAGATGTACTTGAAATTGTTGATGAAGGTGTTCCACCATTGGCAGCAAACGCCACTGAAGCGCAGAGGGATAACCACCATGCATTGTGAAAGAAAGATGGAAGAGGGTTGTTCTTGATTCACCAAAGCGTTGATTCAAACATTCTGAACCTGATCATTGATTGTGATTCAGCAAAAGAGGCGTGGGATATCCTCAAGAATGCATATCGAGGAGCGGATAGACTGAAGAAGATACGCCTGCAGTCTCTTAAGCAATACGAGACACTGAAGATGAAAGATGGAGAATCGATTGGTGATTTCATCACAAGGTTAGTAGCTTTGACTAATCAAATGAAAGGCAATGGTAAAAATGTATCTGAAAAAAGTAAAGTAGAAAAGGTGCTTAGATCCTTAACTCTAGATTTCGACTATGTTGTAACTGCCATTAAAGAATCCAAGAACATAGATGAAATGAAGTTAGATGAACTTCAAGGTTCCTTAGAGGCTCATGAATTGAGAATTAGGCAGAGAAGTTCAGAAAAGGAGACTGAACAAGCCTTGTTGACACACTCCTCTAAGAAAAATTGGATGGCAGGCAACAAGAAAGAAAAGGGAAACTGGAAGGGTAAAGAAAAGGAATCTGGCAGCAAGAAAGATGAACAAGGAAACTCTGATAAGAAGAAGTACGATCTGAGCAAAGTGTAGTGCTATAACTGTCAGCAATTTGGGCATTATAGGAACAAATGCAAGAACAAGAAGGTTCCTAGGAATAAAGATGTTGAAGCCGAATTTGCAAGCAATGGAGGCACAGATTCTGACTCTGACGCAGAAGGCTTAATGCTGATGGAAGTCATAGATGATTAGATTGAAGAAGACACTCATCTCAACGTAACAGTTGCTGAAAGTAATGAGCAAGACAGTGGGACACTTGTGACAGTGGAAACACTTGTAATGCTCAAAATACTTGTGCAATGTGTGAGGGGCAGGGCAGTGGTGACACTGGTGATGCCCCCAACATGGCCAACAAAAATGATGAAGAATTATCCTTCATGACAGCTACTGACACAGAATTGCTGTTGCTGAAGGCAGATACAAATGAGATCGAAGGAAAATCTGATGAATGGTATCTCGACACAGGATGCTCAAACCACATGTGCTGCCATAGGGAGTGGTTTGTCGAACTGAAGCAAATAAGTAAAAGAATCAGATTTGCAGATAACAGCAGAGTCACTGCAGAAGGAATTGGCACCATAATGTTTCTGTCGAAGGATGGAAGGTGGTGCTACATTCAGGAAGTATTCTATGTGCCAAAGATGAGGAGTAATCTGCTGAGTCTTGGGCAGATGATTGAGAAGAAATTCTCTGTCGAAATGGATGCTAATAGTCTCAGCTTGTTTGATTTAAACAAGAGGCTGATCCTGAAGGTGCCAATGCAAAGTAACGGAACTTTCAAGATCAATTTGCAAGTAATTGAAGAGCAATGCCTTACAACCACTGTTGATGATGAAAACTGGAAGTGGCACAGAAGATTTGGCCACCTAAACTTCAAGCGCTTGACACAACTACATGAGAAGAAGATGGTTCATGGGCTGCCAGCAGTGAAGATCCCTGGTGAAGTATGTGAGCTGCTGCAAATCAAAGCAACCTAGAAACTCCTTCAAATCAGAGGTGCCAGGCAGAGCAAAGAAGAAGTTAGAGGTGATATTCTCTGATGTTTGTGGTCCCTTTGAGGTCAGTTCATTAGGAGGGAACAATTACTTTGTCACCTTCATTGATGAGTACACTAGAATGACATGGGTGTACTTGATCAATAAGAAGAGTGAAGTACTTGAAACATTCAAGAACTTTAAGGTGATGATTGAGAAGCAAAGTGAATGTGAAATCAAAACCCTTAGAACAGATGGAGGTGGTGAGTACAACTCACATGAATTTGTAAAGCTTTGCGAAAAAGAAGGCATAGTGCATGAAGTCACTTCACCTTACACACCTCAGCATAATGGAATTGCTGAGAGGAAAACCAGAACCATCCTCAACATGGTGAGAAGTATGATGAAGGAAAAGAAGCTACCTCACAGTTTATGGGGAGAATTAGTAGCCACAACAGTGTATATTCTGAACAAATGCCCCACAAAAAGACTGATTGGTAAGACCATAGTTATCAGAACCGGACCGGGCCGGCCGGTCGGACCGGGACCCGGTGGTCTTCCCGGGCCGGGCAGCGTGCAGGACCGGATCTGCAGTTGGCCCGGTGATGACGTCATCGGACCGGTGAAAAATCCGGGTCGGACCGGTGAAAATCCGGGTCGGATCGGTTGATCCTTTTTTTTTTTTTGCTTTTTTGTTTGTTTTTAAGATGAACCATTTATAAATTTTGCATGTTTTCACAAAAAAGGCTTGGGTGGGGTTCGAACCCCCTCCCTAGTACTCAACATTTCAACTTTTTAACCACTAAGCTATCTATTATTTGTTGATACTGTCCCGCATTCATTAAATATAATCAATTCCGGATATGTTAATTTTTTTTGCACATTCTTTCATTAATAGTTTTGATTAAACACACATTTTTTTGACAAATTGATTCAAGTTCAACACTCATAAACATGTTAGTAAATGTATAATTATAAATAAAATTATAATAAAATTTCTATATTGATAAATGTATACTTTCTTAGTATATATTATAATTTTTTGAATTTATTTAATATAGACCGGGTCATGCCGGTCCGACTAGAGACCCGCGGTCCGACCCCGGGTCTAGTGACCCGGTGCCTTGACCGGGTCGATGGCCGGTCCGGGTCTGATAACACTGGGTAAGACACCTGAAGAAGCTTGGCTAGGAAGAAAGCCAAGTGTCAAGCATCTCAGAATAATTGGCTCATTATGCTACAGACATGTCCCTGAGCAACTAAGAAAGAAGCTGGATGATAGGGCACAACAAATGATCCTTGTTGGATATCATTCGACAGGAGCATACAAACTGTATGATCCTGTGCAGAAGAAAATAGTGAAGAGTAGAGACGTCATAGTGGATGAGACCAAGAATTGGAACTGGGATACTCAGAATGAAGAAGGCTGGGAAAGAACTATAATACTGGATTTTGATGAGATTCAGGATTCAGATGATCAGAATGAAGCTACTGAAACTGCAGAACCTGAAGCACCTGTTACTGAAGCACCTATCAGAAGGTAACAGAGGGAAAGGCAGAGATCAGTAAGGCTAGAAGGATTTGATACATTCCCAGATTCTGTTATTACAGCAGAGGGAGACCTGAATCACCCTCCACTGATGGCTGAGGCAGAACCAGTGAGTCTGGAGCAGGCACTTAATAAAAAATAGTGGAATGAAGCTATGTTGGATGAGCTGAAGTCAATAGAGAAAAATGGCACATGGAAGTTAGTCGAACTTCCAAAGCAAAAGAAGTCAATAGATGTGAAGTGGGTCTACAAGACTAAAGTCAAACCCAATGGAGAAGTGGCCAAGTATAAGGCTAGATTAGTAGCTAAAGGTTTCCTACAGAAGCCTGGCTTGGATTTCAATGAAGTCTTTGCCCCTGTAGCCAGAATTGAGACCATAAGACTAGTAGGGGCCTTGGCAAGTCATAGAGGCTGGCCCCTACATCAACTTGATGTAAAATCAGCCTTTCTTAATGGACCTTTGGAGGAGGAAGTCTATGTTTGCCAACCACCTGGATTTGAGTGAAAGGGACAAGAAGACAAGGTGTTCAAGCTTGAGAAGGCCCTATATGGACTTAAGCAAGCCCCAAGAGCATGGAACAAGAGAATTGATGGATTCCTCTTGGCTCAAAAATTCACTAGATGCACCAATGAACCTGGTGTGTATGTTAAAAGGACTGGAACTGAAACTCAGCTGCTGCTGTGCTTATATGTAGATGATCTACTAGTGACTAGCAGCAATGAGACTAAAGTTGACTCCTTCAAGAAGGTGATGATGTCTGAATTCGAAATAAGTGATTTGGGACACCTATCATACTTCTTAGGAAAGGAATTTATGAAGACAAGCAAATGTACATTTCTGCATCAGAATAAGTATGCAGCAGACATCCTGGACAGATTCAAAATGACTGATTGCAAGCCTGTTTCGACTCCAATCGACACAAGAAACAAGCTGTCAAAGGATGGGGAAGAAAGTGAAGCAGATACCACCCTCTACAAACAGATTGTTGGATCCCTTAGGTACCTTTGCAACACACGACCTGACATTATGTTTAGTGTTGGATTGATCAGCAGATTCATGGAGAAGCCAAGAACTTCTCATCTAATGGCTGCAAAAAGAGTGCTTAGGTACATCAAGGGAACACAAAATCATGGTATTATGTTCCCTAGCAAGACTGAATCCTCTGCTATTGTCGAAGTGTTTGGCTACACAGATTCGGATTGGAGTGGAGATAAATGTGACAGAAAAAGCACAAGTGGCTATGTCTTTATGTATGGAACAACACCCATCTCATGGTGCTCCAAGAAGCAAAGCGTAGTAGCCCTATCCTTCTGTGAAGCAGAGTATGTGGCTGCTTCCTTTGCAGCTTGCCAAGCATCATGGCTGAGCATGTTGCTCACTGAAACTTGACTACACAAGAACTCAGTAATAATGAAGTTACTGATAGACAAAAAATCTGCAATAGATTTGGCCAAAAATCCGGTTGCCCATGGAAGGTCGAAACATATAGAAACTAGGTATCACTTCTTGCGTGATCAAGTCAACAAGGAGAAGCTGAACCTGTAATACTGCTGCTCAGAACTTCAAGTAGCTAATGCAATGACCAAGCCATTGCAAAAGGGAAGATTTGAAGAATTAAGGACAATGCTTGGAATGATGTCACTTAGCAATGTGAATTAAGAGGGAATATTAAAATATGTTTGTAATTCAATTGCTTAGTTCGACTAGCTATATGAGCGTTCGACACATTCAGTTCGACCAGCCATATAAGCTTTCGACACCTTCGACTAGCTATATATAAGCTGTCGACCCCTTTCAATACATATGCTTTTCATTTTTTTTTCAGTATTCCATTTTTCTATTATTCTCGTTTCTCTCTCTCCTCTCCTCTCAATAGGAATATCCCAACAATAGTCTTTGAATAAATGAAAAGGTGGGATAGTTGCTTATAGACTATTATATCTTAATATCTTACTCACAATTTCCCAGTGTTTGGGATTTTTAGGCAATACAATAAAATAAATTATGATTTTGCTTCTCTTAAATATAGTTAGGAGTTTTAATTTTAGCTTATGTGGAATTTTTTTCATTCTCTTTCAAGTCACTTCTCTCTAGGACCAATCGAAAATCATTAAAAAAAAGGGTGAATTTAAGCTAAGGAAAAAAATGTAAAATTCAAATCAATCCAAACCGAGCAAGTATAATTGGTTTGGCAACAAATTTGGGCAAATTCGATCCAAACCGACATGTGACACTTCTATAACATACCGATTACCGTGATTTTTTTTTTAATTATTCTAATGTCGACTAATGTTACAGTTCATTTGAATTTATTTTGACGTATGGATGACTTTCGGCATTTGTACTAAATTTGGCTAACCTTAATTTTTTTTAATGATCATCAAGGTGGTCCTGGCTTTTCTCGATCACCATAAATTAATTATTAAAGTAGACAAACATTTCCTTTTCTAACATACACGAATGATGTAGGTTGGTTTTCATTGCAACTTTTAGCAATAGTTTTGGTCATTTGAAAATATCAAAAGTATATTAAAGTGTTGGTCATATATTTGTTATATACCTTCCGTGATAAATAAATATATGTAAATATTAAGAAAACATATGTTCTCAATGACCTGCAGCAAAGGCATAATGGGATTTCTTTATAACTTAGCAGAGATCTCAATCCATGATAGAAAAATTCATGTGGAAGGACACTTTTCTCGAATTATTGTAATCATTATATCTAATGGTTACTAAATCAAGACCCTGAGTATCATGAATACCACACACGAAGGTTTTCCAACGATGATGACAGCAACCTTATAACAAAAAAATATGTTAATTATTTCCGTAATAATGGGCTCGTAGTGCTTGGAATCGTCATTGAAGCCAAAAAAAAAATACTATAAAGTTGCCTGATTTGAATATATGTTTGCACAATTAACTAATAATTAGGTGATAATCCACTTCGTTACTCAAAATGATACACACCACCTGCCCTATTCGTACAGGGTAATAGGACTTTGTTTCTTCTTGCATCATCACATCGTCTTAGCTTCAGAGGTTACATCTAAAAGTCCAACCTCTTGTGACAAGGTCGTTACCAAAACGCTGTTTCATCAATTAGAAAAAATATATTAGTTACATGCAATTTAGAAAAATAAATAAATATGACATTCCTTTCTTGTGGGGGGTTGTTAAGTTTCAAAGGAATTTCTTGTGGTGAACCTTCGGGTAAAAGAAAATTTCATGGTTTAGGTGGTCAGATATTTGTAAGCTTAAGAGTGGGGGTAGTCTTGGGATTAGGGATAGACAATGTTAGTTGTTTATTGTTAGAGTGGTAGGAGAAATGTTAGTTTCCATAGTTTGAACGTGTGACCTCCTTCTTATACTTCTTCGGTATCTCTTGGCTCACCAACAAAGTTAGCCTCTTAACTAAGTGGCGCTAGAGGCTCCTCTCAAGAGGGGATGCTCTTTGAATAGTCCTTTTTGCAAAGTATAGGTTCTATGACTTATTTTCATCAACTGTATTTTCCCTGCCTCCGTCTGGTGGAAGGATCTTTGTTGTATAGGTGGGTAGGGGATTAAGGGGGAACCTGGATCTCAGGTAACGCTAGGTTGAAAGTGGGGAATGGCAACAATACTCTTTTTGGCAGGATATCTGGACGGGTGACTCATCTTTTCGGTCTAGGTTTCCCAGGTTATGTTTAGTGGCAGCGGATCCTAATGATTTAGTTAGTTCTTGTGGTAGGTGGTCTAATGGGATTTGGGTTTGGGTCATTCCTTGGACGCGACAGTTGTTCGCTTTGGAGGAGGTCTAAATCCCTAATTGATTTTAGAACTGCGGATTTATCTATTTAATAGATACATCCGTAATTAATTTTTTTAACTAAAGATTTTTCTATTAAATAGATAAATCCGTATAGTGTAAAATTAACAGGGATAAATGGGGATTAAATAAATTTGGTGGGGTATAAGGGCTAAGTGGGGGTATAAAAATCAACATTTTGTTGGCTTTAGACGCTGCATGGGCCTGTTAGATCATTTCTTCTCCCTAGGGCCTGTTTTACGCTTCTGCACCCATTTTATAATACCATCCAATATTTTTTGCTCCAGACTCCAGTGGTTAAGAATTTGCCTTTTTCCACTTTTAATCTCCACCTTTATTTGAAGTTTAAAGAAACACAACCTTCTTGCTTAATTTTGATAGATTGTTAGGCATTCTATTTCTTCCCCTTTCCCTTTGTTTAGTCTAGTTATATACCCTTCATATTTCAATTCATACCCCTATATCTATATGTGCACCCTCTCCTTCTTAATTAAAACATATTCCTGTGTACACCTTTTGTTGCTCTTCCATTTCACTGAACATAATTTTCTTGCCTCTTCCTGTTGCAGTGTGTCGCCCCGTAAACCCTAAACGCTCTCAAATAAAGTCCTAGAACTCCTCGGAAACCTTTTTTGCAATTAATTTGTTCTCAAGGAAATAGCTAGAGTAAAGTCTGACTCAAACCCAATGTCTTTTCTACGAGTGATGCATGGATCATTTAGAGTGTATTTCTAGGAGGTAGGACCTATATAGCATGTGGAGTTTACTACTTGTGACTCGAAGGTGCATTCTTGCTTGATTCTGCTGGAGTCTCTTATGCATTTTTGTTGATTTTATTTGTTGTTGTTATGATCTTTTGATTTTATGATGTATTGGGTTTTGAGTTCACTTATTATTCTAAACTAATAATATAATATAATTGTATGTTAAAAAATTGCCCTTTTTTACAAAAAATAACAAAGTGAAAGAAGTATTGTTAAAATTTTCTAATGCAAAACCCTATTTAGAGAAAAAATATCTAGAAGAAAAAAGTGTATTCCACGGCTTTTATAAAAAAAAAAAGAGGAAAACAAGTCTTGTTTTTTCAAATTAGTGTTCTAATCCGGTTGCTTGCATCCAAGCAATTTAATTTGGGTCTAATTGATTAATGATGTATCCTCTTTTAATATATTTTTGCTTAAAAAAAAGACGTACAATACTTGTGGTAATTATTTTTTTAACAATAAAGAAACAGTTGTTGGGATTTAAACCTGTGCCACAGAAGAGAGTAGGTGCGAGCTTTGCCAACAGGGATTGTGATTCCCTGCATTCAGCTCTCTCTATCACTCTCTTTAAATGTTTTTTCTTTATTATTTTATTTAAAACACATCAAAGGTTGAGAGTTTAAGAAAGTTGCATCCAAAGGCCTATATTATTTTGAATGCAGTAACTGCCTGCTGTCAAAACTGACAGTAGTGAATCGTGGTCCTGCCAATAGACAGGGATAGATGCAATGTTTAATTGGGGGCATTTGCCCACACTTGAAAAACTACTTTTCTTTTTTTTTTTTGACAAGAAAAAAAAACTACTTTTCTTAGAAATATATATATATATATATATATATATATAATAAATTTATTTTAACTCCATAAAAAAATAAGTGTTGCCCCCATAAGATAATTTTTTATACTAAAATTATGTACAAATTCACAAGAGATAAATTAACAAGGGAATACGTTGTTGGGGAAATCTGATAGATTAATCCACACGCCCAATGATCTTTAATGGAGTATACATAAACACACCACAAGAAAACAATAGAGAAAAGATTTAACGTAATTCGGCAACTATTGCCTACGTCAACAAGATCACCTCAACATATAATTCAATCATCATCTTAAATAAGATTACTACAACTTGTAACCGGCACCATTATGTGTATCAGCCTACGTAATATTCTCTCAGTGTATGAGCCCAGAGTGACCGCTATAAATAACCAATTTGTGATCGTGTGCTTGTTTGTTCGGAAAATGCTTACCGGGAAAACGTGATCAAAAAAATGGATTTGAGATTATGTCTGTGTGTGTGTTTTTTTTTGTTGATTAAAAGGCCTTTTTTTTTTGAAGTTTAGGCGGGTGTTCATGATGATCCAACGAGTAACCTTAGGGTGATCACCGCTTACTAATCCGTTTCGAAAAATGGAGATTATTCCTATCGGTCAAACAAGCTAAACTCAGAGTGACCGTTAGCAACAACCTATTTGTGTACGAGCTTGGTTGTTTGAAAGAAAGAAAAATGGTTTAGAAACATTACGATGTAAATAAAAGCGGAATGGGTGCTAGTAAAAAAGGGAGGTACAATTAACAACAAGGAGTGTTGTATCAAAAATGGGGGGTGCGAACAGTGAGACCAAATCGGTTTTTGTGAACTAGGTTGTGTTTAAAAAAGATGGGCTTGTAGTAAAAAATGGATGGGTTTACTGTCAAAAAGGGTACTGTATTACTAAAAACGTGGGGGTGCAATTAACATGGGTGTTTAAATCTAAAGCAGGGGTTGTATTATCAGAACCTGGGGGTGCCAATAGAAATCTGATGTGAAAAAAAAAGTAGTTGAGCGTTTGATTATTTAAAAAAAAAACGCTTTACTTAGAAACATGATTTAGGGAAATGGGTTGTTTGATTAAGCGGTCTTCTATTTTGAAAGTTGAATTTTGGAAAATAGTTTCCGCTATTATTATTTTGAAAAGAATTACCATTGTTTTTTTTGTATCATTATTGTCATGGTTATTATTTTTAAAAGGGGTGTTTTTGCTGATTTGTTTGGGAAAATGATTATAATTATTATTTCTCTTCTTTTTTTTTTTAAAAAAAGGGGGTGGTATTAGTAACCATTTATTTTGATAAAGGAACACAATATTTTTACTTTAACAGAACTTTATCTTAATTCGAAAATACAGCATCAACTTAAAAAACAGCAACAATTTTAAATGAAAAGTAATAATAAAAACAGCAATAATTTTTAAAAAAAAATAAAATAAAAACAGCAACAGTTTTAAATAAAAAAAAACAGCAACAATAATATCTAAAAAAAAAGAATTTACGAATTTACAGCAACAAAAATAAAAAAACAGCAACAATATTAAAAATAAAATAAAAAAACAGCAACAGTTTTAAATAAAAAAACAGCAACAATAATATCTAAAAAAATGAATTTACGAATTTACAGCAACAAAAATAAAAAACAGCAACAATATTAAAAATAAAATAAAAAAAACAGCAACAGTTTTACGAATTTACATTACAGCAACTACAAAAATAATAAAAAAACAGCAACAATATTTACATAAACAAAATTACAGCAACTAAAAAAAAAATAAAACAGCAACAATATTTACATGAACAAAATTACAGCAACTAAAAAAAATAAAACAGCAATAATTAAATAAAATGTTACATTACAATACCTTAAACAAAAAATCCGGAAATGTTGAAGGAGAAGTTTTCTTCTTCGGATTTCCTCAATACAACAGAATTTGAAACTAAAAAAAAATAAAATTCGTGAAAGGGAGAAGAAGAATAACAGTGAACAAAAAACTCTCAAACTCTCTTTTCTAAACAAAAACCTAGACTCTCTTTTTTCTTCTTTTTTCGAAAATCTTCTCCCCTCCTCCAAAACCGTGGTTTCTTCAAAGCTTGGCACCCTATTTATACAAGAAGGACTTTTTTTCTTCGTTTTCTTCTGACTGCCTCACCATACCTTGCACAGTGTTTTTTTTGAGTGTGGCTTGACATGATGAAACAAAAACTTATGAGGGGTTGCGAAGGGTATGGGTGTAGCAGAGGAGAGAATGATGGTTTTTTGCGTGTGAGAAGGGAGAGTGAATCCGTGAGTGAGAGAGAATGATGTGAGGGAAAAAATGATGGAGTTTAAGGTTTGGTGGGAGGGTGAGAGTGATGTGAGGGGAGAGAAAAAAAATGAGTGTGTGAGAGGGAAGAGGGGGATGGGGGCCGTAGGTATGGGGAGAGAGAGAAAATGGGAGGATGAGTGAAAGAGAAGTGTGTGTGAGGAGTGATGTGAGGGAAAGGTTGAGTGTGAGTGGGAGAAAGAGAGAGAGGAAGCGTGAGATTGAGGAGAGAGAGGGATGAGAGCCGTAGGGATGGGGGAGAGAAGGAAAGGTTGAGTGTATGGGGAAATGAAAAATGGGGAAGTGGGAAGTGTGGGGAAGTGGAATTGAGAGAAAAGAGGAAAGGTGGAGTGTGGAAGGGAAAAATGCAATTTCCAAGGAGGGAAAAGAGGGAGTGGGTCGAAAATCAAGGAGGGGAAAGGTGAGTGAATGTGGCTGAATTTTTGGGTTAAGGGGGGATTGAATGTGGATGATTTTTAGGGTAGGGGGTGGCCGAATTAGGGTTTTGGTGGAGGGGAAATGGGTATGGGTTGGATAGTAATTAGGGTTAGGAGGAGTTGGGTTATGGGTTGGGCGAATTGGGCTAGTTTTGTTTTTGTTGGGTTGGGTTTCTGATGGCCCAATCCTGATTGCACCTCCATTCTCTCTTTTTTTTTTTGCAGACCCCCTACATTTCCTCCTTTACTTATATTTTGTTTCTTCACTTCTAATTAATATATTTTTTGGTTAAAAACTTGTGGCAACTAAAATAAAATAATACATGACATGAAAATAAAACTGATTATTATTTTTATTGAAAAAAAATATCTCTCATTTTTTATCGGACAAAATTAGGGTATTACAATACTTCATTAGGCCTAATTATCCTATCCTTCACAAACCCCTAACCATCGGCCACATTACAACCCTATAAAGTCCATTCCGATCAATGACTGACTGCTTTTGTTTTCTCAAAGTTTTAATTTTAGGACAAATAAGTCTATTTATTTATAATATGTTTGCTCAAAAAATCAAAGAAAGTTAAAAAAAATAAAATAAAAAAGTAAAATCAAAAGGCTTGCACTCCAAGGTGCATTCAAGTTGTATTGATATAAAGACAGGATTTAGTGGTCACCAAGTGAAGTTTTCATCAAAAACTCAAGAATATCATAGTCTTTGGGATTCACCTAAAAGAGAACCAAAAGTTTATACTAGGATCACCACCTAGATCCCAAAGTGGGGCATTCCTTTTATCATCCATAACACTTGAACTTGGGAGATTTAGCCATTGTCCATCTCATTCATATACCATACCCAATCCATATAGCCATATTGGACCACCTCCCTAGCCAATTACCCTAACTTTGCCACCTTTCACAACCTCACTTAAAACAACCGTTTGAAATGTCATTCCATAGTGGGGCAATCCCGTCACCCTTCACTCCACCTAAAATTAGGGAAATTCTCCCTACACCCATCTCATTCCCTTATCATAATCACATCCACAAAACCGTACCGGGACAATCTCTCAACCCATTACCCTAAACAAACATTTCACAATGTTACTTCAGTTGGGGCAACTTTGTCCTTGTCATAATTAGGGAAACACCAAACTCTATGGATTGAGACAAAATCCTTTGCTTGCCACTTTTCATTACAAAGTCATGGCATTCCCAATCCATCATCTTCTACACCCTTAGCTGTTGTCATCACTAGAAAGGGGCAAGTGTATTCACTCACCGTCATCAAGTCTAAATTAGGGCAGTCCCACATTTCTTGAATTGGGGAGAACCTACCTTTCATGACTTTGACAATAATCATGTCCTTCATCCTTTCACCCGTCATATATGTCCATACCCTAGACCTAGAACTAAGTTAACTGACTCATTCACCTATATTTGCACTACTATACATTTTACTAAACAATGCTTCAAAGAGAGCGAACACAGGCTAATAATTTGATACTGAAAATCCACCTAGTTAACTTTGTGGACCTAAAATTTCGGTCATCACGGGGCATCATAATGGAAGAGCAAAATAAGCGAGTTTGCAAATACAGTCAACTACTTTTTCACATCAGCGTCTGTAAATAACAACCTTGGGATTGCCAAAGTTTGAGTGTAGATCGATCTAATTTTTCCAATAAATGATGCCTCCAAAATACTCATCTCTCTACGTCTCGCATTGAAAGTCTCATTTCTCATCTCAAAATTCAAAAACACATCTGCATGCATTACTAATATACCATATCATAAATCATTGCACCATACATTGTATTTCGACATCAAGTCATGCGTCTACCATAACTCTTGCATCTAAGCATTATGTGTGCACATTCATTCATTCATTCATTCATCCGTTCATTCATTCATTCATTAATAAAAAAAAGCCAAAAGAGAAAAAAATCATCCACATTGCATTCATTACCCCCACCAAAGCATAAATCATTCCATCATGCAACCATGTGTTTCATCGCAATACGTGCATCTAAGCAATACAATTACATATTATCTGCGTACGCATACACAGTTGATCAACTTCATTATTCCATCAACTTCAACACCCATTATCCGCTACACCTCATTTGCTACCCCAACAAACATCCATCATTGCACGCGCATACAACACATGCACGCATACACCATTCATTGCATTATTAGATATGCCAAATATAGATAGTTTTTCCCTTCTCAAGTAAATGAATGAATTAGGTATGTTCGGGTAAACACGCCAAGTGTCGATCCCAATATTTTGTTCCTCCAAAATCGACGCTCCAAGTGTTGATCCCATCTCACCAAACCAGGTCGTAATGTTAGCACCGAGTCTAGCACCGATCTTCCAGACCCCCAGAGGTCCTTCAGAGCCCCAGCGCTCCTTCAGACCGACATTGGTCCATCAAGCCAGATCGCACATCGGCATCGAGCACCGACGGATCATCCGACCCCAGGTCCTTCAGACTAGCTGTGTCAGCATAAGACATAGTGGACGTTCGTGATCAGTTCTAGACCTGGTCTTGTTAACGGCCGCTCGAAAAAGGCCACCCTCAGACCCCCAGTGGTCCTTCAAAGCCCCAGTGCTCTTTTAGACCCCAAGTGGTCCTTCAAGGCTTAGGCAGCCCCTTGGAGCCCCGGTGCTCCCTTAGAGCCCAAATGCTCTTTCAGAGCCCTAGTGCTCCTCCAGATCCCCAGTGATCCTTCTTTATTATTCTCAATTAACACGCCAAGTGTTAATCGTCCCTCATTTCCCTAACTCATCCCCCTAAGCGGACAAAATTAGCGTCTATTCTATCTTTATTTTTATTTCGACTATGAAAATCTGAAAACCATTCACCTTTTCTAGTAAAATATAAATAAAGAGGGGCAGCTGTTATACCCCAATTTTGTCTGATCATTTATCGCAATTGTTTTAGCCCCCGTGCCACAAGCCCATATCATTACGAGAACGACATTTCGAGCGCTGACTTGTTTTAATTTAGACCGGTTTGTCTAATTGAGCCTATGTCTAACATTTTGGGCCGGATTTTGGTGATTTCTCTAATTGGGCTTACGCTTAACATTTTGGGCCAGCTTTTAATAAGTGGGTCTATGTCTAATGTTTTGGGTCGTTTGTCTATTTGGGCCTATGTCTAACTTTTTGGGCCAATTCTTAGTAAATGGGCCTATGTCTATTATTTTGGACTTAATTTAGTCATTTTGATCAAAAAGCCATAAAAATAAATAAAATCAGAAAATAAAAAATATATATTACAATAAAGTGTCCAAATATATACAAAAATATCACCAAAAATATACAAACATAAAAAAAAGTTGCAAAAAATCAAAATTAATAGAAAAAATGAAAATAATAAAAGGGGGGTGTCAATAGCATCAACCTTCAGCCCAACAAGCTTCTTGCCCAGCAAGTCTGCTTGCCCAGCAAGTCAGCTTGTCCGCTCTTTACCTTACCCTTCACCTATAAAATGAGGTCGTGTCCACAGTGAAAAACACACCGCAGTGATTCAACAAGAACACTGAACACATTCTCTCCCTCTCCTAGCGAAGCTCTCGCTCTCTCTCTCCCCCTCCCTTTTTTATTTTATTTTTTCTTTTAATTAGTTTATTTTTAAATATTAATGATAATTATCTTTCACTAGTTGCACTTTTCATTTTTTCTTCTTTGTTAACTTTTCGTCCATATTCAAAACAGAAAAACAATCATTTTTCTCCAAAAATAAAAATCTTATTTTCTAAATAGAGGATTAAGTCAGCCGTACGGCCGGGTTAGTCATCGTTTTAGGACAAATGGGCCGTACGGCTCAAGAGTCCTAAAATACCTATTCAAATAAAATCACTCCCTACACAAATCGCTTTCTTCCAAGAATCAAAAATCTTACCTTCAAAAATAGGGGATTAAGTCGGCCATACGGCCGGGTTAGTCATCATTTTAAGAATAAATGAACCGTACGGATCACAAGTCCCAAAATCCATAAATTAAAAAACACAAACAAACCAAACTTTTTCTACCCAAGAACTACGTAGCCTTTGATTCTTTACCCTGAGATACGTAGGAGCAGATGGGGGCCCACATCTGTCAAGTGCAATAATAAAAAATATTTTTAAGTCTTTTCTCAAATTTTCTTTCGTGGTTCTCAATAAAAATGCAAAAACAAATATTTTTCATCAAGTCTTTTCATTCATTTTTTTTATAAAAGGGAAATAAATATTTTCAAAGTTAATATAGTTTTGCACAATTAATTAGAGGTAACATTTTTCGAAAGGATGTTGTGGGGTGCTAATACCTTCCCCGCGCATAATCGACTCCCGAACCCAAAATTTGGTTTTCCAGACCGTTTTCTTTTTCAAAGGGGTTTTTCAGTGTTTTCCCTTATAATTAAACATTGATGGCGACTTCATTGAACGCGAGAGATCCTCTGAATTTTTCGGCTGCTACACTCCTCAATCTCGGCGTCTTTCTGCTTCACCGTCATTTTCAATCCGGCGATGTCTTCAGATTGCGTCTTCACCTCAGAGCGCACCTTGTTGATCTTTTCCATCCATTCAGCTTCAAGATCCTCCAACCGCTTCTGAACAAATGCCTCCTTCTCTTTGAACTTTGTTTCTTGAGAAGCCAGTTCACCCTTCAACCTGGCAACCTCATTAACTAACTCATGCTGGCTAGCCAAAGCTTTCTTCGCAGAGTCGAGTTCCTTCCTATTTTGGTATTCACGAAGCCGGAGCTTGCCAAACTCTTCACCCATAGCGTGACCCACAATAGCAGCTTTCAAAGCGTAAGATTGCAAAGCAGCGCACGCCTGCTCCAACCCCAAGCTTTCAATCCGGCTTGAGTCATCTCGAGCCAGCAATCTCTCCCGCACAAAGTCCTTCACTATGAAGCGCCTATCCCAAAAGGACTTCACGTCGCCTTCACGTCGCCTTCATCAACTTTTCTCTTCTTTGGATTGGAAGCACCAAAAGTCTCTTGTAAGGTGAGAGGCGCGGAAGAAGAAGGCCTGCTCATATTTTTTGTGCTGGCAACCACGTTCAGAGGGATAGCACACTACAAAAAACTGATCAAATAGCGGGGGTTTTTTTGCGGAGGTTTTAAAAACCCCCTCAGTTTAACATTAAAAAAGGAACTTCTCGTCCATCTAGTTAAAAATTTCATTTCAATTTACGGAGTTTTAAAACCCCCACTGATTGTCAAGAAAAACCCCCGCTAATTGTAAAAAAAACAAAAAAAAACATTTCCTTCTTTACTTTCACACTCCCGCTTCGGGCAAACCCAATTCCCAAAAATTCATTTGATAAAAATTTATTTCTCTCTTCTGAGTCTCATTTCCTCACTCCGCCTCTCTCGCCTCCATCCATCTCCTCACTCCGCCTCTCTCGCCTCCATCTCCTCACTTCGTCTCTCTCGCTTCCATTTTGTGTGCTTGTTTCCTGTTTCCCCATTCTCCAAAATACAACAAAACGGCAAAAGGTTCTTCAATCTCTCTCAAACCTAACATTCGCAGCAGAGAAATCAAAATCCACACATCGATTCCTTGCTCTCTTCCATTCCATTTTTCGTTCTTCTTCATCATGTTTCCCCAATCCTTTAACACTGAAACCCCTTTCATTTGAGTCAAAAAAACCCTTCCACGATTCTCCCATCTCGCGCTCCAGTTGCACAGTTCTTCAATCTTCGATTCTGTCTCTCACTACAAGCACGAAGATCTTCTCTTCCATTTGAGGTGAACTGAATTTTAGGGTAAGCACCACAATCTTCGATTCTTTCTACTTTGTTGTCTCCTATTTCCTTTCTTTAGGGTTTTTGTTTGAAAAGTATGGAAAGCTGTAGAAGAACTCTAGCTATATGAGAAGAGAACCTTGCTTTTGAATAGTCAGTCATAGCAATGTTCGGAAGACAAAAACAGCCGTGTGTTGTGCAGTAGAGAAAGAAGATTGGATGAAAGGAAATTATTATTATTTGTAAATGCTCATCTTGTTAGTGCTGTTTTGATTTACTTTTGGTTAAAAATGAAATCTTGACTATTGCAGAGACTAGATAGAGATGGTTGCCTTTGGGAAGAAGTTGAAAGAAAGACAACTTCAGGAATGGCAAGGGTATGTTTTCTGATTTTGAGTTGTGGGTGGCAAGTCAAATATTAGTGCCATGTTTGGAGTAGTTTGGATTCATTTTTAGGCAAGCTCATAACTCATAAGTTTTGACTTTTGATTCAGATATTACATAAACTACAAACTAATGAAGAGACGAGTAAAGAACTATGCTCAGCAAATTGAACTCGGAACACAAGATCGACGAAATGTACTCAAGGATTTCTCAAGAATGCTAGATAATCAGGTTTGTTCTCAGTGTTGATTGGATGATTATGAGTCAGAGTCACATACTATATAAAATTCTGACCTTTTTAGTTACATTTAACTTTTTTAAGTATTTAATAATTGCTCAAACTGGTCATTTTCAAAAAGATTTTCACCTGAATTTCTTTATGGTTCTTCACGGCGCCAAAATCAAACTGGTCATAGCCATATTTAGTTTTATATCCTGAAAGTCATCATATTTATGGACAATATTAGATACATGTTTACTGTTACTGCAGCAGAACAAACACATTTTCAGCAATTGGAGAACAAGAGAAATGGCCATTTCCTTTTTTATTTTCCCTCTTTTTGTTGTGAATATGTGCATGACATAATATCTGCTATTGATTGTTATACTGCATTGGGTTCAATATAGTTCTCACAGTATTTTATTTTTCTTCTGATCATTTTACCCTAGAGCATGGGACTGCTTCTCTGATCATTTTATTCACCTCACATCATATGTATTATCCCGCACTGATGTCAGATCATTTTATAGTATTCTTACTTCTTACCCTAGAGCATGGGACTGTTTCTATATGATTTGTTGAATCTTGATTAGCTATATAGCTTCTATTTTGATCTTTTTAGTTGAGGGGTGTAGTGTGAGGCTTGATTTCATTCCCACCTCAACATTGCTGGCTATTTCTTATTGGTATCTTGATTTCTTTTAGGTTTCTGCTGAGGTCAAAAAAGTCTTGGATACATTCTGAATTGCAGCTGAACTAGGGAGCGATTCACTTGGAGCCTATGTGATCTGCTGCTGCTGCTGGATCTGCTGCTGCTGCAAGGCACTTGGATCTGCTGCTGCTGCAAGGCACCTGGATCTGCTGCTGCTGCTGCAAGGAACTTGGATCTGCTGCTGCTGCAAGGCATCTGCTAGCAACATTTAATAGTTTTAGGATCCTTTAGTATAGGATTTCTTGATGCTATTATCATTTTGATAGATATTTGAGCTACAATTGTTTCTTTTTATTTTGTTTTTGAGTTAGATGACATTAACTATTTTAGATATTTGACATTACATTTATGTTATCACAGTTATATTTTTAATGAAATTTTCAGTTTTTTGATCAAGCTTTGTAAGTGTTACTTCAGATGTGTGTATAGTTATTATTGATAAAAATATGGTAATGAGATAAGGAAAAAAAATTCTCAAATTTCAAAAGAAATATTGTCTCTATTAAAGGAGGTTGTAATTAACCCGCACAAAAAAGTCCTATAAACTATATGGCAATCAAAAATCTCCACAAAAATAAAACTCCTACAAATCACTCTGGTTAGGGAGGTTTATAACCCCCTCAAAAAAACCTCCACCAATTGTGGGGGTTAAAAACCCCCGCAGTAAAACCCCCGCTAATAGGCATGATACCAGCGTTTCCTTAAAACCCCCGCAACTAGATTGCGGCACTTGATTCTCCGGCGTTTTTTAAAACCCCCGCAGAATGCGTTGCGGGGGTTTAAAACCCCCGCTAAACAACTTAAAAACCCCCGCAATCTGTTCCGTTTTTTGTAGTGGCAGGTATAGGAGTGCTTCCCTCAAGAATCCTCCTTCCAGTCACTGATGGAGCAGCTCCACCATCAGTGATGGCCTTAACAGCCATTCTTTCTTGAGCCTTCTTGAGATAGCTTCTCATATCTCTATCCTTATGAGTTGACATCCGAACTGCAAAAGATTTAAGAGGCGAGTTAGTCAAATGCTATTAGATTAAATCATATGAAATGCATAATATGACTTACTCAGATATTCATGAAAACTCCTTCTCACTATTCTCCATGCTTATGAGCTATTTACAACTCATAGGGGCGAACCCAGAAAGAAAGATAATGTTTTCCTTAATATCCCCAGGCAATTTGTTTTCGACCACGCCGGTAATGGCAAAAGGCTCGCTTTGCCATTATAATGGAAAATGATAGGCTCCTTTACTATCAATCAACACCTCGGGACATGAAGGACTCCCACGGACCCGAAAAAACTCGACTTTAAACTCTTCATAGGAGGTGGTAAAGGGGGTCAACAGGCGTTTTTTGGGATGGCTAGTGAAGGATATCCACTTACCATTTCCTTCTCCTTTGGTCCAGTAAAACGCAAAGAAAACACCTACCCTTGGAACTATCTTAAGATCTCGGCACAGAATCTCAAAGCCACGAACAAACCCCTAACTGTTCGGGTGACGATGCGTCGGGGCAACATTCAAAGCCCTCAGTATTGAAGTCTCGAACAAGGTAAAAGGCATTTGCATTTTAAATCCTTAAACAGACAGGCGTACATGTAAGTCGCTTCATTTTGTACACCCCTTGGCCTGGCCAAACACACAGTCTCGCCCACTTTGCAGCATTCCACGATCAAATCTTCCCCTTTCCCAGTGGAAGATAGTTTCTTCCCAGTTCGAAAATCAGCAATAGACGCTTTAGTCAAAAACGTGGACGAGTAGCCACGGGACTCAAAGTTGATGACCTCCTCAACATTTTGCTCTGAAGCCATCAACAGCCTAATCTTGCGAGCAGGAGGCTCGTGGCGAATCCAGCTACTGAGTTGAACTCCTGAAGAATAAGAAGTAGCATAGTCACTTTTTGAATCATCTTCTGAAGAATCTGAACTCAAGCCGGAGAGGCTCACAATCTCAGAAAGGGGACGATGAAGGCCACTCCTCCCTGTTCCTCTTTACATTCTTCCCAACTAGGCTTGACATCGTCCAAAATAAGCCTCAGAGCATATGGGATTTCGGAAACTTCATTCCCACTCTCGTCTAGCTCCCACAGTTTAACCATCCTAAAAATCCCCAACAAAAGAGAAAGAGAAATGTAAAAAGGAAGAAAAGAATAAGGATCAGGAATTACCTCGCTGCAACCTGATGATCTTCACCGAGAAGGGAAAGAACTTCCCCCCAAAAACGTCAGGGCAAGATAAATCGCCGCCAACTTTTCATATCCATGACTTCAAGTCAAATCAAATTTTTCGAATTCCCATTAAAGCAACAATGACGTCGGCAACAAAAAGAGATGCAGCTCGGTACAGATAGGTCAAAACTTTCACCCTCTCTCGCTCATACCTTAAGCTCGTCGTCCTAAAAGCACTCGAGCTTGGGGGGACTGTGGACGGGCTAATTATTTAAGTCTCCTGAGCTTGCCACGTTGACCAAAGCATGCTACGTGTATTCGGCTTGATGACTTACAGATCGGATAAGATCTCCACGACATCAGCGACAGAGAGACCGAGGTCAAGAGACGTCAGCAAGATAAGATCGGAGGGAAAACCTGCCCGGACGGTTACGCATGGAGCCGCCTATAAAAGCAGGAGGCCGGAATAGGGGAAGGCACGCAGTAACACACACACAAACACTATTACCGAGATAGACAAATCGCAATCTGGCTTCCTTGTATACATTCTGATCTATTAATAAAATTCTATTCAAGTACACACACACATCTCTCACAACAAATGATCACCATCATCTTCCTCTCACTAGGACATGATTGGAGATCTTTCAACTCTCTACATGATCACCATACCTCGCCTTTTCATATGATCTCCCAAAAGGGGATGCCTCACCTCTCCAAATGGGGATCTTTAATCTCTTCACAAGTCTCTCCATTTATAGGAGATAACATGACTTACATTCATATATATATATATATATATATATATATATATATATATATATAGCACAATGGACATTAATATTGTCTCACATTTTCAATACTCTAGATACATTCACCCACTTTATGAAACATACCTAATTAATTTTCCACTCACTTTAACTTACTTGGAAATTTTAATTCATTATTTGATAACATAATTTAGTACTAATTTTAACTTTTTAGTTATGTTATTTGTAAACAATTAGGTATTTTAGAATTTCTCTGTAATAAAATTATGTATTTTGTAAAAATTTACAACATTTTTTTGAGAAAATACTATAGGCTATATTTTTGCCCCCAGTAATAAAAATTTATAGAAAATACTATAGGCGATGCAATGTACCCGTGGTACTTAAATTCTGTAAATTTTGTACTTAACCATGTAGTATTATTTTTGCTGATAAAAATTAATTCTTACGTTAAAAACTGAAAGAATATATAATAAATAAATAATTAATGATTACAAATTAAATAAAAAAATAATGATTACAATGTAAAGTTATGCAACAACAAAGAATGAATCAAACTAAAACGTCAAGATTGGGTGGCATCTTTCCAAACAACAACTTCAAATCATTCTCCAACGGTGTCAAATTCAAATCCAAGCACATAACCCTCACACTATTAGATCTATTCAAAACCGGCACTTTATTAAAAGCAACCCGTTCTATTGAAGAAATCCCTTCATTGATCATAGCTTTATGCCTTCTCATGTGACCACCTAGTGCCTGCCCTAAAGAAAATTCTTGCCCACAAATAGAACACTCATGCATTTTAGGTTTCTTCTCCAAAACTTTGAGTTCATCTCCGTCTAGTTTTGACCTTTTGTGACTAGCCCTGTGACCACCAAGTGCTTGAAAGGATGAGAATTTGCGGTTGCATGTCTTGCACTCAAATTCCATAGGTTCAGAACTTTTCTGAGGTTGTTTATAGCTTTGTTGGGGACATGAGAGTAGCATTAGACAATTTGCCAAATCTATGCTCTCGAACTCGAACCCTTCGTTTCCTCTCTGTCTTTTCATGGCTACGTACGTAGAATTAATTGTAACAATATATATGAAATAAAATTAACTAAGAATTTTTGAATGAATGAAATGTGATGGGTACAAGGCAATGAATTTGAGAATGAGATTGGATTAATTGGTGAGTAAGAAATGAATGTGGAGGTTTATATTTATATATATAAGCCGCTTGCTAGTTGCTACTATAAGAAAGTCAACGAATTTGACTGACTTAAATATAGCCGCTTTTGAGTGATTTTGACTAGTCGTATTCGTGTAGTGACAATATTACGTAGATGCCCTTTTGATTTGCGCAAATGATTGCGTAAGGGTTGTCTCTTTTGGGTATTTTAGAAAAAGTGTTACGCTCACGTGGGATTATGAATCTAGAAGTACGTAGAACCGCGTGAGAGCTGGGGAGGTGTGTGTTTGGGTGAGCTGCCAACTGAACCGGTCGTGTATAGTGTGCGTGGTTCTTCTTTGAAATGTGTAAATGAATCAATGAAAAATATTAATGAAAAATTAGTAAAGGAATGGGAATCATGCTACTGGGTTGAATTCTTTTTCTGGGTGCGTAAAGCATCCACTTGTTTAGATGTCGTAAATTCAAAGTAATACTTAATACTTGTGCTAATAACTGAATATTAGTTTCAAGATGGACTGCGTGCGTTGACATTGTGCGACAAAACAAAGACATGCATTTGATCAAAATGAGGATACTTTTCTCTGCTTACTTAAGGCTCAAGACAGACATGTGGTATTAGTATTCTACATGCATTTTCACACGTACTGACTGACATACATTCAAGTTGACCAAAGCATTTTCAAGATCAAGAGTATGTACATTTAAGAGATGCAGTGAAAGTTGATGCCCAGTCAAAAGCCAATGCAACTAGTGGGAACAGCCATCACAGGGAAGCTTCTAACGTTCAAAGCACAAACATGTAGAAGTTAGAAGTTAGGAAGTAGGACTACACAATAATGTTGTAAGATATACATAAGATTACATCATTACATAAGTAATCATAAAAATGAAGATATTGGGTTATATCATTTAAAAAATGTGTTAATAAAAGTGGAGGGGGGACTTTATTTGGTGTTTGTAAAAATGTAAGTTTAATTTATGGTATCAACGTAGACATCTGTCTTATGGAAGCGACTTCCACTTTCCTATCATGTAACAAGATTCCCTTCAATTTTTGGGGATACGGGCATCGGCGGACCTAGGACCCTAGGTCATGGGGTGCAAAAAATAATTATTATAAAAAAATGTTTGTACATAGGATTGTCTAATTTATTTTTTCAATATTCTCACTTATTTTACTAAAGTTAGAAAATCAAGTTATCTAACTCCAAGTTTATTTAAGAGTAAATTGCTAAATTAGTCTCTAAGTTTACACGCGCTTTCCTATTTAAGTTCTAAAGAATATGAAAAATAAGAAGTAGTCCGTAAAAGTATGTGACATTGGTAAAATTACGTCATAAAGTTTTATACCTTACGAAGATTAATAAGACAGATTTACTAAAAGTTGGGTGCAAATTGAGTGCAAATTTAAATTTTCAATAGGTTCAATTTTTTTTTACATAGGGGTACTAGTACAATTCTTTTTTCAGGGGGTTCAACTGAACCCCTTGAGTTATACATAGGTCCGCCATTGGATACCGGTGGGGGCAAACCCGAGGAGATGTATAACGTGGATGCCTATTGTCGAGAAGGTGCATAAGCGACTCTCAATTTGGAATAAGTGATGCGTATTCTATTGGATGAATGGTGTCTTTAATTAATTCCGTTATGAATATTCCGCTATAGTTTCTTTCTTTTTACGGGGCCCCAAAAAGATTGTGAACTTACTCAAATCCCTTCAACGTAATTTTTTGTGGGGAGGAATCAAAGACCATCATAAAACAAGGAGAAATTCAACACAGTTCTACTGTGCAAATGGAAATGGAGATGCCTCACAACACAACAGACGCTATTTGGTTTGATTTTCTCACCGACAAGTATGACTCACTTCCAAATAGCTAGCATTCTGTCAAGAATCGTGGCCAACTGTGCACAAACAAAGGACTCATGGTCTTTGCTACATGGCATCATCAATGGTTTCTCAGTCAAAAGCTGTTACACTACTCTAATTGCTATTGGCCGAAGCGATTTGCATCAGGAGGTCCAATTTGTGGCCTTCGAAAAATTGTGGATGACACGGGAATTATCCAAAAAGGGTGATAACACAGGGATATTGTTTTGCTTGTGTTCTATGTTTTATTCAAAATGAAACAAGTTGTCATCCCTTCTTCTTTTCATGTAACTTCTCTCTTCACAGGTTTAGCAACAAATTTGCTTGTGGATGGGGATTACTACACCCATTTCACATGATAGTGTCACTCACTTTTTAGATTCCAGAACATCGCAAAGGAAAGAAGACTAAAAGGACCAAAGGGTTTATTTGGTTAGCTACATATGGACTATGAGCAACAACTCTTAGAATAAGATTTATTAATGCTCATTGAACAAAACATTATATTTATATATTGGTAAAAAATGGAAAAGATACAAAAGACATTTTGGGGGGGGGGGGGGGGCTAGACCAATACCCATGAACAAAACATTACATCCAAAAGAAAAAAATAACAATCCTATTAAAAGGAATCTAGTCCAAAGAAAGTTAAAATTGACATGCAAAAACATCATTATAATGACTCTCATCCCAACTAGGTTGACATCAAAGTCACTAACAATCATTTGCCACTTTGAAAACAGCAATTCACAGTGACAAAAAATAATAGTTTATATTTATATATATATATACACATTTCTTCTCTATTTTTTTTAAACTGCATTTTTCTTTACCCAAAATATCTACTCAATCCATTTAAAGAATTGCCATTAGTAATCACGCTGAATTCACTTTTAGTTCGAACACTACGCAAATCATAAAATCGATGATTCTCACTGGATTCACTTTTGGTTTAGTCATCGCAAACATTTTTCTTAATAAAATTAAAATCCAAAATATCAGTAATAACTGCGTTAGACCTACTTTTGGTTTCGACAATACGCAAATCCAAAAAATAACAAATAAATCATGAATTAAAAAATACCAACAAACAAGTATTTTATGTCCAAAAACTACGTAGCCTTTGAACTCTACATATCTGTTAGGGTCTAAGGGCAGCCTACTAAATGCAGGACCCTACAGTCATATTTGATTGGAGGGGATCAATATCCAAAAATTCCCTTGTACTTGGATCAGGATCCCCTGTCTTATACAACTACAAGTTCCTGGATTTTTAGTTAAAAAACAATAAAAATCCCTAGTACTTGTACTTGTTACTAGTATTTGTAGAATTTGTTTCTGAATTTCAACTTTGTTTCATATGTTCTATTTTACCTAACCTTACAAGTTACAACACCCAACATTTTAATTACAAGATAATTGGTCATTAAATAAAATGGTGTTGGCATATTTAAAATTTTGGATAATTGGAATTATCATATAAGTATACCAATAAAAACCAAAAAATCTTCGTTAGTCGAAAAAAAGAGGGATGGCAGTAACACACACACAAACACTATTACCGAGATAGACAAATCGCAATCTGGCTTCCTTGTATACATTCTGATCTATTAATAAATTCTATTCAAGTACACACACACATCTCTCACAACAAATGATCACCATCATTTTATTACTATCAAGCTTATTATGCACTGTGTGACTTCCTCTTCCCTATTTCTTATTTGGAATGGCAAGAGGCTTTCTCCTTTTGCTCCTACTAGGGGGCTTCGCCAAGGCGATCCGCTTTCTCCATATTTGTTTGTTATTTGCATGGAAAAGCTGTCTCGTGCCATTTTGGAAGCTGTTGAGGAGAACTCCTGGAAACTTGCTAGAATCTCTAAAGAAGGTCCTCCTCTTTCTCATTTGTTTTTTGCGGATGATGTTCTTCTTTTTACCAAGGCTAGTGCTAAACAAGCTAGATTAGTGGCTGAGCTCTTCAGAAAATTTGGAGTTGATTCTGGTCTGAAAGTTAATCTTCACAAGTCTAGAGCTCTCTTCTCGTTTGGTGTTCCTAGAGGCAAGATTGACAAGTTTACCTCCATTACTTCCATTAGAAGTTGCACGTCTTTGGATAAGTATCTTGGGTTTCCTATGCTTAAAGGAAGAGTGAGAAATGAGGACTTTAATTTTATCTTAGACAAGGTCCAAGGGAGGTTGTCTACTTGGAAGAACAGGTTTCTCAATAAGGCTGGGCGTATTACTCTTGCTAAGTCAGTCCTCAACTCTATCCCCACTTACTACATGCAGATTGCTTGGCTTCCTCAAGCTATTTGCGATCAGATTGATAAAGTTACTAGGGACTTTATTTGGAAAGGCACCTCCGACAAGGGTTTGCATTTGGTTGGATGGAATACCATATCTAAACCTAAGAAGCAGGAGGCCTTGGTATCAGGAGAACTAGAGAAGCCAACATTGCGCTTCTGGGGAAACTGGTTTGGGACATTCAACAAAAAAAAGAAGCTTTGGGTAGATGTGATTAGTGACAAATACATTAAGAATGACAAGTTCCTATTCAATAGCAAATCTAATGGGTCACCTACATGGAATGCCATAGGCAAAGCTCGTTTTGAGCTTCACGATGGCTATGGGTTTAAGATCGGAAATGGCAACAGTTCTATTTGGTATGTCCCTTGGACTCCTGTCGGAAATATAAGCAGCCTTCTTCCCTATGTTGACATTCATGACTCTCATTTATGTATTAAAGACATTATTCAAGAAGGTGTATGGAACTTAGATTGTCTCTATACTAATAGTCCTAACCTCATAAGGAATTACATAAATGACTTACCTGTTTATTTGAACCCGCTTGTCCCTGATTGCTTCAGTTGGAAGAGCCAATTAGATGGCATCTATTCTGCTCGAAGTGGTTACTCTTGGCTCCTCAATCGTATCTTTCCCCAACCCTCAAACAGCTCTGATTGGAACTGGATTTGGAAGGCTCCTGGCCCACAGAAAGTTAAAGTCCTCATGTGGTTTGCTTACCACAATTCCCTTCCTACAGCGGAGGTTCTTCACTACAGAAATATGCTATCTGCTCCTACCTGTCCCCAGTGTTAGAATTCCCTCAAAGTTGTGATTCATGCCCTGCGTGACTACCCTCATTCGCAGAAACTTTGGAGAGACCTGGGCTTCACCGATATCAATTTTTTTTCTAACTCTAGTGTGGGCGAGTGGCTCCGTTACGGAGTAAATTCCAGTACGTTTGCTTTGTTTGTTGCAGGTATTTGGTGGCTGTGGAGGAAGAGAAATTCGCAGATCCTTGCTCAAGAGGAGATATCTTCATTCAAATTGAAAATGGAGGTCAACCACTTGGCCGATATAATTTCAGTCTCCGATCGTCTTCTTCGAGTTCCTCGACCCGTTCATTTGACATCCTGGCACCCATCTAAGGAAGAAGTTACCGTTCTCAATGTCGATGGTAGCTCTATTGGAAATCCGGGTCGATCAGGATTCGGAGGTGTTCTCCGGCGCAGTGATGGTGTTTACATAATCGGATTTGCTGGAAACTTGGGAATTTCAGAGATCCTCAAGGCTGAGATCATGGCGATTTACAGAGGGCTCTTGCTGGCCTCGGAGTTGGGAGTTCAAAATCTGGTCTGTTATAGCGATTCTAAGGTGGCTTTGGATCTTGTTCACCGAAAGTGCAATCGGTTCCATTCGTATGCTGCTCTTCTTCAATCGATTAAAGATCTGTTGCAGAGAGATTGGTCAATGCGTTTGTTTCATTGCTGGAGGGAGGGGAACTCAACGGCAGATCTTCTTGCAAAGCTGAGAGCCCATTACGATTCGCCTTGGTCAACGTTCGATGTTCCTATACCTGGTTTGGAGAGTATACTTGCTCGTGATGCAAGTGGTTCAGTGTACTTGTGTTAGCCTGTATTTTCGACAAGCTCAATTAAATGCAGTCAACGATGTTGATTTGTCATTTTAAAGAAGAAATGTTGATATTTGACATTGAGAAGGCGTTTTGAAGAATATTTTCGACTATGCCCAAGACTTAATGAAACTGAGAGTTTAAAGTCAAAATTTCGACGAGAAAGAAGTTAAGAAGATTGGTCGTAGGTTAAAGCCAAGGAGTTTGGTCGAAGACCAGAGCAATGATGTTGTCGAAGGCGTAGGCAGTTACATGGTCGAATTGTAGTCGAAGGCGTAGGCAGTTACATGGTCGAATTGTATATAGCAGTTATAGTTTTTGAATTTCTTAGCAGTTTTAGGCAGTTTATGTTTTCCTCCTTGTATATATAGTAGTTTTCCATAAGGAAAATGGGTCACAAACTCATTACACAAATTCTCACGCTCTACTTCCACGTTAAAGCGAAAAACGAGCCCAGAGAAGCATTGGATGATTGTGTACCACTTTTCTCTTTTTAATGCAATTTTACTTTGTTTATTTTTTGCCTTCTTTGTTTTACGCAATTCTCTTCTTTTCTGGAATAATTC
Organism: Astragalus membranaceus; assembly: GCA_039519185.1. Taxonomy (NCBI): domain Eukaryota; kingdom Viridiplantae; phylum Streptophyta; class Magnoliopsida; order Fabales; family Fabaceae; genus Astragalus; species Astragalus membranaceus. Next base: position 153,651,422 of record CM076854.1, read on the forward strand.
ATTAGTTTCGCAAGAAACATTGAATTCCTTTCTTTTCTTTAACTTAACCCGTAAGAATCCCGTGTTTTCTAAACAACTTTTATCCAAACTGTCTTGGGATTTACTAGTTGATCCCGCAAGTAAACCAAACTGGAAACTAGCAGTGTTTACCAAAATCCACGGTAAACAACTTGAGAGTCTGATTTTCCTTTTTTGCCCCTTTTCTTTTTTCTTCCTTTTCTTTTATCTACCAAAAAAATATAAGTATACCCATAACAAACTAAATGAACAAGAAGGGAGCTAACAAGAAATAAACCCTGTGTATGATTAAAAGAATCAATGAATTTTTTACACAAAGAATTGAAAGAATGCATATATTCAAAAATTGTAAAGTTGATCAGAACAAAGAAAGAGGAATCAAGGGTGACTTCTGTCCATTTCCAAGCACCAAATCATTCTCAAAAGGTGTCAAATTCAAGTCCAAGTCAAAACACATAATCCTCTTACTATTAGATCTCTTCATAACTGGAATTTTAGCAATAATTTGATTGATAGAAGAAATCCCTTCATTGAAAACAGCTCTATGTTTTCTCATGTGACCTCCCAATGCTTGGCCAAGAGAGAATCCCATACCACAAATAGCACACTCGTGCAATTTAGGTTTATTCCACAAACTAAGTGATTTAGCTTGTTCCTTGAGTTCTTGATCACCTTCTAGTTTTGCTCTTTTGTGACTAGCTCTATGACCACCAAGTGCTTGAAAGGAAGAGAATTTTTTGTTGCATGTCTTGCACTCAAATTCTGCAGACTCAAAGGTTTTCTGTTTTGGAGAAGTGAGTAGCATTAGACAATTTCCTAAATCAATGTTCTCTGTTCCTTCGTTGTCTCTCTGTCTCTTCATGGCTAAAAAAATGAGATTTTGTTTGTTGGGTTTGAGTGTGGTGGTGTGGAAAGTAGAAAGATATGATGATATGTTATGTGAGATTGAATTGAATGGTGAGAAAATATTGAAGGTTGTATTTATAGATGGTTGGAGACGAGTGAAGATAACGTGTGAATATGTGGATAGTGGATCTAATAGTAAGAGGATTATGTGTTTTGACTTGGACTACAGTTTTCGACTCTTTGTAATGACGTGTATGCCCTTAATGCGTACACGTGAGGCTTAGTCCCTACGCTTTCTCACTTTTCGGTCGTGTTGGGTCACTGAGTGAACAAGGTTCTACGTAGCTTCGTTTGTCTTTTTTTGAGGAACATTCTATGTAGTTTCGAATTTCAAATGCAACTAACCTGCGGAAAGAAAAAGGAAAGCAATATTCACATTATATTAAAAATGTGTAACAATTGGTCTCACAATTTAGCATGCTACTAGAGGATTCAGTTCAAAAAGTCAATTAAGTCTCTCTCTTTTTTAATGTTTTTTTAATACCTTTGATCAAAAATATAAAAAAAAATGTATTTTTTTTAGATCCAAAATATAAGAAATAGACAATATTTTTAAGATGTATTTCATGATCAATTTCAATTTTACTCTTAGATCGTGTAATTAAATGTGACATCATTAATTAGAAATATAAATCATCAATTAATAAAAAGTATTTTTAAAAAGAAGTTAAACGTTTTTGGTGAATAGCTAATTTCTTATATTTTGGACTGAAAATAGTATTTTTTTTTAGATAAAAATTAAATGGATCTCTGAGGGTGAATGAAAAGTTGAGCCAAGAACTCTCACTTAGACTCTGTTTGGCAATGTCAATCCGTAGTAGATATGTCTTTTGTAAGTGTTTGACATGACTAGCTTATAGTGTTTTTTAGTATTTTATTGCGATTTTTTGAAACACTATCTTTTGAGCTTAAACTGCTCCAATTTTTCTTTCATTTTCACCTTTGTTAATTTAATTAAATTCTTCATTTATCTTCCGCTAAATGAATATTTTCTATCATATTTAAACATTAATTACAAATATCTATTTATGTCATTTTATATTTATATATAAGTAGCTTCAACCGCTAATTTTATCAAACACTTTAAATTCAACGATTGTAAGAACTGCTAACTCTTGATCCCATGTTAAAAGCTAGCTTATTTGCCATCAGCTCATCTGCTATAAACTAGCTTATCTGATATCCGTTATTTTTAGCCCTACAAAGTCTTAGTATGAATGCAACTATTGTAAGGACTCCCGACTATTGGTCCCATGTTAAAATACAGAAAAGAAGGATATGGTTGAATGGTGGGAAAGACAATTTTTTTCTTGTGTTCCTAACTGCTTTGGTTGGTATAACAACATATCTGAAACCTTGGACTGAACTTTCAAACGGAGACAGTTGAGCCGGCGTTAATAGTGAAATCTCAGGCGCAGTCAAATATGAACACCAGATTGGAAAAAAGTTACAAGATGAAGATTCTTGACAATGTACAATGTATGTATAGAGAAAGGTCACACAAGTAACCTAATTTCAATCCTATCCATCCAACTATCTTTTCTAAGTTGGTTCCAGAATCTGATCTTAGCTACAACTGAATGAGGGATAAAAGAAGGGAAGAGTTGCTTTTCTGTATTCAGAGTCAGAAATATAATTTTCAAACTTGTGTCATTTTACAAAAAAAAAAAACATGTTTCTTTATTTTCTTATGTCTATTTCTTTTCTCTCACTTTTTCTTCTATTTTCTTCTCTACCAAACAACCAAAGAATCATCTCATTTTCTACTTTTTTTCTCTTCTTCTCCCATACTTTCTTTTCTCTCCCTTTCCTCTACTTTTCTCTTCTAAACCAAACATAGCCTAAAGCCCTCAGTGAAAGAAACGTTGATCCAAGGGCCCTCACTTGCACACACTGTATGGACTGCTGACTAAACCTAACCCTGGTCCCATGCTAAAGTAACAGAAAAGAAGGATATGGTTGAAGGCAAAAAAAACTACAGTAGGACGAAAAAAAATTATTTACCAAAATAACACCATTTTTAGATTATTTACCAAATTAGCACACATCCAAAATTCAGACCAGAAGTCGCCCCCATAGGAAACGACTTCTGAACTGGATTTTGCAATTTTTTTTGCTTTTTCAATTCAGAAATCGCCTCCCCCAGGGTGACTTCTGAACTGTGTTTTTTTATTTTTCTTTTTCTTTTTTAATAATTTTAATAAATTTAATTTAATTAATTTAGAAAATTAATATTGTTAATTCTAAATTAATTATAAATATTATTGTGAAAAAAATTATCGACTATAGAAGATATACTTAAATAAACAACACAGTTCCCAGAAATACACCATTAGAAAAAAACGAAACGAGACGAAAACATAATACAAACTACTTAGATGGTCTGAAAACACGACGAATTGAGTGACTTCTTGCTTCTCACCAGTTGCACCTTATTAGCGCCCATTAGGGAAAACAAGACAAATTAAGGATTCAGTGGTTATACGACTTTGGACGCATAACTCAATTGCACTCCGAGTTGAAACATCTGATGTCTGTCCATCATGCGTCGAAAGTCTCACTAGTGGAAAAAATGCCTTTGAGTTATGCGTCCAGATTCACTAGTGACGCGGTGGCAGTTTTGTAACTAGCACGAAAAAGCATAAAATTTTCCAAAATGCAGTTCAGAAATCGTTTCCTGTGGGGGCGACTTCTGGCCTGAATTTTGGATGTGTACTAGTTTGGTAAATAATCTAAAAAGGGTGCTATTTTGGTAAATAATTTTTTTTCGTGCTATAGTAGGTTTCGTTATTCCTGTGGGGGCGACTTCTGGTCTGAATTTTGGATGTGTACTAGTTTGGTAAATAATCTAAAATACGTGCTATTTTGATAAATAATTTTTTTTGCTACAGTAGGTTTTTTGCATACGGTTGAATGGTGGCAAAGACAATTTTTTAATGTGTTTCCCAGCTGCTTTGGTTGGTAAAACCATGCATATATATATATATATATATATATATATATATATATATATATATATATATATATATATATATATATATATATATATATATATATATCTGGAACCTTGGACTTAGCTTTCAAACGGATACACTTGAGCCGGCGGGCATATATGTTATTACATGATGTAAATAGTTAATTTTATTTAACTATAGTTAGAATTAGCTAACCATAGTTGTAACTATCTTTGTTTGATAAGTTAATAGTTAGTTAGATGATTGATAGTTAGTTAGCTGATTATCATCTTTGTATATAACCTGTAAATGCACCTTTGGTGTCTTCAGTTCACAATGAATGAAAATTTCCTTTACAACTCTCTCTCTTTTCTCTCCACATTGTGAGCTCAACATGGTATCAGTTTGATTTTTCGTTTCGCGCCTTTCCCCGCTTCTCTCATCTTCTTCGTTGCTTCTCTCTGATTCCTCGCAACAATGGTGACATCTTACTCTGATTTTGCTACCAATCCTTCGAATCCCTATTATATGCATCCAAATGAAAATCCTTCCACCAACTGATCCTCCCTCTCCTCCACACACTCACCAATTACCTCCCTCACCACCTGACATCACCTCTCCTTCCCCTGCACCAGTCAGAAAATCAACCAGACCTACCAAACCTCCTGCTTACCTCTCTAAGTACCACTGCAATCTGCTATCCTCAAAGCTGCCAGCATCTGATCCAGGTACCTCTTCTTACCCTCTTTCCTCTGTGTTAACATATGATCATTGTAATCCACTCCATAAGCAATTCTGTCTATCCATTAGTTCCCTCACTGAACCAAAAACATATAAACAGGCTTGCAAACTTGATTGTTGGCAAGAGCTATGAAAACTGAGTTAGATGCTCTTGCATCCACAAACACTTGGTCTGTTGTTGATCTGCCTGCAGGTAAGCAACCAATTGGTTGCAAATGGGTCTACAAGATCAAGCATCATGCTGATGGATCCATTGAAAGATACAAGGCTTGTTTGGTAGCCAAGGGATATACTCAATTAGAGGGTGTAGACTACTTTGATACATTTTCACCTGTAGCCAAATTAACAACAATTCGTACCCTTCTCTCTGTTGCTGCCATCAAAAACTGGAATTTAGAACAACTTGATGTTAATAATGCATTTCTTCATGGTGATTTACATGAAGAAGTGTACATGGAATTACCTCCTGGGCTATTTACCTCTACTGAATCTTCCAACAAAGTATGCAAACTCAATAAGTCTTTATATGGTTTAAAACAAGCTAGTAGACAGTGGTACTCCAAGTTATCTAGTGCTCTTTTATCCCTTGGATACTCTCAATCCTCTGCTGACCACTCTCTCTTCACTAAACTCACTGCCTCTCACTTCACTGCACTTCTTATATATGTTGATGATATTGTATTAGCTGGAAATGATCTGCAGGAAATTCAATCAGTAAAGAAGTTCCTTGACTCACAATTCAAGATCAAGGATCTTGGCAAGCTTAAATACTTTCTTGGATTGGAAGTGGCAAGATCTGCTCAGGGCATATTCCTTAATCAGAGGAAATATACCTTAGAACTACTTGAGGACAGTGGCCTCTTAGCTGCTAAACCTACAACCACTCCCTTTGATTCTTCCTTGAAACTTCATGACAGTGAGTCTCCACCTCATGAAGATGAAACAGCTTATAGAAGGCTTGTTGGTCGACTTCTGTACCTTACTACTACACGGCCTGACATTGCTTTCATTGTTCAGCAACTCAGCCAGTTCATTTCAAAACCTCTACAAGTTCATCAGTTAGCTGCTATTAGAGTCCTCAAATATCTCAAAGAGGCTCCTGCCAAAGGCCTATTCTACTCAGCATCATCCACACTCAAACTTTCTGGGTTTGCAGACTCAGATTGGGTCATGTGTGTTTCTTGGCTCATGTTTACTGTCCTGGAAATCAAAAAAACAATCCACGGTTTCTAGGTCTAGTTCAGAGGGCGAATATAGAGCTTTAGCTAGCTTATCTTGTGAATTACAATGGCTGCAATATCTGTTCCAGGATCTCCATGTCTCTGTTGAATCACCAGCCTCTGTTTATTGTGACAATAAGAGCGCCATCTATCTTGCACACAACCCCATCTTCCACGAAAGGACCAAACATATAGAGATTGACTGTCATGTCATACGGGAGAAGATCCAAAATGGCCTCATTCACCTTCTGCCAGTTTCCTCTGCTGCACAATTGGCAGATGTGCTCACCAAGCCACTGCCAGCTCCATCTTTCACTTCATTTGTCTCCAAGCTTGGCCTATTGGACATCCATAGTCCAGCTTGTGGGGGGATATTACATGATGTAAATAGTTAATTTTATTTAACTATAGTTAGAATTAGCTAACCATAGTTGTAACTATCTTTGTTTGATAAGTTAATAGTTAGTTAGATGATTGATAGTTAGTTAGCTGATTATCATCTTTGTATATAACCTGTAAATGCACCTTTGGTGTCTTCAGTTCACAATAAATGAAAATTTCCTTTACAACTCTCTCTCTTTTCTCTCCACATTGTGAGCTCAACATATGTCTTAACAGTGAAACTTCAGATGCAGTCAAATATAAACACCAGATTTGAAAAAAGTTACAGATGAAGATTCTTGGAAATCCTTAGACCATTACCTCAAAATGAAAGGAAAAAAAAAACATATCAATTGCAATTACATCATTAAACAAGTACACGAGCAAAAACACCAAGTTGTGAGTCACCTCAAAACAAGACAATCCCTTGCTGTACAGCAAAAGCCAGTTCAACCAATAGGCGACCTTCAAACTCAGTAGATTTCAGCTCAACTAACATATACCCCTTGTGACTGGTTTCCCAAAAAATATCCGTTCATTAATACAAGATACTTCTAATTGAAGACCAATATTGTAGTATCAGAACAAAGTAGCTTAATAAAACACTAAACAAAAGAAACTGATACTAGCAAGGAATCTCATCCAGCAGATGAAAATGAGCTAGAGATTGCGCTGAAAATAAACAGCTAATCTCCAAACTGCAGTCATCAGCAGTTAAGAATTTTCTGGCAGAAGTTCACATCAGAAAAATCCAAAAATACTCCACTGCAAGCAACTTCCAAACTATTGCCCAGCAACAAAAAAAGGTTCGAAGTAAATTTCATGTGATAGACCTGCACCTTTTTTTCGTCAACGGCGGGACGATTCAATCACGACGGCAAAAGTCACTGAGTAATACGCCAAGTGTATACTAATAGCTCACTATTGAGCACAATACAGGATTAACGCAAACTCCTAAATAAAAAACCTTAAACACACGAGTTGCTCCTGACTTTCTAGGTTACTTACCTAAAACATCGAATCACTTACTTGGATGAGTTCAAACCATCACATCTATCTACGCCAGTGTGGTCCAACTGCTAGGCCAAACTTCTTTGACTCCATGACGATCACTATCTTGTGGTTCGATAGGTATACACCTTGAGTGCTGCTACAATATGATCACTCACAATCCCTCCCAAAGAACAAAAACCAAAAGAATCTCCTTAATACTAGGAATTATGCAACTACACCTCGCTGGTTGACAGCAGAATCAGTAAGAGGAGCTTCTTGTGCCTCAAGCAAGTGTGCGCGTCTACGTATATGCATGTGTCCATCTGTATGCGTTTTTGTGCTTTCGTGCATGCGTGTATATATGTGCTGTCCTATATTTTAGACATTATGTGTCTGTATCTGTGTTGTTCATGTATATGTCCATGTTTCTTAGCATTAGGAACTTGCATAAACTAGGCTGACTTGAATTCTCTTCTTAACATGTAGATATGCATTTTATTATGGCTATAGACAAAACACACTTGGAGAATCATGAAACAAGCATAATTGAAGCAGTCCATGTGATCATAATTGATCAAGGAAATAAACAATCATATTCTCCAACGGCAAAACCATTGACATGGTAACAAAAAAAAAACAATTATTCTCTTGAATCGATTACTTCAACAGTTGAAGTACAAAGCTAGGGATACAGGTCAAAAATTGTGACTTAAAGCAAAGATTACAACTAACCAAATGAAACAATACAATGAATCCATGAATAAGGTGAAGAAACACAATAACTCCACCATGTGTTATCATGTTCTATGAAGCACCGACACAGACACGACACTCACACTAACACGTAGACACTGGTGTTAATTTGAAACATGGAAGTAATTGAAGTGTTGGTGTCGGTATCGGTGTCGAACACGATAAATGTCTGACATCAGACATGCCTTCAATCTGAGGTGTCGGTGCTACAGAGATCATTTTCCCAGATATAGCTTTAATAGCCTAGATGTTTCATTCTCATAACGAGTCACATACCTTTCCAGGAACAACTTATCAGTCAAAGAAAATGGTGTAACTAAGCTAGCACCTTTCTTCATCAATCCTTTAGACCGAAGATACTGAACAACTGAAGCCCTTGGAATAATCCTTTTCTCTACACTATATCCAAAAAGTACTGGTGCTTCCAACAACACTGAAGAATCCCAACCAAGCTTGTTAATCCAATAACTCATAACTGCATTAAGTTTATCCACAGACCTTAACATAAAATGAGGATTCCTCCTAAATGCATGAAAAATTGCATCTTCAGATAAACCCCAACTTTTCAAGGCATCAACTTTAGCATCCCATTGAGATTTAGTGACAGCCTTTTTACTCAATAATGCTACACTGAAATACAATTTAGAAGGATGAAACCCTAATTCCTTTATCTCCTCCACAACATTTTTCAAATCAGCAGAACAAAGTATAGAGGGTCTACTACGAAGTAAACGGTAAATACATGGTTGACTAACACCAAAATCAAGTAAAAATTTCACATTTGGTTTCAAACGACCATCACTAATTGAAGTTGGACAAGCAATTATACAACCCATTGCTATCTCATCAGAAGGACAGAAACTTCTTACCAAATCACAAGCAGGAATTATGTTGTTTTCAAGGCTTACACGAAGGAAACGTGGGCTTCTACTAACGGTGTTGATTATATCGGAAGTAGAAGCACCTTTGGAGGATAAAAATTCAAACTTTTGCAAAATGGTTTTGTTGGGGTCGTAGCATAATATTTCTGGTACTCTTATGATGATGGTGTGAATTTGGGAAGGGGAGAAACCGTAGTTTTTGAAGAAAGTGATGACTGAATCGGGTTTTTGGGGGGTGTCGAAACGAACGCGTTTTGATGCTTTGAGAGCTTCGTGTGGAGATAAGTTACAATTGTTTGTGAGATAGGATAGGGTGAATGAATCTGTTGTTGTTGAGAAGAAATTGAGAGAGATTAGTGATGGGTGGGGTTGTTGAAGAAGGTGGTAACATTTTGGGGTTGGGGTAGAAAGAGTGTACTTGAGGTAGAGAAGAGCTCTGAGGCGGCGACAGTGAAACATGAGAACGGAGTTCGATCAAATTTTCTGTCTTTGTCGTTGTCGTTTTTAGTTATATATAAATAGACTAAAAGCCCAAATTTGTCCCTGACAATTTTTTCGTGGGACGAATTCGTCCCTGACAATTTTTTTGAGACACATTGGTCCCTGACAATTCCAAAATGAGACACGTTAGTCCCTCCATCCATTTAACTGTTACCAGCACAGTAAACGTGTCCTACGTGGCACGTTAAATGCCACGTTGTCACGTTAGATTTAAAAAAGGGACGAATCGGTCCTTGACAATTTAAAAAAGAGACAAATCAGTCCTCTATTACTATTCATCGTCTTCTACCTCCAAACCTCCAAATCCCCAATCAACGAAGGTTCCACCCATCGTCTTCGAACCCTAACAGTGGTTTTGAGGAAACCCAGATTATCCAATAACAGTGGTGTTCATCTCATCGTTCTTCTTCGTTCGTTCGTTCTTCTTCGTTTTTCATCTCATCGTTCTTCTTCGTTCGTTCTTCTTCTTCGTTCCTGATGTTTTCATTTACGAATCTGAGAAACCCGTCGTTCTTCTTCTTCGTTCCTGGGTTTCCTTCATCATCTGGGTTTCGTTCCAGATCTGTAGAACCAAGAAGAAGAAAGATTGCTGCAATTTGGGGAAAGAACGACGAACAGAGAAGAAGAACCCGGATCTGGAAACGAAGAAGATATGTTCGAGAGAGAGAGAGAGAAGAATGGGGTATTTGTGGGATAGGGTTTCAATTTGGGGATTTGTGGTGTAAAGAAAAAGGAAAGGAAATGAATGAATGAAAGTCGAAGGAGGTGTAAGGGAAATTGATGATGGTTGAGAATGGTTCTGAAAGAAAAATTGATGATGGTGATGACGATGGTTCTGAGAATGGTTTCAGGGACTAATTTGTCCCTTTTCCAAAAAAGTCAGGGACTGATTTGTCCCCTTTTCAAATTTGTAAAGTCAGGGACTTATTTGTCCCAAAATAAACACTTTAGTGGCAGTTAACGTGACACGTGGCATTTAACGTGCCACGTAGGAGACGTTGGATGTGCTGATAACGTCTAAATGGATGGAGGGACTAACGTGTCCCGTTTTGGAATTGTCAGGGACCAATGTGTCCCAAAAAAATTGTCAGGGACGAATTCGTCCCATGAAAAAATTGTCAGGGATGAATTTGGGCCTTTACTCATATAAATACGTTTTTACAACGTGAAAATAGGGGGGTGTTTTGCTTTTACCCCCTGCAAATCTTTTTTAAAAAAAAACACCTTGCAAAATTCACTTTTTTGCTTTCAGTCCTTCTGTTAGCCAGACGTTACAAAAACGTCTATGTAGCTAACAGATATCTGAGTTGGTTTTTTTTTTTCTAATTTTTTTTATGTTGACCGGGACACTTCACCACACCACACTTGCACTCCACCACCACACCCACTTGCGCTCCCTTCACACCTTGGTGTCTGTCTTCCCCTCCCCCCGTTCACACCAGACCAACTTCGACCTAATTTAAGAGTTAAGAAAGCAAGCTCGGTTCAGAACGGCTACTTACCAATCCTGGGCTTTGCTCTAACCGAGGCTATTGCCTTGTTCGCATTAATGATGGCCTTTTTGATTCTATTTGTTTTCTAAGTTTATCCTTTTGAAAGGTGTAGTCCCTGAGGACGAGGCCCCCAGCAATGGGGGGAAAGAAGAGTGGGTACGCGGGCTTCTTTCACTTTTGATTTGGAGAGAGAGTAAGGAACTTCATTAGTATAAGAATAGAATAGGAAAGAACCGGGCACGGTAAATCCGCTCATCCTAGCTTCAAATCCTAGCTTGAGTTGCCACGAATCTATGATGATCTTAGTAAACAGGCCGTGGCATATCGACAAATGTCATTATTGTTACGCCGACCACCAGGCCGTGAGGCTTTCCCAGGCCGTGAGCCGCAAAACGATCAGACCAGACATGCTATTTCTTAGGGCTTCAAGTGCGTGTCTTTATTTATATAAACCATTTTTCAGTTTAGTTTGCCACGAGGCATGCAAGCGAGGTTTGACGACTTCCTTTGAGGAAATGATTGGACACCAACCAGATGGCACATTCCGAACGCAGAATCCAGCCTAATTAGTGATTCCCTTTGGTGGGACTAATCCAACTATAGATTTGACTCTTGAGTCGGTAATGCCGCTGGTGGGGACATCAAAGAGCTGAGTTGTCGAAAACACTAGCTGCTCCTTCCCCAACTTTTGCAAATGAACCCCAAACGCTACAAAAATTATCACCGTTTACGCCGCAACATGCCCGATTGCGAGAGAGAGAAAAGGGATCTGCCATCTTCACACCAGATCTGCCATCACCGTCGCCTCCTCTCTCACAGCCACCCTCATCATCACTTCCACACTCTCACAAACCCTCGACGTCACTGTCTTCCCCTCCCTCCGTTCACGAATCTCGCCTCATCGTCACTTCCACACTCTCACAAAACCTCGCCGTCACTGTCTTCCCCTCCCTCCGTTCACGAATCTCGCCCCATCGTCCCTCCGTCTCCGTTCGCATCGTCAACCACCCCACACCACCGTCTCTCTCAGTCGTTCCCTCTCTCAGACCGTCGTTCGTCCTCCACTTCTCTTCCTCAACCACCGTCTCTTTCTCTCTCCCTGAAACTTCCCTCTCTCTCCACGAAATTTTCAAAATTTCTCTCTCTCGTAGAAGAAACAAGAAACCACAAGCCACCACGACCACCACAGAAAAAGGGAGAAGAAGATCTCACCACAGCCACCATTTTCGCGAAGCCTCGTCCCCCTTTTTCCAGATCTATTCCCCTTTTGCCACCGTAACCCCTCCACCATAAAAACGAAACGAACCCAGAAAAAGGGAGAAGAAGATCTCACCACAGCCACCTGTCACCACCACCGAAACCGTCACCTCCCCCTCTCCATTTTTGTCGTTGGCGGCGGCGAGCACCACCACCATCACAACCACTCCCTCAGATTTCTCTCTCTCAATACTCCCCTCCCTCAGATTTCTCTCTCTTAATACTCCTCTCTCTCGTTGGGCTCTCTCTCTCTCTCTTCCCTCTCTCCCCCGTAGATTTCTCTCTCTCAATTAATTAAAATTAATTAAAATAAAAACTAATGACATTGCAGCCCAGTCAACATTAAAAAAAATTAAAAAAGAATAAAAAATGTCACGTAGACATTTTTGTAACGTCCATCTTAACAGAAGGACTGAAAGCAAAAAAGTGATATTTGCAAGGTGTTTTTTAAAAAAAAAAAAATTGCAGGGGGTAAAAGCAAAACACCCCCTATTTGAGGGGGTAAAAACGTGTTTAAACCTATATATTTTTGATTAATCGCATGTCAAATTTTATGTTTCCACTGTAACAAAAAAAATTATGTTTCCACTTCATTATATTTTTCTTGAGAATGCATTCAACAACTTTTTTTCCCGTTTTTTAAGAAAACAAATATAGAGTTGTTAAAATCTTATAATGCCTCTTGCTAAAAAACATCCAAAAAGAGAAAGAGTACCCCCTAAAACTATGTAATTAAGTATTTACCAAACAAAATTATGTAATTAAGGTGGAGAAACAAATAGCATTAGAGAATTAAAATATCTAAATGGCAATGAGTTGACAATGAGTTTGTTTTTCTTAAAGACATACTCTCATTTGCATCTATGTCGCAAAATTGGAATGGGGATCACTAGATATTTCAGCTATCTATTGAGATGTAATTGCCTACACGATCATAAAAGAATAAATAAATTTACTAATATATGTGTGTCCGACGGAACTAGCTTATTTTTTTATGAGAGGGGATAGAACTAAAGAATGATCTTTTATAGACGAAATGAGTTTCATTCAAAGTGAAACAAAATTACTCTCTTTGTAGCAAATTATAAGTAAAATAGTCTATCCATTTAAGTTAAATTTAGACTAAATGCATAGAGTTTTTTGCTTATACTTATTACAGAAGGACAACCAAATTATTATAACTTCAAATTTATGAAATTAAAGACTCTTTTAGTAAACAAATGTGATAAAAAAGAAATAAAAATTAGATAAATAATAAAAATAACAAGACATAATTAAATTATGTCAACCATGATGTCCTTTTTTGAGTACCCTTTTTTTCTCTAGCTTAACATAATCTTTGTAACACCCGAAAGATTTTTGACATAACATCCCCAATTTCGGTTAATTTCGAACGACAAAATTAACAAAACGATTATTTATTCATTTAATTGGGAATTATAGTTTAAAGGGCAAAACAGTCATTTTGCCTAGTGAACGGTTATAACTAATTGATTATATGTCATAGTCAATTTAATTGTCAATAAAATGAGATTGTACATTGAGGATTAATTGGGTGCTTAGTTGCTAAGTTAGTTAGATTAAATGAGACAAGATATGAGTAATAGGGGAGAAATACTAAGTGAGGGTATAATGGACATTTCCCCACATGACTTCCAGCTGACCCAACACTTAAACTCACACACTTTCAGAAAAACATCACACACACACACACACACACACATGAAGGTTGCTGGAAATTAGAAAACAGAAAAAGAGAAGGAAAACTTAGAGAGAGAGAGAGAGGTGGCGAAGGAAGAGAGGAGAGGAAGGCCAAATCTTCATGCATGTTTCCCATTTTCATACCTTTCTGATCAGCTCTTCACCCTCTATCTAGTGACACCAAAAGCATCACCTACTTCTTCCCCATTCTCAAAACACCATTTTCGAGTTGGAGCTCCATTTTAGAGTGAAGATGAGCTTTCTAGTTGCATATGGCCCAAATAGAGCTCTAGGGGTTGTATGAGTTCCTGCATGTCGAATTGGAGTGTTGCTGGGCAAGATTTAGGAGCGACATTTCGATTGAGGAGCTGTTTGGAGAGGTTATAGTAGCTGAGTTCGAATTTGAATGGAGTTTAAGGCCTTGGAAATAGGTTTCTCAAAGTACACAGCATTTCTGCACAAAAACAGCTTTCACTACCTTTGGTATTTCATTTGTAACTCTCTCTGTAAAACTCATATGAAGTCCATTCTTATTTTTTCAGAAACTAGACTTAAAACCCTTCATTTTTCGCACAAGAATGACCTGATTTGACTGAGTATTGAGGGAGAAAAATTAGTTACAAGTTTCACTTTTATAACAGTAACCATTTTGAACCAGCCACCATATTGTAGCCATAACTCCTTGAATACTCGTCATATCAGTTCGGTACTTGAACCATATGAAAATAGACAAAATTATCTACACATTAGGCACTGATTTGAATGGTTTTGGCTAAGAATTGAATTAGTTATGCCTGCTGCAAAACAGCTTATAGATGCTGCCAAACCGATTTTGGAGTTAGTTGCCGCGTTTCTAGGAGTCAGGGTTAGATTGAAGTAGAACGGAGATTACATTGTTGATTGAGATGCATTTGGGTAAGCTTCAGTAGCTGAACATGTTTGGGGTTCGTTCGGGATCGATTGGTTTCATTGTCGCTTGCATTTCGTGGAGTCTCGATTGTTCGTGATTTTCATCACGATTGGTGACTTCTAACTCGCTTAGGGATTTTGTTTTGGAAATGTCTTTGCATGTTCTGTTTCGTGGTGCTTGATGTCGTTGCGTAAATTGTTGAGTTGAAAACCGTATATTTCGGAAAACTTCGCATTTATGTGTCTCGAAACGATTATCGGTTGATGAACGAACTACTTGATGTTGAATTGTTTGGAATGGTTGTTGTGTTAGTAATGACTATTGTAATGTTGGAAATTGATCGGAATACGCGTTGGAATCGAACCGAGTAGCCAAATAACGAAAACTGAACAAAAACTCATGTGCTGGTGCAAGCACACGGTCCGTGCGCCTGCCACTGTTTCTTCAAAATTTTCTTGCGCTTAAGCGCACGGGTCGTGCGCCCCATTCTGTGTTTTGACCCGAAATGTGCCTTAAGCTACTCCTTTTAATTCTGAACCCATTCCAATCCTTTTCCCAACAATATGTAATGATAAAATAACCGTAATTCATTGAAATTGCTTATGTTTGGATTGAACTGGGAGAATTCCCTAAGTTACAAGTTGTGTGAAATGAATTGGTTAAAGCAAAGTATGTAAGTGTTGATTTCTATTATTCATTGGTCAAAACATTGTTTGCTCATATTCCAATGATAAATGTTGGAATGCCATGATTTTGACTGTGATTGAGATAATTATATTAACTTGTCTCGAGGCATAATTAGTTACAAGTGAGAGCACACAAGTTCATGATAATTCAAGGGACTATGAGTCTATTCAAGTTCATGTTAATGTTCAAGTTCATGTTAAGGTTCAAGTATTATTCAGGACATGTATATCTATATATATATATATATATCAAGGTTAGGGTGACGGGCCTCAGAATTAACATACTAGGGCAGGGAAGTCATGAGCCCGAACCCTAGGCCCATTGAGGTTTGCCCGCTAGCGCGAGGTTAGCGGATCGGGTGCACTGCTAACCGAAGAAAAGAAAAATGGTTCAAAGTGATGTGCTAAGATCAGGACATGCTACATAGTATCAAGAAATTGAGCTACGAGTTAATCAGGAAAAGCTTTATGCACGTAGTATCCTTTGAACTACGATTGATTGAAAGTATTAAATGAACCGCGAGAGTAGTAAGGGGTCTCGATAGGACTCACTGAGATTTGTAATCTCACCCTTTATATGTTGTGCTTTTTACAGAGAAACAGGGAAAGCCAAAAACTAAGGAGCACGATTAGCCGGTGCACCATATGGAGGTTATGGATATTGCTGAGGATGTTGTTCAGTGATTAGGATGCTTCCTTAGCTTTTTTTGTATTTTCGATGTTATGACTTGTATTTATTCAAAGTTGTAAATCTTTTCCGCTATTTCTGTTTTCGGATATTGAACATTAGGATGAGGGAAGGATTATAAAAACTGGTTTTCATGTTAAGTATGTAATTCTAATTGAAGGTATAAAATACGAGTGATCGCTTAGTGAGTTATTATCAAGTTTTAGTTTTGTTCAATATCTAAAGACAAGAAGTTTACTCGGATATATGCTTTAAGGTGTATTCTAGTATTTCTTCTACGGTTGAAATATTAGGGTATTACATTTGAACACTGGTATTTATCTGATGTTATTGAGATTTTATTCAAGATATTTCATTCACTTGTCTACGATAGTTGTTATAGTTCTCTGACTCTCAACCAAGAGTCTACCTTCTAATAAAATCTCATAATTGAATCATTTGAAGCGCTGAGGCATGATTGAAAAAGAAGTGCATTCTAAACTATTTTAAATCCAGCTCGAGTTTCTCTCTAACTAGGATTTCTTTCTTCTTGATCGAGCGTAATGTTTTTTTACCTCGACTTGGGTGAAAATTGATGAACTTGAGACTTGGGCATGGACCTAAATGGTGTTTTAAGCTCATCATTAGTGAGAAAAAGTACAGAAGTTAGGTACTTTTAATTGTCTTAATTTCATATTAAAACATAAATATATTTACTAAACTATCCCTAATATAATAATCCTCTCCTCATAACATTAATGATTTAATTTGGGAGTATTTTTGAAATAATAACATTAAATGTAAATTATTTTTTTTTATAAGCAATGTTGGTGCACTACTTCAGTATCCCTTAGCTCACCAACTAACTACTTGAAATTAATAAATGTAAATTAGTTGATATTAACTAAAACAAATCCAGAGTACTACATGTATCTATTCATGGACCAAATAGAAATAGAGGACAATGAGTACGTGGAGAAAACTTCACAAGACGAAAGGCCGGCTCTCTTCTACAACTATTATTACTAAACAATTTATGACTTCGGACTAGGAGTAACAATAATTTTGAGGCAACATTTCAAAGGGGCAAAGATCCATAATACACTAGTTCCGCTGGACCTGTCATATAGACATGATTATCTTCCTCTTTCCATTCAATCTGAAGAGGCCCTCCAGGTAGATCAACCGTGCAATTCTGTAACAATGACAGATTGAAAAGATGAATCAAGGTACTGTGGCCAGGAATTCCTCTAACTTGTCAACACTAAACAGAGTATTGATGATAACAGCAAGGACCAAAGATGTTCACTTAAAACACATGGGACACGGACTATAAGTAGAAATTTATGACAAAAATAAAAAATTGATATATTTATAAGAATGCAAAACGTATTTAAATTTGTGGTATATACATTTTTCCACCACAACCCTACATCTTATAGCATCAAAGAACCCCGCTATGGCATTATCTAGATCTGTTGCAAACCTCGGGCGATTCATCTCAAAAATAATTTGGAATGAACCCTCCTAGCAGCTAGATCATCCATTTCAATTAGGAAGACTGTGCCAACGAACAAAACACGGCTACAATCATTAATTCCCCCTCATGGACAAGAACTTTCCTCCAAAACTGCCTCCCTCTCCAAAGACGCAGAAGACAAGGGAAAATCCAAACACCCTCGATATATAAATCCAAACAGATTTCTTTTACACAAACCTTTTCATGGACTCACAATCCATAGGTTTACTTACAAAAGAATTTGTTATGAAGAAGTTATGGTTGAACAAGGAAAAAGAGGGAAAGACTAATTCAACCCACCAGCCAATATCTTCGGCAGTACTCAGGCTAAAGGAAATCTCAAAAGAGGACAAGTTTTCAACATAAACTATAGAAATGATTCATGGCTCTAAGTAGAGGTCGCATGTGCAATGGCAATCACATTTATTATGTCTGTATATTATGATAAAAATTTTAAACAAAAAATCAATAGTATTCAAATTGTACAATCAAATAGCAAACTTACTCGCCCGGCACGACCCTCAAGAACTGCGGCAACAACAATAGCACAAGCTCCAGTTCCACAGGCAAGAGTTTCTCCTACACATAAACAGTTAAAAAAACACAACAAAAAATGAGTTGTGTTACATAAAATGAGACGCCTTAGACTGACCCTACCCACATTAACAATACTAATCAGACACAGCCTCAGCCTGAATATTAGATGTTCTAACCTGCACCACGCTCCCAAACACGCATCTTCAGGTGAGAATTAGAAAGAACTTGCACAAACTCTGCACATAAAATCACAATAGACCATACAGTTATTGAGCGAGGAATTACATCGGGATTAAAGTGATGATCCACTAATTTATCATTTAGACCATTTGGGTCAAGTTCGAGGAAGTAGCACATTGGAGATTGAAAATTCAGTGGACAACATGCTGGAGACTGAATAATTGAATAATATTCTATACTCTGCACAAGGGGCAGGCACAGGCACCCCAACCAAAACTAAGCTATCAAGACAATCTGACCTAGTCCCACCAAAAATACCAACTATATCATGTTCCCAAGCATTAAATTTTTAGTAGTTACGAGTCAGAAAATCACCATCTCGACAGAAAGCGCAGCAGAACCACATTCTCACCAGACGAACAAAGCAAAAAATTCACAAAAGCTCTAGTGTACAAGATAAACATCATAATGAAGTAGCCAATTATATTCTGGTCATAGAAGTACACAAATCTGACCTGTGTTCGTTCGTGCGGGGAACGTCTCATGATGTTCAAATTTTGGGCCAATTTCCGCCAGCTTCAATTCATCTACAAGCAAATTCTGTTGCAACAAGGATTAAAACATGTATGATATATGTGGAAAGAGCAAAAAATGTGAAGTTCATGCAGAACTGTTGAAAGAAGATGAAATCTGGCATTTGAAGACATGACTAAAAATATACCTGTAAAACAACAAATGCATAAATGACAATTTTTCAAAGGAGCTTTTTTTTTATATAAATTATAAATATTCATACATTCAATTGTGTGTGACAATGTTCATGTATTTGTATACGATAGGGGTGTTTGGGTAAACAATTTGTATACGATGGGGGTTTTGGGTAAACAACTTAACTAAGCTCATTGTTCAGTAAGCATCTTTTTTATGAGTGCTTACATATAAGTTGTTTCTATAATAAAAAATAGAATGAGATAAAGTCTTTTAAGCTTTTGTACAAGTTATTTCTATAAGCTATTCTAGAAAGGTTATGAAATTAAGCTGAAAACAACTTACAGGTATCATAAACTCACTCAAACACCTATACAAAGTACTTATGTGACAGGCCCAAATAAGCTCCTTCACAACCTCCAATATCATCTTACTGATCAATATCTTTTTTTCCTACTACTACAGTGTTTCATTACCTTAAATAGATCTGAAATATTATTATAAGTGAAGAATAAAGACCTGAGTTTCTTTGCTACTGAAGGTTACACAGTGTGGATTTCCCATGCTAACACAAGTCACATTCCAGGCAACTCCATCAACATTTATCTCTGACTTAACAACAGCTAAATCCTTATTTGGAGATAATTTAGTAGGAACGTCTGACGCTTTAAGAACCGGTTCCCCCATATCAACTCTGACCTGAAACAATTTGTATTATTGTCCATCAAGCTGAAGATGGAAAACACATAACAAATAAGAGAGAAACAGAAAACCCCTCTTTGACATCATACAGATTCCTTTGAACAAAACAACATCTCTAATAAGTAAATTGCAAATTATTGCTACAAAAGAATAAGAACATACATTTCCATCCTCCAAGACTTCAGGAACAATCCGACCAGCACCAGTATGTATGGTAAAACTGCAAAGCACGAAAGCACGCTGTTTTACAAAGTTTCAAGAAGCCAATCTCTATAATATAATCATAACGATCGCAGTTGCAACTACATGTTGGTAATTAAACCACAATCAATTCATCATCATTTTCGAAATAATCTAAATATGAAAAATTTATATTTGAAAATTGATAGTTTTCATTCCACAAATGAAAAATTGCTATAAAAACACAATAGCACAAGCAACAAATCACAAGACACGAGAAGAAAATTACTAGAAAATGAGCATACCTCTGCCTCCCTTGTAAATTCTCAAGCTGAGAAACAAATTTAGCAAAGCATCTCACTCCATTACCACACATCTAAGGAGAAAGTAGTGAAGTGTCAGAAACGAGAGCTAACTTGTAAGTGAATGAAGACCTAACAATTCATAAGAAGAAACAATTACCTCAGGTTCACTACCATCAGAGTTGAAAATCCTCATAGTATAATCAGTTCCATTGAAACCAGGCAATACAAAGATAACTCCATCAGCACCAACACCAAAGTTGCGATCACAAATTTGCACAGCTTTCTCTGGACTCACTTTCGGTTCAGAAGAGTCTCTATTATCAATCTATTCATAAAATCAAATCTCGTTACTTGACAATGATAATAACAATAATAAAAAAAGGAATCAGAGTTGAAATTGAACTCACCAAAACGAAGTCGTTTCCGATGCCGTGATACTTAGCGAAATGGAGAGTGCTACTTTCTTTGTGGTGGAGGAAGGAAGTGTCGGAAGTTGTTTTAGCTAGGGTTTCAGTGGTCATGGAGGAAACAACGAGGCGGGAATTAGGGTATTTGAAAGTGCGGTGTGGTGTGGCGAAAATGGATTGGGAAGAAGGGCGCGAGAAATTGATGGAGGTAAGAGTGCGACGAGTGGGGAATGTAAGAGGAACTGAAATTGTGGCGGCTATGGCCATCGCTGCACTTTCAAATGGTGGTGGCTGAGCTACTCGATTCTGTTCTATTAACTCTTCGCTCCCGGTTTGACTTTGTTCAACCGCTGCAGCGCCAAAGTGTCACTGTAGTATGTTATACGGGTCGGAAAAGCAAATATTAGGAGGATGTTGGATGCTGCATCATTTTTCTATTTTTCTTTTTTATTTATCAATTTTGGAATCTATTTTAAATTTAATCTCCTCTTTAAAAATTTGTAACACTCTTGAAATCTCTATAATACCCATTATTAAGATATCGACACGTCCAAAAATAGGATAAAATTGATATTTCTTGTTGTTACAAAATAGGTTTAAATATGTTTTTCGTCTCTAGAAATATAGTTTTTTTTTAAATAAGTTCCTACAATTTTTTTTTAAAAATTCGTCCTTCTGTTAGTGTTCCGTTACAAAAATAGCTTATGTGGCTCACAGAATGCTGACGTGTTATTGTTTTTTCCTTTTTTAATTTTTTTAAAGCTAACTTAGCATATGAGGTGGAGCAAACCCCACATGTTGTCTCATTTGTTGTCTCTCTCTCTCTCTCTCTCTCCTCTCTCATCTCCGTAAATCCGATCCATCAAAAAATGAGCAATTACACCTAAAGGAGATTTTAAGTTTAAGGTAGTTGATGTATTGATTTTCTCTCTCAAAGTCGTCACTTTCAAACATTCCTTTTTAGTCAAAATATCATGATCAAAGAAAATGACTTATATTTCTATACCCTAACTCCTTCCCTTACACAATTCTTTCTCTATAGCAAGATAAATCCTTATGATCGATCACCCTTTTCGGATGGTCCAGTCGGTTTTTCTTTCTTCACTTCCTTTCTGTTGCTGCTAGGATAGATGCGTTTAGCTGGAAATCTGTTCTCTCTCTCTCTCTCTCACTCTCTTCACTGTTGGATTGTTGGTAATCCACAACTTAGATCAGCTTTAAATCCTAGCCTTAGATTAAGGTTAAACCAACAGCTAAGAATTATTGGTTAAACAGTCCCTGTTTAGTTAATATTACAGCTGTATGTGAAACTGAATTAGTCCCTAACTAATTTGGTTAGTTTGTTAAACAATCTTAACAAACTAAAGTTGGTTACAAAAACTCAAAACTACCAGCTAACTGATCCCAGAGAATGCTATAAATTAGCCTATGTACATACAATAGAATTGTAATAGAGATTTACAGAGAAATAAAAAATAGTTTGCTTTTTCTTTACATTCAATAGTCTTCAAGTCCTTCTTTCTCTGAGTGATCTGCAACTTGCTTCCTTCTAAGGTTCTGTGAGACAGTTTTATTTCAACAGGAGGTTGAAATAGCCTTGCAAAACAAAGAGAAAAGCCAGTAGTTAGTATCTATTTTCTGTGACTGAAAACACTGAAAAAGAAAGAAAAGGAAGACAGCAAAGAATCATATACATGTTTGTAATATTTTGGGTGTGTTTCAAAGTGTTGAAACTCACAGTGATCATCAAACAGCCATTCACAATTCATATAAACAAGAAAACCAGCAACAAGGTTAGGGTTTATATGAAATAAACCGAAAACAGCAAAATAGAAAGTAAAGAAGGTGCGATTATACCTTCTGGGTTCGTGAATCTCTACAATCTTCCCAGGTGGTGAAGATTCGTGTTCAGTCAGATCTTGAAAGGCTCTCGCAGTAAAGTAACAGATTCAGAAGTTAGGGTTTACTGCTCGTAGCAAATAGTGAAATCAGAAACTGAAACAGAAGAGAAATCAAGTGTTCTACCTTCGCTGTGCAAGGATCCTGGTGTGTAGAGTCAAGATCCATCAAAGATTGTACCAGAAACAGAAAGAACCGAAGCAAAGTAAATGTTTGAATCTTAGGGTTTCTAACAGTAAAGAACTGAGAAGAGAACCAGAGAAAAAATGAGATATACCTGGTCACGTTGAAGGAAGAGAGCTTCGCTGAGAAGCTGAGCAAGATCCGCCATCCGAAGCAGCAGCTTCATCAAGAACCCAGGTTGTCTCGCGAAGAAGAGAAGAGGTTTCAGAGAGAGGGAGGATCAAGAACAGTAACCGGAATCTTGAAAAACTGAGGCTAGGGTTTCAGATCTGCCTTTTATACACCGGGTAAGTGGAGCGGGTCGTTTAACCCTCGCATTGCAACAGTGCGTGACGTGGTTCCGCAGGAACCGTTTTGGCAAGCCAAACTGGGCTGCTATCCATTTTTGGCCACTGTGGGCTGAACAAGTGGGCTAGGCCTTTGTTTCCTGCACCCCTGAAAATTGATTTCGCAACCTGCAGAGTAAAATCAATAAATGTGTCAAAATTACAACATTCACCACACATCCTCACCACCTTACCACCACCATCATCATATATCTCTCAAATCTCAAAACAATCTATCCCCTTCATCTCTAAATCCACCAACCCCAAAATCAAACCCCAAAAATCCCTAAATCCTTCAATTTTTTTCAAACTTCAACCCCCAGATCTTCTTCAACCTTCAACCCCCAAATCTTCTTCAACCTTCAATCCCCATCTCTCTCCCTCATCCTTTCCATTTCACAGAAAAAGTGATGAGTAAAAAAATCACTATCTTAGTGGCACTTTTACGTGATGATGAATTGTGCATAAAAGTTTCAAAATTTGAAGAATTCTCAACTGGGTTTTTCGTTTCCATCTTAGTGGTGCCACAATATTTGACTTTCACTTAACTAGATCTTAAAAAAAACTGGTTTTTTTTATAATCTTTGGGTATTGGGGTATTCTTAAAGATGGGATCAAAAGATGATAAGCTTTGAAATCCATGATCCAATTTCAGCTCTGATGTTTGCGTAATTGCAATGGTTATAGTTGCTGTGGGTTGAAGAGGATAAAGAAAGAACAGAGAGAGAGGCTGCTAATTAGCGCAAGTCAAAGGCAATAGAGAGATAGAGGATCTGATTGTGTTTATGATTTGATTTGGGGAAATGAGTGATGAACCCCAAAAATAGGGGTTTGGATTTGGGGATTTAGGGTTGTTGAGGAAGATGAGAAGATGTTTAAAAAAAATTGAAAATAAAAAGTAATGATGTGACTATCAGCCATATCAGCATTTTTGTAACATCTCCTTAGCAGAAGGGCGAATTTAAAAAAAGTTATTTTACAGTGACTTATTTGAAAAAAAAATGCAGGGAATTATTTGAAAAACAACTATATTTGCAGGGACGAAAACTATATTTAAACTTACAAAATATTATCATTTTGATATATAATTAAGGATAAATAGCACTTTTGGTCCTTTATGTTTGCTCCAGATTTCACTTTGGTCCTTTATATTTTTTTTGGTCCATTTTGGTCCGCCATGTTTCATTTTTATTTCATTTTGGTCCCTGACGTTAGTTTTGACTAACGGACGCCACGCTGGCAGTTAACTGCTGACGTGGCGTCCGTTATTCATTAAATTACGTGGCAATTCATTAAACACATCGGCATTTATATTTTTTTAAATTTTAAAAACACAATTAACAAATAACTAAAAACATTAAAACTAAAACTAAATCCATTTCCTCTCATCTCCTCCTTCATCACTGCTTCTTCGTTCTCTCTTCGTCTCCCACCAGCTTCATCTCTCTCACGTTTGGTTTATTTTTTCAATTCCCAAGAAGAAACCGAATCAGGAACGAAGAAGAGCAATGAATCAGCAACGAAGATGAACCCACAAATCTGGATCTTCAATTTCGTCAGCAACGAAGATGAACCCAGAAACCCTTTTCCCCTCATCAGTGTACCTCCCTCATCTCCTTCATCGTTGTTTCAGCAACCAAACAATAAACGTTTTGTTTCAGATCTGTATTTCGTCTTCCAGCAACCAGATCTGGATTCGTTTTGGGTTTCGCGAAGGGCGTGCGTGCGGTGGTTTGCGAAGGAGATCTGGATTCGTTTGCTGGGTTTTCGTTTGCTGGGTCTTCGTTTGCTGGGTCTTCGTTTGAGAGGGGATGGTTTCTGGGTCTTTGTTTTTGGGTTTTTGTTTGCTGGGTCTTCGTTTGAGAGGGGAGGTTTTCTGGGTCTTCGTTTGCTGGGTTTTCGTTTCTTCGTTTTCCTTTGCTGATTCTGGGTTTTCGGTTTCTGCGCAGAGAGGAAAAGGAGGAAAAATGGGAGAGGGAGAGTGAGGTGGGAGGGTTACGACGGTGGTGGGAGGGTGGCGACGGTGGTGGGTTTCTGCGCAGAGAGGAAAAGAAGGAATTTGTTAAATTATGTTTTATTTTTTTAATTGTTTTAATTGAATTAATTGTTTTAATTGTTTTAATGTTTTAATTGAATTAAATAATATTAATTTTTGCCACGTCATTAATGAATAACGGACGCCACGTCAGCAGTTAACTGCCAGTGTGGAGTCCGTTAGTCAAAACTAACGTCAGGGACCAAAATGAAACAAAAATGAAACATGAGGGACCAAAACGGACCAAAAAAAAGATAAATGACCAAAGTGAAATCTGGAGCAAACATAAATGACTAAAAATGCTATTTAGCTTATAATTAATAACTTGGTGTCACTTTTTCCATTTTTGCTACAAATATACTATAAAAAATAATAGCTTAATTCATAAAAAATGATTTAAATATGTTTTTCGTTTCTGTAAATAGAGCGTCATTCAGCCTTAGTCTTTGCAATTAATATACTTGCTAATAGCATTCTTCGATGCCATTTTTGCAGTGGCGGACCCAGGACCCCGGCGTCAGGGGGGTCAAATTTTTTAAGACCAGTGTCAAATGGGTGCAAAACTTGGTCTACTAGTGCAATTTAAATTTTTCATGGGGTTCAAAATTAAAATTTCAGGGGATTTGGGCTATTTATATAGGGTGGTAAGTGCAATTTTTTTAGGGGGTTCAACTGAACCCCTCACTACAAGGTAGGTCCGCCACTGCATTTTTGTATGGCTTTTATTCGACACTTTGAGGCTCACCAATCATAATCACGTGGCTGATACGTGCTGGATATGGCTCACCATGAAGGATACGTTCACGAGATACGTTTGGCTTTTCTGATACTTTTTGATACCGTGCATGACAGAAGTGGTGTTTGCACGACAGGGATGGTGTTCTTCTTGGAAGGATGGAGTATTGCAGAGAAAGAAAAAAACAAATAGGTGTAGGAGTGTTGCAAAAGAGAACAAAAGATGGGAGAGAAAAATGTAAGAAAGAAGAGTGCAATCTTGAAGAAGATGAAGGAAATGGAGTAGAAGCAAGAAATTGGGTTTGAAAATGTCATAAGTGAAAACGTGAAAAGACAATAGAAAGACGTATTTTTTTTATCCACTAAAAATATTAGTAAAATAAGATGTGTTTTCTTCTTTTTTTTTCTCTTTATTCTTACACTCTCTTTCTTACTTTTCACTTTTCCCTTTCTTCCTTTTTTCTCTTTCTTTTTACACTCTCTTTCCTCATTTTCACTTTTCTTTTACACTCTCTTTTATCCTTTTTTTCTTTTTACTTTACTTTTCCCATAAATAATTATTCTCTTTCTCTTATCACTTTACTTTAATTCTTTTAACTAAATTTCTAAATTTATTTATACAAACACTACTTTATCTAAAAATTTTTAAGACTACTACTATAAACCTATTATCTAAAGAACAAGAAGGCTTAATGACTATTTAAATTAGTAATTAATATTTAAAACAAATATTTCTTATTGACAATCTAATATCTAACTTTTGTTATCTACTATAATCTACTAATCAGCTAAAATAATCAATTAAAACTACGAGATAACTGCACTGATAAATAAAGAAAACACGGAATAACTGCAGTGATATATAATAAAACACGGGATTAATATTTACCATTGATATTTATAATTTTTTTTTTGACAATTTATAATTAAAAAAACACACGATTAATATTTACCATTGATATTTATAATTTTTTTAAAAATTTATAATTAATATTTACCATTGATAATTATAATTTTGGAAAACTACTATAAACCTATTATAAAAAAAACACGGGATAACGGCAATAATCTACTATAATCTACTAATCAACTCAAATAATCTAATATAAAAACACTGGATAACTGCAATAATCTACTATAATCTACTAATCAACTCAAATAATCAATTGAAACTATGAGATAACTGCAATGATATATAAAAACACACGGGATAACAACACCAATATATAAAAAAACACAAGATTAATATTTGTCATTGATAATTAATTTTTTGAAGACTACTATAAACCTACTATCTAAAAAACAATAATATTTAATGACTATTTAAACTACTGATTAATATTTAAAATAAATATTTCTTATTGATAATCTACTATCTCTCTTTTACTATCTACTATAATCTACTAATCAACTAAAATAATCAATTGAAACTACGAGATAACTGCACTGATATATAAAAAAAACACGAGATTAATATTTGTCATTGATAATTAAAATTTTTGAAGCCTACTACTACAAACAAACTATCTAAAAAATAAGCAGACTTAATGACTATTTAAATTACTAATTAATATTTCAAACAATTATTTTTTATTGATAATCTACTATCTAACAAATTTACTATCTACTATAATCTACTATCAACTAAAAAAATCAATTGAAACTACCAGATAACTGCACTGATATATAAAAAACACGGGGATAACTGCAGTGATATATAAAAAAATACGGGATTAATATTTTCCATTGATAATTATAATTTTTGAAAACTACTATCTAAAAAAACAAGAAGGCTTAATGACTATTTAAACTGATTAATATTTAAAACACACGCGACAAATATTTGTCACTAATACCTAAAAAAGGACAAATAATTGTTACTCTTATATAAAAAAACACGGGATAAATATTTGTTATTGATAATCTACTATCTATCTTTTACTATCTACAATAATCTACTAATCAACTCAAATAATCAATTGAAACTATGAGATAACCGCACTGATACATAAAAAAGCACTGGACAACTGCACTGATATATAAAAAATACAGGGATAACTGCGATGATATATATAAAAACACCCGATAGTTGCACTGATATATAAAAAAACATAGATAACAACAGTACTATATAAAAACACACGGAATAAATGCACATATTGTTTTTAAATGATACTTTACATTTTTAGTTTTAATATTTATCAATTTTTTATTTGAAACTCATTTTTTATCTACTTTAAATTTTTCTTTATTTTCACGGGGTAATGTTCAGATTATTTAAATACTGTCTAAATTCATTCATAAAAAGAACACGACACCACCTGTCCGTATGCAAGTCATCCTCTATGTTTTACAATTGATTTTAGATTAATGAGATTTCAAATTAACGTTTCTATTTAAAGTAATCGTATCACGTAACGCGATCGGCCCGTGCGGATGTACGAGTATATTAGTGGTAAAACATTAAAACTACCTTCTCTTTTTGACACATTAAAACCACTTGGTCAATGTAAAGCCCACATACTTTTGCATGCATTGAGCCGTGCGAAAGAGTGAATTAGCTTGTAGTAGCTTTTTTCCCATATTAACCCGTAAAGTTTAATAAAACATGGTACGAACGGTTCGAAAATGAAAAGAAAAGGTGCTTCTCATGTACCAAGTGTTTAAACTATGTTCCACTCCACTAAACAATATCCAATTCTAACACATAAATTGGTTCAAGAAAAAAGTCTAATACATATTAGCCATAAGTAAATATTATTATAGTAATAATTCAATTATATATATTAAACCTAATATAAAATTTATAAATGTTATTAGTTTTTTTCTCTGTTAATGCTTTGTCCGTTAAACTCTTTATTGTTATTTTTAATTATGTTTGTGTATTATGTTTTTATTTTCATATTTTTGAATTTTAGTTTAATTTTTTTAAATAAAGTATCCCAGCCGTATCGTATCTTGATTTTTAAAATTTTGCTGTATCTGTGTCGTGTCGTATCCCGTGTCGTATTCCGTACCCGGGCTTCATAGGAGAATTCTATGATACTCATTGAGTATTGTTGGGTATGATATATTGTTGGAAAAATTAGTACAAACTTAGCAGAATGATGAGCTACCACATTACCCTCTCTCCTAACAGGCAATAATTCAAAGGTTCGAAATAAATTTGAAATGTTATTACACTCATGTAAAATCTGTGCAGAGTAGCCAACATGATGTGACACAAGTGGTAGATACTTGGCTCCTTTAACCATTTGGTCTTGGGTTCGATCCCTGGTTGGTGTGATTAGTCTTCACAGTCGTCACGGAGAATACTTTGATTTAAAAAAAAAAATCTTAAAATATAGAAGTCAGATTGATGCGAAATTTTGGTTTGTCCGCCATTTTTGGGTGCATTACCGCCAAAAATTTCGTTATCCCGCGCTGTAAATGAAATCAAAGCATACAATTTGTCTTGTCTGTTAACGTACTTTCTTAGAAACAAAAAGAAAAAAGATGCATGATTTCTATTCAAATGTTATTGATGATACCTTTAGAGTGTGTTTGGATGGGGCATTTGAAAACTCTAGGGAATTTCAAATTCTAGACAATTCAAATGTATCAATTGAAATCATTTCATTTTCAAAATTATCTGTTTGGATGGGATAATTAAAATACTTCATTCTTAAAATTCATTGTTTGGGTAGACTAATTAAAATTCTTCATTTTTTTTAAATTCTTCACTTTACCCTTTAATGACCGACGGGACCGATCCACTGGGAGCGGATCGGTCTCGACCTATCGAGTTAGAGGTGGCAAAGCAGGCTACCTGGCTCGTGTTGGCCCAGCACTTTTTGCGTCGGGCAAACAAGCCCAATTTGAAATTCGGGCTGAGACTTTTTAGCCCAAATTTGGTCCTATACGGGCCACATACTTTTTGGGATAGCTTGCATTTTTTATAGTGCTAATTAAAAACCATAACTTTTTTAAAAAGAAATGTATAACATACTCACGATTAAGTTGAGTTGAATATTTAAAAAAATATGTAATGCCGTAACCTGGATATATAACCTATTATTACATTGCACTAGCAATCCAATTCATACATTTGTATTGCACAAATCCAATTAATAACTTACAAAAATATATTATGATTTGTTCTGTACCTAGCAGTATTTTGGTAGGCTGCTGTTGGTAGGTCTCTTTCTGCCCTGGCAGGAGGTCAGTGAGCGCTCGGGGGTGGTACCTGCAAAGCCACTCCGATGCTCAAGTCAGTATGAGAATAAGCTAGTGAATTTGCAAGGGAAGAGTGTGTACCGTATAAATGGCTATGCGAGCCGGTATTTATAGAAAATCGATGCTCGTCTGTGGATCGTCGGATCAGTGGAGGCGATCTGAACCCTCCAAGCGTATTGGGCTTGTATGTTGTGGATATGGGCCGAATCGATTGGGCTGATCCATATTCAATTGCTAAACGCACCCCCTGGTTTTGCTAATGGACCTCTTGGTCCAGTCCAGAACAGTTGCCCCCCAAGCCGAGATTATTCCGGAGGATGGTCTTGGCTTGAAGGATTTTCGTCGGTCTACCGGATGTGTGAAGTCGCGCGGGACACTGCCTTTGTCACGACCGTGTTTTATCATTTTCACTCTCTAGAGTAAAAAAGAGAAATTTTTTCTTTGCCGTAATGCGTTACTCTGTTTGTCTTGTTGGGTCGTACAAGATCACTTCGTTGCGACCGTGGCTCACACCTCTCTTGGTGTAATCGTTGTGCCAGGCACCGAGCTAGGGTGACATATCCTGATATTGGCGCCCTCTTGGGCGCCTTGTGCCATGGTGTTGAGACATCCTGACGTTAGCGCCCTCGTGGGCGCCTTCCGAGCCGCTTGTTCGTTCCTGAGAGTAGGCGCCCTCCCTGGCGCCTCTGGTGTTGTTCTCTGCGTGCGTGTTGTGGATGGTGCCCTCGTGGGTGCCTTGTCATGTTGTCTTGGCTGCTGCCTCTTGGAGCAGGATTTGGCGCCCTCATGGGCGCCATGGGGGCCTTGTCATGTTGTCTTGGCTGCCGCCTCTTGGAGCAGGATCTGGCGCCATGGGCGCCTTGTCATGTTGTCTTGGCTGCTACCTCTTGGAGCAGGATCTAGCGCCCTCATGGGCGCCATGGGCGCCTTTCATGTTGTCTTGGCTGCCGCCTGTTGGAGTAGGATCTAGTGCCCTCATGGGCGCCATGGGCGCCTTGTTGCGTTGATCTGGCTGCCGCCTCTTGGAGCAGGATCTGGCACCCTCATGGGCGCCATGGGCGCCTTGTTGCGTTTTGGAGCAGGATCTGGCGCCCTCATGGGCGCCTTGTTGCGTTTGGAGCAGGATTTAGCGCCCTCATTGGCGCCATGGGCGCCTTGTGCCAGGACTCCTGATGTTGGCGCCCTCCTGCGAAACATGTTTTCGCGCCCTCTAGGGCGCCTTGGTGCCTTTCTGGATGTGCTTGGTGCCACCTTGTGAAACATGTTTTTGGGCCCTCTAGGGCGCCTGGGTGCCGGCCTGGATGTGCTTGGTGCCATCCTGCTGAAACTTGTTTTGGGGGCCTCTAGGGCGCCTTGGTGCGTATACGCTGGGTGTCTCCTCGTGGAGCAGATTTTGCGAGACAAGGTTTGGTGCCCTCATGGGTGCCTTGGACGCCTTGTTGCACAATGCTGGCTGCCCCCTTGCGAATGATTTGCTTCCAGGCCAACTCCTGCCAGGCGCCCTCCCTGCCAGGCGCCCCCTTGCCAGGCGTCCCCTTGCCAGGCGCCCCTCTGTCAGGCGCCCTCATGGGCGCTGGTTGCTTCCTTGCCAGGCACCCTCATGGGCGCTGGTTGTTTCCTTGCCAGGCGCCCTCTTGGGCACCGACTTGTGTGGACGTGTGCTTGGCACTCTACTTTTTTTGTTCACGTGCTCGTGCATTCTTTTATTTCCTTTCATGCTCATGCACTCACATGCTCATGCATCCTTTAATTTTCTTACGTGCTCATGCACTCTTTTATTTTCTCACGTGCTCATGCACTCACATGCTCACGCATCCTTTAATTTTCTTACGTGCTCATGCACTCACATGCTCATGCATCCTTTAATTTTCTTACGCGCTCATGCACTCTTTTATTTTCTCACGTGCTCATGCATCTTTTAATTTTGCGAGACAGGGTTTTGATGCCCTCATGGGTGCCTATACGCCGGGGTCTCCTCGTGGAGCAGATTTTGCGAGACAAGGTTTGGTGCCCTCACGGGTGCCTTGTGCGCCTTATTACACAATGTTGTCTGCCCCCTTGCGAAGGACTTGCTTCCAGACCACCTCACTACAACAGATTTAAGCATTGGGAGCGCTTTTTTTAGGCCATAGGGAGCGCTTTCGGGCGCTCCTAAAGCTAGCGCTCCTGTTGCAAATCACCCAAAGGGAGCACTCGAAAAGCGCTCCCAAAAAACAGGAAAGAGGAGCGCTTTTTATTACAAGCGCTCCTTATTCCTAGGCGCGCTAAGACAATAAGGAGCGCTTACCGTAAAAAGCGCTCCTCATGGTCTTAAGCAAAGGGAGCGCTTTTTATTAAAAGCGCTCCTTATTCCTAGGCGCTAAGACAATAAGGAGCGCTTACCGTAAAAAGCGCTCCTCATGGTCTTAAGCAAAGGGAGCGCTTTTTATTAAAAGCGCTCCTTATTCCTAGGCGCGCTAAGACCATAGGTAGCGCTTTTTACAGAAAGCGCTACCAATGCCTAATTTTTTTTTTAAGAAAGTTTTGCCTGTTTCTTTTATATTGCCAATTCTCAGCTCCCTGCAATCAGAAACCAGCAACAACCAGAAACCAACAACCAGCAACAAAGTTCCAAATAAAATTCCAAATCAATAACCAATTTCAAATCAATTTCCAACTAATTTATAAATCCAACATACATCCTCATGTACCAATCAATATGTGCCAACATATAAATCTTCATGTACCAAAAGATCAACAAAAATTACATAACTCTTCATGTACCAAAAGATGAACAAAAATTACAACATATCCAATATGAGGTACTACAAAAATAGGATATCCAAAAAAAATTACATCAAGTTTGATTTGAATTAATCAAACCGGCAACATTCTGCTTCTATATTCAGCGCCTGCACTCTATATAGTCTCAAATATGTCCTTGTTTAACTGTTGAGCCTGCACTCCATATCCATGTAAACTATCAAATTGAAGAACATCTATCTACCGATATACATGGATTAATAGAGGACCATTAAGAATTAGCAGACCCATAAATGTTATTTATTGAGGTTTGTTGTCATCATTAGCAAACCCATAAACAATCCAAATCAAACACACACCCTATAGCAAGCAATCAAACACATGAAGTATGACAAAGATGTCCTACCTTTTCTCTTACATATCGTGGCAGTGAAATTGATGCAAGGTTGCACACAGCTGTCTCTGTTGGACTTGTATACTCAATTATCTCAGTGCACAAGTTTGATGACTTAATTGTGCTGGTTGCTTTTCTTATTGCAAGCATCCTGGAATGTGTAGAAAACAACAACAAAATCAATGCAAAAAAAAAGGAAAGGAAAATGTACACTTACAGATTCTCAACTACAAAGCCAAACATACATATATTATAGATTATCTATTGTGCTACTAACTCAAGGAGAAGAAAAAAAGCATGTGTCTCTGTGAACTAGTTTGCACAGATTCCTCTAAGAACAATAACAATACATGCTTGATATAGAACAAGGTTTAGCAGTTTTGGTTCCACTAATGACTAAAAATAATTGAACCTTGTCAACATCAGGATGGGATGTCAAAGAAGCACCAGCTTCATGGCCTAATCCAGTGACAATATTTAAGACACCAGGAGGAAGGCCAACTTCTCTACATATTTCGCCTAGCTCCAAACAGGCCCTAAAATTGCAAACAATAAGACTGTGTGAGAAACCAACATAACAAATAATCAAGTTTGTAATAGTTGATGAGAACATACACAGATGCCAATTCAGATGGCTTCAATATTGCAACACAACCAGCAGCGAGAGCTGGAGCGATTTTCCAGGAAGCCATTAAGAGTGGATAGTTCCTAATACATAACATCATTCAATTAGCAGCTGATATTTTAGATTCTGTGATGCATCAGTTTCCTATGTAAGTAAAAGCACTAGGACACTACATAAAAAGTTTATTAGTGCACTTTACATTAGCACATATTTATGCAATAACTAAACCAGATTATTTACTTGAAAAATAATGCATACATATAAGCAATGAAGAAAAAGCAGATACCATGGAGTAATTAATGCAACAACTCCAACCGGTTCTTTGAGAACATAGCTCTTGAAGGTGTCCATAGGAAAAGATACTTGAGCCTTTTGTTTTGCATCCAACCCTTCAGCAAGCCCAGCATAGTACTCAAAACAACCAACAACATCATCCTAGATAGAATATGATGAAAACCACATAAATAAAAACTGTGACACTATAAATATAAGGAGCAAAGAAAAAGATTAGTTGTTTTTTTGGTATATCAATTGAGAAGCACTTAAGATATTAAACGGAAGTGAAAAGGCTTTGAGAGAACCTACTGTGATGAAGGGCTCAAGGCTTTGGATATCAACACCCTGCAACTGTCCAAACCTGTCAAACACCACAAGTCAATCCAAAGTTAAAATTTGAACAATGCATGTCAATCTCTTATTTGTATTCTTTATTACAGCAAATGGAAAGGGGTGAGAATAATTTAGCAATTACACCAACTGATAGAACTAGAGTTTAAATTAACTGATAAATACAAAATGACCTGAAATAACGTGTTTAATTCATCAGTAAGGATAATTTTAAAGATGCAACCAACTCCAATTTTAAGAGTAATAAACCTCTCTCCAACCAACAGTGGTCCTTTACCATCTCTTTCACGCAAAATACTTGCATTGAATTCAATTTCACTCCCATTAGATCCAAACTCACCATTGAGAGCACAGATCTCTATCTTAATTGAGAAAAGGGGACTACCATTGACTATAGAATGAGATCTAACATCAAATAGTGGCTTTAATGTTCTTGGATTGCTACTTGTACCTTTGGTTAATAATCCGGACCAAGAAGAACATTAGGCTTTAATTCTATCTTATTTAGTTCTATCTTGTTTTTAGTACTAATTTAGTACTAATACCAGATCTCTCAGAAATCTATCATGAGCTAAAATTTTCATTTATAATGAGTTTAGCAGTACCATGCAATGCACTGCGCCAACATAATAATTCAGGAACTGGATGAACAACTAAAACAAAATGAAAGAAAATTACACAATGGAATGAGAAGCTACTACGTGTAGGGAGGGACTAACCATTGAACTGTTGATCCTTGAAGCTAGACCTTTGATTCACCCTCAATGACTTCAAGTCCTTTAATGTGAAATCAAAATGGAAACATGAGGACTTTCAAAAACATCAAGTAATACAACAAATTCTTTCAACAAGAACCAAAATTGTATACATGCCAAAGAGGACTTTCAAGACAAGTAGAGAACTTGAAACATGAGCTAACCTTAAGGGATACACATCACACTAAAAACAATGAAAATATGCATTTCAAGCTCAAACACTTAAGTCTTTAACAGTAGACAGCAATTTGATTAGCCTCCTAAAGTATTTTACAGAGAAAATTTGCAAGGAAGCTTAACAAAGAATAGCAGCAACACCTGTAAAAAAAGCCAGTTATATTGACCCTTGGACTTCGTATGTTCTTTGAATTTCCTTCTAGGAAAATAACATTGTTCATCAAATTTTACAGCCATTTGCATACATGAAGAGAATAAAATTGAACACTTCCAGTTTTTGAGGCAAAGCTTATGCATATTGAGAAGTATAATCAAAATACCATATGACCAGAAAAAACCATCCAAATTTCAAAGTACTCTCTGTCCTGCACAAAAAAAAACAAAGAGCATATTTAGAATCAAGAATATGGCTAACTAGAAAAGATTAACTGGAGAGATGAATAACTAAACAAAGGGCAAAGAGAAAGGAGAGAAATAGAGCTACAGCCGCAAATGGAGAGA
The DNA here is from genome assembly GCA_039519185.1 of Astragalus membranaceus. Classification (NCBI taxonomy): domain Eukaryota; kingdom Viridiplantae; phylum Streptophyta; class Magnoliopsida; order Fabales; family Fabaceae; genus Astragalus; species Astragalus membranaceus. The sequence continues at coordinate 153,687,236 of CM076854.1, forward strand.
GAGAGAGAGAGAGAGAGAGAGAGAGAGAGATTGTGGTGCTTACCCTAAAAATCAGTTCACCTCAAATGGAAGAGACAAACCGTCGTGCTTGTGGTGAGACGGAATCGAAGATGGCAGAACTGTTCAACTGGAGCGTGAGAGGTTTCTTTGACTCAAATGGAACGGGTTTCACAATGTTGAAGGAATAGGGTTTAGGATGGAGAAGCTCGAACATTGGATGGAAGAGAGAAGAATCGAGGTTTCAGAGTGGGGTTGCTGCGTGAGATGGGAACAGTGGAATGGGGTTGCTGCGTTTAGGGTTTGCTGCGTTTAGGGATTGAGAGCGTACGCGGTGGAGGGAGGAGAGGCGAGTGTGGAGGCGTGGTCGAAGGAGAGCGAGGTCGAAGGAGAGACGGCGTGGTCGAAGGAGGGCGTGGTCGAAGGAGAGCGTGGTCTAAGGTGGCGGCGCAGGGTGGAGGAGGCGAGGGTGGAGCGTTTAGTGTTTCAGCGTTTGGAGACTTTTGCGTTTCAGCGTTTTAGTGAGGAAGGAGAGCGTACTGTGTATTGGAAGGGGTTTTTGGGTTTCTGTGGAAGGAGAGCGTACTGTGTAATATTTTAGAAATTGAGCATAGGTAGCGCTTTCTAAAAAGCGCTCCTGATGGGGTATGCGAGATTTTGAATGAGGAGCGCTTTTTAAAAAGCGCTCCTGATGGGGTATGCGAGATCAAGAATAAGGAGCGCTTTTTTAGAAAGCGCTCCTGATGGGGTATGCGAGATTTTGAATGGGGAGCGCTTTTTTGGAAAGCGCTCCTTATTCTTGATCTCGCATACCCCATCAGGAGCGCTTTCTAAAAAGCGCTCCTTATTCCTGATCTCGCATACCCCATCAGGAGCGCTTTTTTAGAAGCGCTACTAAATGGTGCGCTCTTTTTTTTGGCTTTTGGCGTAGTGCCTCGTGCCAGGCGCCCTCGTGGGCGCTGCCTGCTTTTTCATTGGTGCCCTGCCAGGCGCCCTCATGGGCGCTGGCTGCTCTTCACTTGGCGCCCTACCAGACGCCCTTATGGGCGCTGACTGCTTTTCACTTGGCGCCCTGCCAGGCGCCCTCATGGGCGCTGGCTGCTTCTCACTTGGCGCCCTGCCGGGCGCCCTCATGGGCGCTGGCTGCTTTTCACTTGGCGCCCTGCCAGGCGCCCTCATGGGCGCTGGCTTGTGTGGACGTGTGCTCGGCACTTTGCTTTTTCGTTGCTCATCTTGTCTCTTAGCCTGTTTTCCTTTTTGATGAAATTTCAGGGCTTGCTTGTTGCCGAGGGGAATTGCTTCTTCTGTCCTCACCATTATCTGTTTGACATTTCCACGATCTTTCAATTTGATCATGAGGTTCTAGACGGGAGGATTGTCACATACCGCCCCAACGGGGTTGACTTCGATGTCATTGCCCCCTGATTTTTTATGTTTCATTTTGAAACATCCATGCTTACTCTTTGTCAGGCTTGTTTCTTATACTTATAACTGGCACGCGTAAGATGGCCTTGGGCGCCAGTTATCGCCTTGCGCATCTGAATGTATAATCTCATACCGCCTCGTGGTAATGTTAACTCTGGGGGAAGTTTATCAGAATCGATCTGAATTTAACTCGCCCATCAGATGTTGTGACGCGTTTAAAGTCACTTCGTGCCTCGTGGCAAAGTTAACACCTCGTGGTGACTCTGGGGGCAGTTTATCAGAATCGAGATCTGAATTTAACTCGCCCATCAGAGGTTGCGACACGTTTAAAGTCGCTTCGCAGCTCGTGGGACTCTAGGGGCAATTTATCAGAATCGATCTGAATTTAACTCGCCCATCAAAGGTTGTGACACGTTTAAAGTCACTTCGCACCTCGTGGGACTCTGGGGGTAGTTTATCAGAATCGATCTGAATTTAACTCGCCCATCAGAGGTTGCGACACGTTTAAAGTCGCTTCGTGCCTCGTGGCAAAGTTAACTCTGGGGGCAATTTATCAGAATTGATCTGAATTTAAATCGCCCATCAGAGGTTGCGACACGTTTAAAGTCGCTTCGTGCCTCGTGGCAAAGTTAACTCTGGGGGAAGTTTATCAGAATCGATCTGAATTTAACTCGCCCATCAGAGGTTGCGACACATTTAAAGTCGCTTCGTGCCTCGTGGCAAAGTTTGCTTTGGAGGCAGTTTATCAGAACTCGGTCTGATGATAACTCGCCCATCAGAGGTTGCGGGGCCAGTGGCCATGGATTTCCATCTTCTGTTGATAGCGCCCTCCTGGGTGCCTTGCTGTTGATGGCGCCCTCATAGGCGCCTGGGTGCTGGGCGCCTTCTGTGGTGCTGGGCGCCTTCTATGGTGTTGGGCGCTTTCTATGGTGCCTTCTATGGTGCTGGGCGCCTTCTATGGTGCCAAGCCTTGTTTTCTTTTTGTGCCAAGTGCTAGGCATCCTCTATGGTGCCATGCCTTGGATCCCCGCTGGGTGGGTGCCGTGACCTAGGTTGCTTAGATGAACGCGCCATGACACCCTTGACTCCTCTACTTGGAGAGATGAACTTGCCTTTGAGCTAATGTTGAGGTTGCCCCCTACGATCCAGGCAGTCCCTCCCTACATGGTATGTTGGGTCTCAGACTTGTCTCGCTCCACTCCTGACTATGGAGTTGGACCTTTTTTCTTTATTGATATTCTGCTTTTGTGCTCAAACAACAAAATTCATATCTAGGCCTAGCCTTAGGCTCGAGTCCTGATGCTCTGCTCCTTATTCGGAGTCGCGAGTTTCATCCTCTTCTTCATTCACGTATTGGGCGAGCTGCCCTTCTTCAATGTCATCCTTGGGGGTGCTGCATTTGCTTGTACTGTGCCCATAACAAGTCAGATCAGCCTTCATGCTGCCAACCTTGGCCTCCTTTTGGTAGGCCATGTTGTCTTCTTCATAGTCCATGTACTTTTGATGCCTGCGTCGGTCGGGGGATCTCCTCGATGGCGATCCCCGGTGGTGTCTCGAAGTCACCGTTGTTGGAGGAAGGGTTCCCCTGCCAGGCGCCCTGATGGGCGCTACCTGATATTGCCATGGCGCCTTGCCAGGCGCCCTCATGGGGGCCAGACGCCCTCATGGGGGCCAGGCGCCCTCATGGGAGCCAGGCGCCCTCATGGGCGCTATCTGATGTTGCCAAGGCGTCCTGCTAGGCGCCCTCATGGGCGCTGCCTGATATTGCCATGGCGCCCTGCCAGGCGCCCTCATGGGTGCTAGGCACCCCACTACAAAAAAACTAGTCATTAGCGAGGGACAGTTCCCTCGCAAAATGACCTGATTCCCTCACTAATGGTCATTTGCGAGGGACTTAGCGAGGGACTGGTTCCCTCGCTAATTCCCTCCTCGCAAATGGGATTAGCGAGGGAAGTTGGATCCCTCGCTAATTAGCGAGGGACTATGCCGTCGCTAGTTCCCTCGCTAATGACTGCAGCTTTTCAGGTGATGGGACTCAGTTGCAGGGGTTGGTAAATGCGCAGGAATTAGCGACGGCTTTTGCCCTCGCTAATTCCCTCACTAATGACTGCAGTTTTCAACAAAAATGACACGTGTCTAGTGCTGAATGGCTTGTTTTTTTATATATATTAATTAATGAATATTATATTATATTATTATTTTTGTGGTGATGTGTGGTGGTGGTGGTGGTGGCGTGGTGGTGGTGTGGTGGTGGTGGTGGTGGCGTGGTGGTGGTGATGGGTGGTTTAGAGTAGAGAGAAGGAGAAGAGTAAGGGAGAAAGAGAGAGAGAGGAGTGAGAGTGGTGGTGGTGGGGTGGTGGTGGGGTGGTGGTGATGGGTTGTTTAGAGTAGAGAGAGAAGGAGAAGAGTAAGAGAGAGAGAGAGAGAGAGAGAGAGAGTGAGTGAGAGTGGTAGGAAGTATGTGGTGGTGGTGGTGTTGGAAGAGTGAAGAGAGAAGAAGAGTGTGAGAGGATGTGGTGATGATGGTGGTGGTGGTGGTGTTGGAAGAGTGAAGAGAGAAGAAGGGTGTGAGAGGAAGTGGAAGGGGGAAGAGGAAGGGAAGAGGAATGGTGAAGAGTGAGTGAGTGAGTGAGTGAGTGAGAAAGAAGAGTGAGGGTGTAAACGGATATAAAGGAAAAAAGAAAAAAATTTGCGAGGGAATTAGCGAGGGAACTGTCTCATCATCTGAAAAGTTAACGTTAGCGAGGGAATTAGCGAGGGAACTGTCCCTCGCTAATTTCTGCACCTTTACCAACCCCTGCGCTGAGTCCCATCATCTGAAAAAGCAAAATTTAGCGAGGGAATTAGCGAGGGCAGTCATTAGCGAGGGACAGTTCCCTCGCTAATTCCCTCGCTAATACAAAAAAAATTGACAGCTCTATGCCCTCGCTAATTCCCTCGCTAATGACTGTTTTTGCGAGGGACAACAAGTCCCTCGCTAATGTCCGTCGCTAGTCAGTGTTTTTTTTATAGTGCCCTCATGGGCGCTGCCTGATGTTGCCAAGGCGCCCTGCCAGGCGCCCTCATGGGTGCTGCCTGATGTTGTCATGGCGCCGTGCCAGGCGCCCTCATGGGTGCCAGGTTGGGCATGTCCTTAGCACTCGTTAGGCAGGCTGGCGACGTTGCCCTTGTTAGGCAGGCTGGCGACGTTGCCCTTGTTAGGCCGTCTGACGACGTTGCCCTCATTTAGGCAGGCTGACGACATTGCCCTCTTTAGGCAGGCTGACGACGTTGCCCTCTTTAGGCAGGCTGGCGACGTTGCCCTCATTAGGCAGGCGGTCAACGTTGGCCTCAGGGTATCCTCTAGTCGGGGTGCAGGTATGGCAATGCTTTGAATTCGGGGTCTGCCTCTGGGAGCCATGGAGTAGCAAGAGAAAAGTTCGAGTAGTGATGATGTGAAAGATAGATATCTCCCACTGTGGTCACCAATGTTCTGTACCTAAAGGTATTTTGGTCGACTGTTGTTAGTAGGTCTCTTGCTGCCCTGGCAGGAGGTCAGTGAGCGCCCGGGGGGGGGGGGGGGTACCTGCAAAGCCACTTCGACGCTCAAGTCAGTATGAGAATAAGCTAATGAATTTGCAAGGGAAGAGTGTGTACCGTATAAATGGCTATGCGAGCCAGTATTTATAGGAAATCAATGCTCGTCTGTGGATCTTCGGATCAGTGGAGGCGATTTGAACCCTCCAAGCGTATTGGGCTTGTATGTTGTGGATATGGGCCGAATCGATTGGGCTGATCCATATTCAATTGCTAAACGCCCCCTGGTTTTGCTAATTGACCTTTTGGTCCAGTCCAGAACATGATTATTACATTGATTATTGATAACTCATATTTATATGAGTTATTTATACTTATTTAAAGATAAATCATGCAAGTTCTCTGGCAATAGTAGGTTGTTTCTATTAAGTTTCTGTTAGTTTATTGCTTTTTAGTTAGAAAGGGGCTAAATTACAAGTTCTAGGCATATTGGTGCCAATTGGAGCCTTTGTGAGCGTTTTGATGCTTCTTGTGTTTGTGCAGTAAACTGAACGTGGCAACGTCCCTCATCACGTCTGAAGAAGGGCAGCAGAGCAAGAAAGAAATATCTTATTTTTGGCGCACAAGAAATGATGGCCAAAGATCTAAAAGTGCAGAAGATCTTCTCTCTCCTCAGCGCTGACGCGGCTGACGCGGCTGACGCACTGTAGCAGTGCGGTGTCATTTCAGATCAGAGTCAACTCGCAAGCAAGCTTGGAAGGTGGGGAATGACATCAGCAAGCATGTGACCCCCTTTTGACCATGACTATTTTCTCTCTACAAAAGGAAAGGCAAGGGGGCGTCATACGGCATCATCCACGAATCCATCATCATCCACCTTCCTCCATTTTCAGAGATAGTTTTTCTAAAAGAAGTTCTGGACACAGACTTCTTCATTTTAAATTTTCTCAAGCTCCAATTTTTATTTCCATTCGCAATCATTACTGTGAAGCTCAGACGTTGTAACGTCTTTACAGCGTGCATGAATGAAGGCTATTTAGGCGTATCTTTTGCGTTCAGCCTCCTTTTCTCTATGTACGATACTTGGATTTTAACTCCTCTTATTTCTATAAGGATGCTCAGCATGAGCTAAACATTGGTAGTTGGGTTGTTGTTTTGCATGTAATGAACCTCTAGTTTAATGTTATGAAGTATTGATGTTTATGCGTTTTAAATCTTTGCATGTTAATATTTCCAAACTTGTTTTGAACTTGGCCACTTAAAACAAGTAGATTCATAGGTACAGACATGGTCTATGAAAAGAACTCAAAGATTTATGTGAATGAAAAGGTGCACTAAAGACATTTAGGCATTTTTATCTAAATCTAGACATAGAATGGATAATAGTTCATAGGACATTGCTGTGGGTATTTAAAATACAGAAGTAGGCCTACTTAGAACCTAGACATAGGAATTCTAGTACTTGAAGCTCTGACGTTTTGTGACTGAAAAGCACAGCTCTTTTGCAACAGCGTTCAAACGTTATAATATCTATACAACATAGCATTTGTACGTGTTAACGTGTAAACGTTATAACGTCTGACTAGAGGAGATTTACTTGCATGCAGCAATCCAACTCATACTTTTCCATATTCACAACCACTTCTTGTTTGCTTGCTTTATTTATGTTACTAGTCTCAATACCAACTTTTAGTGCCGATTTATTACTTATTTCACTTGTGTTTTAAAGGCTTGAACTTTGAAAGTAAATCAATCCTCGTGGGAACGATCTCTTATTTTTATCCACTTTATTACTTGTACGACGTGTATACTTGCACTAACATTGCGACTATAAAACACACGAGCGCAACAAGTTTTTGGCGCCGTTGCCGGGGATTGAATTTAACTTTTATTGCTCAGCAAGAATTAAAACACTAGGTGAAAGAATTCTGCTGTGTTGTTTGTTGTTTTTGTGAGTGAACAGGTAAACGTTACAGCGTATGCTTAGTTCCAGTTCAAGCTCTAGTTCAACTGAACCAGGGAGTGGATCTGAGCCTGAATTCTATCCAGAACCTGAAAGAACCTTCAGGCGACTAAGGAGACAACAAAGGTTAAGAAGGCAGCAACAACACCAGCAATTTCAGCCACCAATCATGTCTGAACATGGCACTGGTGGTAGAAGCTCTAGAGGTGGACGCACTCCAAGAGGAGGAAGGAACTCTGATGCTGGAGGTAGAGAACGTGGTCGTGGACCACAGACTCATACAGAAACATATGTTGATGATGAACACTGGCAGAGACAGCAACTCATCAATGCAGGGCCACAAGACATGGTCAATGACAGAGACAGGCCTATGCGTGATTATGCCGTGCTCAATCCTGCCCATTTACAAACAGGCATTGCAAGACCACCCATTCATACTGGTCACTTTGAATTCAAGCCAATGATGTTCCAAATGCTGCAGACTGCAGGGCAATTTGGGGGTTTCCCTCAAGAAGACCCCTATGCACATCTAAGGCAATTTTTGGATGTGTGTAGCAACTTTGTCATCCCTGGAGTCTCAGAAGATGCCTTCCGATTGAAGCTATTTCCATATTCTCTTAAGGATAAGGCCAAGAATTGGTTGAACTCCTTAGAGCCAAATTCAATTCACACTTGGGATGAGCTAGCTGAGAAATTTCTTGGAAAATACTTCCCTCCCAACAAAAATGCCAAGTTAAGAAATGACATCACTTCCTTCAAACAAAGGGAAGGGGAATCATTGTTTGAGGCTTGGGAGAGATGGAAGGAATTACTAAGAATGTGCCCACACCATGGTATACCCGTGGTTATTCAAATGGAGACTTTCTATAATGGTCTAGATCAGCCTACCAGACTTATACTTGATGCTTCATCCGGTGGTGTCATATTGAACATGTCTTTCTCTGAGGCATGCAGGCTTATTGAAGACATAGCCACTCATAATGCCCATTGGCCTTCTGAAAGATTCACTCCCGGAAAGAAGGCTGGTGTCCATGAGATAAGTGAAGTAACTGCCCTTTCTGCTCAGGTCGCTTCCCTGACCAACATGATTAAAAACTTGAGTACTCCAAACGTGGCAACGTCTGAAAGACAGACTGCTGCAGCTGTTGAACCAACACCATCTGGGGGAGTAGTGTGTGTCTATTGTGAAGGAGGGCATATCTACGAAGAGTGTCCCCATAACCCTCAGCCTGTAAACTTTGTATCCCATAACAAAGGTAACAGTCCTTTCTCCAACTCTTACAATTCAAATTGGAGAAATCACCCAAATTTTGGTTGGAAGAACAACAATTCTTTGAATGCTAGCGATGCTGCTCCTGCAATACCCCCAGGATTTCCCCCTCAACAACAAAAGCAGTATACGCAGAATAACAACAACAGCAATTTGGAAGCCTTGATGAAGACTTTCATAAGCGATTGTAGGGCAACCTTACAGACCCATGAGTCTTCAATCAAAACCTTGGAGAACCAAATTGGGCAGATAGCCTCAGCTCTTACTCAAAGGCAGAATGGATCTCTTCCATCCACAACTGAAACACCATCTTATCTAAGTCAAATGGTAAAGATGTGGTGAATGCACAGGTAAATGCTATCTCTTTAAGAAGTGGAACTGAGTATCCTGACCCATCTATGTCTAAGGAACCCGAGGTGCCAGAAGAGGAAAAGGAGAAAAACAGAAGTGGAGAAAAAGAGAAGATTATTTCAGATACTGTGCTACCTAAACCAGACGTTGCAACGTCTAGTTCTGAACCAGGAATCAAGACTGTTCCTAAGCTTGTACCTGAATATCCTCCTCCACCCTACCCTCAAAGACTAAAAAAAGCTCATGAAGACAAGCAATTCAGCAAGTTCATGGAGATGCTCAAACAGCTACACATAAACCTTCCCTTGGTTGAAGCTCTACAACAGATGCCAAACTATGCCAAGTTCCTAAAGGATATCATCACCAAAAGAAGAAGGCTAGGGGAGTTTGAAACTATTGCTTTAACTGAAGAATGTAGCTTAATTATGCAGAATAAACTCCCTAGGAAACTGAAGGATCCTGGCAGTTTTACTATACCATGCTCCATTGGAGATTTTTACCTTGGCAAAGCTTTATGCGACTTGGGGGCAAGTATTAACTTGATGCCCAAGTCCATTTATGAAAAACTTGGTATAGGAACTGCTAGACCTACTTCTTTAAGTCTTACCTTAGCTGATAAAAGTAGAGTTTATCCTGAGGGCATATTAGAAGATGTGTTGATTAAAGTTGACAAATTTGTTTTCCTAGTGGATTTTGTTATTTTAGATTTTGATGCAGATAAGGAAGTTCCTATCATCTTGGGGCGACCATTTCTAGCCACTGGAAGGACACTCATTGATGTGCAGAAAGGAGAATTAATCATGAGGGTCAATGACCAAGAAGTCAAGTTCAACGTCCTCAACGCACTCAAGTATCCAGAACCTAACACAGAGGAATGTTCCTTTGTGGTTTCCCTTGACCATGTGGTTCAAAAACAATTCAATAAAGATAATGACCACTTGGAAAAGATTCTGGAAATGATGAGATTCAAGAATTGTTAACAGAAGAAGCTGCTCCGTTAAACGTTACAATGTCAACTACAGACGTTGTCACGTCTAACTCTCCTGTACCCAAGGCGTGGACAAAGAAGTATGAATCTTTGGGGCAAGAAGACTCCAATCTCAAGAAGATAGTCCCTTCCATTGAAGAACCACCCACACTGGAGCTGAAGGTGTTACCTGATCACCTGAAGTATGCCTTTTTAGGGGAAAATGATTCTTTACCTGTAATCATTTCTTCTAATCTCTCACAAGAGCAGGAAAGTGATCTCATTAGCACCTTGAAAAGACACAAGAAAGCCATTGGTTGGCAAATGGCAGATATCAAGGGTATCAGTCCCACAATCTGTATGCACAGAATTGTCTTAGAAGAGAATGCAAAGAACAGCATTGAAGGACAAAGGCGATTGAACCCGATAATGAAAGAGGTGGTCAAGAAGGAAATCATCAAATGGTTAGACGCAGGAGTCATCTACCCAATCAGTGACAGCTCATGGGTGAGCCCTGTTCAATGTGTACCAAAGAAGGGTGGAGTTACTGTGGTGACCAATGACAAAAATGAATTGATTCCAACAAGGACAGTGACTGGATGGAGGATATGTATGGACTACAGGAAGCTGAACAAAACAACCAAGAAGGACCATTTTCCTCTACCATTTATTGACCAGATGTTGGATAGACTTGCAGGCAAAGAATTCTATTGTTTCCTTCATGGTTACTCAGGATATAACCAGATAGCTATTGTGCCTGAGGACCAAGAGAAGACCACATTCACTTGTCCTTATGGTACCTTTGCCTTCAGAAGGATGCCATTTGGGCTGTGTAATGCTCCTGCAACATTCCAGAGGTGTATGATGGCTTTATTCTAAGATTTTATTGAAAAATCCATGGAAGTTTTCATGGATGACTTTTCAGTCTATGGAGACTCATACCAGGCATGCTTGGATAACTTAGAAGGAGTTTTAGTAAGATGTGAAGAGACCAACTTAGTACTCAACTGGGAGAAATGCCACTTTATGGTTCAAGAGGGAATTGTTTTGGGGCATAAGATTTCAAAGAAGGGGTTGGAGGTTGATAAAGCAAAAAGTTGATGTTATTGACAAATTACCTCCACCTACCACTGTCAAAGGTATTAGAAGTTTTTTAGGACATGTTGGTTTTTACAGAAGGTTTATCAAGGATTTCTCAAAGATTTCCAAACCTTTGTGTCTGCTGCTGCAACGTGATAACGTCTTCAACTTTGATGAGCAATGTCATGAAACCTTCCAGAAATTGAAAACTGCCCTTGTAACAGCTCCTGTGATAGTCACTCCTGACTGGTCCAAACCATTTGAATTAATGTGTGATGCAAGTGACTACGCTGTGGGGGCTGTATTGGGTCAAAGGTATGGCAAAATTTTTCACTCTATCTATTATGCTAGTAAAACCTTAGATGATGCCCAATTAAATTATACTGTAACTGAGAAAGAGTTACTGGCTGTTGTATTTGCTTTTGACAAATTTCGATCATACTTGGTGGGTGCAAAAGTTATTGTTTTTACTGATCACTCAGCCATCAAGTATTTGATTGCTAAAAAGGATGCAAAGCCACGACTCATCAGATGGGTTCTCCTCCTCCAAGAATTTGACTTGGAAATTCATGATAAAAAAGGGGTGGAGAACCAAGTTGCTGATCACCTTTCTAGGCTTGAGAATGTTGATGCAGGTACAGGTGCAGAGGAGATAAAAGAAAATTTCCCTGATGAAAAACTACTGACAGTAGCCACAGTAGCTGAAGACGTTACCACGTCTATGGCAATTTCTTCAAACGTTATAACATCTGATGCTACTGCACCCTGGTATGCTGATATAGTCAACTTCCTAGTCAGCAAGATTGTGCCTGTGAATTTCAACCATCAGCAAAGAAAAAAGTTCTTCCACACCGTGAAGCACTATTTTTGGGATGAGCCCTATCTGTATAAGATGTGTCAAGATCAGTTGCTTAGGAGATGCCTTGCTGAAAAAGAACAACTTCATGTGTTACAACAATGTCATGCATCACCTTATGGAGGACATTTTGGAGGAACCAGAACTGCAGCAAAGGTGCTACAGTCAGGATATTATTGGCCAACACTCTTCAAAGATGCTCATGAATTAGTGAAAAGCTGTGATAAATGCCAAAGAACTGGAAACATCTCCAACAAGCAAGAAATGCCATTGACAAATATCCTTGAAGTAGAGCTGTTTGATGTGTGGGGAATGGACTTCATGGGGCCATTTCCTATGTCTCATGGAAACTTATACATTTTGGTGGCTGTGGATTATGTATCAAAATGGGTGGAAGCCATTGCATTGCCCAATAATGAAGCCAAATCAGTCAGCAAATTCCTTAAGCAAAACATCTTCACAAGATTTGGTACTCCAAGAGCTATAATCAGTGATGAAGGCTCTCACTTCTGTAACAAGCTGATTGAGAACTTATTGGCTAAGTACGGAGTGAAGCACAAGATTGCTACAGCTTATCACCCACAGACAAGTGGTCAAGCAGAAATTTCCAACAGAGAAATTAAAAGAATACTTGAGAAGATGGTTGGTCCAAACAGGAAGGATTGGTCCCTGCACCTTGATGATGCATTGTGGGCGTACAGGACAGCATTTAAGACACCACTGGGCATGTCACCATACAAGCTAGTCTTCGGAAAAGCTTGTCATCTGCCTATTGAACTCCAACACAAAGCTCACTGGGCACTGAAGCAACTGAACTTAGATCATTCAAAGGCTGGAGAAGCAAGACTCCTTCAACTAAATGAGCTAGATGAATTCAGGCACACTGCCTATGAGAATTCAGTAATCTATAAGGAGAAAACCAAGAAGTGGCACGATCAGAAAATTCAAAGAAGGGAGCTAGTAGAGGGACAACCAGTTTTGCTGTTTAATTCAAGGTTAAAGTTGTTCCCTGGGAAGCTAAAATCAAGATGGTCAGGACCTTTCAAGCTGGTAAAAGTCTATCCTCATGGTGCTGTGGACCTGTTTGATGAGAAAACTAATTCCATTTTCAAAGTCAATGGCCAAAGAGTGAAGCATTACCATGGAGAACATGTGGTTAGGGACAAGACCACAGTGGCTCTCAACAACCCCTGAATTCAAAAGGGAATAGTCTGGCTGAAGACTCTTAAAGCAAGCGCTCTTGGGAGGCAACCCAATGGTTTTAACTAACCAGCAATTTTGTGTCTTTAAATTTTTGTTTTGTGCAGGAATGGGAGCTGAAGTATGGTAATCGTTATAACGTCTTTGCGTGTCTAGGATGTTGTCACGTTTGCTGTCTGGGTAAAATTTTAAATGAAAAAGAAAAGAAAATGAGTCAAGCAGTTTTCAAATGAATTTTTTTTTTTTTTTTGAAAATATTTTTTTTCAAAGACGTGACTGCCAAAGTGACCATGACGTCACTTCCAACGGTTACCCCTTTTTCCCAAGCCCACGCCACCACCTACTTCTCAACTTCCCATAAAACCTCCCCAATAAACACTCACCAGTTACAATCATCAAAACCACCTTCAGATACTTTCAGAAACCGCAATATTATCCCTTCCCCCAAATCTCAAATCTCAAATCCCTCACTCTCCAGAAAACTCATTCAATCACCATGACAAAAACCAAGCAAGCTGCAGTAAAATCATCTGGTAAAGGAAAGAATGTTAACCCAAGTTCTTCCTCTGTTCCAATTCCAGAAATCCCCATTCCTTCAAAGAAGAAAGCTTTGCTACCAGAAAGGGGCTTCAGCTTGGAAAACCCAAATCCTGATTTTCTCGCAACAGTGGCAGCATTAGGATGGCAGAAATTTGTAGTTCACAGAAAGGAATACATTGCAACTCTGGTGCATGACTTCTACAAAGGAATCGTTGAAAGAACCGATGGAGAACTTTCAAGCACCTCCATTGTTCGCGGTGAAGAAGTCAAATTTGGTGTAAGAGTCATAAATGACTACTTTGGGCTGGGTTACTATGGCAAAGCAGTTGAGGTAAAGCAAAAGACTTACGGAGTGGCGGAGATGACTGAAATCAAAGAAAGAATATGTGTTGAAGGAGCTGTTTGGGAGCGGAGAGGCGACCATGTGAATGAATTCAAAATTTTAAAAAGATACCTTTGTGATGAGGCCAGCACTTGGTTTCATTTCATTAGGCACTGCTTGATACCCACTTCTCACACTCTCTGGGTTGATAAGGAGAGGCTGATTGCTATTGATGCTATTATGTCAAGAGATAAGATTGAGGTGGGTAAGCTCATCAATAGGGAGATAAACAAATGGCAGAACAGAAAGGATGGATACCTATACTTCCCCTGCTTAATCACTGATCTCTGCATGGAGGCCGGAGTGGAGATTGAAGCCACTGAGCTAAGAGAGGAACCCCAAGGGGCATTCTCTACAAAGTTCAAAGCTAGGCAGAGAGCTGCAGATGCTACCACGTCAGTTGATGCACAGACGTTACAACGTCTGGTGGACCAGCAAAACAGCCTAGCCAAGTTTGTCAATGAGCAGTTTGAGTGGCAAAAGAAGGTGAATGCACAGACAACAAAAGGCAAGATGGTGATTGAAGAACCAGTACTTCCAGATTGGATGCAAGAGGAAGATGAAGACAACATACCCTTATCAACAATGAACCTCAGGGCAGTGAAGAAGGAAAAAGTTAAGAAAACAAGAAAACCAGCCACAAAAAGAAAGAGCCCAGCAAAGAAAAAGAAGAAGAAGGTAAGTAGTGAGGAAGAAGAGCTTAAATCAACTGATATGGATAGCATCAGTGAGAGTGATGCAGAGGAATCAAAGAAGGTGAGTAGGGAAATCCTAAGTGATGATGAGGAAGCAACACATTCAGAAGAGAAAGGAAGCTCCAGTGATAAGACTGATATTGAGGCTGACTCTCCACCGACCCAAACGCTCAAAGAACCAGCCAAGCCCACACCTCCATCACCAAAAGCCAAACAACCCCAACCCCCAGCTAAAGAACAATCCACCGATGACCAAAATATCCCCAAATCACCACAGTCTCAACCTCAAGATCAACCCATTTCACAACCAATCCCCACTCAACTTGAACCAATTAAAGAACCTTCACAACCACCCACTCAAGAAGTAACCAGTGGAGACGTGGCAACGTCTGAACCAACTGCTGTTGAAAGTAACCCAGACCCACAACCCATTCCCCCACCCAAAAAGCAAAGATTCAAGACTGTACCCACCCAGAGTCCATTTGGGAAGAAGAAAAGGCGTGAATTAGCTGCTGCAAGTGAAGAAACAAGACATGGTGAAGAAGAAGAACAACTGGCTAATGCTCCTGTAACCAAAAGGCAAAAGTTGCAGGTAAGAAAGAAATCTGAAGCTGCTAAAGACAAGCCAGCAACAGCTACCAGTGCAGCATTTGTTGCTGCTAGTGGTTCAGAGAATGCTCCTGCTGTTGTTACTAAAGAAGAAGCTGCAGACGTTACAACGTCTCAAGAGCCAGAGGTTGAAAAAGCCCAGGGGGACCCCAAAGAGCAGCAGCAGATTAATCCTGCAAAGCTGGAAAAGCAGAAAGCATGGGAGGAAGCAAAGAAAAGAGTTGCTGAGAGCAGTGCAAAGATGCCCCAAGAAACTGAAGTCTCAGTTGATGCTGGTGATGGTGAAGGAGAGAAGAAGAAGAAGGAAAAGAAAAAGAAGACTGTTCAAGCAAGCATCCCGGCCAGACAGAGTGGAAGGCTCAGGTCTGGTGCTCTGAACAAGTAAGTTAGCCCTCTTTTTAGCAGTAGTATAGTTATAGTTTGTAATTTCAGTACAAATAAATAGCTGTCCAGACGTTACAACGTCTAGAAAGTTAGTAGTCAGTAGTTTGTTTTGTTTCTGTTGTGTGTGAGTCCATCAGTGAGCAGTGAGGACACTGCTCATCTTTCTGTTTGGGGGGGAGGATCATTTTTATGTTTTGTATGCATAAAATCAAATGCAAAAATCAGTTTACCTCCCTACTCTAGTAATCATCAAAAATGTTTCTCTTTGGGCTAAAATCTAGGAATGAATGTGTGTGAATTTGTGTGAATAGCTGATGCATGCTTAGATGAATAGAATTGATTACTGCTTCCACACAAACTCTGTTTTGAGGAAAACCTAGTTAGCTAAGGACTATTTGATGCTAAAACGAGTTTTGGTTGACTATGGTGATGGTAAAACTTGATTAAAAACTTAGAGTAGCAATAGAAACTAAGTTTGGGGGTATATCAGGTTGTACTAAGGCTGGGTGCAAAGACTGTAGGATGATGAGTGCATGTGTAGTGTGAGTGCAGCGTTGTAACGTCTACCCGTAACGTTATAACGTATGCCGTGTGTGTTTTCGTGTTGTGTTCTGTGTTATCAAGCGTTGTAGCGTCTCACCTATAAACGTTATAACGTCTACTCCAAAAAGACCAAAAAGAGTGTGTGTTTCAAATAAGTGGAAAAATCCACATGTCTTCTGTGTTGGCTGCAATTTCCCGAAACAAATACTGGGTACCCCAAATATCTCAATCCAAAATTGTCAAATCCAAAGGATCAAAAAGGAGAAAATCACAAAAACTCCAAACCAAAAGTGAAGTGAATCAAATGAAAGTTGCTCAGTAATGAGGGGTTGCAGCCGTCTGTGTATTTTGTGTGTGTGAGTCAGAAAAATAGTTGCACTAATCTAGTCCTAGCACCCAAATTAAGACCCTTTGTCGTGCTTAAAATAACCCTCATGTCTTAGGTGGAAATGTTAGCCTACTCTCTGTTTTGAAAGATGTTATACTCTCACCATATGGAAACCATTCTTTCATAGGCTAGGGTAGCTTCTGAACCTAGCTAGGAACAGAATTGATACAGAGATCACACACTCACTTTGGGCAGTAATGAATCTAGAATGTAATTGTGCATTGGTGCGTGAGTGTGTAGTGAAAGTCTGAAGGAATTAGCCCCTTGAGGAATTTTTTTTGATCAAAATGGATGAACAGGGTGTAAACTGCTGGTGTATTTAATTTCTTGCATCTTTTCATATGTTGTATTTTAATTGCTTGAGGACAAGCAATGGTTTAAGTTTGGGGGTGTGATAACTCATATTTATACTTATTCAAAGATAAATCATGCAAGTTCTCTGGCAATAGTAGGTTGTTTCTATTAAGTTTCTGTTAGTTTATTGCTTTTTAGTTAGAAAGGGGCTAAATTACAAGTTCTAGGCATATTGGTGCCAATTGGCGCCTTTGTGAGCGTTTTGATGCTTCTTGTGTTTGTGCAGTAAATTGAACGTGGCAACGTCCCTCATCACGTCTGAAGAAGGGCAGCAGAGCAAGAAAGAAATATCTTATTTTTGGCGCACAAGAAATGATGGCCAAAGATCTAAAAGTACAGAAGATCTTCTCTCTCCTCAGCGCTGACGCGGCTGACGCACTGTAGCAGTGCGGTGTCATTTCAGATCAGAGTCAACTCGCAAGCAAGCTTGGAAGGTGGGGAATGACATCAGCAAGCATGTGACCCCCTTTTGACCATGGCTATTCTCTCTCTACAAAAGGAAAGGCAAGGGGGCGTCATACGGCATCATCCACGAATCCATCATCATCCACCTTCCTCCATTTTCAGAGATAGTTTTTCTAAAAGAAGTTCTGGACACAGACTTCTTCATTTTAAATTTTCTCAAGCTCCAATTTTTATTTCCATTCGCAACCATTACTGTGAAGCTCAGACGTTGTAACGTCTTTACAGCGTGCATGAAGGAAGGCTATTTAGGCGTATCTTTTGCGTTCAGCCTCCTTTTCTCTATGTACGGTACTTGGATTTTAACTCTTCTTATTTCTGTAAGGATGCTCAGCATGAGCTAAACATTGGTAGTTGGGTTGTTGTTTTGCATGTAATGAACCTCTAGTTTAATGTTATGAAGTATTGATGTTTATGCGTTTTAAATCTTTGCATGTTAATATTTCCAAACTTGTTTTGAACTTGGCCACTTAAAACAAGTAGATTCATAGGTACAGACATGGTCTATGAAAAGAACTCAAAGATTTATGTGAATGAAAAGGTGCACTAAAGACATTTAGGCATTTTTATCTAAATCTAGACATAGAATGGATAATAGTTCATAGGACATTGCTGTGGGTATTTAAAATACAGGAGTAGGCCTACTTAGAACCTAGACATAGGAATTCTAGTACTTGAAGCTCTGACGTTTTGTGACTGAAAAGCACAGCTCTTTTGCAACAGCGTTCAAACGTTATAATATCTATACAACATAGCATTTGTACGTGTTAACGTGTAAACATTATAACGTCTGACTAGAGGAGATTTACTTGCATGCAGCAATCCAACTCATACTTTTCCATATTCACAACCACTTCTTGTTTGCTTGCTTTATTTATGTTACTAGTCTCAATACCAACTTTTAGTGCCGATTTATTACTTATTTCACTTGTGTTTTAAAGGCTTGAACTTTGAAAGTAAATCAATCCTCGTGGGAACGATCTCTTATTTTTATCCACTTTATTACTTGTACGACGTGTATACTTGCACTAACATTGCGACTATAAAACACACGAGCGCAACAAGTTTTTGGCGCCGTTGCCGGGGATTGAATTTAACTTTTATTGCTCAGCAAGAATTAAAACACTAGGTGAAAGAATTCTGCTGTGTTGTTTGTTGTTTTTGTGAGTGAACAGGTAAACGTTACAGCGTATGCTTAGTTCCAGTTCAAGCTCTAGTTCAACTGAACCAGGGAGTGGATCTGAGCCTGAATTCTATCCAGAACCTGAAAGAACCTTCAGGCGACTAAGGAGACAACAAAGGTTAAGAAGGCAGCAACAACACCAGCAATTTCAGCCACCAATCATGTCTGAACATGGCACTGGTGGTAGAAGCTCTAGAGGTGGACGCACTCCAAGAGGAGGAAGGAACTCTGATGCTGGAGGTAGAGAACGTGGTCGTGGACCACAGACTCATACAGAAACATATGTTGATGATGAACACTGGCAGAGACAGCAACTCATCAATGCAGGGCCACAAGACATGGTCAATGACAGAGACAGGCCTATGCGTGATTATGCCGTGCTCAATCCTGCCCATTTACAAACAGGCATTGCAAGACCACCCATTCATACTGGTCACTTTGAATTCAAGCCAATGATGTTCCAAATGCTGCAGACTGCAGGGCAATTTGGGGGTTTCCCTCAAGAAGACCCCTATGCACATCTAAGGCAATTTTTGGATGTGTGTAGCAACTTTGTCATCCCTGGAGTCTCAGAAGATGCCTTCCGATTGAAGCTATAGCTAGAGGGCTAAGTGAACTATGAATTAGTTGAATGAAAAATAGGCCACTGCACACTGACTCTATAAATACAGAACTCCTAATTCCTAATTAATGGCTGGCAGGTAACGGGAAATGAATGGAATGGCATTGGCTTATCCCTCTGGATGGATTAAGATAACTGGCCTCGTCCCAAAGCAAAGGAAGAAAGAGGCTTGCTCACAGAAAATATCCCAGCTGGCAAGGGAAAGATCAGTCCCGTGGTTGTGATTACTTTTTTGGAAAACCCATTCCAATGGGTTACTGGAACGGATGGGACTTTGCCCTCTCCAACTGGACTAGAATAAAGGTATTTCCATATTCTCTTAAGGATAAGGCCAAGAATTGGTTGAACTCCTTAGAGCCAAATTCAATTCACACTTGGGATGAGCTAGATGAGAAATTTCTTGGAAAATACTTCCCTCCCAACAAAAATGCCAAGTTAAGAAATGACATCACTTCCTTCAAACAAAGGGAAGGGGAATCATTGTTTGAGGCTTGGGAGAGATGGAAGGAATTACTAAGAATGTGCCCACACCATGGTATACCCGTGGTTATTCAAATGGAGACTTTCTATAATGGTCTAGATCAGCCTACCAGACTTATACTTGATGCTTCATCCGGTGGTGTCATATTGAACATGTCTTTCTCTGAGGCATGCAGGCTTATTGAAGACATAGCCACTCATAATGCCCATTGGCCTTCTGAAAGATTCACTCCCGGAAAGAAGGCTGGTGTCCATGAGATAAGTGAAGTAACTGCCCTTTCTGCTCAGGTCGCTTCCCTGACCAACATGATTAAAAACTTGAGTACTCCAAACGTGGCAACGTCTGAAAGACAGACTGCTGCAGCTGTTGAACCAACACCATCTGGGGGAGTAGTGTGTGTCTATTGTGAAGGAGGGCATATCTACGAAGAGTGTCCCCATAACCCTCAGCCTGTAAACTTTGTATCCCATAACAAAGGTAACAGTCCTTTCTCCAACTCTTACAATTCAAATTGGAGAAATCACCCAAATTTTGGTTGGAAGAACAACAATTCTTTGAATGCTAGCGATGCTGCTCCTGCAATACCCCCAGGATTTCCCCCTCAACAACAAAAGCAGTATACGCAGAATAACAACAACAGCAATTTGGAAGCCTTGATGAAGACTTTCATAAGCGATTGTAGGGCAACCTTACAGACCCATGAGTCTTCAATCAAAACCTTGGAGAACCAAATTGGGCAGATAGCCTCAGCTCTTACTCAAAGACAGAATGGATCTCTTCCATCCACAACTGAAACACCATCTTATCTAAGTCAAATGGTAAAGATGTGGTGAATGCACAGGTAAATGCTATCTCTTTAAGAAGTGGAACTGAGTATCCTGACCCATCTATGTCTAAGGAACCCGAGGTGCCAGAAGAGGAAAAGGAGAAAAACAGAAGTGGAGAAAAAGAGAAGATTATTTCAGATACTGTGCTACCTAAACCAGACGTTGCAACGTCTAGTTCTGAACCAGGAATCAAGACTGTTCCTAAGCTTGTACCTGAATATCCTCCTCCACCCTACCCTCAAAGACTAAAGAAAGCTCATGAAGACAAGCAATTCAGCAAGTTCATGGAGATGCTCAAACAGCTACACATAAACCTTCCCTTGGTTGAAGCTCTACAACAGATGCCAAACTATGCCAAGTTCCTAAAGGATATCATCACCAAAAGAAGAAGGCTAGGGGAGTTTGAAACTATTGTTTTAACTGAAGAATGTAGCTTAATTATGCAGAATAAACTCCCTAGGAAACTGAAGGATCCTGGCAGTTTTACTATACCATGCTCCATTGGAGATTTTTACCTTGGCAAAGCTTTATGCGACTTGGGGGCAAGTATTAACTTGATGCCCAAGTCCATTTATGAAAAACTTGGTATAGGAACTGCCAGACCTACTTCTTTAAGTCTTACCTTAGCTGATAAAAGTAGAGTTTATCCTGAGGGCATATTAGAAGATGTGTTGATTAAAGTTGACAAATTTGTTTTTCTAGTGGATTTTGTTATTTTAGATTTTGATGCAGATAAGGAAGTTCCTATCATCTTGGGGCGACCATTTCTAGCCACTGGAAGGACACTCATTGATGTGCAGAAACCATAACATCTATATTAGTATAGGCCGATATATCAATATAGCAGCAAAACAATCTTTGTGTTTTCTTAACTGAACTATTTATGTAGACTGCCAAATCCTTTCTCCTTTGTGAATGATTAAACATGTAAACAATAGTGTAAATAACTCATAATAATCCTACACTATTGTTTACATGTTCAATCATTCAAAAAGAAATGCTTGTAACAAAGATTTACTTCATGGTATCAGCTTGGCAGATACTGCACCCTCTCTTTCACACTTGTTTTTTTGCAGATGATGCAATTCTATTTACTAGAGACACTAAGGAAGATGTTTACCAGTTGATTAACATTCTCAATGTCTTCACTGGTGCTTCAGGGCAAAAACTTAATCTCTCAAAGTCAGGGATCATTTGTGGGGCCAGAGTTCTACCTAATTTTAAATCCAAGGTGGCTGCCATGACTAACATTTCTATTTGGGACTCTCCCGCAAGTATCTTGGTATACCTGTTGAATGGGGGGGGGGGGGGGTTCAAAGGTGCAAGGGCTCTCCTGGCTAAAAGATAAAGTTATTAATAAGTTAGAAGGGTGGAAAGGCAACCTCCTTAATGCTGCAGGGAAAGAATTTCTCATTAAGGCAGTTATTCAGGCCATCCCCAGCTACATCATGGCCATCCCGCAACTGCCAAAAACCTTTTGCAATTCTCTCACTGCATGTGTTGCAAGGTTCTGGTGGCAGTCCTCTGGTAAGGCTAGGGGTATCCACTAGAGGAAATTTGAAGACCTATGCTCACCTAAATCCATGGGAGGTCCGGGTTTTAAACAATTTAGCAAGATCAATACTGCACTATTAACTAAACAGGCTTGGAGGCTGATGCTTAACCCTAACTCTGTGTGGGCAAGTACTCTTAAAGGTATCTACTTTCCTAGAGGGGATTTTTGGAATGCTAGCATTGGAAGGAGACCATCTTGGGTGTGGAGGAGTCTGATTCATGGGAGGAACCTTCTTAAAGCTGAAGGAAGATGGAACATTACAAATGGCAGCAGGGTGGGTATCAGTGATGAAAATTGGCTTGCTAATGGGGCTAAGGCTACTATGCTACCAAATGCAGAGGCTACAAGGGTTGAAGACCTATTGGATCACCTTATAACTGGGATTTATCTAAACTCAGATCAAACTTGGTACCTCCTAATGCTATAGCTGCCCTCCAAACCCCAATATCATGGTCTGCTCATACTGATACAATTTATTGGCCCCACTCTTCTGATGGCTCTTATACTGTAATATCAGGTTATAAATCCCTCATCACCTCTAAACCCTCACTCAACACCAACCCCTCATCCTCAAACACCAACCTAACTTCCCTATGGAACCAAATATGGTCATATCACATTCCACCTAAACTGAAGCACTTCCTTTGAAGACTTGGCCACAATTTCCTTACCACTACAGAAGCCCTTCACAGAAAAAGAATTGCCCAAAATCCCCTTTGCCCCATTTGCCAAACAGAACCTGAAACCCTAGAACACCTTTTCCTTCTTTGCCCTTGGACCCAACCACTATGGTTTGGACTCCAATTCACCCCTATCCCTGCTAGAATTGGACTCACTAGTATTCAGAATTGGATTATTGACCTCTGCAATAATCAGTTGCAGAATGCCAAGGAAGATAAAACTAAACTTTTCTATACTTTATGGCATATTTGGAAGTCTAGGAATGACTTGGTCTTTAATGGCAAAAATCCTAATCCTATGAAGACTCTATTCAGAATCCAAACTCAAGTTAATGAGTTCCTGCTAGCCACAAATCCCCCTACCAAAAACTCCACCCTTGTTCCCAACCCTGGGCTTCAACATAAATCCCACCTGTGGAGACCTCCAAGGGCTCCATACATCAAGGTCAACACTGATGTAGCTTTTAAGGAAGCCTTGGGCTTCGGATTTATTGGAATTGTAATAAGGGATGATAGAGGAAATGTTCTCACCACGAGTTCGCGAAGAATCTATGCTCCTTCCACCCTTGTAGCAGAGGCGTTGGCGCTGCATTACTAGCTAGCTCCCTTGATCTCCACCATGTTTTGCTTGAATCAGACAATCAATGTGAGGTGGAGACATGCAGAGGAAACATCAAACGAGGTGAGATCAGTGAAATTGTTAAAGATATCAACCATATTCATAATGATTTTAGCCTCAGTGGAATTACCTGGACAAAACGTGAAGGCAACAAGGTTGCTCACGAGACTGCTCGCTTGGCTTCATCTGATAGGCTTCGCGGCGCCTGGTCTTTATGTCCACTTGATGCGATCCGGAGAGCTTTGGTTGCTGATTCTCAGAAATTATGGAGTTGATTGACGAATTTTTCAATTTCAGCAACTATGCTTGTACTTTGCTGCGTTAGGGTTTTGAGGTTTCTGCATGTAGTGCGAATCTAGCCCTGATCTGATCTCTCTCTCTCTTCCATATTTGGCAATGTTTATTGTGTACTTTTGCTTTTAATTCGCATCGGATCTAGTTGGACCGGGTCATGTGACCCATTGTCAATTTGCTTTCATGTAGCCCGTTTGTTTTTTAGTACTTTAACTTGCTTGAGCCCACAATGTGTGTGGTGCCAGGCCCACTAGCTATTGTTCCAATCAGATGGGTTGTAATGGTTTGGGTCTTTGCCCACTATCAATGAAAATCATTCAACCTTGGACAAAAAAAAACAATAGTGTAAATAGAAATTAAAACAAGGGTTAAAGGTATGTTTCGTCCCTGCAAATATCACAATAATCCAGTTTCGTCCCTGTAAAAAAAAAAGTTTTAAAACAGCCCTTGCAATTACCAAACGCTTCTAGTTTCGTCCCTGCTGTTAACTTTCCATCCAAAAAACTAACAGTTGCCACGTCATCAACCCTTGCCCAAAAAAAAGTTTTAAAACAACCCTTGCAATTACCAAACGCTTCTAGTTTCGTCCCTGCTATTAACTATTCATCATCTTCAACCTCTTGATTGTCTTCTTCAAACCCAAATCCCATCAAATCTCCTTAAAACAACCCTTGCCCAAATCCCATCAAATCTTCTTGTTTGTATTTTTGATTTTATGGTGAGTACTTTCCGTGAAAAATCACACTTCGTAATCTACACTTACTGATAGGATCTTGTGGGCACACTATTTTTCAGATTGAGTTGGATTGTATAATTCATTTATCTATTGTTTTGTTGATTTGTCTGTCGTGCAAAGATAATGCTGGTTGTGTTTGTAGTTCTGGTTGATGCAGAAATTTGTGTTTGTGTCTGTGTGTGGCGTTTGCTTCTTTATTCAATGAGGAAAACTATCTAGATGTTCTAGTAATTGTTTAAGTGGCTACAATATTACATGAACATGAGATGCTTTGTACTTTGACACTTTCTGCTGTTGACCCTTCCTCCTCTACTGTATAGTACTGATGGTTTAGAATTCAATTGAATCAACTTTTAACTACCCAAGTTGGTAATATTTGCTACCCTGAGTAATGAATTAATGAAAGTTCAACTTACAACTATAAATGTTATTTAAAGATTGTAACTTGCTGGTTGCTGCTTTGCAAATTATACATCAGTATATTTAATTTCCTTCAATTTATACATCAGTATTAGCCTATTACGTGTGAGTATCTAATATTTATTCTCACCCTCTACTTTATTCTCACCCTCCATATCCCCTGAATGTACCTGTTTAATTCAATGTGTTGTTGGAATGCAATTTTCCTAACTTTTGGAGAGTGTTTTTGGAATATTTATTGTTATGGGCAAGGGTTGTTTTAAGGAGATTTGATGGGATTTGGGTTTGAAGAAGACAATCAAGAGGTTGAAGATGATGAATAGTTAATAGCAGGGACGAAACTAGAAACGTTTGGTAATTGCAAGGGTTGTTTTAAAACTTTTTTTTTGGGCAAGGGTTGATGACGTGGCAACTGTTAGTTTTTTGGATGGAAAGTTAACAGCAGGGACGAAACTAGAAGCGTTTGGTAATTGCAAGGGCTGTTTTAAAACTTTTTTTTTTACAGGGACGAAACTGGATTATTATGATATTTGCAGGGACGAAACATACCTTTAACCCTTAAAACAAAGATAAAAAATTATAGATCAGAAAATTGAATATTAATGATGGCAGAAGACAAACATATGCAAACTCTTTGGATGGACACCAAAGCTAACTTCTCCTTTGATGCCCTCGAAACATAATTCATCACATTTATTAACAAGTTGTCTCGGCATTCCTTCATACCAATGGTGGTCGGAGTCTCTTTGCGGCATAGCACTAAACAGCCCGGTCGTTTCCTTTGACGGCGTCGTTTCATCTTCTACTTCTTTCTCGCGCTCGGACCCTCACTTTCTCTCCTCTCTCTGGTTCCTTCTGAATGACGCCATAGACTCCACATTCTCCCTCTCCCTCACACAGAGGAAGTAAAAAATACAACGTCGTCGCATCAATACAATGTCGTCGCATATTTGGTGTTGTTATGTGAGGGGCATGAATTGGGTTATATGTTGGAGAAGCGGAGGGGGCTGAAGGGTGAAAAGAAAGCCACCAGAGTTTGTGTGAGAGAAAGCAGAGGAAGGGAAGAACTCTGTAGAGAGTGAAGTTGCTTGAGCCGAGCCAAAGAAAGGAGAGGAAGTTGCTTTAGCAAAAGAAAGGAATATTGAGACTCGTTGAAACCTTCTTATGCAAAACCCTGCTTAGGGAAAAAACATCAAGAAGGAAAAAGAGTACCCTCCCTATAATTTAGTAATAAAAAAGAAAAAAGAGTCAAAAGACATAGGGGGATTAGGATACCCATGAACAAAACAACATTACAACAAAAGAAAATAATAACAATCCTATTAAAAGGAATCTAGTCTAAAGAATGTTGAAATTGGCATGCAAAAACATCACTATAATGACTTTCATCCCAACCAAGTTGGCACCTAAGTCATTAACAATTATTTGCAGCACACCAAAAACAGAAATCCAGAAGGAGATTGAAACCATCTAACAGGAAAACCACAATCCCAAAAAAGAAATCACAGAACCTATAGATTGGCAAACCTAACCTATTTTTGGAGAAATCCTCAGCATGAAGCTAGGAGGAAGGTCCCACCAGACAAAACTACTTGTGTTAGTACCATGTCCAACAAGTTTATCAGCACAAATCTTACCCTCTCTATAAATGTGAGTGCAAACGAAGTTCATTTGTCTCGTCAAATATAAGCAATTATTCCATTTATTTCTAAACTTTCGAGGAACAATTTTTCAATTCTTGAAAGCGGAAACCAACCCTTAGCAGCGCCATCGGTATTGCACTTAATCATATAGGGCGCAAGGGGAATCCAATTAACCTCTTTGATGTTTGCAGAGCTTCTATAATTACAAGTGATATTGAAGGCATTGGTAATCATAAACTCAGCCATAGAGGAATGTCCTCAATTCAAACAACTTCGGAGTTATGGAGAGCAAACTTAGCTAAATGACGAACTGCCACATTACCCCCTCTCATAACGTGCAATAATTGAAAGGTTTTAAATAAATTTGAAAGGTTATTTCACTCATGTAAATTCTGTGCAGAGTAGGATTGAAGACAAGCGATTTGCATTCCTCGTTTAGTCTCAACCTGTATTGAGCACGTCACGTTAAATGCAATGAGTTTATTTATGTAAAAAAGTGAGGTTAATTGGGTATTTTTTTTTTATAATATGTGAGGTTGTGTTACATTTTCTAAGATCAACATTTATACTCAAAGTGATCTTATTGGGTTGAATTCTCTTAATCCTTTACCCAATAAGAGTATTTTTGTAATGTATGCCATAATCTTGGGATGTGACAACTTGTTTACATCTTTTTTGTGAGAAATCAAATTATGTTGCTCATATGTTATTATTTTATACAAAAAAGATCCGTGTATATCTAGTAATACCTAAAAACTACTAAGTTACTAGCCGAGGGAACCCTCAACCGAGGTAAGTATATTCAACTGAGTCTGCATTAGCTGATCTATCCAAAATTCTCAGAAAGCATAAGCCAAAGGGCTAGGAAAGGTCACATATTCTTCATACATGCACCTCCTAAATTCTCATGTCATTTCTACAAGGGGAAATATTGGTAGCCTCGGCAGAATTATGATTGGCTTGATAGGCTTTCTAAGAAGAAGAAAGAGTATATTTTGCCTAGGGTTAAGATGATGAATTATGATCTACTAAGGGTCACTAATATTCTGATGAGATTCAGTCGGTTGTGAGGCCTATTAGGAATGGAAAGATCCTTGCAAAGGGAAGTGAAGAAAGCCACATTGAAGAAAATTATTTTGAAGAACCTCAAGGTGATGCTTAGGCTAAATCCTTTTGCTAAGACTGCTCAGAGGATGACTCTACTTGCTGAAGCTAAATGTCTCAGCCGATGAGTGTCTCAATTGATGAGCTAATAGCCGAGGAGCTAGCAGCTGAAGATTTGGTAGTCGAGAGTGCTTGTGCTAGTGCCATGGAGTTACTTTGAAAGCAAGTGAGCATAGCACGAGGAAAATGCGTTGAAGATTGCAAGTCAAGATGTGGAGCGGTTGAAGGGAACATGGTTAAGCACTTAAAAAAATAGGAAGCATACTTTATTAGGAAACTTCAAAAAAATAGTAGAATTATTTTCTGTACGGAAATTCAAACATATGAAATTGTCTTTTTTGATTAATCTTGATTGAATGATGTAATTCGTAAGAATTTGGATTAGATGCAGTCAAACGCATATGATATTGTTGTATATCGTAAATATTATAAGATTTATATATTTTTCAAATTAGATTTATCTAGAGTGTTATTATGTGGCAGAAACAGCAATTCAATTAGTTACAGTGAGCAACAATTGCCAGCCAAAATGAGCAAGACCACAAGAGGAGTTAGGTAAAGTCAAATCCATATGTAACAAGTAGAAAAAATTGGCCTCAAAACTGAAACCTAAAGAACAAATATGGTTGCTCTTGAAACTCGTTCACATTCAGTTACATCTTCTTACAACAAAAAACGTAAGTTTGTTCTATAGTATCACATACACTCAGCAAAACTGCACTTAATCTGTCAAAGTCTAATTATAAATTAGCCACATACTTTGTCCCTAACATTTAGGTCTTAAAATAGGCCGAAAGTAATTAACAATTTAGAGAAAGTGATTTTATTGATATATATTAGGAAACAACATCCCTATAATCACGGAGTGGTTGATACACTGAACCACTGTTGAATTTGAATATATAATCGTTGTTACATTTTCTTTTCAAAATCCTATTATTCACTTTTGTCTTCAAGGTAACTTTATAAGAAATTGCGCATTAGAGTTTACACAAGCAGCTCGTATTGAACCCAAAATCCCACTTTGGTTGAATACCTGCATTGTTCATAGCTAGCTGAATATGATTTCTTCTGAGAATGAGGTGAATGATTCTTAATTTCTTCTGTTCTCTTTCTATATGGATTATCATTATTTTCATTTGGGTTATGTTAATAACTTCTTCAGTTTGAATTTCTGGATGTCCTACAAATGCATTCCTTTATTTATCATTAATAATTCTGGAAGCATTGGTTTATGTTTGATGGTAATATATTTGATAACAACAGAACAACTAATCCTACTAGGATGCATGTAGCTTGGGGAACACAATCATGTGTTTTCACAAGATTGTCAAAAGTAGTAATATGAAAAAACAAAAAGCCATTTGAAAAGTTGAATAACAATGCTTTTACTTTTACCCTAAGGGATAAGAAGTTGAAAGCTTCCAATTAATGACCAAGGTTAAATCCCAGAAGCGATAGGTAGTTGTCGTGTTGCGATCATTGATATATTATAGAAAATTACTATCAAATACGTCAATGTTGCCTCAATAACAGTCACATTGCGGTCGCAGTGACATCAAAAAAACATAGTTTGTAAGGTCTAGCACCACCGACAAAACCAATGTTATTAAGCTAGACATTTTCTATAATTACCTAGAATTGAACCTAGAATATCCATTTTACGTGTGTGAGAGCTTACTGGTGCTGGTTACCACTTTATCGTATACCATAAAAGACATAAAAAACATGATGTCTTGTTCCAAAAGGTGGTCACGGACTTTGTTTTATAAGAATCTTGAACTGTTGTTACTTTTTGAAGCCTGTTTTTTCACCTGCCAAAAACCTTTAGTATTTAGTTATAACTTATATAGTACCGGTAATACAACTCCTGGCTTCTTAAATATATCATTTCATTGAAGAAACAAGGCAAAAGGATTATGTCTTCAAAGCCTGTAACTTGGTCCACATCTTCTAGTTCTAGCTATAGTTAATCTAAAAAGCATTATTCATTATTGTTTCTAATACCATATGATAGAAATGTATTATATATATTCTGAATTCTCATGAACTATGTTTTATAATGACAGAGCATTGAGGAGATCAAGCACAAGCTTATATGCACAAGGCTTGAACTAATATCAGCAAGAATGGAAGCCAGTGAAGAGATAAAGAAATATGAGGAAACAGTTAATCGCTTATACAAGCTATTAAAGAGAGTTTGTCAAGAAAGAGATGAAGCAAGAGACCAACTTCAATCACTCATAAGAAACTTTCAACCATCTACATCATCAGTAAAGAGCAACACTATATCAGATACATGTTCTAAATCAATAGTACCATTCTCAAATGGTTCATGTGATTTATCCTTATCAAATGAACCAAAACATCAAAACAAAATGAAGAAACATAGTATTAATGATGCTTCAAGAGATAACGGTTCTTCACAAGTGATTGAAAAGCTGGTTTGTGGAAAAGCTTTACCTCAAAAGGGTAAGTTGCTAAAAAGTGTAACAGAAGCTGGACCTTTACTTCATACACTGTTAGTTGAACCTCTTCCACAATGGAAAAATCCTCCTCTTTGTTCTTCCTCTAGGGTTTCACTTTGTAGTGACAATAATCATTTATCTACCAATGTGAAGAAGTCAAATGAGTTTGTTCCAACTTCTTTAAGTTTGGCATTTCCTGGAAATTCTAGTGAACCTTCTCACATGTCTTCTGCATTAGTGAAGAATGAATCAGTGTCATATATGGATATTATGGATTCAAATGGGATGCAGAATCATACAATAGCAGGAAAAAAGAGGAAGTTTTTGTGAAGTTGTTGGATGCTCTTTTAAACTTTTATGTATCATATATAATCAGGGCTTGTTACTTTTAAACTTAAATATGTGTGATAAAGATAATAAGCAACTATGTGTAGAATTTAGCATTGCTAGGTTGTTGCAGTTGTATTGCCTTCTTAAATTTTGACAGATAAATTATATGATGTATATATAGAAGTGAGACTGTTGAATGATATTAGTGATTATTACTATGGTTGGAAATAAAATATAGATGGATGTATTTTCTTAGAATTTTGTTAGTTGTTTTTTTTTCATGTTGAAATTTTGAATAGAAGGGTGCTAATCTTGAATGATTGTGTTGAAGTGTTTTGATTCAAATCTCCTAAAACCAACATAACCACGTACTTGCTAATATTTGTCATGCATAAAAAAGATTGCTCTTTCTTGGAGGATATTTAACATGTCATACAGAAATATGTAAACTAAGACCGTGTTTGAATGAGGCAATTTTTTAGGGTAATATAATTTACTAGGGTAATTCAAATGCTTCAAACCAAATTAACTTGTTTGGATGAAAAATGTGGAATAGAATGGGGCAAAAGTTCCATTATTTGAATATTTAAAAAAGAATGGAATGGAACTTGATGGTATGTATTTCATCTCATTCCTTCACATCCTCTCACTTCTCACCTTTATTTTGTTTCAACAAGCTGGTTGTGCGGTATTTTGCTCCAACATGCATGTTTTGGGCCAAACTCATTTGGACAAAGGCTTAGCAAAAATGACCTAACCACATCCCCAACGGTTCTAACTCCTCTAAGCAAAAATGACCTATTAGTCATTTAAGAAAATTCACTAATTTTTAGTCCTCACATTTTCTCTCGTCAATACCTAATTAAAAAGAAAAAATATCTCTATAATTCTAAGAATTCTGCTTAATTTCTTTTTTATTCTGTTTAATTTTGCACGCTCTTTTTCTTGGTCAACGATGTGGTGATTGATCATTCACGACGAGAAGAGCCCAAACACTATTACATCAAGTACATAATAGCAGCCCACTATTGGGGCGTAGTACATACAGGATTGTTGCAACTCTTAGATAATACTTGAAACACATGAATTGCTCATGACTAAACAAAGTATTTAACTATAACATCTAATCACAAATCGCACCAACTCTAACAATCACAACTACGTGTGTGAAACCAAATGTTAGGTTTATCACCCTTCATTCCGATTAAAACCATATCTGGAGGTTTTGTTGGTGGACGGGAAGTCGACTCTAGTGCAGGCCAAACCTCATGGCTTACTTCATGGACACTCGGGCAAGGCGTTCCTTTTAGAAGCATCTCTCTATTCTAGACCAGTCTTCATCAAATGTGTTAACCCTTTTACCTTGTTTAGTTTGTCCAAACGTGATCCTTGTGTCAAGGGGATATGACTCATATTTCAGCATAATGTGCCAACTACTCTTGCTTTTGTAATCTCCTTGTATTAGTCAAGAGAGGCACAACAACACCAGTAACCTGTAAGCCACCCACCCAAATTTATTGTTGCCTCAACAAGTTAGTCCCTACACGTACAGCGTTAATATGAGTGAAACTGTTGTCGAACACTAATCTCCAATTAGGCAAAATGTTGAGTACCTTGTCAGCATAGACCATTTCTACTATACTGCACACTCCTGTTTAATTCCGTCTTCGGCCACACCTAAGTAAGAAAAAAGGGCCTGACTTTTTCCACATCCCCTCCTACTCACCACACACCCCTAAACCATGCGAAATGACCAAAATACCATTAATGAGACTGGTGCCTCCGTATTTTTTTTTTGAAATTTGTGTTGGTTCGGTTATGCCAACCGAACAGGTTCGGTTATGCCAACCGAACAGGTTCGGCTGCACGATCAGTCGTACCTTATATATTTTGACACACACCCCCTTTTTTGAAATTTACAAGGTTCTGTTGTTCTGTATTTTGTTCGGTAAATGACAACCGAACTGGTTCGGAGACTGGCAACCGAACCAGTTCGGAGATGGGCAACCGAACCATTCTAAAATACAGCTTGAGGAGGTTTCCATGCGAGGGTAATTTTTGAATATTTTTGGTTTTGGGGTGTGTGATGAGTAGAAGGGGTTGTAGGAAAAGCATAGGCCAAAAAAAAAAGCTTGAACCTAAAAAGGCTGTAACATCCCCTAATTGGCTAATCTAATTAAATTAAATTAGCAAAGAAATTAAAGTGATTTTAGTCTTGTATAATTAAGTAAGGCATTGAGTATTTGAACTTGTGTGTTTAAGCCTAAGTTAAAATGTATTAAGTTAGACTTTGTGGCAAAAAGAAGTCATAAGGAGAAGCCAAACAAGCCTAAGGGTGGGATAGTAATTTTCCCCCTTCACAGTCCCACTTGAACCTGCTGGACCCCCTTGTCACAACACACACCAGATTCTGAAAATTCAAAAGAAAGAAAAGAAGAAGAGGAGCTTGAGAGAGAGAGAGAGAGAGAACTCGTGGGAGAAGAAGGAGAGGAGAGGGAACCAAGTTGATGCATGTCACCTTTCTCTTCACCATTGAACTCAGTTTCTCATCCTCTATTCATTGATACAAATTTCGTAATCCAACATTCACCCAACTCAGATTCACCATTTTTATACCTTTGAAGCTCCAAGCTCAAAATGGAGTTTTTGGTGCCCCAAATGGGTTGCATGTCACCATAAAACCAAGATACAACCTTGAGGGAAGTCATCTTGCTGATTTGAATAGTTGGGGAAAGAAGTCAGCAACTCTAAGGGCGAGGATTCGAGGTAGTAGGAGCTGTGTTCTACCGGTTCAGTTTTGGTGTAGCGTGGATTCGAGTCCAGGACCGTTCGCGAGATTTCGGTTTTCGTTGAAGTCAAGTCGTCGTGTTCGTTTGTGATTTTCATCATAATACGGTGAGTTCTATACTCGCTTAGGGATGTCTTTGATGTTGAGTCATTTCAAATTCTGAAACGATATTGTTTAAATCGGCTTTGTGAAAACGTGACGAAAACCGTTTTATCGAAAAATTACTATGTTTATAACCGATTGCTTGATTTGATGATTGAATGAATGGATTGATTGTTTATCGCTTTCACTGGTCTGGAATAATAATTGTTATGTTAGGATATCGGTCGGAACGAAATCGGAATCGAAACGGACTTGGAAAAATGTCACGAAACCGAAAAATTGGCTACTGGCAAGGACGCACGGATCGTGCCTCACAAAGGCACGGGTCGTGCGCCTTGTTCGCAGCAGCCCAGGAAATGAAATTTTTACACAGCACGGATCGTGCGCCCCTGGGCATGAACCGTGCGTGACCTACGCAGATCTACCTTTTAAAATTTTAAGACACGCACGGGTCGTGCGCCCTTGTGGCACGGACCGTGCGTCCTGTAAGATTTTCGAAACTGAAATTTAAGTGATACGCACGGGTCGTGCGCCTCTGGAGCACGGACCGTGCGGATCATTCTGTTACCCTAACTCAAAATCCTTTTTAATCTGTTCCAAACGATTCCGATTCCCTTCCGATTGATTCCCCAATGTTTCCCAAGGATGGAAACACACTTATGTCATGAAATGAAAGGAGTTGAGGAAAATCTCACAAGTTATAAATGTTAAGGAAAACCGCGCTTTAGTAAGACGCGAGTGTACACCCTTAATTCGTAAAGGTCAAGGTAAGGAAATGTTAATTCACGGCAAAATACCTTCCCTCGTGGAAGGATAGACGGTACAGGACTAAATTCAAGACGGCCCATTGCGGGTACATGTATATATATATATATATATATATATATATATATATATATATATAATAAATACAAGAGGATAAGGGTGACGACCCTTAGAGGATTAGCATACTAGGGGAGTGTTGCGCCCGAAAAATCCGGTTTGGGACTTTTCGTTTGACAACGTGGAAAAAGTTTGGAGCCGCCACCAATATTTTAATTTTAAGACAAAAACATTGAAAAAATGTCTTTTAAACAAGGCGGGTGGTCTTTTGAAAGCTAGAGATGTAGGTTCGGGGGTCGGTTAGGTACGGGGAAGGTATTAACACCCCGCACCTCCTTTCTACCGAAAGGGAACCATTAACTTGATGTGTGGTTTGGACAAAAGTTTGAGTTTGAAAGCGGTTTATTCTACTTCTTTTCTTTTCTTTAGGAGTTTGTTTTATTGAAAACGAGGGGGAAAGGGATATTTTTGGTATTTTTGAAAAGCGGAACAAAACAAAGTTTTTTTTTTAAAAAGTGTGCTTGACGGGACAGGACCCCGCTCCTACGTACCCTCACTGGAAGAGGGATCAAAGCTACGTAGTTCTCGGTTTTTGGTTTTGAAAACGGCTTAAGGGGTTTTTCGCAATTGGGTGAGCGTTTGTGAAGACCGAACAACAACGGTTAGAATGGCCTCACTACTAACTCTTTTGAAAATGAAATCATCATTAATGACCTAAACGGCAACGGCGCGATTGGTGTTTAATGACAATCGGTTTATTTTTGAGAAATGAATAAGTTTTCGAAAATAAGATTGAGTTTTTGTGAAGACCGAACAACAACGGTTAGAATGGCCTCACTACTAACAATATCATCATTAACAACCTAATCGGCAACGGCGCGATTGGTGTGTAATGACGATTGATTTATTTTTGTTTTGAAAGTAAAAGTTTCTTTTTGTTTTGAAATGATTTTAAGAAATGGGTTTTAGAAAAGGAGTAAAACATTTCAAGTCAATTCTAAATCCATAACCAAATGCAAATGAATGAATAATACTCAAGCAAACATGAACATATCATTCATTAACCAAGATTAAACATGCCCATACAATCAAAGGATTCAATTATTAAAGATGCAAAACAAAGTTCTCAAAGTAATTGTGTGTGTGCAAGAAGGATTGTATTTACCCTAATGGCTCTATGCTACAACATGCATGTAGACTTACGTCTCCATTAGGAGGTCATACAAGTGGAGAGGAGGTCACACAATCAAGTCAAGACATTTACATGGCATCAAGAACAAGTGAATACAATTGATTGTAAACATAGAGTATTCTAAGTTAAATGATTGAATATGTAAGCAAGGATGCATGATTAGGTAAGCATGTAAGTGCAGGAGTGTACAAGGAATGGATGCATAGCACTTTATTTATGAATGGATGGCATACAAGGATGCATAAGAGGATGCAAGAGATATAAGCATATGAGGATGCATGAGAGTATCACATAAACTAAGTATGAATGAAGATGCATGAATATGAAAATGTTTTGGGTATTTTTGCAAGTTGATAAGTTGTAAAACTTTAAGTAAGAAGTTAGTGAAAAGTAAAGTAAAAATGCATGAAGTAAATGGTAATTATTTAATGAGATGGTAAAGTAAAAATGCATGAGGTAAATGGGAAGTGGTAAAATCTTTTTATGTTTTAGTAAAAAATTAATGAAGTGGTAAAAACCAAAGTAGTAAAATATTTTTATGTTTTGGTAAAAAGTTAATGAATGGTAAAGTAAAATGGTAAAAAGTAAATAAACACTAAAACCAAGTTGAATCATATAGAGCAATCCTCTCACTTTGAGAAAAGTGCACTAGGCACTAGTGAGAATCAACTTGCCTATCATCAACAATTTACAATAAGCAAACTAAGACACAAGAATAAGTGGACACACAAACTAAATTGAGTCATTTCTAGAAATCTTCACCACTTAGGTCAAGGTGCACTAGGCACTAATGGGAATCATATTGCTAGATCATCAACCAACAAAAAAAAAACATCTAACACTAAAATAAAATACTAACAACAAGATTAAACATCATCAAGCAAAGAACAACAACAAAATCAATTTGAAAATGTTTTTAAACATAAGCATGCGAACCCAAAGGGAACATAGATCCACACTTTTATTTAAAAAAACACAAAAGTTAACATAAAGTAACATAGATCCATTTTTGCAAAGGATTCACATGATTAAGCAAAGGATGGCATAAAACTCACATGAACCCTAAGTTTTGTACAAGCATGCGAAATGAACAATGCCATAAACAACTCTTATTTCATGAAATTTAGTGCAAAATGTTTAGAGATGCAAGGGAAATCAATCAAGCACAAGAACAACTCCTTCAAGGCCAAGGACCCATCTCAAACACCCAAGGCTCCCTAAGTCCTTGTCAAAATGTTTGAAATGGATCCTCAAAGCAACAACAACAAGCAATCAAGAAGGAGTTGGGAGTAGTAGAGAGATTATGCAAGAAGAACTAAATATGAGATGCAAAATTTCAAAGCTTACCTCAAAATCACAAAAAAATGAAGAAGGAGATGATATGAACACAAAGATTGCTAGCTCTTAGCAATTTGATGATGCAACCTTGAAGAGAATGGAAGGAATGATGATGATCTAACAAGAAATGGAAGATTTGATGGTGAAAAATTGAAGAAAATATATGGAAGAGAGGGGAAGAGGCTACGGTTTTGGGGTGAGGAAGGAGAGGGAGAGGAGGTGTTTTTGGTGTGCTAGGGTTTTAGTGTAGGAGAATGAGAGGCCAAAGGATCCTTAGGTGTGGGAATGAGGGAGTATTTATAGAGTTATTTTAGGTTTAGGGGCAATTGAGTCATTGGTCTTACTAAGTGCTCTAGGATTGAACTTTGATTTTGAATGGAGGGTTGAGATCACTTATCACAAGGATTGAGGGTGGAGAGAAAACACAAAATGGAGAGTATGGGAGAGGGAGAGGTGTCGCATGGAGAGAGAATAAAAGAAAAAAAATGAACTTTTATTTATTTTGGGAATGGAATTCTCATGTGTGGTAGGGTTAGGGGTATTATTGAGATGGATTGTTCTCAAAGAGGAAAATTTGTGTTTTCTTATGAAGAGGTTAGTGTAAGTGAGTGAGGTAATTTACCAAAGAGGGCATGAATCTTCATGAGAGTGAGTGAGAATTGGTGATATGCACCAAATGAGAAGGTTTAAGGATGGTACAAGGCATATTCCTTCAAGATAAGGAATAATAGTACAATAGAAGAGTGTGGAAGAATTTTGTGAGAGGGAGAGAGAGAGAGGGGGTTTCGAAATTGTGAGGGGGAGAGAGAGAGAGAGAGAATTTCGAAATTGTGGGGGGGAGAGAGAGAGAGAGAGGAAAAAAATACTTGTTTTTGGTCTTTTGTCTTATTGAGGACACTCCTTTTTTTTGAGTTTTTGAATTTTGGGCATGGAAGTGAAGGTGCACCTATTAAAAAGTGTCACATTTTTTTGGGCACCATAAAATATCCTTCTAATCATTCATGACAATAAAAATTGTAATTTAATAATTGAGGAATATTTAATGGTCCTTTTTTATTTTTCTATGCACTAAAAATGGAAAAATACATTTTTAATTATTTTTGACTAGGGTTTTCTTTCTAAAAAATTGTACAAAAATTATTCTTGATAGAATAAAAATGTACTTTTTGTGGATGTGCATTTTTGGCGAGAAAATCATCTTTTTGCGAAAAATGACCAAAATGTCCTTTTTGACCCTAAAACCCTAATTTGCCTAAAAAGTGCATTCCAACCCTAAAAATGATTTTAAAGACCTTGGAATGACTTCTAGGACCCAAAATGCAATGCATGATGCTTTTCATTCTTCAATTTATTTATTTTTTGTGGAAAATTAGGGTTTTGACCTAAGCCGGACAAAATTAGGGTATGACAGGGAGGGGAAGTCATGAGCCCCAAAACCTAGACTCAAGAGGTTTCGCCCACTAGAAATAGCGGGATGGGTTCACCGAAGCCAAGAAGTGCCTATAAAATAGGTAGGCTGAGGTGTTATGCTAAAATCATGGAACAAAATATGATATTCTTCATGTGTCGCTTAGGAGGGCCATGAGCATAAAGGTTACAAGGACTTATATATTTCCACGTGGTTGCTTTTTAGGGCCACGAGTTCAAAGCAAAGCATAATGAACCGCTAGAGTTAGTAAGGGGTCTCGATAGGACTCACTGAGATAATGTTTATCTCACCCTTCATATTTGTGGTTTTTACAGAGAAAGAGGGGAAAGCAAAGGCGACAAAGCACGGTTAGCCGGTGCGACTCATGGAACTATGGGAAATTGGATTTCCTGTTTAGCCCTTTGTATTTTTATTTAGTTATGTCACCGATTGTATGACTTTCATTGTTGAAGTTGTAAAATCGTTTCTGCTACTTTGTGTTTTGAGTGTTGGACACCAGGATTATATACAAGTCTTAAGTTTTGAAACTTAAGCATTTTCAGGAAGTTTATGAGGTTCAGAGAACCATTTGATATGTATTATCGAAAGTTTAGTTGTGTTCAATATTTCAATAACAGGAAGTTACTCTGATGTATGCCATTTAGTGCATTTCGGTAGTTCTATATGTTAGAATTTATCGGGGTGTTACAAAGGCCCACTAAGAAAGATAAAAGCCCAATACAAAAACGATCTAGGGTGAAATTTTTGTACCCTCACATCTAGACCCCATACTCCCACATTTTAGCTAAACTTCCCATTTCTCCCTTTAGAAAATGAATTTCGGATGGATTTATGTTTAAACATAAATCCAATTTTTTTTTTGATAGGCAATGTTAGTGGGGGTGGGGGAAATGTTAGTTTTCGGGGGTTGAACCCGGGACCTCCTTCTTGCACTCTTTTTGGTGCACTCATTCGGTATCCCTTAGGTCGCCAACTGAGCTACCTACTTGGGATCGTAAATCCAGAATTTAATTTAAATATTAGTTATATATTTTAACAACAGTTGTTTGAGTAAGCGCTATAAAAGAGTAGATTTCGGATTTAAATGTTATAAACATAATTTCGAGTGTGCTACTCTTTAAATAAGTGCTATTAAAGAATATAACTAAAATACATTCCAGATTTATGTATTACAAACATAG
Organism: Astragalus membranaceus; assembly: GCA_039519185.1. Classification (NCBI taxonomy): domain Eukaryota; kingdom Viridiplantae; phylum Streptophyta; class Magnoliopsida; order Fabales; family Fabaceae; genus Astragalus; species Astragalus membranaceus. The sequence continues at coordinate 153,726,092 of CM076854.1, forward strand.
TTCCGGAATATATATTTAACTCCGGTTCCATTTAAAAAAAATATAAATCCTGAATTAAATATATATTCCAGAATTATGTTTGTAGTAATCATTTAATCATCAATAATCTTTTTTTATAAGTCACAATTTCATCCAAATGAATTCTCCACCTTAAGTTTCCTTAGACTCCAACTCATTATCAAAACTATGCACAAACTTAAACACTATTCACTGTTTGCATATAAATTATGAACTAAATAAGGATAATCACTTTTTTCTTTTATAAAAATAATCATATTTAGAGGTTTTTCATCTATTTGTTACAGCTTTTTACAAAAATGAGAATCAAATGATAACCTATTTTGAGTAGCTTCTCATAAGAATCATTTTTGTTAAATAATGTTTTTTTATTTAAAAAAAGGTGATTTTCATTACGCTACACAAACACAAAACAATTTCTCATTTTTTGAAAACCTCTCCAAACTAATCTCTATATTAGGCCCGTTTGTTATGGATTAAAAAAATAAATGATTTCGTGTTTGTTATGGATAAATTAAAAATTGGTTTTTAGAGATTTTTAAGAAAATGAGAAGTTGTTCCGTGTTTGTGTAACATACTAAAAATTACTTATTTTAAAAAAATAATTATTTACAAAAAAAAAAAGTATGAGAAGCTACTCAAAATAGATTATCATTTGAAGCAGTTTTTAGATGATTTTTAGATTCTCATTTTTTTCGAAAAGCTGTAACAAACAGATGGAAACCTGCTAAAATAAATTATTTAAAAAGTGATTATTTTTCAAAATAAGCTGTAACAAATAAGCTCTTATTTAACAATAAAATCACTTGTTTTTTAATCCGTAACAAACGGGCATTTAGAGACTCATATTTAATAAAAGATCATAAATCAAAACAATCAAATATATATGTATGTTTTCATACCCATTGTATTAATTATACGGTGAAAAATAATTTTAATCCCATAAAAATAAAATAAAACAATAAGCTAGGATATATTTTCAAAATCACCCGACTTTAAATTTTTTTTTTTAATAGTGTTATTTGTGACATATATATGCTCAGACTATCCGTGTTTTCCTCTGTGTGCCTTTCATACCATTTTCCTTCGTAACAAATAGCGGCACTCTTTTAGTAATTATACACACAAAAGCAATTTTGATCCAAACAACAATAATTGATAAATATCTCTTTTTTTCCTTCATGAAAGTGATATCTCTATCCATAATTTTAATTTAGATAATTTATATTTAGTATTGTACGTTATGCTAATTTAGTTTACATTTTAGGCTTAATTGCAATTTTGGTCATCCTATTTTATATGATTCCCTATGAGAGGTTTTAGAAGGGGATTCTATGTTACCTTTGAATTAAGAGGAAAAGATTGTGAGATTCCCAAATATGAGTATTGGTAGCTTGCTCCTCTTCTTCCACTAAAAGTTAAAACCCTAACCTTTTTATCTTCTTTTCTTCACCTTCTTTTCCCTTGGAGTTGCTCCTTTCTCTCAAGCTTCCTTACTTTTTCTTCTTTCTCTTCTCTCTCGGTTACTCTCCCTTCCTCACCCTTCTTTTTCCTTTTTCTTCTCACGGTTCCCTTTCTTTCTTTCTTTCTTTCTTTTTGTTCCTTTTCCGTTCCTTCTTTTTATTTCTAGCCCCTTCTTCCCTTTTTTTAGCGTGAACAAATAAGAGAATAAGTGAGTGAGGGTGCTAGGGTGGGTGATAACTCTATTTTATATAGAGTTATTTATGCATCTAAACCTAAATAATTACCTAAACTCAAGTACAATATGTGTTAAATATAATTGTATGAATAAAATAACAACATTTAAGGTTTTTAAGAAGGGTCACACTCATGGCTTAGCATCTTGTATATATATATATATATATATATATATATATATATATATATATATATATATTGGTATGTTTGATGTGTTTGTTTAGTGCACCTACAGTTGATGCACCTGCACTAGGAAACAACAGTGCACCTGCACTTAATGCTCCTGCACTGAAAACAGATTACAAATGCAAGAAGCACCATAGATCATACCAATGCACCAGCACTTCATTGATGGCATCATGCTTAGTCATGGATCACATGGGGCACATGAAACTTGCAAATTTCGGCGCCTACCATAGAAGTTAGCTTTGAAGAGTCACTCACCTAGGGACACTTAGTCATCCATTATTGGACCTCCATTTATGTTTGAGTGTGAGATTCAATTTGCTGTTTGAAGTTCAGAAACATAACCCTAATTAACTCCTCGAGTTAACTTAATCTCCAAGGAAGTCTCACTTTTTTAAGGCTATAAAAGGACCCTCACTTCTCATTTGAAATCACACCTCAAGATATCAACAAGATATCCTTAGAATTAGTTTTAGATAGTTTTTAAGTTTTCAGGAAGGTAAGGAAGGAACTGACAACTTCTTTCTTCACTTCCACGTAGTGCTAGCTAAGTGCAGGGAATCAGTGCACCTGCATTGCTTGGGAATTCACGCAAAGGAACTCCAACTTGTGTAACCTTTACCTTGTTACTTTCTTTTATGATTTCAAGTATATAAACATGTCCTATTCAGTTTATATATGTCTTGCAATGTCTAACATGAGCTAAATTTCTTTAGTTGAGATGTTCTAACCTTATAATGATCTTTTAAGTAAGTTGTTGTGTTTTTATATGATGTATGCATTTTAGTTCTTGTGCAACACTTCTTTCAACACTTGTTTTAAGGTTGATCGCTTGAAATAAGTAGATTTGTAAAAGCAGACATGGTTTACAATTAAGAACTCAAGAACTAATAAGGGTGAGTGTTTTAATAAAGTCTTTGTTAACTTGTTTAATAAATAAACCTTTGTTAATTCCATGTTAAGTCATAGACATAGGATAACATAGTCCTTAGGGTGATTCAGTGGGTACTTAAGATGTAGGAGTGAACTTATTTAGCATGCATAGACATAGGAAGCTTGCAATGAAACTCTGAAGATAGTGACTGAAAAGCACATACTGATGCAACTACATCCAGTGTACCTACACCACTTAAATGCACAAAACTCTTGAAAGTGACTTATTTGGTAAAGACATCTCAACTCTCATTCTCAACTGATTTCCTTTACATTTTATTACTTATTTGCATTCTGTTTACTTATCACCATCATCCCAATTTGTGAGTAGTATAGTTCACACTAATTTATACACTTTTAAGCTACAAGAGTTAATCCAATCCCTGTGGGTTCGATCTTTTATACTACTTGTTTGTGACTGTGTATACTTGCACACTTTTTTAGCCACCAAGTTTTTGGCGCCGTTGCCGGGGATTGCCATTAATTTTTGTTGTTTAGATTTATAAATTAGTGTTTTATTATTCTGGTAGTTTGTTTCTTAGTGCAGGTGCACATGATAATCATCAAAATATGCAAGCAAGTATAGCAAGACCTCATATTGATGCTGTGTATTTTGAATTTAAACCCATGATGTTCCAAATACTACCAACAATTGGTCAATTTGATGGATCTCCCCATGAGGATCCCCATGAGCATTTAAAACAGTTTTTACAAATATGTAGTAACTTTATCATTCCCGGTGTTAGTGAAGATGCATTTAGACTTAATCTATTTTCATATTCTTTGAAAGATAAGGCTAAATCTTGGTTGAATTCATTAGAGCCTAATTTTATTCATTCATGGAATGAAATGGCTGAAAAATTTTTAGCAAAATATTTTCCACCCATCAAAAATGCCAGAATGAGAAATGATATTACATCTTTTAGACAAAAAGAATTTGAATCATTGTTTGAAGCATGTGAAAGATGGAAAGAGCTTTTAAGAAAATGTCCACATCATGGTCTGCCTGACATTATTCAAATGGAAACTTTTTATAATGGTTTAGAATCCCAAACCAGAATAATACTTGATGCATCATCTGGGGGTGTGTTATTGAACCTGTCTTATAATGAAGCATGTGAATTGATTGATAGAAATGCAACAAATAGTTCTAGTTGGCCTACTGAGAGGGTGAGTGCCCAAAAGAGACCATTAGGGGTACATGAAATTAGTGAAGTATCAGCCCTATCCGCTCAAGTAGCCTCACTAACAAACATGTTTAAAAACTTCACTTCAACCAGTGCACCTGCACCTGGTGCAGCTGCACCAACCGAAAACACTGCAGCAGCCATAGAACAAGCCCCCCAGGGTCTACAAGTTGTGTGTATTGTGGAGGAGGTCACTTGTATGAGGAATGTCCTAGCAACCCTGTCTCTGTCAATTTTGTAGGATACAATGGGAATAATAACCTTACTCTAACACCTATAACCCTGGCTGGAGGAACCGCCCAAATTTTAGATGGAACAATACTAGTGCACCTGCACCTAATGCATCTGCACCAGTCACACCACAAGGATTCCAATCTCAGAACTACCAAAGACAACAACCACCTGCCAATGATGACTCCTTAGAAGCCTTGCTCAAATCATTCATTAGTGAAACTAGAACAGCTAGGCAAGCACAAGATGCATCTATAAAGAATTTGGAGAATCAAGTGGGACAATTAGCAACAGCTCTGTATCAAAGACCAACAGGTGCACTACCATCAAATACAGAAGCTACCACATCCCACAGGCTAGGTAAGGAACAGATGAAGGCCATTTCTCTTAGAAATGGAAAGGATCTTGCAGAACCTTATGAGATTGAAGGTGAAGGTAAGGTAAAAAATGAAAAAAAATAAAAACAGAAAAGAAAAAAGTTTGCAAGATGCAGAAGCACCTCATGCACCTGCATCTCAAGAAGTTAAAATGCCAAGGTTAGTTCCTGAATACCCTCCTCCTGCTTATCCTCAAAGATTAAAAAAGGCACATGAGGAGAAGCAACTCAGTAAGTTTCTTGAAATTTTAAAACAATTACACATCAATGTTCCCTTAGTTGAAGCACTTCAACAAATGCCAAATTATGCAAAATTCATGAAAGAAGTGCTTTCAAAAAGAAAAAGATTAGGGGATTTTGAAACAGTTGCTATGTCCAAATAATGTAGTTTAATTTTTCAAAACAAAATTCCAAGGAAATTGAAGGATCCTGGCAGTTTTACAATTCCATTTTCAATTGGAACATTATACACTGGTCGTGCATTATGTGATTTAGGTGCAAGTATCAACTTGATGCCTAAATCCATATTTACACAACTTGGAATTGGAAATGCCAGGCCTACAACTGTGACACTTCAATTAGCAGATAAATCAATAGCATATCCTGAAGGAATTATAGAAGATATTTTGGTTAAAGTTGAAAAATTTGTGCTTCCTGCAGATTTTGTTATTCTTGATTTTGATGCATATAAAGAAGTGCCAATTATCCTTGGAAGACCATTCTTAGCAACTGGAAAGACACTCGTTGATCTGCAGAAAGGAGAACTGACCATGAGGGTCAATGATCAAGAGGTGAAGTTCAAAGTTATGAATGCTCTAAAGTATCCTAATGAGGATGCTAAGGAGTGTTCATTTGTAGACTCTCTAGATCAAGTAGTGCAGAAGCAATTCCACAAGCATCATGACCACTTGGTGAATGCTCTAGCATTGACAGAAAAAGAAAAGCTTGTGGAAGAAGATGGGTTAATGGAGTTGGAAGACTCAAGCATCAAAAGAAATGTCCTAGCAACTAAAAGTTTTAAGGAGAGTGAAGGAGGAAAAAATGAATCAGAAGAAGAAGAGAATGTTAAAGAGATTGAGCCTGAACCATGCCCTACACAAGCCCTCAACAAACAACCAACTCTCTCACCCCAATCCCCACCTCACAAAAATCCAACTCCAAAATCTTCTCCCAAATCACCCACCACCACACCAACCAAAACACCACCCAACCAGCCTATATTGACACCCTCATCACCAAAATTCACCAAAGAAATTCAAGGCACTGCTGAAATCCACCAACCAGAACCCATCCAGCCACCACCTCAACCAGAACCACAAGTTGAAGTGAACCTTGTTGTAGCATCTGTTGCTACAGCATCTGCTAAACAAGTGAATGCTGCAGCAACTGCTACAGTAATCAATAATGTCCAAAGACAAGAGCTAAATAAAGGGAGACAATTTCTTTTGCCCAACTCAAAGTTTAAAGTACTCCCTGAAAAGCTCAAATCTAAACAGTCAGGACCATTTAAATTGGTGAGAGTGTATCCTAATGGGGAAGTGGAATTGTTTGATGAAGCCACTGGTTTCACATTCAAAGTCAATGGGAAAAGGGTGAAGCAGTATTATGGAGCACATGTGGTGAGGGACAAAGGCACCACTCATTTCCAAAATCTCTAAATCAAGGAGATAGTCAGGCTGAAAGACTCCTAAATCAAGCGCTTATGGGAGGCAACCCATGATTTTGAACTATTAATTATGTCATTTTTTCAATTTTATGTTTTTAGAATGTTTTGCAACAGGTGAAGGAATTCCTATTGCAGCTGCAACCAGTGCACTTGCATTGCTCAAATATCCAATGCTCTTGCATCAACTCAACATCACACTTGGATGAAAAATTTTAACTGCCAGCGCATCAAGACCTGATGTAGCCGCATCCAAAGCTGAGGGCCACAAGAAGAAGAAACAGAAAATCAAGCATGCACTAGTGAGGTCCAGTTCAAGGCTCAGGAGTGAGGTAACAAAACAGTAAAACTTTTGAATGTTGTTATATTTTGCTTTTAGTACTTAGTATATTATGCACTATCCTCTATGTACTAACCCCTCTCCGCATTTTTGAACAAATATTTTGAACTCAACTTAGCAGTGAGGACACTGCTCAACTTTAAGTTGGGGGGAGCAGTCTATGTTTATGCAGTTATATATATATATATATGTTTGCATTATATATGTGTGTCTGTTTTTAGATATGTGTTTAGCTATGTGTGATAGCTTTTATTAACTATCTATTAGTATTAGATGTACTTAACAAAGTAGTTTGATATGCATAGAACTGTTTTCAAAAAAGTGGCAACTCTTTTTCTCAAACAGTAGGTGCATAAATACTATTTTTAGGTGCATCAATTCTGTTTTTAAGTTGAAAGTAGGATTTGATGATTTTGAAGCATGATCAGCTTAGAAGAAAAGAAAAGAAGCCTTGTTTTCCCCAAATGATCAATTTTATTATTACTTTGACACATCAAAGCTGAGTTTTGAAAAGAGCCTTGCTATTTGAAAAACTATCCGATGCAAGAGGAATTTTTAGAAAACCAAGGTCAAAATCAAATTTTTACTAAAAATATAGAAGAGCATAAGGAATTATGTTTGGGGGAGTTTCCATGAATACTAATTTCGGATGGACTTATGTTTAAACATAAATCCAGAATTTTTTTTTGAAAGGCAATGTTAGTGGGGTGGGGGAAATGTTAGTTTCTGCGGGTTGAACCCGGGACCTCCTTCTTGCACTCTTTTTGGTGCACTCCTTCGGTATCCCTTAGCTCACCAACTGAGCTACCTACTTGGGATCATAAATCCAGAATTCAGAATTATGTTTGTAGTAATCATTTAATCATCACTAATCTTTTTTTATAAGTCACAATTTCATCCAAAAGAATTCTCCACCTAAAATTTCCTTAGACTACAACTCATTATCAAAATTAAGCACAAACTTAAACACTATTCACTATTTTCATATAATTTATGAACTAAATAAGGATAATCACTTTTTTCTTTTATAAAAATAATCATTTTTAGAGGTTTTTCATCTATTTGTTTCAGCTTTTTACAAAAATGAGTATCAAAATATAACTTCAAAAACCACTTCAAATGATAACGTGTTTTGAGTAACTTCTCATAAGAATCATTTTTGTTAAATAATGTTTTTTTTAAAAACGGTGATTTTCATTACGTTACACAAACACAAAATAACTTCTCATTTTTTGAAAACCTCTACAAACTAATCTCTATATTAGGCCCGTTTGTTATGGATTAAAAAAATAAATGATTTCGTGTTTGTTATGGATAAATTAAAAATTGGTTTTTAGAGATTTTTAAGAAAATGAGAAATTGTTCCGTGTTTGTGTAACATACTGAAAATTACTTATTTTAAAAAAATAATTATTTACAAAAAAAAAAATTATGAGAAACTACTCAAAATAGATTCTCATTTGAAGCAGTTTTTAGATGATTTTTAGATTCTCATTTTTTTCGAAAAGCTGTAACAAACAGATGGAAAACTTCTAAAATAAATTATTTAAAAAAGTGATTATTTTTCAAAATAAGCTGTAACAAATATTTAACAATAAAATCACTTGTTTTTTAATCCGTAACAAACGGGCCCTTTAGAGACTCTCATATTTAATAAAAGTACATAAATCAAAACAATCAAAGATATATGTATGTTTTCATACCCGTTGTATTAATTATACGGTGAAAAATAATTTTAATCCCATAAAAATAAAATAAAACAATAAGCTAGGATATATTTTCAAAATCACCCGACTTTAAATTCTTTTTTTAATAGTGTTATTTGTGACATATATATGCTCAGACTAAACGTGTTTTCCTCTGTGTGCCTTTCATACCATTTTCCTTCGTTACAAATAGCGTCACTCTTTTAGTAATTATACACACAAAAGCAATTTTGATCCAAACAACAATAATTGATAAATATCTCTTTTTTTCCTTCATGAAAGTGATATCTCTATCCATAATTTTAATTTAGATAATTTATATTTAGTATTGTTATGCTAATTTAGTTTACATTTTAGGCTTAATTGCAATTTTGATCCTCCTATTTTATATGATTCCCTATGAGAGGTTTTAGAAGGGGATTCTATGTTACCTTTGAATTAAGAGGAAAAGATTGTGAAATTCCCAAATATGAGTATTGGTAGCTTGCTCCTCTTCTTCCTCTTCATCTTCTTCCACTAAAAGTTAAAACCCTAACCTTTTTATCTTCTTTTCTTCACCTTCTTTTCCCTTGGAGTCGCTCCTTTCTCTCAAGCTTCCTTACTTTTTCTTCTTTCTCTTCTCTCTCGGTTACTCTCCCTTCCTCACCCTTCTTTTTCCTTTTTCTTCTCACGGTTCCCTTTCTTTCTTTCTTTCTTTCTTTTCCGTTCCTTCTTTTTATTTCTAGCTCCTTCTTCCCTTCTTCTCAGCGTGAACAAGAGAATAAGAGAATAAGTGAGTGAGGGTGCTAGGGTGGGTTGTGAGCAAGTGTCGTGTATGGTGAGGTGTAAGATAAGATTTATTAAAATATTACTAAATGACCCTTTATTTATTCCAATGTACTCTTTCGTCCTAACAAGAACCTCAAATAATATTAGTCAACTAAATACTACTCATATTTTCTTAATACTTGGATAATATTGCTATTTAACCTCTAAGATTCAAATTTGTTTTAAACTACCTAATTAAAGGAAATTTGGGATGTCACACTTTTGATCTAGAAACCCGGTTAAGATGTTCTCATATGCGTTGAAAAGTTAATTGGAAGACCTCTATAAGTGAATTCTAATAAGTTTTAATTGTGAATTTAATTCAATTATTTCTTGTTATAATTGGTTTTCTGAATGTGACTAGCTTTGAGAGAAAATATATCTATATTATTATACTACAAATTGATTAATGAATTGTTAGGGTGTACTTAGATTAGATTGAGAAGTCATGAACCCCAAGCCTTTGTCCCGCTCGTACCTCCTTCTAGGGGAGATACACTACAAGAAAATCGACGATTTCCGACGGCGATTTCCGTCGCAAATGCAGCAATTCTCGTCGCAAATTGATGTTTCCGACGAACTTTCCGACGGACAAAAATCCGTCGCAAAATCGCTCGTCGCAAATCGTTTCCGACGGATTATTTCGTCGCAAATGTCTCCGTCGCAAAGTCGTCAGAAATCCGTCGCAAATATCCGTGGCAAAGTCGTCGCAAACTCTGACACATTTTCGTCGCAAATCCGTCGGAAATTTTAAAAAAAATAAAAAAAAATTAATTATACATCCAAAATACTATTTAATAGTTATATCTATACATACTAATCAGTACTAATACATACTATTTAATAATTATATCCATACCCCTTTACCTTTACATTACGTAATGGTCAAAAACACTAGTATCCACAACACAAACTTTTGTTGTCATTAAAACTTGAAGATAAACAATTCATACAAATTTTGATTGTTTTTTTTCATTGTCAACAATACTAGCTACACATTTTGTAACATACTCTATTCAACATAGTCCATGGGTAGAATGAATGAGAGCTCACTAATTTATATGGGTGTCATTCAGTAGTTGATTGCACCTACTCCTAAACCTTACTAAAAAAAGTTATTAAATTTTTCATTACAGGAAAAATCCTTAGTTACATGTATGGTACCATCCTTAGTGTTTCTTATTGCTGAGAGAGGTAAAGAGAATATGAGAGAGTATGGTATCATCCTTAGTCCTGTCAAAAACCTTGTAAAGACATTTATTTGAATGTTAATTTTATAACTCCTCTTTGAGAGAAAAAATAATAATAGTCGTCTTATGAATGAGACTATAGCTAGAGTCTGACTGATATACGAAGCCCGTCATAGCTCAGTTGTGCATCAAGGCCCTCAGACTCCAATAGTTTTGTAAGGTAGCCATTCACTTCTTCATGATCCATCAGATGCATCATATATACCTTCAAATTGCAAGCAATGGAACAACAAAAACTACATTTCTGACATTTTCATTGATGGAAAATGTAACAGTGACCGACCCCATTAATTTTATTTTTTACTACAAATGAATTTATGGAGAGATTCTATCATAATTCCAATATGTTTGATCAATGAACTTAAGTAGAATGTAGCATCAAGAAAAGCAAAGGCAGGAAACTAGAGGAAGATTATGAGAGAAAAAATAATGATAGCTTCCCTCACCTTTTAATCCTTCTTAACTTTTAACTACAATTCACCGGCGATTACTGTGATAGAAAAATCTGAGAGCACTGTGATAGAAAAATCTGCAACATTTATAAGAAAATTGTTATCAGCACCCAAATGAATCATGCACATACAAAAACAAATCATATATGTTCTTGCCTTGAACCTATCTTATGTAGATCCCATCACTAAGTTATGAAAATTTCAATATCTCCATATTTCGGAACATGACTATATTTCCTAACACAATATATTTCATGACTAGTTTAAAGTCCTGCAAATGAAAGCAACAAAAAGTCAAATGGATAACTGACTGCATATAATCAAAAACTTAAAGAGAAAGAAAATACAAAAAAATAGGTAAATGGTTATAATATATACTGCTTTATAATTCATCAAATTAAAAGAATGCTGGGACAGTAAAAGATAGAAGGAAGGAAGTGCAACAATAACATGTTATTGGTAACAAGAATATGATCATAAAGACTCATCACTGCCGAATGCTTAAAAGGACCCTAATTATTCAAGCAATAGTAGCAATAATGTAAGCTGAGAAATGAAACTGATATGTAGAAGATTTACTTAAATATTCTATCAAATGAAATGAAATTCGAGTTCCCCAAATTACTCATAACAAGCAGAGTTTTAATGAGACATCAAACAGTTAAGCTTACTAATATTTGCAAACTCATCATTAAGACCACTATAGATATCTCTTAGTAACATCCCAAGACCAAACAAATAACAATTATATATATATATATATATATATATATATATCTGTGTGTGTGTGTGTGTGTGTGTGTGAGAGAGAGAGAGAGAATTGAGAAGGAAACAGAACTTGCCTTGCTTTTGCATCACTAAAAACTGGTTCATATGGTGCAGATGTCTTATCCTGTGCAGATCAACAAGTAATATGTAATCCATGATGTAACATCCCTAATTTTTAAAGACTCGTACTATGATGCCTACGACCGAGTAATTATTTGTGGGAATAATTGGTCGTGCCTCGGGGATTAATAGTCGAGGAAAAGTCCAAAGAAATCCTACTCTACATTTAATTGTGGCTTAGTCATAATTTAAATGAACAATTCCGCTGAAGGGTAAAATCGTCATTTCACCTTACATCGAAGACGTATCAATTGAGTGAGCAGTTAGTCTCGACTGGAATGAGGATTTGTCGAGAAACCTATGCCGAGCGGAAAGCCATAAGATTATTGGGGTTTTAGCCTCAAAACCAAGACTTAATGGGCCAAGGGCATTTTGGTCATTTCTATAGATTTCGAATTGTCAAAGTTAGTAAAAGGCTATAACAAAAATGGTTATTTAGACCGAGTAATTTAGCTAATCTAAATGTCTAATGATAGGTGGATGGACATTGGAGATTAGTTGTTTGATATAGGTGGATGGACATTGGAGATTAGTTGTTTGATTTGGAATTGAAAGTTTAAGTAAAATTCGAATTAAGGGCATTTTGGTAATTTGGCCTCATTAAACTTTCCCCTCAGCTGGTCAAAACCTCCACCACTTCTGTTTCCTTTCATTTGCTGATCAGTTCCAGAAGTTTAGAAAACTAAAACAGAAAAGGAGAGGAGAGGGAGAGGGGCGCGATGGAGGAGAAAGAAGGAGAAGGGGGATTCTCCAAAATGTTTTGCATGTAAGTGCTCTCACTTCCATTCTACTCAGATTTCGATTTCCTTTCCAATGGAATAAATTTCAGAACCTGATTCTTCCCCTATCTCTTTGTCCCATTTTCGGATTTGGAGCTCCAAGGAGAAACAATGGAGTCTTGACCTCACTTGGAGCATTGCATGTTTAAATCGAAGCTAGAGGGAGTCAAAACTGAAGATGCATGGCTGGTTTTAATGCATTAGGGTGAAGTACAGTAGCTTGGTTCTGTATTGGAATGTTTAGGTTGCTGTTTGGAAGCTCAAGTTCGAAGTAGCAAGTGATGAAAATTGATGATCTAAGTTCATCAGAATTTCTGGGTGAAACCCGTATGGCATACCTTCATTGTTTTCATCGTATCTCACTGTACACTACTCCGATGATCGTGATTCTTGTCCCTCTGTAAACGAGACAAAAAGATCTTCATTTTGGGCACAAGAACCGTATGATTTCATGGAGAAATGAAGGAGATATCATGTTCCCAAGTTACGGTTTCAGAATCAAACACTGTCCTGGACCAGTCACCTTGTTTTGTTAATATCTCTCAATCTACTGGATGCATGCGCGTGAAACTTCTTCCATCAGAAAGTGGACGAAATTATCTTCACAATGAGCACCTGTTTGGATAGTTTTGGTCACGGATTGATCAAGTTATGCTTGTTGCAAAACTGAATACTGATGCTGGGGAAAACAGAAATAAAACTGGGAATGTTGATTTGACGGATCCGGGGTCGAGTCGTCAAAGTGTCGAGAAACACCAATTCCAGTCACCGGAAGGAAGTCAGTATCAAGAGTGATGTCGGTTGCTGAATTCAGATACGGAAGCATTCGGATCGTGTTCGTGATTCGGGAACCGTTCGAGTGGCTATCGGTTCGGTAATTCGAGCGAGGACGCGACTTCTCGGGGATCGTCAACCGGGTGAGTTCTACTCACGGATTAGGGAACTAAATTAAATGATTTGAACCTTTGGCATAATCTGATATTTTATTGAAAATGTGTCTTTGAAGCTAAATTCTGAGTTTTTGGAAAAATGGGAGTTTTACGGTTTTGAAATCCATAAACGAAGTGAAATGATTTTGATGACAATTCTGAAATGAATATGTATTCTGGAATGCCTGGACATTTTCTGAGTTTCAGGAGTGATCGACATTAGGAATCGAATTGGGCGAAAACGGAGAGCGAAAATGAGAAAAACTGTGAAATCTGGGACTGTTGCTGGACGCACGGGTCGTGCGCCCCTGGGCACGGATCGTGCGCCTGCGTCTGCTGCCTGAACGTGCGTGTAATACAGGACGCACGGGTCGTGCGCCCCTGGGCACGGACCGTGCGTACCTTTCTGATAGGAATGGATTAATGAAGTGCTTCACGCACGGGTCGTGCGCCCCTGGGCACGGACCGTGCGTGAGGATCTGTCCCCGGTTTCTGTTTTCTCATTTCGTCGTTCCGTTTGATCCCGAACCTTTCCTAATCTCTTTCTCAATCATTTAAAAAGGAATTCCACTACTGAAAACCTTATTTTGAACTCATTCAACTCATGATTTGAAAAAGAACTTTGAAAGCCCATTTGATCGAAAAACCGAAACCCTAGTACGCGTGTGAGTACACCGACTGATGGATTGACTGAATATATATGTTTATATATGTCAAATGAAAATGATTATAATGCCGGAGGTCTAAATTATGAATTCCTCAAAACGGGTTATAGATCGATATGGATATTGTTTATCCAATTATTATGTGATTGATCCTTTGGTGATCGAAAAGATATAAATTATCTAATGAGCTTATGTGATCGATCCTTTGGTGATCGAAAAGATATAAATTATCTAATGAGCTTATGTGATCGATCCTTTGGTGATCGAAAAGATATAAATTATCTAATGAGCTTATGTGATCGATCCTTTGGTGATCGAAAAGATATAAATTATCTAATGATGCTTATGTGATTGATCCTTTGGTGATCAAAATCAAAAAGAAGATATAAATTATCTAACTCTCGAGAACTTGATGCGTATTGTCATACGTATTGCATTGGGTGACGACCCGACAAGTAGCATACTAGGGAGGGTAGCCATGACCCCTTACCTAGGCCCTGAATGTGTTTTGGCGTGGTCAACTCACGGGTTACCGGGATTAGCACTGGATTGCAGTCGGTTTATCCTAAGTGGAACACACGATTAACGGGATTAGCACTGGATTGCAGTCGGTACGTGTTAACTAAATTCACGAAGTGCGTGGCATTTCGATTAATGAATAAGACATTGTTATGTCAGTTTTTGATAACGGTTTAATGAATTGAACCGAGTGTTAGTGAGGGGGCACGGTAGGACTCACTGAGACAAGTTGTCTCACCCAATCCATATTTGTTGTTTTTACAGAGAACAGGTTATAAGGACAGCAGGCGGCACAGTTAGTCGTCAGGCTCGAGGAGAAGTTGGAGAAGTAATCTTCCATCTATGTTGTGGATTCTTTTGATGTAGTCTCTGTATTCGGTCTTATGACTCGAACTTGTATCATGTTATATTTTTGTAGTTTCCGCTGTTTCTTGTAAAGATGTATATCTGAACAGGAATTTTTATACTCTGATTTATACCAAATTGTATATTTAGGCATTTCTTTGTTAAAGAAATACCGGGGTGTTACACATGAGAGAAAGGGGAAGGAATAAAAATATGTAAAAGCACTATAAGTATAAAATGAAATACTAGTGTGATTGGCAAAACTTATTAGCTTACAAACATAAACATGTGCTAGATCTTATTTCAAGCACTACCGAACTAGCGCATCTCTTTTGCAAGCAAATAGTTGGGCAATTCACCATCTAGACAAATCTCAATGTTGGAGGCACCTGCAGTTTATAAGACAAGTCCTTCTTATTAAATGTTTTGCCAAATAATTAAATAATGATATGTTTTGACTTGCCTTGATTAAGATCTTCCCTGTCCCCAATATAAAAGCTGCATTAGTATTACCGACTCCAGTAGCAAATTGACCAAATGCTCTAGTTGATGTGGTATGTGTAACACCCCATTTCTACCCGGTAAAATAATGCAAAATTAGAGTTTATAAAAATCTTTTTCAACAAACAATGGAGTGCCACATTTGCTTCATGAAAACAATAAACGGGTTAATTCGCTTTTGAAAACAGATACATAGCGCTTTTGGATGAACCGATAAAACAACCTTTTAGTCTTCAAAATAATTCCTCTTTAATTACTACGCAGCGGATTCATAACAAGTTAATTCAAATAGACGCGACGTCTTAACAACTCAAGAGAGCTAAAAAAAATGACGTAACAACTTAAAGTTTCAACAACGAAATAACATAGCAACAATATTAAAACGTGTGTTCATTCCCCCGAGTGTTACATATCAGAGCGACGACACCGACTCGATCAAACGAAGGTGAACAACCTTCATTCGTGATTACCTGCACGTTACCAACATCGGGGTAACATTCAAACAGAAGGGGTGAGATATCGCAATATATAATCAGACATACGAAAGACAATATGTAATTCGGGTCATAGCATCAATTCATCATTTAACAGCAGTCAACATCATCTCAATCACATAGGTATGCAACATGGATGCAGAATGTGACTCAACTCAGGGCCACCTCCCTATAATGCATGTGGTACCATAATCCAGCCAATAAATAGAGGCATCAACATCGTAACATCATTTCATCATAATTTGCCAGTCCAGACCATCGTGTTTTGAGCATAGCTCCATCGTAAAAATATGCTATGTATGCGACGCTATGTAAATGCACAACTAATAAACAACGATTACATAGCAACACAACAACATCGGAAATCATCGTTGGCCATAGGCCTACAACATACCACCCGCCAATAAATAGAGGCAATTCAATTTGGTACACCATCGTCAACAGTATTTAGCAACTTAGCAACTTTCAACATTTTTTGCAACACATCAACAACTTAGCAGCTTTCAACATTTTTGGCAACACATCAACAATTTAGCAACTTCCAATATTTTGGCAACTTTGGGCCTAATTACATATTCAACATCAACACATCATTCCAAGCATCAAATGTGAAATTCACGTTTGGGCAGCCAAACTGGCGCCCTTGGCGCCCATGGCACCCAGCAACACGATCGGGCAGCCAAACCGGCGCCCTTGGCGCCAATGGTGCCCAGCAACACAATCGGGCAGCCAAACTGGCGCCCTTGGCACCCAGCAACACAATCGGGCAGCCAAACTGGCGGCCATGGCCCCCTGCGCCAGAACACAGCAAGCAACAACAGAAATCGGGTAGCCAATCTTGGCGCCCATGCGCCCAGAACCAGCAACGGGCAGCCAGACATGGCGCCTTTGGCGCCCATGCGCCAGGAACACAGCAACATCACAATTGGCGCCCATGGCGCCCAGGACAGAACAACAACCGGGCGGCCAGATTTTGGCGCCCTTGGCGCCCATGCGCCAGGAACCTGCAAGACAGCAACACACAAACAGCAAGATGGCTCCCATGGCGCCCTGCGGCAAAAAATCAAAAACGGCGCCCATGGCGCCCATGCACAGAATTTTGGTTCGAAAACATCAACGAGCATGATCACACATTGTCAAATGGCAACAATCATCATCAATCGAAATTAACATCATCATTTATAGTTCAATACCTACAACTAGGGTTTTCTAAACTTAATAACACCTAGGGTTCCATAACCTTCCTACATAGAGCCATTCATACACCCAATTATAGAGATAGAACCCCACCCTTACCTTAGCCTTGAAGAATTCAAAGTCTTTGGCTTGCCCTAGCTCTCTCTCCTTCTTCGCGCCATCCTCTCTCTTCTCTTCTCTCTAATTCTTATTTTTTTGTTCCTTCTAAATGAGCAAAACCCTAAATAATGCCTATTTATAGTTTAGTTAATTTTATGGGCTCTTTCCTTAGCTAATTCGAATTACATCATGCGCCTCCCTAACGCTTCTCATTTTACTACTCCCAACCCTAACAATAGGCCCATATATACTAGCATTATTATTATTTTATTATTTTTCTACCAATTAAATTCCCAAACAATTCAATTAAATAATTAATTAAATTTTGGGGCGTTACAACTCTCCCCCACTTAGAATATTTTCGTCCTCGAAAATTTACCTGATTCGAACAACTCTGGATAAGACTCCCACATCTTGCTTTCTAGCTCCCACGTCATGCTTTCTCGGGCAGCTCCCCACCAGACTACTTTCACCAAAGGGATCTCCTTGCCTCTTAGAGTCTTCACCTCATGATCCTCGTTACGCACAGGCATCATCTCCACAGTGAGATTATCCCATACTCGCACATCATCCATATGAATTACATGAGATGGATCTGAAATATACTTTCGAAGTTGCGACACATGAAACACATCATGCAAATTCAAAAGATTAGGCGGTAAGGCCACCCTTTAAGCAACATTTCCAACTCTTTTCGAAATCTGATACAGACCGATAAAGCGAGGCGTGAGCTTCTTAGACTTCAAAGCGCGTCCCACACCGGTCACTGGAGTGACTCTCAAAAACACATGCTCACCTGCTTGGAATTCTAAATTCTTTCTCCGCTTATCATGGTAACTCTTCTGTCTACTTTGCGAAGCTTTCATCTTCTCCCGAATCAATCTCACCTTCTCAGTAGTCTCTCGAACAATTTCAGGTCCAAGTACTACACTTTCTCCAGATTCATACCAACATAAAGGAGTCCTACATCTCTGACCATACAACGCTTCAAAAGGTGCCATCCCAATACTAGAATGGTAACTGTTATTATAAGTGAACTCTATCAACGAAAGGTATGCATCCCACGAACCTCCTTGCTCCAGAACACAAGCCCTCAACAAATCCTCCAACGACTGAATAGTCCTCTCTGACTGACCATCCGTCTGAGGGTGATACGCCGAACTCAATCTCAGCTTAGAACCCAACTCCGGTTGCAAACTCTTCCAAAAATCAGACGTAAACCT
This sequence comes from Astragalus membranaceus, assembly GCA_039519185.1. Classification (NCBI taxonomy): domain Eukaryota; kingdom Viridiplantae; phylum Streptophyta; class Magnoliopsida; order Fabales; family Fabaceae; genus Astragalus; species Astragalus membranaceus. The sequence goes on from CM076854.1 coordinate 153,744,578, forward strand.
CGGATCCCTATCCGAAACGACACATAGAGGAACACCATGCAGCTTTACAATCTCTCGGATATAAATCTCTGCCAACTTCGGTACTGGATACGTGATGTTAATAGGAACAAAATGAGCCGACTTCGTTAGCCTCTCAACAATCACCCAAATCGCATCATGACCTCTTGCGGTATTAGGCAATCCCGTCACAAAGTCCATTGAAATACTATCCCATTTCCTTTCTGGAACCTCTAACGGTTGCATCAACCCTGCAGGCTTCTGATGTTCAACTTTCGACTTCTGACAAGTTAAACACGCATACACAAACTGCGCTACATCACGCTTCATCCCTTGCCACCAAAACAACTTCTTCAAGTCCTGATACATCTTAGTAGCTCCCGGATGAATACTCAACTTACTCCTATGACTCTCTTCAAGAATCACTTTCCTCATCTCTGCATTATCAGGAATACAAATCCTATTACGGAACCTCAACACACCTTGCGCATCCTGCTTGAAATCATTATTCTCCGACTGATCGATCCTAACCATCGAATCCACCAGTTTAACATCCAATTTTCTGAGCTTTTCTGATACTGTCCAAAAAGTCATTATTAATTTTTAACATTCCCAACCTGACACTCTGCGGTATCACTTCACATACCAAACTCATATCTTTGAACTGCTCAATTAATTCCAACTCCTTAACCATCATTGCTGACATGTGTAAGGTCTTTCGACTTAACGCATCAGCCACGACATTAGCTTTTCCTGGGTGATAATTTAACCCGAAATCATAATCCTTCAATAACTCCAACCACCGTCGTTGCCTCATATTGTATTCCTTCTGATCAAATAAATACTTCAGACTCTTATGGTCACTAAATACTTCAAATCTAGAACCATAAAGATAATGCCTCCAAATTTTCAGCACAAAAACAACTGCAGCAAGCTCTAAGTCATGCGTAGGATAATTCTTTTCATGAGTCCTCAACTGCCTTGACGCATAAGCAACTACCTTCCCATTCTGCGTAAGCACATCTCCTAAACCCATCTTGGAAGCATCACAATACACCACAAAAGACTCTCCCGGATTGGGCAACGTCAAGATAGGAGACGTCGTCAATCTCTTCTTCAATTTGGCGAAACTCTCTTCACAACGAGCGTCCCACACAAAAGCTTTACCTTTGCAAGTCAGCTGAGTTAGCGGAAGTGCTAACTTAGAAAATCCGTCGATGAACCTCCTATAATAACCAGCTAACCCCAAAAAGCTTCTAATCTCGGTAGCCGACTTCGGGGCTTCCCACTGCAACACAGCATCTACTTTAGACGGATCCACCGCAATGCCATGACCTAAGATGACGTGACCAAGGAAACTCACTTCCTTCAACCAGAATTCACATTTAGACAGCTTTGCATATAACTTCTTCTCTTTTAGGACTTCCAACACTAATCTCAAATGCTCTGCATGCTCTTCTTCCGACTTAGAGTAGACCAGAATATCATCGATGAATACCACCACAAACTGATCCAAGTAAGATGGAAAATACGGTTCATGTATTCCATAAATACCCCTGGCGCGTTAGTAACACCAAAAGGCATCACCGAATACTCATAATGCCCATAACGCGTTCTAAAAGCCGTCTTCTGAATATCCTCATCTTTCACTTTAATCTGATGATAGCCCGACCGCAAATCAATCTTACTAAACACTTGAGCACCCACCAGCTGATCCATCAAATCATCTATCCTTGGAAGTGGATACTTGTTCTTAACCGTTACCTTATTCAACTGTCTATAATCAACACAGAGCCTCATACTTCCATCTTTCTTCTTTACTAGCAACACAGGAGCTCCCCACGGCGACACACTTGGTCTCACAAACTTCTTTTCGAGTAAATCCTCAAGCTGCTTCTTCAATTCGGACAATTCAGATGCCGACATCCTGTACGGTGCCATAGAAACAGGACTGGTACCAGGTACAAGATCAATAGCGAATTCCACTTCTCTCTCTAGCGGCACACCTGGAATCTCATCAGGGAAAACTTCGGGAAATTCACATACTACCCGCAGCTCTTCAATCACGGCTCGGTTCTCGACAGACATTGACGCCATCAGCGAGAATAACTGGACTTCCTCCCGCATCAACTTCCGCAACTGACCAGCAGACAACAAACCAGCTTCCTCCTCTTCAGGAGTGGAGAAACTCACAGACTTACTACGACAGTTAATATGCACATGGTTATGCTCTAACCAGTTCATACCTAAGATCACATCCAATCCACTTAACGGCAAACAAATCAGGTCAACAACAAAGTCTCTGTCGAAAGTCGACAAAGGACATTGAGAGCATACAAGAGAAGTAGTCACCGACCCCTTAGCTGGAGTGTCGACGACCATCTCTCCATTCATAGAAGACAACGCAAGACCCAATCTTTCAACACAATCAGCAGCAATAAAACAATGAGTAGCACCGGTATCAACAATAGAAGATAGAGGAATATTATTAATGAAGCATGTACCTCTAATAAGTCCATCTTCTTCGGAAGTCTCTGACCCTGCCAAAGCGAACACTTTTCCACTAGCCCGCTCCTTCTTCGGTTTCTGACACTGACTACTGATGTGTCCTCCTTCGCCACAGTTGAAACAAACCACCTCCTTATGCTCACACCCGGACACCTCATGCCCGATCTTACCGCAACGGAAACACCTCTTCGTCTCAGCTTTACACGCATTACTCTTATGACCAGCTTTGCCACATTTGAAGCACACAATACCAGCAGGAGCATCTCCCCCACTAGTCCTGTTGCCCTCAGCGGCTTTCGGTTTACCTTTACCAGCAGGAGCATCATACGGTTTACCACGACTCGGATTCTTGCTCCTCTTCTCATTAATGATCTTATAATGAGCATTGTTATCTTCTTCATAGATCCTGCAGCTATCAATCAAATCGGAAAAGACACGGATTTCCTGATACCCAATTGCCTTCTTGATCTCTGGTCGCAACCCGTTCTCAAACTTGATGCACTTCGAGAACTCAGCAGTTGCTTCACTGTAGTACGGATAAAACTTAGCCAACTCCACAAACTTAGCAGCATACTCAGTAACCGACAGGTTTCCTTGCTTCAGCTCAAGGAACTCAATTTCCTTCTTACCCCGAACATCCTCCGGATAGTACTTCCTCATAAATTCCCTACAGAACACAACCCAAGTGACCTCTTCACCTCCAGCTACCAACCTTTGACTAGTCTCTAACCACCAGTCATCAGCTTCTTCTGCCAACATATGAGTACCATAACGAACCTTCTGCGCTGGAGTGCAGTCCATCATACGAAAGATCCTCTCCATCTCCTTCAGCCAAGCCAACGCTCCATCAGGATTATACTTGCCTTTGAAAGTAGGCGGATTCTCCCTTTGAAAGGTTACCAAACTACGAGACCCAGTATTTTCACCAACGTTTTGCTGACCTTCCACGGCCGGAGCCATAGCAGCCAAAGCAACAGCGATAGCAGCATCGTTCCTTCCAGCCATCTCAACTAATCACTACAACATAAACAACAGTTAGAACTAATTGACAATACTTGATCGTCAATGACACAATAACTTGACAACTTGGCCGGACAGACCGAAACTGCTCTGATACCACTAATGTAACACCCCATTTCTACCCAGTAAAATAATGCAAAATCAGAGTTCATAAAAATCTTTTTCAACAAACAATGGAGTGCCACATTTGCTTCGTGAAAACAATAGACGGGTTAATTCGCTTTTGAAAACAGATACATAGCGCTTTCGGATGAACCGATAAAACAACCTTTTAGTCTTCAAAATAATTCCTCTTTAATTACTACGCAGCGGATTCATAACAAGTTAATTCAAATAGACGTGGCGTCTTAACAACTCAAAAGAGCTAAAAAACAACGACGTAACAACTTAAAGTGTCAACAACGAAATAACATGGCAACAATATTAAAACGTGTGTTCATTCCCCCGAGTGTTACATATCAGAGCGACGACACCGACTCGATCAAACGAAGGTGAACAGCCTTCATTCGTGATTACCTGCACGTTACCAACATCGGGGTAACATTCAAACAGAAGGGGTGAGATATCGCACTATATAATCAGACATACGAAAGACAATATGTAATTCAGGTCATAGCATCAATTCATCATTTAACAGCAGTCAACATCATCTCAATCACATAGGTATGCAACATGGATGCGGAATGTGACTCAACTCAGGGCCACCGCCCTATAATGCATGTGGTACCATAATCCAGCCAATAAATAGAGGCATCAACATCGTAACATCATTTCATCATAATTTGCCAGTCCAGGCCATCGTGTTTTGAGCATAGCTCCATCGTAAAAATATGCTATGTATGCGACGCTATGTAAATGCACAACTAATAAACAACGATTACATAGCAACGCAACAACATCGGAAATCATCGTTGGCCATAGGCCTACAACATACCACCTGCCAATAAATAGAGGCAATTCAACTTGGTACACCATTGTCAACAGTAATTAGCAACTTAGCAACTTTCAACATTTTTGGCAACACATCAACAACTTAGCAGCTTTCAACATTTTTGGCAACACATCAACAATTTAGGAACTTCCAACATTTTGGCAACTTTGGGCCTAATTACATATTCAACATCAACACATCATTCCAAGCATCAAATGTGAAATTCACGTTTGGGCAGCCAAACTGGCGCCCTTGGCGCCCATGGCACCCAACAACACGATCGGGCAGCCAAACCGGCGTTTAGCTGCCCTTGGCGTCCATGGCGCCCAGCAACACAATCGGGCAGCCAAACTGGCGCCCTTGGCACCCATGGCGCCCAGCAACACAATCGGGCAGCCAAACCGGCGCCCTTGGCGCCCCTGCACCAGACACAGCAACAAGGCAGCCAGATTTTGGCTCCCATTGCTCCCCTGCGCCAGAACACAGCAAGCAACGACAGAAATCGGGTAGCCAATCTTGGCGCCCAGAACCAGCAACGGGCAGCCAGACATGGCGCCCTTGGCGCGCATGCGCCAGGAACACAACAACATCACAATTGGCGCCCATGGCGCCCAGGACAGAACAACAACCGGGCGACCAGGTTTTGGCGCCCTTGGCGCCCATGCGCCAGGAACCTGTAAGACAGCAACACACAAACAGCAAGATGGCGCCCATGGCGCCCTGCGCCAGAATAAAAAACGGCGCCCATGCACAAAACTTTGGTTCCAAAACATCAACGAGCATGATCACACATCGTCAAATGGCAACAATCATCATCAATCGAAATTAACATCATCATTTAAAGTTCAATACCTACAACTAGGGTTTTCTAAACTTAATAACACTTAGGGTTCCATAACCTTCCTACATAGAGCCATTCATACACCCAATTATAGAGATAAAACCCCACCCTTATTTTAGCCTTGAAGAATTCAAAGTCTTTGGCTTGCCCTAGCTCTTTCTCCTTCTTCGCGCCGTCCTCTCTCTTCTCTTCTCTCTAATTCTTATTTTTTTGTTCCTTCTAAATGAGCAAAACCCTAAATAATGCCTATTTATACTTTAGTTAATTTTATGGGCTCTTTCCTTAGCTAATTCGAATTACATCATGGGCCTCCCTAACGCTTCTCATTTTACTACTCCCAACCCTAACAATAGGCCCACATATACTAGCATTATTATTATTTTATTATTTTTCTACCAATTAAATTCCCAAACAATTCAATTAAATAATTAATTAAATTTTGGGGCGTTACAGTATGCGAATCTTACCAAGCAAGACCTGTTATCAATTTATCATATGTTAAGTGATTAGAATGGTGGTGGATTCAAACATGGCCCATACCCAACACTTTAGATGATGCATGGTATATTACACATTGCATCATGTCAATGGCTTAGTAAATGGTAATAGAGTTTACCTCTCCAGATCTGCAATGACCCTCTTGTGCAAGAGCAACATGACAAACACCTTTATAATCAGGGTTAGTCTGCAAGTGAGTGAGTGAGTGAAAAGGATTAAACAATAAACTAATATTTGAAAAGTGAAAACATAAAGAATACTTCAAAGGTTCAGAGACTACAAACACAAAAACCAAAGAGCCTCACAATTATCAAGCCAGTACATCCATGCCACCAAAGAACAACCCAATTCCCATACTTGTATTCAATTCACAAATAGTCCTATATTATGCCCAAGTGAGTTAAAACACTGATTCATAATCACTTAGACTAAAACATCAAAGAGGGGTTAAGCTATTTCATATTTTACCATGCTATTTAATAGCCTATAGCAAGAAAACAGCAAAATCAAGAGTTTCCAAACATCAATAAAACCTTATTCCCACAATCACAAGTTTCAATTCTTAGCTGATACCTTAGATCGACCCCTCCATTTCTAACCTAACATATAGCAAACAAATAATCATATAGTGACCCTTCTTTAACTACATTGATATACTTTCATTACTATATATATATATATATATATATATATATATATATATATATATATATATATATAACACATTCAATCAAAAGGAATATACTACAGAAACAAACACACATAGTTACACACCAATAACATAGCATCAATCTTAATTGGGGAAAATAAATTGTATCAGGGAAAAAAAGAACCGTGCCTATCAAAAAAAGAAAAAAAGAACCGTTTCAAATTCAGAGTGTGAGAGTGAAATTTGATTTGCATATTAATAGGCTTAATTTTAGGATTAATGGGGATTATGGGAAGATTAAAAGCTGTGGAAAATTACCTGTATCTGGATAAATAAAAAATCATTTCAAATTAAAACAACACGTTTCATGTGTTTCAGAGGCAAACAAAAAGGTTTCAATTCACGATTCTGCAAGGGAACCGACATGGAGATGAGGAGCAGATTTACGTAATCGTTCGATATTACGATGCAAATTGTGATCTTTACTACCATGTCTACAACAATGAAAAATCATGGAAGAGGGGTTAGGGTTTTGAATCAACCAAACATTTGGGGATTTCAGTCAAATAGAAGTAGATTAGAAGAAAACCACTTACCCTTTAAGAAGAAGAGAGAGGAGAGGCTACTGAGAGGAGAACAGCGGTGGTTTTCTTCGCTGTGAGGTTTCCGCCGCAGTGGTTGTCGCGGAGTCGCTGCGGTGGTCGTTGCAGGGAAAGTGGAGAACAACGGTCACGAAGGTGAAGGTGGTGGTGAAGGCGGAGAGTGAGAGTGAGGGCGGAGAGTGAGAGTGAGAAGAGAGTGTGAGAAGTGAAATAAAAAGTGAGTCGAGGGAGGTTGTTTTTTTATGTTTAAGTCACAAACGTTTCCGACGGAATTTTTAGCCTTTTCGACGGAAATATCCGTCGGAAAGTAGCGACCATTTTAAATTTCGTCGAAATGTGAGGGGGAAATATGCTAAACACGTAGCGACGGCTTATTCCGTCGGAAAAGATTGTGAAATTCCGTCGGAAATAACTAAGATTCTTCAATTGTAGAATCGATTCTCTATGGAATTTATATGATTTCCTGTTAAGGTTGCGCCATTGGTAAATAAATAAAAGACATCGTATGAGTTATGCTGAGGTGTCGTTTGAGAAATTCACTGAGATTTCTTAAATCTCATCCTATCACGGTTTATGGTTTTCAGATATAGTGGTTATTTGGACTCTCTTGAATATAAAGAGGTTGGATCTTGAGATTTTCATTACTAGATGATTCTACAATTGAAGAATCTTAGTTATTTTGTATTATTATATTTTTGCTATATTAGCAACACTTGTGTATTTTCGGAGAAAACCTAGATGTGTTGAATATCATTATGTATTGATTTATATAAATATATGTATGTAAACTGTAAATTTGGACTTTATGACTTTTGCAATATTCTGAAAAAGATTTCAGTTTATTATTTCCATTGGGATAATCATGGAAATCTTATTGACTCATTTGGGAGTCGAAGTTGATTTCGCTCTGTCCAAAATATTCTGCGTGACCTCTAATTACTATTTTGAATAACATCGTTAATCTTTAATGGTGATTAAATATTAGAGATCGATGTTACATGTTCCATTCATAAAAAATGTGATAAATTGTTTCATTGTATACCCATTGATTAAGTCAGCACTACATTCGTCTGCCACACCACTTTGCTGCCACATCAGCATTTGTGTATAAAATTGGAGTCATTTAATGGGGCTAAAATTGCGTATTTGATAAAATTGGGGGACAATCATTAGGAGAAAAATCGGGGGACTAAAAATGCGGATTTGAGAAAATTGGGTGACCAAGATTGCGAAAACTAAAATGAAGGGACCAAAATTGCGAATATGATAAAATAGGGAGACCGAAAATGCATTTAAAAATAAATTTTAATTTATAATTATTTTTGTTATGTAACTTACCAAATTTTAAGTTTAGTAACTGTCAAAAAAAAGTTTAGTACGTATAATAGACGTGTTTGGTTTGGTAATTCCATTTTCAAAAACAGTTTTGATCCAAAGTATCCAAACAATAAGAGTTGGTAAAATCACTTTTTCCATAAATGCATTCAAACAAAACACTAGTGCAAAATCAGCTTTAAAAAACACCATTTGGAGTCGGTTGTTTGAATAACTAATTCCAAATGCGGACGCAGTGGCAATTTTGCAATTAAATGGGAGTTTTAGAAAAATAATTAGACGTTTAGAATCGGTTGTTTAAACAACCGATTAGAATGATATACATTTGGACATTTGGAATCGGATGTATAAATAACCGATTAGGAATATATACTTTTCGAATCCGTTTTGTAGACAACTGATTATCAAAGTACTTTTCATTATCACAATCCCTCACACCGCTTCTGTTTTCCTCTCACATTTTTGTCTTTATTCTCACGCCCTAGATCTTTCTCTTGGCTCTCACACCCTAGATCTCCCTCTTCGCTCTCACGCCATCGCAGTCTCGTCACTCAGTCGCTTCCTTCTCTACCTCTCCTCCTCTCAGTCGCCTCCCTCTTTGACTCTCTTCCTCTCAGTCGCTGCCCTGAACGAAATAGTTGAAGAAGAAGCAGAAGAAATTGAATTCAAACCACAACAACCTCTTCCTTTAGAATCAGGAGTATACAAATCGGTCAATAATCGATTTCAAATATGCCAAACAACCGATTTCAAAAGCCTTTTTTGCAGTAGTAAAAATTACATTACGTTCAATTCATTTTTTAACTAAAATCAATTATGTGAAAATGAATTCTCAACGCCGCAGAATAAAACACATTTGCTCTTCGTTGTTCAACCCATTGATATGTAAACACGCCCATATAACGATGTCATTGTCATTTCTAGTTGTAAAAGCCACTATTAATATTAATTTTTCCATAATGCTTACTTTTAGATATATTATATTATTATATTATGGGGTATGTAATCATGCATCATGCTTTTAGCCTTAAATAATTGCTAAAAATGGCAAAGGTCTTCATTGCTGTCTTATCGTTGCAATCTAATGTCGATGCATATTTAATTGAAAAATTTAAAATTTCACGAGCTAATTTAAAATTATTTCATTGCTAATTTTTTTTTACACCTAATCTCAAAAAAAAAAATTTTTTTTTATACACCAAGTATCTTTTGTGCATAACTGCAGATACTAATCACTCGAGTTGGGTAAAACCACAATAGGCGGCAATTCACAAGCTTAATTAGATAGCTAATGATTAAAATAAATATATAAAGATATTCAATTTATATTAAAAATTTTAAAATCCTAAAAATTTTGTTTTTAATATTAAAATATTTAATCAATTACTTATCAATAAGTTTTACATTTAATACATCTTTATTGTGCATGTTTTATGCATAGGTGGAATGTTAAGTGTTATGGATTGGGCCTTAATGGCCAATCCACCAAAAAGGCCCAACACCAAAGGGTCCAATTCATCCAACGGTGGAGATTGCAGACCTAGATCCAACAGCCCTCCTCCACTCCAGATACCTATAAATAAGCATTGAATGCTCACATTAATGGTATTCATCTCTCACCTACTCTCACTTGTAATTGACTCACTCACTGACTTGAGCGTCGGAGTGTCATTGCAGGTACCACCCCACCTCGGACCGGAGCACCAACTCGGACAACCAAGGATATACGTACCAACTATCTCGGACCGGTCTACCTATCCCAGATCGGATACGTAGCAGGAGATACGGTACCGAACATTGGCGACCACAGTGGGAGAGCCTTATACTCTAGTCTTTCCCCCAACCTCCTTGATCATAGATGGCTCCGGAATTACGACGGAGAAACGTCTCCAGCGTCGTGGTCAGACCCGGCCAGCAACAGGAAACCCCGGAGGGGTTAGCGATTACTCTTCCTCGCAGCTCGGCCCATGGCCGGAACTCATCCAGGGCGATGGTCCCTATAAGCTCTGCTAGAAATCAGTTTCAACCTCCAGCCCCGACTGTCCCAGTACCAATCGATGCTGTCCAACAGCTCATCCAACTGCTAACAAGGCAGGCCGAGGCTGATGAAAGAAGTCAGCGTTACTCCCAGCTGGAGGCCGAGATGGCCGAAATCCGGGCCAGAGATATCCCGGATCGTACCTCCCCTCAAACTTACTCTCCTAGCAGAAGGACCTCCAGCAAAAGACGCCACCGGTCCCCTGCTTGGAGGAGACACCACCATCGTTCGCCACCACGCCGAAGAGGGAGACAAGACTTTGGAACTCCCCCAACCGAGACTTATGACGAGACCTACTACCCTGGGGAGTCAACTCACCAAAGCTCATCATTAGCGTCGTCGTCCCCAAGGCGACGTTCTATAAGCCGGGGAAGTCCCCCGAGGCCTGAACGTCGGCGCCCTCTGTCTCCCAGATCCCCCGTCCGACGCCCGACTAGGAGGCCTCCTCCGAGGGAGAGGTCCGCGACTAGGAAGGGACCCTTTACAGCGGAAATCGACTATTTCCCGGTACCCAAGCACTTGGAGAAGCCCCCGGAGGGCTTAAAGATGCATGACGGGACGGGCGATCCTGATCGACACCTAGATTACTTTGACACGATGATGCAATACAGGAATGTCCCGGAGGAGATCAAATGCCGGATATTCCCTCTTACGCTGGAGAAATTGGCTTTGGACTGGTTCAGAGCCCTCAAGCCGAACTCAATATCATCCTGGGACCAGCTCGCAAAGCTGTTCTCGGCCCAGTTCGCCCACTCCAAAATGAAGCCTAAGTCTCGGAAAGTCTTACAAGCCATCCGACAAGGAGAGAACGAGTCTCTCCGAGACTACATTGAAAGGTTCAACAAAGAGGCGGCTCAGGTCCGGAACTTAGACGATTCATTCCGACTATTTTTCATGGAAGCCGGTCTGCGAGAAGGAAGTCTGTTTCAGATCGATGTCGGAATCAACCAAACTGAGTCGCTTGCCGAGTTCCTCCAGCGATCTCAAAAATACATTGACCATGAAGAAGGCGCTGTTGCAAGAAAGACAGAAGCCGACCCCGGAACGAGTAAGCCTCGGTATGGAAAGGAGGCTCCGGTGCGTCAGGCAGCAGAGGCCCGCTATGAAAGGGAACCCCGGAACGACAATAGGCTCCCACCTCGGAACCGACACCAACAATACTCCGATCTGAATGAAACAAGGGCCAGGATCCTGGCGGAATGTATGAACGCTGAGTTCAAAGAAGTCAAGTTCCCTGATCCGCTCCCACACAGGCCGGGACAAAGATCCAACAAATACTGCCGGTATCACCGGAGCAAAGGGCACGATACAAACCGGTGCAATGCTTTGAAGGATGACATCGAGGACCTGATTAAGAAAGGGAAGTTAAGCCAGTACGTGGCTAAAGCACCCAGGCACGAGGGCGAGGTTAAGGAAGAAGAAGCCGATCTGAAACGAAAGGGTAAAGCCCCGCAAAAACGAGAAGAAAGCTCGGAGGGCGAGCGCGACTATCGAAAATCAAAGGGCCGACCTGTGATGATGATGATATCCGGGGGGTATCCCGACGAGGCATCGGGCAAAACAATGAAAAGGAAATGGAAGGAAGTCATGTGTGCGGCTTCCACCTCTGCAATCAGCTCAGGCTCGGAACGCCCACCCTTGGCCTTCAGTGACCGAGACTTGTTGGATGGTAAGCCAAATAAGCACATACCCCTCATTATCAGGGCGGTCATGGCAAACCACGAGATAAGAAGGATCCTGGTCGACCAGGGGAGCTCCGCTGATATCATCTTCATCGACCTGGTAAGAAAGCTGCAGATCTCGGAGGAAGACTTCACCCCTTACCGGGGATCCGACCTTTCAGGCTTCAACGGGTCTCGGACCAAACCTCTTGGCTACTTGGAAATGATGGTCACCTATGGAGAGGAGCCACTAGAAAGGACGGTCAAGACCAAGTTCTTAGTTTTGCCATGCCCCTCGGTGTACAATTGTATCATCGGGAGGCCCACCCTTGGAAGGCTGGGAGCCGTAACTTCAACGATTCACCTCAAGATGAAGTTCTACTCATTGAGTCCGCCCAAAGATGCTTCTATCTTCATGTCAAGGCGGACAGGCAAGCCTCAGAAGAGGGGGTTCCCCCCATAGCGGCAAAGACTCAGAGAAGCCCAAAGAAGAAAAAAGCCGGTCCAGCGGCCGAGGTCAACGTCACGGACCTCGACGCAAGATATGACCCGGACAGCTCTGAGGAGGAAAGCGACGACGAGTTGGCACGAGAGCTAAAGAAGAAAATTAGGCGACCTCAACCTGATGGACAGTTCGTGCAAATCCAGTTGGGAGAGAACCCAACTCAAACTGTCCAGATCGGATCCGATCTCCCCGACGAGGTAAAAGCAAAGCTCACCCTCTGCCTCAGATCCCACGCCGATCTCTTCGCATGGTCAGCAAAGGACATGCCCGGGATTCCCCCCGAGGTCGCCTGTCACCAGCTAGCGGTGAACCCCGGGGCAAAATGGGTCGCCCAACGTAAAAGAGCTCAAAGCCAGGAAAAGGCAGCTGCTACGGCTAAGGTCGTTGAAGATTTAATTAAGGCTGATTTTGTAAAAGAGGTCAAGTACACAACTTGGCTCGCAAACCCTGTACTTGTTAAGAAAAGCAATGGAAAGTGGCGTATGTGCGTTGACTATACCGATCTTAATAAGGCCTGTCCTAAGGACGCCTTCCCTGTTCCTAGCATTGATCGGCTCGTCGATAATGCTTCAGGTTTTCGCTTACTGTCGTTCATGGATGCTTACTCCGGATACAATCAAATTCCGATGTTCCCCCCTGACCAAGAGAAGACGGCCTTTATGACTGACCGCGGTAATTTCTGCTACCGGGTCATGCCATTCGGTTTAAAAAATGCGGGGGCCACTTATCAAAGGATGATGAACAAAGTATTCCGAGATCAGATCGGTCGTAACGTAGAAGTCTACCTCGACGACATGATTGCAAAAAGAGAAAGGGAAGACCTCCATATATCCGATCTGGAAGAGATTTTTGCGGAAATTCGAAAAAATAATATGCGGCTAAACCCGGAGAAATGTACCTTCGGAGTCCGGGCTGGAAAATTCTTAGGTTTCTATCTCACGGAAAGAGGCATTGAAGCCAACCCGGATAAATGCCGAGCGGTAACAGAAATGCGAACCCCGTCCACTAAGAAAGAGCTCCAGAAACTCAACGGCATGATAGCTGCATTATCTCGCTTCATTTCCAACGCCGCCTTCAAATCACTCCCATTGTTCAAACTGCTTAAGAAAGAAGCAACTTTCGAGTGGACTCCAGAGCGGGACGAGGCACTCTCCCGGCTCAAAAAGGTCCTATCCGAACCTCCCATACTAAGTCGGCCGAGCCCAGGGGAAGATTTATTTTTGTATCTAGCCATATCAGATGAGGCCATCGGAGCCGTACTTGTCAGGGAGACCGGAGCTGGTCAAAGCCCGGTATACTTCGTGAGTAAAGCTCTGCATGGACCGGAGGTGAGGTATCAGAAAATAGAGAAGATCGCTTTTGCTCTACTCATCTCGGCACGCCGCCTCCGACCTTATTTCGTCGCCCATCAAATCGTGGTGCGGACTAATTATCCAATTCGGCAGATCTTGCACCGACCCGACTTAGCTGGACGAATGATCAAATGGGCGGTAGAACTCTCCGAATTCGGAATCAAATACGAAACAAGACCGACCATGAAAGCCCAGGTACTTGCCGACTTTATCACAGAGATGGCGCCCGCCGATCCGGATGACGGGGTATGGACGCTTCACGTAGACGGGTCCTCAAATCCAAAAGGAAGTGGTGCAGGGTTAATGCTTGAAAGCCCGACGGGCATCATAATCGAAGTATCACTCACATTCGGTTTCCCTACCTCAAACAACCAGGCGGAATATGAGGCGTGCATAGCTGGACTCCGGCTTGCGATCGACCTCAAGGTCTCCCGGCTTTCCCTAAATACCGACTCATTATTGGTGGTATCCCAAATCGGGAAACAGTACGAGGCTAAAGATCCGATCTTGCAAAGGTACCTAACCCAAGTGCAGGAGCTGCTCTCCCTTTTTACATTCACGGAAGTGAAGCACGTTCCAAGATCGGAGAACATCCGGGCTGACATCCTTTCCAAGCTTGCCAGCACAAAAGTTCCGGGAAATCACCGGTCAATAATCCAGGAAACACTGAGCAAGCCGAGCGTAATCTTGAACCCGGAAGCAAGTCTTTCTATTAATGTGGTAGAAGAAAGCCAGGGCTGGATCGCGCCACTAATAGACTATATCAGAACTGGGAACGAGCCTCCGGACCCGAGTGAAGCCAAGATCCTCCGGAGGAAGGCCTCCTCTTTTTCCATAATCGATGGAAGCCTCTACAGAAGAAGCCTGTCGGCACCACTGTTGAAGTGCATCGAGGGAGGAGAAGCGGACTACGTCCTGGCCGAGATCCACGAGGGAATATGCGGCCAACACCTTGGAGGTCGATCCCTGGCTCGAAAGGCGTTAAGGGCGGGATATTTCTGGCCAACCATGGAGACCGATGCAAGAAATTACGTAAAGAGGTGCAGTAAGTGTCAGATCCACGCCAAGGTCCACATAGCACCCCCTACGGAGCTCACCAGCTTAAGCTCGCCATGGCCATTCGCTTGGTGGGGAATAGATCTCTTAGGGCCATTCCCAACTGCCCCCGGCCAGGTCAAATACCTCATAGTAGCGGTGGATTACTCCACCAAATGGATTGAAGCTGAGCCCCTGGCCATCATCAGCGCTAAGAATTGCATCAAATTCTTCAAGAAAAATATAATGACTAGATTCGGGATCCCCGATGTTGTAGTCACGGACAACGGAACACAGTTCGCCGACAAAGGCTTCAGGAAACTCATGTCAGACCTTAAGATCAAACACCGATTTACCTCGGTAGAGCACCCTCAGACAAACGGTCAGGCCGAGGCCGCCAACAAAGTCCTTCTCAATGGACTGAGGAAACGACTTGACGAAGCAAAGGGAAACTGGGTTGAAGAGCTACCTTACGTGCTGTGGGCCTACAGAACTACTCCACATGGCTCAACGGGGGAAACCCCTTTCCGACTTTCGTACGGGACAGAGGCCGTGATTCCGGTGGAGATCGGGGAGCTGAGCTGGAGGACACTCCACCCGAAATCTCCGGGGGATAATAGCCAGGCGTTGAAGGAAAACCTCGACCTCGTCGACGAGGTCAGAGGTCAGGCTTTCCTTAAAGAAGCAATAATAAAGCAGAGGGTAGCAGTACGATATAACTCGAAAGTGATCCCCAGAGACCTTGAGATCGGTGATTTAGTTTTACGAAGGGCCGATGTCGGTTTAAAGAACGCCGCACAGGGCAAGCTCGCCCCCAACTGGGAAGGACCTTACCGGGTTTTATCTAAAACCGGCAGAGGTGCCTACGAATTGGAGACTTTGTCCGGCAAGGCGATCCCAAGAACATGGAACGCCACTAAACTGAGAAAATACTACAGCTGACTCTCATCTCACCTAAAAGAACGGTGTATACCGACGTCGTAATTCATTTTATCTGAAGAACGGTGTATACCGATGTTATTCTTATTTTATCTGAAGAACGGTGTATACCGATGTTATCAATTATGTTTGCGGTGTATACCGATGTTGTAACTCATCTTATCTAATGAACGGTGTATACCGATGTTACCCTATATGATTGCGGTGTCTACCGATTTTATCGCCTATTCTATTTTTCTTTCGCTGGCCGAGGTTGCCGCAACCCTAAGGGATGAGTTCGATCTGGGCCGAGTCCCGGTAAACTACCCCGAAGGCAATCATTTTTATGACTATTTGGCCGAGGTTGCCACAACCCTAAGGGACGAGTTCGATCTGGGCCGAGTCCCGGTAAACTGTCCTTAAGGCGACGTTTACCACTTGAGCGAATCGAACGCAAGTGCACAAATGTAAAACAAGAGTATAAAGACTAAACCGAGGTAAATGAAACCGGAAGCACATTAAATTACATTTTCATTACAAATTATCCCGGATGCGGCCGGGTCCTCTAGTTCAAAAAGGTAATGGCATATTACAAAATTCCGGTTCCACCCGGAACCCGAGGCTTTATTTCCCCACCGGTTCCACCCGGAACCCAAAAAACAGCAAACTCAGAACCTTCCCATCAGCAGCAATCACGGCAAGGAAGGGGGAGGGTAAATGATATCGAATGCATCAGAGTCACGATAGGGCCGGACAATGCGCCCATCTGCTACGGTATGGCTCAAGCGAATAAATCCCCGGTCCAGAGGAAGGGATGGATGGATGACAGTGACTTGAGCAAGGGCTTTTTCGAAGCTCTCCTCAGCCACATCCAAAGCCAGTTGAGCCACCTCCACCACCTCGTCCTCCAAGGATCCTGCCTTGGTACGTACCTCTTGAAGCTCTCTTTCTAATTCAGCAATCCGAGGTAAAGAATCAACGCTAGACCCGACCTGGGCCTGCCTCGCCTTCGCCAGATCGGCCTCAAGTGCCTGAATCCGAGCCCTCGGGGAAGAAATAACCTCGGCAGACTGCCTATCTTGACTCTCGAGATCTTGGATTCGAACCTCGTGTTCCATGCACAAGTTGAGGGCAGAGTCCCTCTCCTTCTCAAATTTCTCCGCAGCTGCTTTAAGCTCGGTCTGATCCCTCTCCAGAGCCTCGAATTTCTTTTGCAACTCTTCCCGGGCTTTCCTTTCGTTGTCCCTCTCCACCAGGGCCCCTGTAATAATAGAAACAAGGAAGTCAACGACAGAGATAACCAAGAAAGAAAGTCAAAGAGTGAACCTCGGAACTTGGGGTCACCTTTTGCCTGATTCTCAGCCTCGACCTTCTGAAGCTTCGTCACGTCGGCAAGATGCCGGAATAACTTGAGAGACGCCTCAACCGGGTCGACCCGGGAATCCTCCAAATGCTTCTGCAGGAAGTCGGCGTCAATAGAAAGACCAGAAGACCTAGAAGTCCGGTGCTTTCCATGACGCCCCTTTTTTGAAGCCCGAGCAGCCGGGGCATTGGAGGTAGAAGCAGGGTCTGCTTGCGTTAGGGGGCGCTCCCTTTTTCGGTGCGAGAGATCCGCAGCCCGATCCTCTGCTCCAGCCGAGACTGCCTCCAGGATGGTGCTAATCGGGATGGCAGCAACAGGTTTTTCCTTTTGCACCCTGGCCTTCCTTTCTGCAAGAGCCGTCAGGCGAGAGAACTTGTCCGGCCCCATGCTATCTGCAAAGAAAGGAGAATAAACAATGTTAAAAGAAACGGCAGTCAAAAAATTATGAATGGGCGGAGTTATCTACCAAGAAACCTACCAAGAACGGCGACTACTTGAGATTTCGACCCAGCCCCGACCAATCGGGCTACGTCAATCCCAAATTTTTTGGGATCACGGTAGACGATCAGGTCGGCAAAGTTCGTCAGGATCGCCAACGATTCCTGGTCCACCTGGGATAGCCGCCCTAAGCCGACGGTGTAAGAATGAGGCCTCCGGTTAAAATGAGAGAGAGACCATCCCAGTTGAAACTTTGTGAACTCCAATGATTTCCCATCCGCAGAATATTGGCCGACGTGCCTCACTGCCTCCTCATTCACGGGCTCCGCAAAGAAATACTTATCTTTAACCCTCTCTTAGCCCGGAAGCTCACATGTTCCCACCGATCTTTAGTTCCATCCTCATGCCTACGGTTAACCTCGAAAAGGTGGAAGAAGAGGTCACAGGAGATCGGCCTCTCCAGATGAATGCACATCAACTCAAAAGCCCGGAGGAACGCCCATGAGTTGGGATGAAGTTGGGAAGGGGCGAGGTTCAAGATCTCCAAAGCCTCTTGTTGAAAGGCGGTGAACGGGGGGCTAACGTGCATATCAAGGATCGTTACCCCGTACATAACAAATTTAAGAGCTTTCGGCCAGACGGCCACATGCTGGTCTTCAGCCATTCCCTCCACATTCCAGATCTGATCCTTCCGGGAAAGGCGGTTTACGAAGAAACTCATATCGTCCCCGGTCCTATAAAGGGACGGAATCCCCCTCAACGCCTCCGACACCCAGGAATACTCCCGGGGAACAGTGAGAGGGAGGGACACGGGAACATTGACCGGCCCTACTCCGGCTCGGGGATATTGTTCGGAATCACCTTCTTCATATGCGGGCTCCCCGCAATGCCCAAGACCCTCTTCATTGTTTCGGCTCTCAGCCACCTCCTCCTCACTCTCCTCCGAACTCCAACTCGTACTGCCTTGTTCCTCACGGTCGGGCTCGGCATCAGAATCATCCGATTCAAGAACCACCACCTCTGTGTTGTCTTCATCTACCGGCTCGTTGCTGGGAACCCCGGGAGACCGGTCTTCAACTTGAGTAGGAGCGGAGCCCAAGTCGTCTTGAACCTCGGGAATAGCTGACCCCGGGGGACTAGCACGAATTTCCATAGACTCTCCAAGTCCAGAAGCCATTGTTTGCGCGAAATGAGGGCGATCTGTGTCAGCAACCCGACGGGTTTGTTTCGTCCTCGCCAGATCGGTCCTGCAGAAATGGGGGCTTGACGAGTCAGGTTGATACGTAAATAGTGGGTCCACAACCAAGTCGGAACCCGGCCTGACGACCCCCACTCTGTATCTACAAATGCGGGTCCAGAAAGAACCCGGTCGTGATCTAAAGGAAAAAGCAACAAAGAGAAGAGGAAAACTAACCTTATGAAAATCGAAGCTCGTCGAACAATGGAGGCAGGTCGCGAACAGCAAAGGCGTCACCGAGATACAGCACAACTCTGAAGAGAGGAATAAGCTCCGGAACGACTTTAAGATCGGAAGCAGAGCAATTCACAGAAAAACAATCCAAGTAAAGGGGATCCCCCCTCCTATTTATAGAACATTAAGAAGGCCACAAATGGGCCTGGGCCTAGGCTACGTTTCCCAAGACTAGCCCCTAGACAGGCGCGTCGTTCCAAGCGCCATCATTACCCCAATCTTCCTCGAACGACGCATCCCATCAATGACGTTGCCAGCTGGCACAGAAATCAAGGCACAGCTATGACCGGATCGCTCCGTTTCCGTTGACTCGCCCCGGTCTCTTGACCCCGCCGTGCCCGGAATCTCTCAAAGCGGTCAGCCTCGAGTCACTCGGCGCGACCTGAGTCCCTCAGATCGGCCCGGTATGTCGTAAAGTGTCTCAGGCCCGGTGAAATCTCTAAACGACAAGTCTAGCTCGCCTTAAAGCGACCCGACTTGGGGGGCTACTGTTATGGATTGGGCCTCAATGGCCAATCCACCAAAAAGGCCCAACACCAAAGGGTCCAATTCATCCAACGGTGGAGATTGCAGACCTAGATCCAACAGCCCTCCTCCACTCCAGATACCTATAAATAAGCATTGAATGCTCACATTAATGGTATTCATCTCTCACCTACTCTCACTTGTAATTGACTCACTCACTGACTTGAGCGTCGGAGTGTCATTGCAGGTACCACCCCACCTCGGACCGGAGCACCAACTCGGACAACCAAGGATATACGTACCAACTATCTCGGACCGGTCTACCTATCCCAGATCGGATACGTAGCAGGAGATACGGTACCGAACATTAAGTAGATAAAAAAAAGTAAAGAGTTTCATTAGTAGTTATGAGTGTACAAAGAT
Organism: Astragalus membranaceus; assembly: GCA_039519185.1. Lineage (NCBI taxonomy): Eukaryota > Viridiplantae > Streptophyta > Magnoliopsida > Fabales > Fabaceae > Astragalus > Astragalus membranaceus. The sequence continues at coordinate 153,764,628 of CM076854.1, forward strand.
TTAATATATGTCACCACTTAAATATATGCATTTATACACCCAAATTTATAGCAATAGAGTTTAGAATTTCTTTTTCATTTCAAAAGTAAGTGATTTCAGATGCTTACACTAAGTGCCAGTCAATTGCAAGGGTTTGGCTCGTCACAAGAAGCAAGAAGCAAAAAAACATCTACAATGCAATTAAATCGCAGGCTAATTGAACCGGGAGACGGTCAAGGGGTTGGTTCAACCACATTGAACTGCAGGACAATTGAACCATTCGAAATTGGATTGGACCGGGGTGAACCGCGGTTCAACCGCTTTGAACTGCATGCCGGCCCGAAATGCATTTTTTGAATTTTGAATTTTCTTTTTCTCCAAAATTTAATACATTTTTTATTTAATTATTACTCATCCGGTTCAACCATGGTTGAACCGAGTGAAGCAATTGAACCATGACCAGGTGGTTTCTCCGGTCCGGTTTTAAAAACATTGGATTTCACCTAAAAACTATCAAAAGTTTCAACATATTGTCAAGATTTCCCTCCTTACAAAGAGTTTGGGTAAAAGTGAAAACTTGGTATACGAGCTTCCGACGAATCGAGGTTCCTCACTATGTTCTGAAGCTTGGATAAAAGCAAAACTTGATCTCTTTATAAAAGATCACAGAATTCTTAGAACTCAAATAAGAGTGAGGCCATGGAGGCTTTGTGGCTCATAGGGCTAGTGAAGGAACTGTGTATTGAGCAAGGTGGATTTTAGTTACATTGTGACAATCAAAGTGCTTTTTATTTGGCAAAGAATGGTATATCATGAAAAGACCAAACATATTGATGTGAGGTATCATAAGATCGAAGAGTTACATGCATCTGAAGATACTAATCAAAAAGGTTCATACTTCTAATAATGCAACTGAATGCTATCCAAGTCAGTCACCACCGACAATTGTTCAAACACTTCTTGAACTTGTTACATATTTCTCAATGCTAAGTAGGACTATCCCCAACCCGCCATAAGGTATGCAATTGTCTCTCTAAAGGGTTTGATATTTTGCCAAGATGGAAGTTATTGTGCAGGCTTATATCCTAGAAAGGTGGATAGACGCTTGAGCGGAGAATGAAGCATGGTGAAGTGAGCGCAATGTAATGACTAGAGTGAAACCCTATTTCAATGATTTGAATAATAAGAAAAGACGGTCGCTCTAGCTTCCAAGGATGCCAGCCCACCACTTCTTGGACCTCATTAAAAAAATTCATGTATCACCTTTATTTCGTTTATCGCATGCTTTGAGATCCACCTAGTGTTGTTACAACACAAATTCGCTAAATAGTGACTGATTTATCGACAAAAAAAAATTGGTCACTTTTGCGACCGATTCAATAGGAAAAATTGGTCACTATATTGTCAGTTGGCTGAGGTTTAATTTTGTGATTTCGCAGGATATTCCGTCCCTATTTTTACAGTTTACCCATGTGGGTGGTTCGGCTAGGTCTGGAGCTGTTCCTGATTTTAGGGAATCCATTGACCGCATTATTTCTCTCTCTTGGAGATGGTTCCTGGATAGGAGTACCTCTCCATCATATTTATATTATGAGTGGTCTGTTGATCCTATTAATTGTATCTCTAGGAGATAGTTGTTTTTGGTTTTTTTGCCTTTTACTTGCCTCTTGTGGCTTGTTCTTCTTTTCTTTGTTGTATTCGGTTGAGTACCGCTTGTTATATATATATATATATATATATATATATATATATATATATATATATATATATATAAAAGCTTGAACAGTTGATGATGACTTTTTTTATAAGCAAAATATTATATTAAAAGGAGTACTATCTCAACCCTTAAATATACAAATGGTCTCATTAAAACCTCTCAGCCAAAACAAATTGAGAAAAAGACCCAACAAAAAAAAAGAGTATCCCAGGAAAACGAGGCAAAAAGCCAATTATACTGATTCAGACATACAAGACAATTTCTCCACCGGTCAAAAATCTTAAAAACAAAATTGCGGTCTTGGATGCTTATGAACCAAGCGGATCTTATACCTTTAACATGATTAACCGTTGACGATGACTGATATAGTAAACGGAGCTGAGCTGCCTTAAACCTACCTACCGACTTTGGACATACAAAAGAATGAGGGGCCCGACGTGTGTCACGTGAACTATGGGCCCACATTGCCACGTAATAAACAAAGAATTGCGTTTGGTGCTGCTCCTCATGTAGAATCTCTTCTAATCTCCTCTCCACCAATCCCCATTTTGCTCCCACGTGGGACTATAGGTCCCACATTGATGCCTGATATTCTCTTAATTCCTATATTCATTTCATGTGCCCCTTTATCCAATCTTTTTATTTGCTATTAAAATCCAACTGGGTCCTACAATCCATGTGAGTTAACGGTGAAATTTCAAATTTCCTATACTGACATTAAATTTTAACATTCTAGGATTTAAATCTGGGTTATGTGATAGATCTCCTAATTAAAAATTTAAAATCTAGTGACTCCTACAACTTAAAATATATGCATGCGGATTTTAATGATGACATTTATTTATTTTCTACATAGCCCCATCATTTTAAATTCGAACACACCAGAGTATTCAAATTCATGCCGAACAACCTTCCTTATAAATCCAACCATATTTCATTTTTCTTTCTATTTCTGGTTTTCTCTTACTGGTCACCTTTTCTTTGTCTTTTTCTCTCTTTTTATTCTTCACTCTTCTTAAATACAAAGTGATCATAAACCGCCTAATGAACAAGAAGCTTTCCATGGCCGTGGGTGAGTCCTCTTCCACTGCTGCTGATATTCACCTGGTGAGTTTTAATTTGCTTCACTTTAATTTATTTAATATTTCTATTATATAGTTCTGCCTGGCATATATACTTTACTTATATACTTACATGTATGTATATATATATATAGGTGCACCGTCTTATAGAAGAGTGCATCCTATTCAACATGAGCAAAGAAGAGTGCATGGAGGCTCTTTCCAAACATGCAAAGATCAACCCGGTTTTCACCTCCTCTGGTAATCAAAATCTCTTCATTACACTTTTCTTTTTAACATGAAACAAACTCTGCTTTAATTAGTTAATTTCATCAAGTTGTTGTGATCACTTAATTTCATCAATTCGTGTATTGTTACACACTAAAACAGTAAAAAAAAAACTGTACATATCTGTGTATGTGTATACATTTTTGAAATCTTTGTGAAAAAGGTCAGCATAATTTATTTATACTTGATCGATGACGTTAATATGTATGTTTTTCTTCTTTTATTTTTCGCTTGGAACCTAAAAAGTATAATTGGAATGTCCATGCATATACTAGTTTGGAAGGGGTTAGAGGAGGAGAATAAGGAGTTTTTTGAGGCATACTTGAGAAGCAGAGCAGAGAGAGCTTCAATTTCAGGGACAGAGACAAGGCAAAGGATACGAAAGCTGGTTTCGGATTCTTCCAAAAAACAATGAGTTTAGGTTTCATACGCAAAAATAATAAGGTTAATTATATACTAGTTGTGTTGTCAAATAAATGATGGACGAACCTGGTTTTGTCAATGTAATAACATCATAATCTAGCAGAGACAATACAATATTGGACCAATAACAACATTGTTATAATATTATATATCATTATCATTATAAGGGCGGCATAAATGGCTTCATTTGATTTGTCTCAATGCATATTATTAAGTTTAATTAGTCACTCTAGCTAGAGTGACCTGGAGAGAGTGTGGCACATGTCATAGTTTTTCCGGTCGCCAATATAACTATAAGATAATTTCATTTAATTCTTTTAAGGGTTAAATATGTATTATTTTTCATATAAAATTTCAGTTTTTTGAATTTATTCCCTTAAATAATTTTCACTTACTTTTGTTCTCTATAAAATTTGGGTTTTTTTTAGTTTTAGTCCTGCATGACTTTTAATAGCGCTTTGTGACTTTTAACAACGCTTATAAAAGGTTAAAAAAACGCTATTAAAAGTCATGAAGCGTTATTTAAAGTCATAAGGGACTAAAACTAGTGAAAAAATAAAACGTAGGGACCAAAAGTAGTTGAAGTTTTTGTGAGGTACTAAAAAACCCAAATTTTATAGGGAAAACGAACATATTTAACCCTTCTTTTAAAAGTAATAAAAAAATTTCACCCCAAATTTTCCCTTCATAAAAACTTTTTTATAGAAAATTAGAAATAACAGTTATTGGGAAAAAAATCACTACTAAAAAAAGTTGAAATAGCGATGTAAATTAGAAATAAATAGGTCTCTAAATTTGGCATCGCCAACACTTAGAGGCAGAATTAGAGACTAATGTCAACATTCTTCAAATGATTTTTTTTTGGTATACATAAAAAATCTTTAAAGTGGTTCAAGTGGTTAATTAGTTGGGACATTTGAAGAAGTTGAAGGAAGAGGTCTAGGATTCAAATACCAAGTAGGAACATATTTCTTCTCCGATTCCAAATATAAAAAACAAATGATTAAAATCATCAAGATGAAAAAATGTATTGGAATGTATTGAATACTTTTATAAACTTAAATTTGATTCTACCAATATTTGTATCTAAAGAACATAATGCTCACTTTTTCCCTTTTTTCATGTCTCTCTCTCTCTCTCTCAAGTTTCTTCCTTCTCCTTCTTCCTACTCGTTTATTAGAGAGAGGTGATTTTGGGTCATTTTGACTTGAAATCACCCTCCACATTGTTTTCTTTCTCTTTTTTTATCTAAATAAGTGGTTACCACATAGATCTAGTTTTTGTTTTGTGTTTTCCTTGATTTCGCTGTCCAAGTGCGGCATTGATCAATTACAGATTCAATCAATGATTTGGGCGTCAATGTTTGCCGATCCGGAAGCATGGATATTTCAGTCACTTGGATTTTGTCATATTTGTAAGCATTTCGCCGTTTTATACTATTAACTTGGATGTTGTGAGCTTGTTCACAAATTCAGCTTTTTTGTTTTTAGTGATATTAAATTTGTATTAGTTTCGATGTATTCCCCATATTTGAATGAATAGATATTTTTTAGTCAAAAAAAGAGTAAAAATGATATTTAGCATTTAATAGATGGATTTAATTTATACTCACAATAGGTGTATAAGTGTATTACACTATCTACCAATACAAGGTTGACACATCATTAAAAACAAATTAGTCAATTGGTAACCACTAATTAATCAATTGATAACCAGCGATTCAATGAAGTGTGATTGATTCTGGTTGTAAAAGCCTATACACTGTATGTGTATATAAATTAAACTCTTAATAGATTTTAAAATGGTCAACATTTCTTATGAATTGAAAAAAAAAAACTTTTTGTATCTTATAGTTGGGACGAGAAGTAGTAAAAGATTAACAACTATCTATCATTTTTTGTATAAATCGAGTATCCTCTACGCGCAACTGCAGAGACTAATCCCTCGAGCCGGGTAGGGCCACTATAGTGACTCAAGATGAATTAATTAGAGCCAATCACCTATAAGAGAATATGGGCCCAACGCGAAATGAAAGTTCCAGATTGTACCTTACAAGCCATATGCAAGTGTGAAGGTGAGTACCGATCCGGGGGTTTCGACGGCAACGTCGGCAGTGGAAGTGGGACTCGATCTGGTGGTTTCGACGGCAGCAGAGGTGGTGGGCGTGAGACTCGATCTGGTGGTTTCAGTGATGGAAACGGAGGTCGTAGAACCGAGCACCTCTGTGATGGGGAAAAACTGGCGAATCAGCGACCAAAAGCTTAGAAGCACTGATCTCAGAAGTCGAGTTAGTGCTGATCGAGTTGTCTGTTTCCCCTATGAGCTCTTGTTCTGTTTCTTTTCCACCCACCATGACCGGAGCCAATAAGGTGTTGTAAACAAGCTCAGGTGAAACCACGTCTCCGTGAGTCATCAAATCTGTTTTGGCCACAGATTCAGTTATGACTCCTGTTGGCTTCTCAATGACGTCATGTAGTTTCTTCGTAACTGCATCACCCATAATTGAAGAGTTCCTATTCTATTGCTAACATCTTTCTTCATAATTTTCATTGATGGATTTCCCTTTTACATTCAAGGTATCTATAGCACTTCAAATACATAGTGTGCTAAATGGGTAAGGAAACCAATGCCACAACAAAATAACTAAAAGACAAAACAATAAAATGTAGCATGATGACTCATATGCTTCTAGAATCCTCTAGATATTTCATCTTGGGCCCATATTCTTTTATAGGTGATTGGCTCTAATTAATTCCTCTTGAGTCATTACAACCACCATGGGCGGTAAAAGCTCACCCTCAAGCGATTTAACACTGCTGCATGCTCAAGACTGGATTCGAAGCCAGAACATTGGTTAAGTTGGAAGAGACCCCTACCATTAGTTTGGTAAAACGGGCCAGGCCCGCCAAGTAGAGCCGGGCTAGCCCGAAAAAACATAGGGCTTGGGCCAAAAAATTGAGCTCGTTTATACATCCGAGCTTTGTAGCCCGGCCTTAAAAAGCCTGAGCGTGCACCGGGTTAGCCTGGTCGGGCCATGGGTAGCCCGCAAGCCCGTGAATTAAACAAAATTAGTAACACAATTCGTCTCACTATCTGTCGTAACCGTGATCTCGACGTAGACGGCTCAAAAATGATTTTTTAGGAGTCGCCACCCAATTTATTTAATAAGGAAAATTGAGAAAAACCTACCTTAAAATTATTGGTTTGCGTATACCAGATTGAGTTCGGGAGTCGCCACCCATATTTTTTGTATTTTTATGAGAAATGTTTTTTATAAAAAGAAAGAACTCAAAGTGCATTAGACACTATTAAGAAAAATAGGTAGTAAAAGAAAATAAGAGGTGCAATTAGTATATTTGACATGGGCCAGGCCCAAAACTTAAATCGCTAAAAGGCCGATATTTTATGATAAGAAAGGGGGCGTTGTTGAAGTAAAAATAGGGGGTGCGAACAGGAGAACTTGAACTAGTGACAGTCCAAAGCTCTAACCAATAGCCTAGATTTGGTAAAAAAAGAAAACCCATGGTCTAAAACAAACAAAAGGGAGTCGCGGAATCAGGGCAGAGTGGTGTAGACAGTAAACAGTTTTTATTTTTATTTTTTTTGGTTTTATACAAAAACTGATGGAGAAATATGGGAAGTTAAAAGGATATTTTTTTTGTCACTTAACTATTTTTTATAAGAAAAAAAAAGGAATAGGGTTCTATAAAAGGCAAAGCCTAAAAAAGAGGGATTGAAACCCTAATTTTTAGCTATCAGCCGCTTAGTCAAAACCGCAAGACCAGAGAAAGAAAAAAACGTTATGAGAAGAAAAGAGGAAAGAGGAAAAGAAGAGGAAGGGAACGATCTGTACTAGGAAACATGGAGAAAGAAAAAAAAAACAGAAAAACAAAGGAGAGAGAGGGTTGTGCGCATCAGAGAGGTGGTGGTGCGATGGCGCTCAGGCGGTGGTTCGCGGTGGTGAGGAGTGGTAGTGGTGATTGGTTTTCGAAAATGGAGGAGAGTGGGTTGGAGGTTGTTGTGTTGTAGTGGTTGTTGACTTGTGGTGTGTATGGTTCAGGTATTGGTATTAGGAAGGTGAGTGATACTCTCTCTATATTTTATTCTCCACCATTTTTGTTTCTCTGATGTTCTTTCTCCCCTCTTTTTTTGGCCCAAAAATTCAACCCCCCTCCTTCTTGGTTCTGTATTGTGGTATTTATGAAGGGTCAGGTGTACCGATTGTTGTTGTTATGTGCACAGGTTAGTGTACCGATTGTTGTTGTTGTTTCTCTGAAGTTCTTTCTCCCCTCTTTTTTTTTTTCACTTTCTTATTGTTCATTTTTTTAGAGCAAAGAATAGTTAAGAGAAAATAAATGATTTATCTCAAAATTAACATTATGGAAACGAAAATAATCATTCATCTTTCAGAGTGGACCTTTAGAGGCTTATAATATGGCTATGAGTTATGGGTTAAGAAGAAAAAAAGGGTTAGAAGGTTCAAGATTTTTTTTTCATGGGTTATGGGTTAAGAAGAAAAAAAGATTAGAAGGCTCAAGAATTTTTTCATGGGTTATGGGTTAAGAAAAAAAAGGATTTGAAGGCTTACATGATTTATTTTTTTCATTTCTTGACTTTTTCCATTTCTCTTTCTTCCTTTCCTCCTTTGTCTCCACTTCATTTATGGCTCCTTTTCTCTTTTTTTGGGAGGGGGGGGGATTGGACCTTTAAAAACCAACATCCATTCACTAGCTCATCCTCGCATGACACCCACACAAAAGGGCTTTGAGAATTATAGTTTGAGGCAACCGCTGAATTGGGGATCAAATCTTAAAGGGATAATGGGGTGTAAAGAATTGGACAGAGCTTTTAAGTCCATGCAAATCCATTAATATAAAGCTTCAACAAAGCCAACTTGCCTTTACACAACATGATTACAAAGTGCTAATGACAATCATATTTTTCTGCTCTGAGCTTTTAGTTCAAGAACTAATTCCCAATCTTATGTCTCCCTTCCCTTTTTGAATGCCCCATGAAATCTTCCCACTCAGTACACTTCCTTACGCCTCTTTCCAACAAGTCTCAAAAGAATGATTTGATTCCATGGGTTAAAGCTTGATTGGTATCCACCTTGATGCAAGCACACAAAATTCAACTTTCTCTTGCGAAAAAAAATGTGGATGGACACTCAATAACTTTTAAAATTCTTTATTTCAAGAAAATTATGACAAACAAAAATGTGTCCGAAAAAAATGATGTTATGGAGTGCATGAATATGTATGCCAACATACATGCTAAGATGCAATCATGCATTTTTTGTGATTTTTTTTATTGTTTTTATGTAAGAAATGCAATGCAATTCTATTTACGCGTTTAAGTATGTACACCATGCAACAAATTTTTTATGTATAGACAAAGAAAAATGAAATATAGAGAAGTCTTATGATGTTATGCTATGAAAGTGCATGAACTTAGAGCCATCATACCGATGTTTATCCTATGATGCCACATTCAATGTGTTTCTTTTAAGAGACACCATGCAATTTTTTTTAATTCATTTGAATATATGCAAAGATTTTTTAGAATGCAACATGATCTTTAATGCATGAAATGCAATGCAATTCTCCTAGTTTTTTTTTACTTTTTTTAAGGAAATATGCTATGAAGATTGACAAATGACAATACATTTTGATGCACTTACTCATAAGATATGGACAACATGCGACAATGAAATTAGGGAGAAATTTTTATTTTCATACATTTTTTGAATTGTTTTTATGCATGAACTGCAATGCAATTTCCTAATTTGTATTTATTTGAAGGAAATATGTCATGCAGCTTGGGGATTGATTATGCGACTTGTTTTATTTACTCATGAAAATACATACAACATGCAAGAACCATTTTTTTTATGTATATGCAGAGAAAAAATGAAATGTGGATAATTTTTAGGGTGTTATGCTATGAAAGTGTATGTATTGTTGTTATGCATGCAAGTATTTATCCTATGCAACTTTGAAAGAGAATAGATCGTGATGAATGATGAATGACAATGTGATTTTTTTTATTTACTTATGAGAATGCAAAAACATTTTTTTTCTAGAATTTATTCCATGAAAAATATTAAATGTGGAGGAAATTATACTTTTCAAAGACACTCGATCTAATGCTCAATAAGAATTAAGAAAAGACTATATTTTTTTGACATAAAACGCCTCTCTATATGCAAACATTTTTTCTTAGAACGCGACATGATACTTTATGGATGAAATGTAATGCGATTTTCCTTTTTTTCCTCTTCTGCAAGGAAATGCTATGAGGATTGACAAATGTATTTTGTTTTATTCACTAATGAAAGGATGCAAATCACGCATAGATTTTTATATACAAGCAAAGAAAAAAATGAAATATGGAGAAATTTATGAAGAATGACGATGCAATGAAAATGCGCACCACATACAGAAAAATAATTTTTTTTGAAAACTCGTGCAAAGGAAAACGCAAATAAATTTATGCTTTTCAATGATATATGCGGCATAACACAAGATGAAGTGCACCATTTTTTATACATCAAATGCGACATGATTTTTTTTTATGCTTTTTATGCATGAAATGCGATATGATTTTTATTGATTTTTTTTTGCCAGAGAGGAATAAACCGTATGAGAGAAAGAAAAATGATGTACAACCAAGAATAAGGATATGAGATAAAATAGCTCCCTTTGTGGCCTATGAAAGGTTGCCCATACTATTGGTTTTTGGACCTTATAGATCTAATGCTTCTTCTACAGTGAACACTCACAAAGGTTGGCTGTTATAACCTATGGATGTTTAAGGTCTCTAGAGTCAAGTACTCTTCTGGAAGATGGACCACAATAGGATGTACATCCAAAATGTGGATATCCGCACAGAAGAATCGTACTCTAGATGAGGAATTCATGGGAGTCACACAGTATGTACATCCAAAATGAGTCCCACTCATCCTCGTTCTAACTTATGTGTTTTTTTTGCGGCTCCGGTGTGAGCTCAACTCTCTGTGTGTGCTCACAGTGTATGTACCGTGTGTGAAGGGAGCATACGAACCTCAAATCCTAATAAAATAAGTAAAGAGAAAAAAATAACTAGAAACAACAACCAGACAATAATATCAAGTGTCTTCTACCCTAGGGTTTATATCAAGCACAAAATAAAGATATACGTAAAAAAATCTAAAGAAATAAATAAAAGTAAAGAGGGGTAAACAAATGCACGTACCTTATAATCCTTTGCACAACCAAATATAACAGGCTTGACTCTCACCTGTCCCCAGTGGAGTCGCCATCTGTCGTGACCGTGATCTCGACGTAGACGGCTCAAAAATGATTTTTTAGGAGTCGCCACCCAATTTATTTAATAAAGAAAATTGGGAAAAACCTACTTTAAAATTATTGGTCTGCGTATACCAGATTGAGTTCGAGAGTCGATTATGTATAGGGAAGGGCAGAAACTTAATCCCACTGCACCCCTAGTACATCTCTCATAAGACAGTTGCCCTAAATTTTTTTTAAACAAAAGGAAAGGAGCCTCGTTAAAACCTTCTGATGCAAAACCCTCCTTAGGGATAAAAACATCAACAAGGAAAGAGCACTCCCCCCTATTTCATTAAAAAACAAAAATCAAAATTACAAAAAGCAAGGGGGGACATAAACCAAAACCCATGCAAACAAAAATTACTGCCCGAAACGAAAAGAAGGAAGACCAACCCTATTACGGTTAAAATCATCCTTAATAAAAGTGGGAATAGAATTCCACCATTGGAAACCAGACAGGGTAGTCCCATGAGACGCAAGCTTATCAGCACAATGATTCCCTTCCCTAAAAATATGGGTGCAACTGAAAGTCATGGATTTGAGAAGATCCATGCAATTAAGCCAACGATTGCGGATACTCCAAGGCACAATGGAGTGAGATGAGAAGGCCATAACAGCAAGCTGAGAATCACTCTCAATCCATAAACGATGCCAATCTTTGTGGAAAGCCACTTCAATGGCGACCATGACACCAACAAGCTCAGCATGAAGAGCGTAATTTGTACCAAGAGGGAGCATGAAACAGCCAATAGATTCAGCATTACTGTCGCGGAAGATACCCCCATAGGCAGCTAAACCAGGAGAACCCCTCGCAGCGCCATCTGTATTACACTTAACCCAAAAGCAAGGAGGAGACTTCCAAATAACATCTATAGTTGAAGGAGCCTTGCGAGGCTTGCAATCAACCGAAAAAGCCTTAAGAATCAAAAAGTCCTACATGGATTTTGACGTGGGGCCCTTACTAAGATTGCCATAAATGTTCACATTTGCCATGATCAAGTTTTTCAGGTAAGTGGGCAAGATCTTCTTGTTGTCAAAACGAATCTGATTCCGAGAATGCCAAATAGCCCAAAAAACGTTAATAACATCAGCGAAAACAACATCCTGCACTTGGTCAGACCAAGGGCGCAAACAGACCTCAATAATCGTCTCCGGGGAGGAGACATCAATATTAAGAGAAAGCTTACCACTAAGCCAGTCCCAGAGCTGCTTAGCGAAAGAACAGTCACAGAAAAGGTGCAAGGAGGACTCATATTCCGCTTCACAGAGACAACACATGGAAACAGTGCCACAACCACGGCTTCTAAGATGCTCATCAGTTGGCATACGGTTATGGAGGATGCGCCACATAAGAAGAGACTTGGATGGAGGGATAACATTTCGCCAAATATTTTTGAACCACCTAATAGGTTGCCCAATAGGCCTATAGTAAAGATAAGCAGTTTTAAAAGTAAGCATACCATCGGTAGAGTTCTTCCAAATCAGCTGATCCTGAGAGTCAAATGAAGGCATATCTTTTTCATGAAGGAGCGAAGCCAGCTGAGGAAAGATATTGGAAAGAGATGCTGGAATACACCAGTGACCATTCTGAATGAAGTCGCAAACACGGGCCTTGAGAGAGTGCTGACGATGCTCAGGGACATTGAGAAGATTTACCAGAGGGGCCGACATCCAGGGATCAATCCAAAAGTTGATACAGTCACCTTTACCAATTTGCCAAATGCAGTTTTCTTGGATGGCGGATAGATGATCACGCAAATTACCCCACAAAGATGAACTGATATGATAAGAGATCTTAGTATTATTTCTGAAGACCCGGGACCTTAACAAGACAGGCCAGTTGTTCTGGGAAATGCTGAGCTCCCAGCTAAGCTTTAGACAGGCTGCCTTATCAGTGTCTTTAAGGGACCTAATCCCAAGATCCCCCTCAGAGGTTGGTCTACAAACCTTATGCCATGCCACTGTAACCACTTTACGCTGATTGACGTCACCAGACCAAATGAAATTTCTGATCCAAGAATCCACCGTATTCAACGGAGAGGTAGGCCATTTATAAATCAGGAGATGTAAATTAACATACTTTGAACAACCGACTTGACCAGCTGCGCTCTTCCGGCAATAGAGAGGAGTGAAGCTTTCCACGCTGATAACTTAGCTTTAATCTTGTCAGCGATAGGCATTAAATACCCAGCTTTAGGCATACCTTTGAAAATAGGGATGCCCAAGTAGGTGAACGGCAACTGGCCAATAGAGAAGCCCAGAAGATCGGCAATGCGACGCTGCCGGGGATTGGGAACGGCGCCCAAATGAACGGTAGATTTGCTGGAGTTAACAATCTGACCAGAAGCTTCCCCAAACTTGGTAAAGAAATTGAGGAGACTATGAAGATTTCTCAGCGAAGCTCTGCAAAAAATCATGATATCATCCGCATAAAGGGTATGAGAGGGAATCTGAGTGCCTCTAGGACCATTTATTAACTGCAGGTCCCCATCATGCACCAGCTTGGAGATGCCTCTGCTCAAAACCTCCTCAGCCAAGCAGAAAAGAAGGGGGAGAGGGGGTCCCCTTGACGCACACCCCGCTTGCAGCTAAAGTACCCAAAAGGCTTGCCATTGACTGAGATCGAAAGCTTTGCAGAATGCAAAAGAGCATTACCAATCACAGAATTTGCTATTAAACCCAAAAGCCTTGAGGACTCTAAGAAGGAAATTCCAATCCAGAGTATCAAAAGCTTTCGTGACGTTAACCTTGAGAGCCATATTACCTCCAAAAGACCTATTATGCAGCATATTAATGGCTTCAGATGTTAAGCAGATGCAGTCCGATATGTTTCTACCTTGAATGAAGCCACGTTGTTGTGATTAAACGATACGGGGAGCAATTCTGGAAAGACGGTCAGCAAGCACCTTAGTAATAATCTTAAACTTTAAGTTCGCATGGGCGATAGGACGAAACTTCTCAATACTGTCAGCTCCGTTGACTTTAGGAATAAGGACCACCAAGTTAGACTTGAAGTTCGGGAGCAGCCAACCATGCTTGAAAAATTGCTGAACTGCGCTCACCATGTCCTCCGCGATGATGTCCCAGAAATGTTGAAAAAAGAAAGCGCCAAAGTCATCCGGGCCAGGGGCACCGTTAGAATTCATAGCAAAGATGGCTTGCTTGATCTCTTCCCTATTAGGAATGTTGGTGAACATAGTGTTCTCCTCACCTGTAACAAGATTAGGGATAATCTCCTCCACCATACCATTATCAAGACACTGGTTATTAGACGCGAAGATATTCTCAAAATAATTAACAACATGAGATTCAATATCATTAGGAGAAGTAAGAAGAATATCACCATGCTTTAGGGCAGTTATTTGCTTGGTAATATGTCTAATCCTGACCATCTGATGGAAAAATTTTGTGTTGCGATCACCATGCGAGCGCCAATTAAGTCTAGATTTTTCGAGCCAAAAATCCTCTTGGGAAGCTAAAGCTTGTTGCAGCTCAAGCTGATGGACCTTTTCTTGCTCATCTAACAACTCTGAGTAGCCATCATTATCAATCTGCGCTTGAACGTGGTCTAGGGATGCGGTCGCCACTTGCACCCGAAGATTAACGTCCCCAAAGACATCTTTATTCCAAGCCTTAAGCTTTAACTTAAGATTTTTAAGCTTTTGATTGAGGACCACCATAGGGCAGCCAACAACATGAGATTGCCAAGCCTCCTTAATCACATTCAGGAAGTCAGGGTGACTCGCCCAGGTGCGAAGGAATTTAAAAGAAGAGGGATGCGCACCATCTGTAGTCTGAAGATCAAGCAGTAAAGCGAAATGATCAGATCTAGATTTAGTAAGAGTATAGCAGGAGATACCTGTATAAAAAGTAAAGCAGGCGTCATTGCAAATAGCTCGATCAAGTATTTTCTCCATGAAAGCCCTGCCTTTACGGCCATTAGACCAAGTGTACTTAACACCCCTAGTCGGTAGATGAATCAAGTTATTCAAATTGGTCCAGTTCTGAAAGTCATCACAAGCTGTTTTAGAGGGAGTGCCACTTCCCCTATATTCATGGCTTCCCAAAATAGCGTTCCAATCCCCAATAAAGCACCAAGGGATTTTATAAGTTTGCTGGAGAAGAGAAAGATCCTGCCAAAGAGATCGCCTACCCAGATAGCTACAAGAAGCATAGATTGCAGAAATACCAACTATAGTATTATTGACCTCCACTGTAAAGGAGACATGCTGATCTAAGCAAGCGATAACAGTAGGATTGAAGTTGTCCGTACAGACACACCAGAGGTTAGGAGTTAAATTATTCCTGTCATTAGTAGCAAAGACTTTCATACCAAGCCGAGACCAATACCTGCGCGGGAAATCATCTTGAGAACACCAAGGCTCAGAAATAAACACGAAATCAGGCTTGTTAGAGGAACAAAGCTTTTTAAGAGATAATCTTGTGGGGGGATTAGCAAGGCCCCTTGTATTCCAATATAAGCACTTCATTGAGCAAGACTTTGAGATCCTGCCCTTGAACGGGTTGTAATTGGGGTAACAGCTTTCTTTTTCTGTCGCTGTTTTTGTTTTTTCTTCTGGGACTTGGTGCGAACTATTTCAAAGTCAAAGCCCTCATCAGGCTGGGCATTTTACTTCTCCAAGTTATCATCCTCCTCAACTAAATCAGCCTAAGGCTGCTTAAGGATGTTTAAATCATCAATCACAACTTGAGCAGCTTCTTGGTCAGCAACCACTTGGACTCGATTTCTATCAACCTCAAAGGCTGCTTCCATTTGTGAGTCACCAACTAAAATTTGATCAGGGGAAGTCTCGTTTTGCGTTATTGATGGAGCTTTACCACTTGGGGATCCTGTTTCAAAATGGTTAGAAATAAAGCCAAGCAGGGGATTAATATCATCATGTGGGATATTATTAGGGCCTCCAAACTGATTTGGGATTGTGATCTCTTCAATAGAGATGAGATCTCCGGGACGATCCGAGTGATTATCTTTTTCCACAATATCTGCTGTAGTGGCTTCATTACCAGCTACAATATCCTTTTGAATATCTCTACCTGCACCATTATCAATAGTGTTAGCAATAACAACATTAGCAATAGATGTAGCCGTACCTTTAACCTGAGTTTCTTTCTCTACGTCAGGCGTGTGCATGTCACGAACATTAATGGCATCAAGGACATTCTTTCTCTTTGGCTCCCAAACTTGCCTATTGACTGGGGGCTGCACACGAGGTTCCTGCTTACAATTGGAATAATTATGCCCAATAATATGACAATATGAGCAGAAATGAGGCAGCCTTTCATAAACAACTTCAACGTAAAATGTGTAACCTTCTCGCTCACCCATAATACGCTCAGGAAGATCTCCATTCAGATCAATATCAACAAGAACTCTTTGTTGGGCCTATGTTGGCTATAGAGATTGATTTTGATAAAGATTGGAAGTATTTATGGTTGGAGTGTGATTCCCAATTAGTGGTTTCCGCCTTCAAGAATTGCAAAATAGTTCCTTGGAAGCTTAGAAATAGATGGAATAATTGCTTATATTTGACGAGACAAATGATCTTCGTTTGCACTCACATTTATAGAGAAGGTAACACTTGTGCTGATAAACTTGTCGGGCATGGTACTAACATAAATGGTTTTTTCTGGTGAGACCTTCCTCCTAGCTTCATTGCTGATGATTTCTCCAGAAATAGGCTAGGTTTGCCTAGCTATAGGTTCTGCTGATTTCTTGTTTGATGGTTTCATTCTCCTTTGGTCTTCTGTTTTTGGTGTGCTGCAAAAGATTGTTAGTGACTTTGGTGCCAACCTAGTTGGGATGAGAGTCATTATAGTGATTCTCTTGCATGCCAAGTTTAACTATCTTTGGTCTAGAATCCTTTTAATAGGACTGTTATTTTTTCCTTTTGGATGTAATGCTGTTTTATTCATGGGTATTGGCCTAGTCCCCCATGTCTTTTGTATCTTTTTCGTTTTTTATCAATAAATTGTAGGGGGGGTACTCTTTCCTTCTTGATGTTTTTTCACTAAAGAGGGTTTTGCATCAGAAGGTTTTAATGAGGCTTTATTTTAAATTTTAGTATTTATTATTAATAATATAATAATAAATATAAAAAAGCAGTTTTTTTTTAAAAAAAATCAGTGCCCTATTAGCGACAGATTTGGCCGTCACTAATTAGGACACGTGTCACTCAAATTTAGTGACAACTATTCCCTCGCTAATTAGCGACGAGTTTAACGACGAAATTGTCCCTCGCTGGATACAACGAATTCAAAATTTTATCGCTATTAGCGACAGAACAAGGTTGTTGCTAATTCCGTTGCAAAAGGCCAGTGGCGACAAAATTTTCCATCGCTAATCAGTGTTTTTTTGTAGTGCTGGTAGGGGTGGGAATAGGCCAGACCGGACTTTTTTTTTAAATAAACCAGGCTAAGGCTTTTAAAAAGCTTATTTAGCTAAATAGGTTAGGCTATAGGCCATCAAAAAAGCCTTTTAGGCCTACCAGGCCGGCCTATTTAAGTAAATATTAAATTTTGCACATTATGTTAAATCATAAATTTGCTAATTTTTTCTATTAATTTAAACATATCGACACACATCAATTTTTGACATATTTAAAGTGATTATTATAAAATAATATTTAAATTGGATGTCATAGAAAGTAGAACTTAATTTCACTGACATATTAGTTTCTTAGTCTATTTACAAAGACATACATCACTCAAAGGTCATAGGCTTTTGTAAAAAAAAATAGTGAAATAGGATTTTAAACAGGCTTTCATGCCTTAGCTTTTAAAAAGGTCATACCAAGCCTAAGAAATGAGCCTACGACAGGCCACAGGCCAGACTCAGGCTTAACACTTTCAACGCAGACTAAGACCAGACCATGCAAAGCCTTGCTCGGCCTAGCCTATTCCTACCCCTACTTCCTGGGAGTTATACTATACCTACTCATTTTGTTAGTTGGTGTATGTTATCCAGGAGTAACTAAAAATTTGTTAAAGTTAAGAAGCCATATAAAAAAATTGTTAAATACACCTAAAGTATTACTTGCTAGTTTAACTACATCGATTAAGATATGCGTTAGTGTATTCTAGCAAATCATACAGGTTATAACTAAAAAATTGGTGTAAGTTAACAAGTTATAACTAAAATTGTCAATAGCAACTAAGACAATGTGTTGAGAGTATTCTAGCAAATATTAATCCCTACTTTAATTATTTTTTTATTTAAATTTAAAGTTACTATATAGCAAAATATTTGTATGGTAAATGAAGATTACAAATAACAAACTTTAGGAAAATTAGAGAGATACAAAGAACAACTCGGAGGTAGTTGAGGATGAGGTAGCCGGAAAAGGATTGGAGTGAGAAATATAAGGTGTAAGGTTTAAATATTCTCCATGTAATACCCTAATATCAAAGAAGAAATACCAGGATTCACCTTTAAGCATACATCAGAGTAAAATTTCTGTTTTTAGATATTGAACAAAACTCATTATTTGATGATAAACTCACCAAATAGGCACTCATCTTTCATAACTTCAAATAGAAGTACATACTTCAAATTGAAAAGACACGTTTTCCGTTTTCTGTACGATGAGAATTCTTTCCCAATCCTTTCCATAACTTGACCTAAGTCACTCTAACCCTAGTGAGACTACTTGAAGTGTGGTTGTACTATTTTATTAAAAGTCGTACCTTGAGTAACGATATTTTAAGTAGGGGTGAGTTATCGTTTTGAGGAAAAATATTTTCAAAATGTTCTTATTTTGAAAATTAGTAAAAAGAATTTTCTACCGATTTGAATGAGCCCCCTAAGGAGTATTTTTCCAACATAGTATTGCACCTAAGTATCTGTATTCTGAGTTTCAATTCTTTCGATTGCAAAAATATGCATCGACCCTAGGTCGGAAGATTGTTTTTCCAAACTAATTGTGCGTATAATAGGAAAGTTATGTAAAGTCGATTAATCGACGAATTTTCTTATCCATTATGCGAATAGGACTTGAACGATTTTGAGGACAAAATCTTTCAAGTTTGGGTGATTGTAACATCCCCAATTTAGCTAATTTCAATTATTGAAATTAGCAAGAGGTCATAATATAATTGCTAGCTAAGTTAAATAAGTTAGCATAATTAATTATAAGTATGATGATTGTCATGGATTAAATGATTTATTGTGTGCTTGTTTGCTACATTATGTTGAATATATAAGTTATTGGTAATTGTTGAGTCAAATTGGGATTTAAGTGAGAAATTAGAGGAAAGTTATGTAGAGGGGTATTTTGGTCATTTACACTCCATTTAAACCTTCAGCTGGAATTAAACACCAAACACACTCCTCATTTCCATATAACAACAATCAGAATTTCAGAAGTAAATTATTGAGTTAGTGGTTGGTTAAAAATAAATAGAGGTGATGAGATAAGTAAAGGGCATTTTGGTCCTTTCCACCCAAAATGAAACCCTCAGCTCATTAAAACTGAAACACAACCCATATCCTCCTTCACTTCAACAGAGATCAGAAAACTAGAAGAGAGAGAGAGAGAGAGAGAGAGAGAGAGAGAGAGGGGGGGGGGGAGAAACGTGAGAGTGAGGGAAGGAGAAGAGAAGAAGAATACTCCATGGGTTCTTCATGCATGTGAGCCATTTAACCATCAATCTTCACCATTTTTCTTTCTCTACACAATGATACCAGAATCATCAATCACTTCTCCTTATTCATCAATTCACCATTGTTGAAGGTTTAAGCTCCAAAGTGAGGAAATAGAGTTTTGAGAGTTTTGGGAGCTTGCGCATGTTAAAGTTAGTGCTAGCCTTCAGTAAATTAGAACCTATACATTGTGATTTGGAGTAGAGTGGTAGGGATTTCAGTAGCTGAACTTGTTGGGGATAGTTTTGGAGCATTTATGATGCTGAGTAAGCTTCTGGGTTCGAGTTAGAATAAGTGTGAAGCTGGAAAAGTCGAGTTGATGGGGGGTTTAAAGCTTTGGAAATCAGTTTCTCCAAGCACACAACAATCTGCACAAAAACAGTTTTCTCTACCTTTGGTATCTTCCTTATAACTTTCCCTATGAAACTCATATGCAGTTCATTTTAAATTATTTATAAACTAGACACAAATTACTTCAAGTTAGTCACAAGAACCAGTTGATTTGACTGAGTATCGAGGGTGAAAATTTAAGTACAAGTTTCGATTTTGTCACAATAATATTTTCGAACCAGTCATGGTATTTTAGCCATAATTCCCTGAATACTCGTCATATCAGTTCAAGACTTGAACCATATGAAAATAGACAATATTATCTACACATTACGCACTAGTTTGAATGGTTTTGGTTAAGAATTGAATTAGTTATGCCTGATGCAAAACAGCTTACAGATGCTGCCAAACCAATTTTGGAGTTAGTTGCCGCGTTTCTAAGAGTCGGGGTTAGATCGGGATAGAACTGAACTTGCATTGAGGATTGAGGTGCATTTGGATGAGGTTCAGTAGCTTGTGGCACTGGAGTTAGTTTTGGGAGTGATTTCGAGTTCATGGAAACGTCGGAGTCGAATCGGGGATCGTTCGTGTGTTTACGTAGTTAATTCCATTTCGTGGATTCTTGGTAGTACGTGATTTTCATCACGAATGGTGAGTTCAATACTCGCTTAGGGATTTGTTTTCGAATATGTGTTTGCATGTGTTCTGAACCGGGTCATGCTGTTTTCATTTCGTAAAATTCCATCAAAACCATAATTTCGAAAATGTAAGAATTGTTGTTTTGTGTGGAATGAATTGATGAATGTTATGTGATTGTTTGCATTATTTGATGGCCATGACTGCTGTTTGTACTGGTTGTTTCTCTGTAATAATGTTTGGTTGTGTTAGAAAATCGATCGGAATGAACATTGGAATCGAACGGAATGGAAGAATAGCACGAAAACTTCATTTTCTACACACTGTTAGACACGCACGGACCGGGCGCCTTGTGTCATGGGTCGTGCGTGTCATTTTGTTTCATGTGCGCAAAACTTTTAAAATGCCCACGGGTCGTGCGCCTCTGCGCACGGACCGTGCGTCCCTGTCTGTAACTATGCGCCATTTTCTTTGAAAATGCGCACGGGTCGTGCACCTTAGCACACGAACCGTGCCTCCACTTCTGCTACCTTCTTCCAAAATATGTTTTAAGCCATTCCAATTGGTTCCAAGTCCATTCCAATCCCTTCCCCAACCTTATGCATTGATGAAATAACCGTAATTCGCTTAATTAAGCGTAGGCATGAATAAGACCTTGGAATTTATCAAAGTATGTCAAATGTACGATAACCAATTAGGGTTACGAGTGAGAACACATGTACATGATATGTTAATGAAATGACTTGACATTATTCAAGGTATGTTAATGAAATGACTTGACATTATTCAAGGTATGTTAATGTAATAATTGAGGCGATGACCTCCATGAATAGCACACTAGGGGAGAGAAGTCATGCGCCCATAACCTAGGCCCCGTCTATGTTTGCCCACTGATGCAAGGATTAGTGGATTGGGTTCACCGGCGGACTGAAACTGCAGGTCTTCGGTGTTGTGTTAGTATGAAATGCAACCCGTAGTCGCTTAGTAGGACTACGAGTTAAAAGAACATATTGTCATGTAGTCGCTTAGTAGGGCTACGAGTGCAAAAGAATGATGCATAATGAACCGCTAGTGTTAGTGAGGGGTCTCGATAGGACTCACTGAGATCATATTTACCCCACCCTTTAATTGTTCTGGTTTTTACAGAGAAACAGGGAAAGTCAGAAGCAAAGGAGCACGGTTAGCCGGTGCACCATATGAAGGTCATGGAGATTACTGAGAACTTTGTTTAGGGTTTATGTTGCTTCCCTTGTTTTCTTTGTAATTTTGATATTATGACTTGTATCAGTATTAGAAGTTATAAATCGTTTCCGCTATTTATGTATTGGATATTGGACATTAGGATGTGGGAAGGAAAATAAAATATGGTTTTCATATTAATTATGTACTTCTAATTGAAAGTACGAAACATGAGAGATCGCTTGATGAGTTTTTATCAAGTTTTAGTTTTGTTCAATATCTAAAGACAGGAATTTTACTCTGATATACGCCTTAAAGTAAATACTAATATTTCTTCGGCGGTTGAAATATTAGGGTGTTACACTTTCCAAATCCGAATGTTCAATATCCAGAACAGAAATAGCGGAACGATACATAACCCTTAATACAACTCAAGTCATAGTATCGAGAATACATTAAAAATAGGGAATAACATAAGCAATACTAAGTCTTCAAGCTCTCCAAGTGAGGCACCATCTAGCCATGCTCCTTTGCTTTTGATTTTCCCTGTGTATCTGTAAAACCACAACATATAAAGGGCGAGATAAACATCTCAGTGAGTTCTATCGAGATCCCTTACTAAACACTCGCGGTTCATTATGCAATCTTTTAACTCGTAGCCCCGAATTAGGTAACTACGTGCAAACCTTTTCTTGACTTAGCACAACACCGGTAACCATTTACTCAATTCCCGGTGAACCCGATCCGCTAACCTTGCGCTAGCGGGCAAACATGAACAGGGCCTAGGGTTCAGGCTCATGACTTCCCTACCCTAGTATGCTCATTGTAGCGACCGAAAAATCTGGAGGAGGGATTCTTCTAAGTGTCAGATGAAGCCGCCATCAAAATTTAGGTTTAAAGGAACAAACTTTGAGAAATCCCCTAAAAAGGTCATAACGAACCAAATATGGGTTCGGGAGTCGGTTATGCGCGGGGAAGGTACTAGCACCCCGCGGCATCCCTCCTAAGGAGGGCTACCATCGAACTAAACGTGTAAGCATCGTTAATTAAAAAAATATATATTGATTTTACCCTTATTTACAAGTTAGAACACAAGTTAAATAAAAGACTTGACAGTTAGTTATTTTTGTTCTTTTTGGGAAATAGAAAAGAAATGATTAGGGAAAAACTTAAAAAAAGGTTTTTATTAGTGCAATTGACAAAGGACGACCGCCCTTTGCTCCTACGTATCTCCTGGTAGAGAATCCAATCGCATGTAGTTCTTGGAAATGTTTGCTTGGAAACATGAAAAAAAGTTAGGATTGTGTGAAAATGAGTTGGACTCGCTAGTTTGTAAAATGTGAGAGGATGAGTTGGACTCATCGATTTGTAAAGATGGTGAAGATGAGTTGGACTCATTGTTGTTGAACCAAGGGCAAACACTCCTTGTTTTGTATGATAACAAATTACGTCTTTTCTACTAATGGTTGCAGCTGTATGAAAGTACAGGTTCAAGCTGAATAAAGTACAGGACTGGAATCAAAAAAGCTGGAAGCATTAAAGTGGAGCAGCTTGGAGAAGAAGCCACCTTTGAAGATGAAGACCTAATTGTTTTTCCGCTTTCTTTAGGACACAGTGTAAGGTCCTATCACTTAAGGTCTATGACAGTTTAAATAGCTGAGAGATGATTTTTGAAAACATGCATCATGCTTTAAAATTAGGGTTTTGAAAATATGTTATGCATGCATGGCAAGCTTTGGAAAATATTTTATGCATGCATGGCAAAAACCTAAAAACAATTTTGTGGAAAGCAAGAATAAATTTCTATTATGTACCAAAGGCCAAGAATCGATTTATAGTATTTTCTAAAGGCCATGAAATCGATTTTCAAGCAATCCTAAAGGCCAAGAATCGATTTCTTAATCATATGTTTAAAGCTTGAAATCGATTTCTACATATACTCAAGGCAAAGCTAAAATCGATTTCCTTCTTTTTACATAGGCCTTGAAATCGATTGTCAAGCCATCCCATAGGCCATGAATCGATTCCTAATTGTTTTAACTAAGTGAAGAATCGATTTTCACCTATGATAGATGTCCTGAAAATCGATTGTTACTTGTTTTCAAAGAACAAAGAATCGATTCCCATGTTTTCCAAAGAGTAAAGAATCGATTCCTCACTATTTCAACTATCCAAAGAATCAACTCTTGAGGCTTCTAAGATGATAAGAATCGATTCATCTATATTTTAACTACAATCAACAATCGATTCTTTCATTTCATTAAATAGTTTTTTCAGATCTACGCGTTCCTAAGCCTATAAATAGGCAGCCTCAAGTCATTCTTCAGTACACCACATTTTCACAACAAATTCTCTCTTCTTCTCATACGAATTTCTAGATCCTGAGAAAGAGAAAAATAGAACTATCACTTTCATATCATTTTTATAGATCTACTCATCTCTCACAGCTATTATATTGTCATATTATCTGGGGTGATTAGATCATAGCTTCAATATTGTAATCTACTTTTGTGGGGTCATTTTGAAATCCTGGGAAGCGTTCCTGGGTCTCTCAATCAGGAGATTGAGTTGGTTTGAAATCCTGGGAGGTGATCTTGGGTCTTTCAATCAAGGAAGATTGAAGTGGTATTGAAATCCTGGGAGGTGCTCTTGGGTCGTTCAATCAGGAGATTGAAGCGGGTTGAAATCCTTAGCTAGGTGCTCGGGTTCTCAGTTCGGGGGAATTGAGATTTGCTATTTTGAAGTTGCCTGTTTGTAAACAATTCTTCAATATAGTGGTTGCCATCAAGTCCAAGGGTTGCAAAGCCTGAGGCCGAGGACGTAGGGCTTTTATCCCGAACCTCGCTAAATTCCTGGTGTATCTCTATCCCTACTCTCTTTACTTTATTGTCTATATTTGTTATTGTTATATAGCTGTGATATTCATTGTTTTGTTTATATCTGTTTTGAATATCACTACTCAGATCTGTCTATTGTTATATTATTGTGCTGATCTGCTATTATCCATATCACTGCTGTAGATCTGTCTGTTGCTATATTCAATATCACTGAGCTTCCTATAAATAATCTAGTTATTCTAATATCATACTGTGCTTGATCTGCCTGCTTGTATACATCATATAAGTTTAAATCTCAGTTTCCGCATTTGATTTAAACAAAGCATTTCATAAGTTTTTGAAAACCGAAAAGAATTCATATTTTGCACATAACCTTATTCACCCCCCTCTAAGGTTATACTATAGTCTAACAATTTTTTAGTGAAAGAAATTGTTTGTTTTGTAGAAAAATATAAAAAGAATGGAAAAGGGGCATCTTGGTAAAAAAAGGGGTGCAAAAAGAATCAGGGGGTTGTATTTTGAAAAGGGGGGTGCGAATAGCAGCCCAGTACGTTTTGCTTTAATTTTGGCCCACAAAACAAGGCTCAAGGAAGAGGTTTATATTTTAAAATAGTGGGTGTAGAAGGTGAGCCCAGTTCGTTTTCTGTGAACTGGGCCGTGTTTTAAAAGATGGGCTTGTCAAAAAAGGATGGGCTGCGTGGGGTTAAATCATTAAAACATGGGGTGTTGTTAGGAATCTGAATTTAAAAACAAAACAAAAACATCACACTATATAAGGAAAAACCATTATATCCTAACCCTAATCTTCTTCTCTCAGCCGCAACACCCACAACACAGAGAGAGAGTGTGTGTAGCAGAAAAATTGCAAGCAGAGAGTGAAAGAGAGGGAGCGACAGAGAGACAGGGAGGCGCACGGTGGTTTTCGGCGAGAGGCGTGAGAGAGAGAGAGAGAGAGAGAGAGGGACGGTGGTTGTTATGTGGGGTGGTTGTTTAGGTGGTTCATGGTGGCCGTGAGAGAGGGTGTTCGGTGGTGGTGACTGACGGAGGGAGAGTGTGATGGCGGAGAGAGAGAAGTGCCCGGTGGTGCGGGTGGTGGTTACAAGGAGAAAGAAGAGTCCGTAGGAGTAGTTAGTGAGGAGAGAGATGGTGGCCACGGTATTCGTTGATGGCTGTGTTCGTGGTGGAGGTTTGGTGTGGCTCACGGCGGTGGTTACGAGGATGGAGGAGGGTTGTCATGGCGGTGGTTGTTGGTGAGACAACGTGAGAGGGTTTGATGGTGGTTTTGGAGGTGGTGGGCGGCGCGGTGTAGTTTATGGTGGTCTACGGTGGTAGGCGCCGGTGGTGATGGTGCTCGCTGGAGGTCTTGACGGCATCAACGGCGGTGGTTCAGAGGAACCCTCTCTCCCCTTTTTTTATTGTTCCTCTTCTTCTTTCCTCGCAGCAAACGCTTTCCGGCGGAAAATCCGCCGAAAAAGCATTTTGCGGCGGTTTTTTTAAAAAAAAAAAAAATTTGGAATTTTCCGGTGCAAATGCCAAAAAAGCATTTTGCGGCGGATTTTAAAAAAAAAAATTATTTATTTTCGATTTTTTTTTATAAATCCGCCGGAAATGCCTAAAATCCGCCGCAAAATCCAAAAAAAAAAACTTAAAAAATCTGGCGGTAAAAAATTTGAATTTTTGATTTTTTTTTTCAATTTTTTCGAATTTGAATGTTTAATTTGTATTTTAATAAAAAGTAAGAAAAAATGAAAATGAAGTAGAATATGAGAAAAAATGATATAGAAAATAATGAAAATAAATAAATGAATGAGAATGTAGAAGTAGGAAGGAATAAGAATGAAAGAGAATATTAGAAGAGAATGATATAGGAGAGAATGTGAATAAAGAAGTAAGAAGAAATAAGAATTAATGAGTGAATGAAAAAGAATGAAGAAGGAAGGAGAAATATAGAAGAGAGATATGTAGAGAAATTTATGGAGATGAGAGTATAAGAAATATAGAAGAGAGATATGTAGAGAAATATAGAAGAGAATGAGAATGAAATAAAGAGTGAAATGAGAGAATGAGAGGAGTGTAGGAGAAATTTTTATTTATAGGCGAATTTTTTCCCTCCGAATTTTCCGGCGGATTTTTGAAATTACCGACGGATTTTTTGAAATTTTTTTTGGCATTTGCGGCGGATTTTTTTAAAAAAAAAATAAAAAATTTTTGGCTTTTGCGGCGGATTTTTTTTTAAAAAAAAATTGGCTTTTGCGGCGGTTTTTTGAAATTTGCGGCTGATTTTTTAAAAATTTTTTTAAAAAAAAAAAAGTTTAAAAAAGTTTTTTTTTTTGAAAATCCGCCGCAAATGCCAAAAAATCCGCCGGAAATACCCCAAAATCCGTCGGAAAACTTTGCGGCGAATAAAATCCGCCGGAATCTTTTCCGGCGGATTTTATCCGCCGGAATCTTTTCCGGCGGATTTTATCCGCCGGAAATTCCTAAAATGCGCCGGAATCTTTCCGGCGGATTAAATCCGCCGAAAAGTCCTGGCTGGAAAATCCCATTATTCTTGTAGTGGTGAGACTTGGTGGGAGGTGAGGAGGCGTGAGGTGGTGGTACTGTGACTGTGTGTTTTCGTGTATCTGTATGTTCCTCTCTGTTGTGTGTTACTGTGTGTATTTATAATGAAATAATTGTGGTGTAGGTGAGGTGCTGGGGAGTCAAAAGGACAGCAGCTGAGGAAAACAACAAAAAGGACAGCACCAGTGGTAGTGGGCGCGGGTGGCAGCAGCAAGGGTGGCGCAAAAAGGACAGCATCAAGGCAATTTGGGTGTTGTACTATTTTCTCCTGAAATGGGAAAAGCAAAAGGATAGGGAAAAGAAATTTGGACCATTCCTAAAATGATCTTCAGCTAGGACAGCCAGCTGTTTGCGCCTCCTCTCTTTTTTTGAATTTTGTTTTAAAAACTTTGTACTATTTGCCTTTTGTTTTTGTCCATATGTAAAACTTGGTTATGTAATAATAAAAACTTTTGACTATTCAGCTTAATGGTTTATTTGATTTTGCATTATATTTTATTTTTTATGATAATAAGCAATATCAAAACTAAAAAAACGAGTATCAAAATAAAACCCCGTACGTGACGAAGAGCGAATACGCGCACGCGCACGATTTTAAAAAAAAAGATACGTGGCACGACGGGAATTCTAAATTAGTCGGACAAAATTAGGGTATGACAGCTGCCCCTCTTTATTTATATTCCGTAGAAAAACTGAAGGGTTTTCATAGTAGGAATAGAAATAAAGATAAGACAGACACTAATTTTATCCATTTAGAGGAAAGTTGGGGTTTTGAGAATTTACAAGTATTGTTAACAATTGGCATGTTAACGAGAAAGCTATAAAAAATGATCACTGGGGATCCGAAGGAGCACTGGGGCTCTGAAGGTCTAATTCACAGTCGATGCTTGGCGCATTGATTGGAGTTAAATTGAAGGACCGACGGAGTCTGAGGGGCTCCCTGGGCCTTGATGGACCAATATGGCCTGATGGAGCGCAAACTAGCGATGGTACTAGTAAAACGGTCTGCTTGGGGGTAGCCTTTTCCGAGTGGCCATTGGGGTCAAGATCAGGTCGTTGACCTGATTTGGTCACCTTGAAGGACGTCCACTACGTCTTAGGCTGACACAACTAGTCTGAAGGACCTGGGGTCGGATGATCCGTCGGTTGCTCGATAACGCGACGTGCGATCTGGATTGATGGACCAATTGTTGGTCTGAAGGAGCGCTGGGGCTTTGACGGACCACTGGGGGTCTGAAGGATCAGCTTGGTGACCCGAATTGTGATATGGAGTTAGCGCTTTGAGCGCCGATTTTCGAGGAACAGGATATAGGGATCGATACTTGCCGTATTTTCCCGGGCATACCTAATAAATGCATTTACCTGATAAGGAAAAGTTATCTATATTTGGCATGTCTTAATAACGCAATGAATGGTGTATGCGTGCATGTAAGCGTGTGCGATGATTGGTGTTTGCTGGGGTAGTGAATGAGATGTGGCGGATATGGATGCTGAAGTTGATGGACTAATGAAGTTGATAAACTGTATATGTGGATACAGATAAGATATGAATGCGATTGTAATGATTATATGCAAATGCTATGGTGAATAAAAGGAAACACCTGAATGCATGGTAAATGATATGATTAGTGATGTAGGAAGTCTTTGGCAACGATGGGACCAACACTTGGCACGTCTACCGAAGCAAAAAGAATGTTATATGTGTGCATGTATGTAATGAACTACAAAAGTCTGTGGATTGTGGATATTAGAGCTGGTCGGAAACAAAAATTGATAAGCTGTGTATGCGAATGCAGATAACATGTGAATGCAAATGTACTGCTTAGATGCAGGTGCTATGGAAGATGCATGGTTGCATGATGGAATGATTTATACTTTGGTGGGGGTAATGAATGCAATGTGGAATTCTTTCTCTTTTTTTGTTTTTGGTTCTTTTCTTCTCTTTTGATCTTTTTTCTCTTTTGACTATTTTTTGGCTTTTTTCTTGGTATATAATGAGTGCATGAAATGCGAATATGAATATGATGGAAATGTAATGCTTTGATGCAAATGCAATGGTGAATAAAAGGAAGTGTATAAATGCATGGTGCGATGATATGATATGATTGATTGGGAAGTAGACAGATTTTTGGTAATGATGAAGCCGACATGTTGGCACTTTTATCGAGGGAATAAATGTTATATGTAGGCATGCATGTATGCATATGTAATGCGTAATACGAAAGAAGCAAGACGCGGAAGCTAATAAGTTGTGTAAATAAAAATAAGTAGAATGTTAATGCATGGTTCAATTCTAGAATAATTTGTTGGTGACAACATGTATTTTTGCGTATATTTTTTTGTGTAAGGATACAATAATGTTTGATGGGAAACAAAACTTTTGATGCAAGAAACAGTGAGTTGAATATTTTGAATTGGTCATTCATTGGAAGAACATTTTTGATGGATTGAACTCGAACTCTGGTAAGCTCGAGGTTGTCATCCTTGAAGACTATGGCTTGGAACAACGTATTACTGTCATTTTTGGAGATTGTGATGTGCATTTATAGGCTTGTTCAAATGGGTTTTCATTTGGATATGATGATTCATGACGGCTAAGCTTTCAAGTCTAAGATGTTAGCTTGGAGGAATTATCAATACATGTCATGACGTGTGCTCTCTCTTTGAAGCACTTGTTTAATAAATATGAAAAACATTGTGAATGAAAATGAATGTGCCAGTTGACTCAGGGTTCAAGGAATGTAGGGTATGGACAAGTGTGACACGTGAGTGGAGTGAATGATGAGGTTATTGGCTCAAGCCTATGAGAGATAAGCTTACTCCAAGGTAAGAAACGTTTGACTGCCCCAATTTTGACTTCAAAAAGTGGAGAGCAAATAATTTGTCTTTGTCTAAGGAGGACAACGACACCTAAGGGTATAGGTCGACTAAAAGTTTGGGAACCGTGTTAGTCTTGGAGCAAAAAGTGGCTAAGGATGAATGGAATGGGAGACGAAAGAATTCTTTTGGCACAAGGGATATGATGCCCCAGTCTATAAAAAGACAAGGTTACCCCAATCCATGAAAGTTAAAGGTTGCCCCTTTTTGAGTGTGGTTGTGACAGGGTGCGAAGTCAGAATAATGGTTTGGAAATTTGTCTGGTACGGCTATATGGGTGTAGTATGAGAACGGGATGAAAGGTGAGGGTATTTTGGGGATGCTGAAAAATTTCTCCGAGTTTAAATGAAATGGAGGGTGGGGGTGTTGCCCCATTCTGAGATGGTAAGTCAAGTAACTACCTTAGTAGGGATTTGTGGTTTTCTTTGGGAAGGATTCCACGAGCTAAGACAGTCAAGAGTTTTTGATTCGATGAAATTTCACTTCGTTGATGATCAATAAATTTTTTCCTATTATTTTCTCTTCGAGCGTGCAAGGCCTTTTAAGTTTTTTTTTTAATTTTCTTTTCTTTTTCATTTTGATTGTTTGGTCCTAAAGTTAAAAGTTTAGAAAGGAAGCAACCAGTCATTGATCAGAATGGACCTTAGGATTGTAATGTGGCTAACGGTTAATGATTTATGAAGGAAATGATTATTAGGCCCAAAGAAGTGTTTGGGGGGTTGGTTGAGACAAAGAATCTTTTATATGCTTCATGGTAGAATGAACCTGTTTAGGGTTGTAACGCGGCCAAGGGTTTATGGAGGATAGGATATTTAGGCCAAAGGAAGTGTTTGAGGGTTTATTTCATACAAGGATCTTTTATGCGTTTGATGGTGTAAAGTATCAGCTCTCAATTTCTACCGTTTTTGTTTTTTCTTTTTCCAGGATTTTTTCAATGCACTGTTTTTGAATTTCACTTTCCTTTTTTGTTTATTATTTTTCTTTTTCTTTCTTTTGAGAAGAGTAAGCTGATAAAAGTGGTACATCGTCGTTAGATATGGGATTGATCCTTGTCTAAGGTGATTGAAAGATTTTTTGATTTTTGGCTCAAAGTGGGTAGCAAAGGGTATTTCTCTTTTTTGGATTTTTTGGATATAGGAAAATGGCCAAACTTCACTTCAAATCATGATTGCTTATTTTCTCGAAATTGTAACTATAGGACAAAACTTCATTTTAATATATTTGCTTTTTCTTTATTTCTTTCCCCCCTTTTTTTATGCCCTAATTTTTTCTTGGGCTGCTCTTATGAGTTTTCAACCTAACAGGCTTTTCTTTTTTGGATTTGTTTTTTGTTTTTTTAACTCAAAGGACTTGCACGAGTGTTTAGAATGCCAGCAGAAAATCTTAGTGATCATTACTCTGCCCCAGTATGGAGCTTTCAAACTGTTATTAGTGAAATTTCATCACTCGGGGATAGTGAATGAAGTACTCTTGTGGGGACTGGGCATTTTATGGATGGTTGGATCTGGTTTTAAAAATGAAGGATAATTATAAACGGAAAGATGCGGATAGTATAACTGACTCAAACAAGAGCAAACACACATATCATGTTAGTTTATTTTGAAAAGTGTTGACACCGGTTAAAATAGAACAATCTTAATTGACAAGACCACTTAAGTTAAAAAAGTAGACATTTGGATCTTTTCATTACATGAGGGTGAGACATATGTTGGCTGATGCCTTTGGTGAGACACGCCTTTGAGGCTAAGGGTCAAGCCTACAGGAGCAAGGGTTTGAAGATGTGCAAAACTGATGTTGGCTTATGCCTTTGGTCAGGCACGTCTCTGAGGCTTAGGGTCAAGCCTATAGGGGGAAGGGTTGAAGTGTTTGAGTCAATGCGAAGTGAGTTTGATGGTAGGTGAGTGATTGGTGAATGTCTTTTAAGAGAATAACACCGGGGTTAGAAGGACGGATCCCATGAAGGTGATTACATGGTGGTTAAGTGGGTGGATGATTTCCACAAATATGATAGGCCTAGAGCGGGTGTGTATGGGATGAAGAGTGAAGAACTTGATGTTGGTGAATCAAGTTAGGTATTTACTCAAAGGATGTGAGAACTTTTTCAAAGGGAGAAGAATCAATTCAAATATATTTTACAAGCATTTATTGTTTCTCATCAAACAGTGTTTCCACAAAATAAAAAAAAAATACTTTCATGAGTTTTTTTATAATATAATGCATGAACATATGGGTGTTGCGCTGTACATGGACAACAATGTGTAACATCCTCAATTCAGTTAATTTTGATTAACGAAATTAACTAGCGATTGTTTATTCGATTAAGTAATAAGTCGAGTCATAGACATGCTAGCATCATGAAAGCAATAATTAAATTGCCTAAGTATGATAATTGGATGCATATTTGAGTTAATGAATTGATTTTGTTTGAAGTTGGGGTTCAAGTGGGAATTATAGTTTAAAGGGTAAAACAGTCGTTTTGCCTAGTGAGAAGTTATAACTAATTGATTAGCTAATCTTAATAATATAGCATATCTAATAATATGTGATGGCTAATTCAATTGCTAAGTAGTGTGGAGTATGTGAATTATTGATTTATTAGATGGTTGGAAATGAGTTTAAGTGGAAAGTTAAGTGTAGGGGTAGAATGGTCCTTTTACCTTGTTTTGACTTAACCTTCAGGTGACCCTATTCTCCATCAAACACAACACATAACCTCTGATTCATAAAAGAACACAATTTTAGAAAAGAAGAAGACTAGAGAGAAAGAGAGAGAATGAGGGAGAAGAAGAGGAGAGAATTTCCTCAACACCTCATGCATGTGAGATGTTTTAACATCATTCAACTCAGCTCTTCATTCTCAGTAAAATGATACTAAAATCATCAACCATTTCATCTTCATTCTCATTCCACCATTTTCGAAAATCACCAAGTTAGGGGTAGATGGAAGTTGAGCCTTAGTTGCATGTTAGTGATAGTGGCACTAGGAGCTATCAATCATCTTGCATGTTGGAGATTCAGACTTCTTGAGGTTCAGCTAGCATCACATTGTTATTTGAAGTAGCAAAATCAGAATATTATAGCTTGGGGTCGAATTTGGGGGTTTTGGAGAGTTGGTGGTGTTCTTGATAGTTAGTTCAAGCTCAAGTTCCAAATACTGCAGTAAACCCATTTTGACTGTCTCTAGTATTTCTTTCGTTACTCACTTCACAGACCTCCTTTAAAGTTCATTTTTTTGCTTTAGAAACTAGACACGAAACCCTTCAAAATAGACACAAGAATCACCTGATTTCGTTAAGAATTGATGAAGATATCATGCCCACAAGTTAGGTTTCTGAATCAGTTACAGTTTTGACCTATTCTCAGTGTTTTCACTGTAACTCCCCAAATACCTGTCGTATAAACACAAAACCTAAACCCTCAGAAACTACACAAAATTTCCTTCTTGATAGACACTCGTTTTGCTAAATTTAGTTACGAATTGGCTGAGTTATGTTCGTTTCAAAATGACTCATTGTTGCTGGAAACAGCAGAAACTAAAACCAACCCCAACCTTCCTAATTTTTCTTATATACTTGCATATGGTAGTCTAAGCTTGACAATCAGTTGCTAGTACACAAACACAAGCCACATTGTAGTTCAAGTTCGTTTTGGTTAGCTATTGGAGCATTCGGGTAGCTGAGTTTGGAATCGGGAAGCGTTTCAGGGATCATTCGTGTGGTTTCATTGCATTTCGTTCGGGTGACTCGCATTTCGGTTTTGTGATTTTCATCACACTAGGTGAGTTCTATACTCTCTTAGGGTTTTCATTTTATTTGTGTCAACCTTGAATGTGACTGAAAATATGTTTTGGTTCTTCGTTTTGTTAAGTTCGTTACAAACCGTATTTGCGAAAATTACGTTTCAGTGCGATTGTGTGAATGAATGACTATGTGATTGTTAGACTGATTATGATGATTGTTTGATACTGAATTGATGTGTTGTTATGTTTGGGAATCGATCAGAACGGATATTGGAACGAACGGGATAACAATTTACGCGAAAATGCAAGTTTTGGAAACACTGGTGCTGACGCACAGACCGTGCGCCCCTGTACACGGATCGTGCGCCCTAATCTGACACCATGCGCAATATTTTGGAAAACGCGCACGGGCCGTGCGCCTTAGCACACGGACCGTGCGTGGCCCTCTGACACCCTATCTTAAATCATGTTTTAGGCTATTCCAATTGGTTCCAATTACATTCTAATCCTTTCCCCAACCCTATGTATTGATGAATAAACCGTAATTCGTGAAAAACACGTAGGTATGATTGAGGTGATGAAAATGTTTTAAGTTGTGTTGTTGAATGTTAATAATCACGAAGTTGAGGTTAATGTTATGTCATGATAAGTGGACTATAAGTCCCATGAGGTTGAAGTTAATGCTATGATGTTGCTTGTAATTGAAATGATTATGTTGATTGTGATTGAGGTAATTATGACTAGATTGAATTGTGAATGTTCAAAGTAATGTTAAATGAATATTAGTAACCACGAGTGAGATAATATCACGAAAGGATAAAACGGACTAAAATGTCCCTTGAGGTTATGTTATGTTTATGTCAAGTATAAGAGACGGCCCAATGCGGGTGCATTTATATAAATCATATAAATTGAGGTCTAGGATGACGACCCTATTGAGGTTAGCGTACTAGGGAAGGGGAAGTCATGAGCCCTATGAACCTAGGCCCCTTGAGGTTTGCCCACAGTTTATGGTAAGCGGACTGGGTTCACCGGGAATATAGACAATCATTCACGGTGATATGCTAAGCAAAAAGAGGATTGTACGTAGTTATCTTATTGGACTACGAATAATAGAAGCATAATTATATGCTATGTTAGAAGAGGTTTCACGTAGTCGCTTATTAGGGCTACGAGTTAAAAGATGCATAATGAACCACGAGCGTTTAGTAAGGGGTCTCGATAGGACTCACTGAGATAATGTTTATCTCACCCTTCATGTTTTGTGGTTTTTACAGAGAAACAGGGAAAAGCTAGGGCGATGAGGCACGGCGAGTCGGTGTGACCTAAAGGAGATGTTGCAGCTGTAGTCTAGTGTTGATGTTAATTCCCTTGTTTCCTTTGTAATTTCGATGTTATGACTTGTATTGATACTAGAAGTTATAAATTGTTTCCTTCTGTATTGGATATTGAACATTAGGATGTGGGAAGATTTATTAATATGTAGTTTTTATGTTTAGCCGCACTTCTATTTAAAGTTAATAAATATGAGGGATCGCTTGATGAATTTTTATCAAGTTTTAGTTTTGTTCAATATCTAAAGACAGGAATTTATCTCTGATGTATGCCTTAAAGTGCATTCTAGTATTTCTTCTACAGTTGAAATTTTAGGGTGTTACACAATGCATATGAATGAAATGCGTAATAATACCTTAGACAAGTGTATGATCTTTTTATGTTTTTACGTTTCAACTAGAATAAGATGCTAACCAAAAAAAAAACTATTGGATGATGAATGATGCAACAATGAAGAAATTTATAATTTTTGTTTTGACGCATGTTGAAGGACTGATGCATTTGAGATGGATAGGAATAAATGACTTTTGTTTTTGTTTTTTATGATGCATGAAGATGATGCATTTAAGTAAAAAAAGACAGACATAAATTTTATAATAGCAAGGTGATGTATTATTTGGTGTATGGGTATGGGAGATGATGCAATTAGGATAAAATGGAAAAATAAAAAATGACATTTTTGTTATTTTAAAAATGATGAGATGTATGGTAGTGCAATGATAATGGGATACATAAGAATGATTTTATTTTATTATGAATGCATGGTGATTTTTCCTTTTTATTTAGAAATGATGCATGTATGGAGAAATTACGCATCTGGACTAGGATGACAATATGAGTGAAATGGTGTATGAATGTCTCATGCAATTCGTAATAATAATGTTGCAAATGAAGAGATGCCTACATTATTTGATAATTTTTTCAACATTTATGAACTATGGATATATGATAAATGGATTAATGATGACATGCCTACTCCAATGGTTTTTTTTTTCTAACGTAAGGGGTGAGAAATGCATAATAAAAATTATTATTAGTTTTTTTTTTTGGAATAATGCTTTTGTATGATGAATGAAACAAGTGACGTGTATGCAAATAAAAGAAAGAAACATTAAAAGTTTTTCTTTTTTGGTGATTTTCTTTTTGGAGAAATATTAACCAGATTGATAAGAGAGTAAGTATAATGCCCCTGTGTCCTAGGTGGGTCATGTCTAAATTGGGATTTTCAACATGATCTAGGGTCACTTTAGTGATCATCCTTTCGGGTGGCTCTAATCACTTCCTCACAAAGGTCCCCAGAGCTAAAGTCCCCTTCATGATATTATCCACAACCGCAGATGACTACCAGGTGTGGGATATCATAAAAAAGTGCACTCTGGTTGAGACTTTCATGATAGTCAGACAGACGAATCCAGAATGACTATCACTAATTATCCCCACTCGTCCTAAGTTTCACGCAGACCCGGGTATAGGGCCCCACTAAAAGTGTGTGCAATATGTATAGGTGATGTGTTTGATAAGGACAAAATACATAAACTAACCAAACTAGAAATGATATATAACAACAACAACAACAACAACAACAACAACAACAAAGTCGTCTACCCTAAGGTTCAATAATATAATAAAATGCTAATAAATAAATAAAATAAGCATAAGGGTAGAAACAAAATATTAAATTAACAAATACTTACACATTTAATTAATTAGGCTTGACTCTCTTAATTAGTCCCCAGTGGAGTCGCCAGCTGTAGCGACCGAAAAATCCGGAGGAGGGATTCTTCGAAGTGTCAGATGAAGCCGCCATCAAAATTTAGGTTTAAAGGGGCAAACTTTGAGAAATCCCCTAAAAAGGTCATAACAAACCAAAAATGGGTTCGGGAGTCGGTTATGCGCGGGGAAGGTACTAGCACCCCGCGGCATCCCTCCTAACGAGGGTTACCATCGAACTAAACGTGTAAGCATCGTTAATTAAAAAAAATATTGATTTTACCCTTATTTACAAGTTAGAACACAAGTTAAATAAAAGACTTGACAGTTAGTTATTTTTGTTATTTTTGGGAAATAGAAAATAAATGATTAGGGAAAAACTTAAAAAAAAAGGTTTTTATTACTGCAATTGACAAAGGTCGGCCGCCCTTTGCTCCTACGTATCTCTTGGTAGAGAATCAAATCGCATGTAGTTCTTGGAAATGTTTGCTTGGAAACATGAAAAAAAGTTAGGAATGTGTGAAAATGAGTTGGACTCGCTAGTTTGTAAAATGTGAGAGGATGAGTTGGACTCATCGGTTTGTAAAGATGGTGAAGATGAGTTGGACTCATTGTTTAGTGAAAGAAATTGTTTGTTTTGTAGAAAAATATAAAAAGAATGGAAACGGGGCGTATTTGTAAAAAAGGGGTGCATAAAGAATCAGGGGGTTGTATTTTAAAAAGGGGGGTGCGAATAGCAGCCCAGTACGTTTTGCTTTATTTCTGTCCCACAAAACTGGGCTCAAGGAAGAGGGTTGTATTTTAAAATAGTGGGTGTAGAAGGTGAGCCCAGTTCGTTTTCTGTGAACTGGGGCGTGTTTTAAAAGACGGGCTTGTCAAAAAAGGATGGGTTGCATGGGATTAAATCATTAAAACAGGGGGTGTTGTTAGGAATATGAATTTAAAAACAAAACAAAAAAACATCACACTATATAAGGAAAAACCATTATATCCTAACCCTAAACTTCTTCTCTCAGCCGCAACACCCACAACACGAGAGAGAGTGTAGCTGAAAAATTGCAAGCAGAGAGTGAAAGAGAGGGAGCGACAGAGAGACAGGGAGGCGCACGGTGGTTTCCGGCAAGAGGCGAGGGAGAGAGAGAGAGAGAGAGAGAGAGAGAGAGAGAGAGAGAGAGAGAGAGGGGGATGGTGGTTGTTTTGTGGGGTGGTTGTTTAGGTGGTTCATGGTAGCCGTGAGAGAGGGTGTTCGGTGGTGGTGACTGGCGGAGGGAGAGTGCGATGGCGGAGAGAGAGAAGTGCCAGGTGGTGTGGGTGGTGGTTACAAGGAGAAAGAAGAGGCCGTAGGAGTGGTTCGAGAGGAGAGAGATGGTGGCCACGGTATTCGTTGATGGCTGTGTTCGTGGTGGAGGTTTGGTGTGGCTCACGGCGTGAGAGGGTTTGATGGTGGTTTTGGAGTTGGAGGCCGGCGCGGTGTAGTTTCTGGTGATGTACGGTGGTAGGCGCCGGTGGTGATGGTGCTCGCCGGAGGTCACGGCGTCATCAACGGCGGTGGTGGTGTATGGTTGTTCCTATTCTTCTTTCCTCTTTTTCAAGTTTTCTGTTTTTCTTATTTTCAATAGGTCTCAGTGTTATGGTCTTGGGGGTGGTGATAGGGTGTTGGTGTGGTGAGGGAAACGTGAGGGTGGCTGTGGGGGTGGAGTGGCAGAGGCGACAGTGAGACTTGGTGGGAGGTGAGTGTTAGACTTGAGAGTCTATAAAAGTAACCTTAGAAGGGGGGGTGAATAAGGTTATAGGTGATTAATGGATTCTTTTTCAATTTAAAAAACTTTTTCGATATTGGTTTGGATTAAATGCGGAATAATAATATTTGACCAATATAGAAGGAGTAGAATGAGATGATGGACAGATCAATATTGTATACAGCAATAAAATAGATAATAAGAAGAAAAGATTATAATATGATATATTTGCACAGTTATATTGAGAATATGATAATATAAGCAGTTATGATAATATCAATATTATAAGCAAATAAAGTGCAAAATATAAAGAGATAGGGAAGAGAGAGAGACACAGCAATTTAGCGAGGTTCGGGATAAAACCCCTACGTCCTCGGCCTTAGGCTTTTCAACCCTTGGACTTAGTAACCACTATATTGAAGAGAGTTTGATACAAACAGTCGACCCCAATATAAGTGAATCTCAATTCCCCTGAATTGAGAACCTAAGCACTCTTGCTAAGGATTTCTAAACCAACTCAATAACCCTATTGAGAGACCCAAGTACACAGCCCAGGATTTCAAAAACACCAACTCAATCACCTGATTGAGAGACCCAAGTACAAAGCCCAGGATTTCAAAAAACACCTACTCAATCACCTGATTGAGAGACCCAAGTACAAAGCCCAGGATTTCAAAAACACCTTGAAATAAAATAAATTACACAATAGAGTTCTATGATCCAATCACTTCAGAGAATGAGTCAGTTTAGAAACTGAGAGAGATGAGTGATCTTAGGATATTATGGATGCTCTATAAGATGAGGGATGATCTTGCTTTTGCAACCACTTCAAAATTGATATAACAATAGAAGTTGAGGTTGCTTGAAAGCTTTAAAAAAAATTATAGATATGATTTTGAAAAACAAAGCTTTTTGAAAAACAAGATTCAAAACAGTTGGAGCACAGGATCTCAGATTTAGATCTATAAACAGCTTTTGAAAAAAGATATAACAATTTAAAATCAAAAGCTTATAAAAAATAAAACAATGAAGAGTAATAGATCTATAGAGATTCGAATATGAGAGAGCAGAGAAGAAAATTGTGAGCAGTTGTGTTCGAATGAAAGTGAAGCTCAACCAGGTATTTATAGGCTTAGGCACCGTTGAAATTTTTTGAAAAGCATTTAATATAGGTGAAGAATCGATTCATTGATCAAGTTAAAATGTGAAGGAATCGATTCATTGCCTTTAAAAATAAAAGGAATCGATTCATAGTTTAGTTGAAATAAGAAGGAATCGATTCATTGATGTTTTGGAAAAAGAGGGAATCGATTCATTGTTTATGAAGAAAGGAGTGAATCGATTTTCAGGCCATATGGTTGTCCTGAGAATCGATTCTTGGTTCATTTAGAAGCATGGGGAATCGATTCTTAGTTCATAAGAAATAGGAGGAATCGATTTTTAAGCTAGTTAAAATAATAGGGAATCGATTCTTTTCTTTTTGGAAGACATGGGAATCGATTCATGGCCCTTTGGAAATATGAAGGAATCGATTTTCAGGCCATATAGGAGGTCCTGAGAATCGATTCCAAGGCCTATGAAATGGGTTGGAAATCGATTCCAAGCATTCCTAAAAAAATATTTTTTCCAACTTGCCACCTTATGCATGCATGCAGTTTTGTGAAATATTTTTTTCAAAACTATTTTTATGCATCATGTATGATTAGAAAAGATCATCTCTCTCAATATCTAAAGTGTCACACACTTTAGGTGATAGGACCTTTACAAAGAGTCCTAAGAAAAGGCTTAGACACAAAATAGGGTTTTGAACTTTATATGTTGCTTCTTCTTCAAGCTTCTCTTCTTTTGTGTCTTCTTCTTTTTAAATTAGGTCCTGCACTTTGCTCAACTTGAAACATTAGTAGATATGATGTAATTTGTTATCATTCAAAATAAAGGACTGTTTTACCCTTGGTTCAACAAACTCCCCCTTTTTGATGATAACAAATTACATTATGCATAGGGATTAAAAATCTTAAAAAAAGGCTCCCCCTAAGCATATGCATAACAATAATCAGCATAATACCACATATAACATGAGCATAATATTTTCTCCCCATATATAACATGCATAATAATATTCTCTCCCCCTTTGTTTTCATCAAAAAGGAGGTGGGGTGAAACAAAATCATAAACTAGCATAGTCAAGCATCCCTAGCTCTCTACGGATTTTACAAAAAGGAGCTTCGGCTAGGGGTTTAGTGAAGATATCTGCTAGTTGGTCATCAGTGCCTACAAATTTCAATGCAATGCTCCCCCTAGACACATGATCTCTAATAAAATGATGTCTAATGTCAATATGTTTAGTGCGAGAGTGTTGTATAGGGTTCTTAGCAATATTAATAGCACTTGTATTATCACACAAAACAGGCACATTTTCAAAAATTAGACCAAAATCTTGCAAAGTTTGTTTCATCCACAGAACTTGTGCGACGCAGTTTCCAACAGCCACATATTCAGCTTCAGCTGTGGATAAAGCAACACTGTTCTGCTTCTTACTAGACCAGGAGGTCAAACAAGGACCAAGAAAATGACAAGTTCCACTAGTACTTTTTCTATCAAGAGTGCAACCTGCAAAATCAGCATCAGAAAAACCAACTAATTCAAACGTACTCGATTTCGGGTACCACAAACCAAAGTCTATGGTCCCTTTAACATACCTAAGAATCCGTTTTACAGCTTTTAAATGTGATTCTTTTGGGCATGCTTGAAATCGAGCACACAAGCATACAGCAAACATAATATCAGGTCGAGATGCAGTTAAGTATAAGAGACTACCTATCATACCTCGATACATAGTTTCATTTACCGGTTTACCTTGCTCATCCTTATCTAGTTTAGTTGCTGTTGCCATAGGAGTGCTGATTTCTTTTGCGTCATTCATGTTATATTTCTTCAGCAATTCCTTTGAGAACTTTGTTTGGGATATGAAGATTCCTTCATTTGATTGTTTCACTTGAAGTCCCAAGAAAAAGTTAAGTTCTCCCATCATACTCATTTCAAATTCACTAGTCATCATCTCAGAAAATTCCTTGCACAAATCATCATTAGTAGATCCAAAGATAATATCATCAACATAGATTTGAACTACTATGATATGTTTGCCCTTGGTTTTAAGGAATAAGGTAGAATCAATCTTACCCTTTTGGAAACCATTGGCAATTAAATGTTTGCTTAATCTCTCATACCAAGCTCTTGGGGCTTGTTTCAATCCATAGAGGGCTTTGTCAAGTTTAAAGACGTGATCGGGATTTTTAAAATCTTCAAAACCAGGGGGTTGTTTTACAAAAACTTCTTCTTCTAAGAAACCATTTAGGAATGCACTTTTGACATCCATTTGGTGTAGTTTGAAATCCATGTAGGAGGCAAATGCCAAAATTATCCTAATGGACTCCAATCTAGCCACAGGAGCAAAAGTTTCTTCAAAATCCACCCCTTCGATTTGATTAAAACCTTGAACTACTAGACGACTTTTGTTTAATAAAATTGTTCCATTTTCGTCAAGTTTGTTGCGAAAAACCCATTTAGTTCCTATGATGGTCCGATCGACCGGTTTTTCAACTAAGTGCCAAACTTTATTTCTTTCAAATTGTTCAAGTTCTTTTTGCATTGACAAAACCCACTCTGGATCATTTAAAGCTTCCTTGATATTATTTGGAACTATTTGAGAGACAAAAGCACTATGAAAGCATAAAAGATTAAGAGAAGAGCGAGTTGTTACCCCCTTTGATGGACTACCAATAATTTGCTCCATGGGATGATCTCGAACTGATTTCCATGTTTTGGGCAGATCATCGTGTGTTCTTCCATGGAGATGATTATCAATGTCTTGGGGCTCTTGTTCCACTATAACTTCTTCTTGAGGTTCAGCTTCCTCCTCGGCTTCTTCTACACTTTCACTGTTAGTTTCAGGTGATCTATTTTTGATCACTTCAATCACTTCATCCTCATCATTAGCAGCTTTCTTATCAAAAGGGTTAGTTTCATCAAAAGAAACATGAATAGATTCTTGCATAGTTTTATCAATTTTATTGTAAACGATATAAGCTCTACTATGATTTGAATAACCCATAAAAATACCTTCAGTTGAT
This sequence comes from Astragalus membranaceus, assembly GCA_039519185.1. Lineage (NCBI taxonomy): Eukaryota > Viridiplantae > Streptophyta > Magnoliopsida > Fabales > Fabaceae > Astragalus > Astragalus membranaceus. The sequence continues at coordinate 153,807,157 of CM076854.1, forward strand.
TTAGCATCAAACTTACCCAACTTGTCCTTTGTATTAAGAATGAAGCACTTACTTCCAAAGACTTTGAAGTATGAAATGTTTGGAGCTCTACCATTCCACAGCTCATATGGTGTTTTGTTGAGAGATGGCCTTAAGTATACACGGTTTAGCACATGACACGCTGTATCCACTGCATGACCCCAGAAATATTTGGGAAGGTTGTGCTCATTCAGCATTGTCCTGCTCATCTCTTGTATAGTTCTGTTCTTTCTTTCAACTACACCATTTTGTTGAGGAGTTCTTGGAGCTGAAAAGTTATGATGAATGCCATACTTTTCACACCAAGTCTTGAATGATGAATTTTCGTACTCTCCTCCATGATCGCTTCTAATTTCTTTGATGGCTAAGTTTTTCTCATTTTGTAGCTTTCTGCACAACTTAGCAAACTCGTTAAAAGCATCACTTTTATTTGCAAGTAGGATAACCCAAGTATATCTAGAATAATCATCAACAATAACAAAGACATACTTAGACCCTCCTAAACTTACGACATCAATTTCACCAAACAAATCAAGATGTAGCAGTTCAAGCACATTTTTGGTGGAAATAACGGGTTTTGATTTAAAAGAGGTTTTGTGCATTTTACCAAGTTGACATGCATCACATAATTGGCCTTTTTCATATTTCAATTTAGGTAGACCTCTAACATGCTCATTCTTACTTAACTTAGATAGATGTTCTATACTAGCATGTCCTAAGCGTCTATGCCACAAATCCACATCATCAATCAAGGTAGGCATACATACTATCTCATCACTTACATTATCAAAATCAACATAGTATACATTGTTTTCTCGAAAGCCAGTAATGTAGAGTTTAGAAGTCATATGGGTGATAACACATTTATCAACAGAAAAGTGCACATCAAAATCATTATCGCATAGTTGACTAACACTTAGTAAGTTAAATTTAACGCCATCAACTAATAAAGCATCTTTAATTTTAATTGTGTTTTCCTTACCCACACAACCTTTACCTATTACTTGAGCAGATTCATTGTTGGCAAACTTTACAGATCCACTAGCTTTGTTGCTCAGTTTTAGAAACAGTGAAGCATCACCAGTCATATGCCTTGAGCAACCACTATCAACCATCCACACATTTTTCTTTTTAGCTGAGGGACCAACCTGTGATGTATCGTTTGCCATGCTGCAGACAGCATTGTCGGTCTGCTCATCTTCTTCTGATTCACCATCAGTGCTGAGATTGTCCCATGTTGCTTCAGGTGTGTTCTTTGCCATGAGGCAGACAGCATTTGCAACTTCTTCTTCTTCGGTCTCACTTTCAGTTTCTGTATTGTCCCATGTTGCTTTCATTGCTTTCTTTTGCTTAGATTTCAGCTTGTAACAGTTTTCTTTGATGTGACCGGGTTTGTTGCATTCGAAACATCTTGGTTGATCATTCTTTTTCTCATACCTGTCTTCTTTGTTGTACCCGGACTTCTTTGAAAAGTCACCCTTTCCAAACTTTTTGAATCTCATAAATTTTTTGAAATTTTTGGCAAGCATAGCCATATCTTCATCATCGGTTTCTTCTTCAGATTCAACCTCTTTCCTTGCTACTTTAGAAGTTTTAGCAGCAAGGGCAAGAGATTTCTTCTCTTTTACAGTTTCTTTTTCTTGATTCTTTTTGGCAGCCAGAACTACCTCAAATGCTAGCAATGATCCAATAAGGTCTTCTTGAGGTAAAGTGCCAATGTCTTTGGCTTCGGTTATAGCACAAGTCTTAGGGAAGAAATCACCAGTTAAGGATTCAAGGATCTTTCCATTCAAATCCTTGTTGGTGTATTTCTTTCCTAAGGCCCTCAAGTTGTTTACAATTAAATTTAATCTCTGATGCATTGCTGCGACAGACTCACCTTCTTTCATTTTAAAACTTTCATATTCAGAGGTGAGAATTCTAATTTTAGTATCTTTTACCTGGCTTGTCCCGACATGAGTGGCTTGAAGGCAGTCCCAGATTTCCTTTGCACTTTGACACCCTTTTACTCTACCATATTCTTCTTCACAGAGTGATAGATGAAGGATATTCATGGCCTTTGCATTTAGGGATATCTTGTCAAGCTCAGATTTTCTTAACTCACTCAGGTCGATGGTGTAGATGTCTTCCACCGGTACTTCTTCAGCTTTGCCGGTGGCTTGAATTTTTGAAGTGTCACCATCAGTATTACCTGGTTTTGTGATCTTGATCTTCATTGGGATTAGAGGACCATCTACTATGATTCTCCATAGAGTGAAGTCAATTGCCTGCACATGACATTTCATACGACTACTCCAGTAATCATAGTTAGTACCATCAAATAGAGGAGGCCTATTAGAAGACATTCCTTCTTTCATGAATGAACCCATAATCACAGATATATAACAGGATTAATTTAAATTGCGAGATGTAAAGCTCTAAAGCAATTACTAGCTACTGATACCACTTGTTAGACTTGAGAGTCTATAAAAGTAACCTTAGAAGGGGGGGTGAATAAGGTTATAGGTGATTAATGGATTCTTTTTCAATTTAAAAAACTTTTTCGATATTGGTTTGGATTAAATGCGGAATAATAATATTTGACCAATATAGAAGGAGTAGAATGAGATGATGGACAGATCAATATTGTATACAGCAATAAAATAGATAATAAGAAGAAAAGATTATAATATGATATATTTGCACAGTTATATTGAGAATATGATAATATAAGCAGTTATGATAATATCAATATTATAAGCAAATAAAGTGCAAAATATAAAGAGATAGGGAAGAGAGAGAGACACAGCAATTTAGCGAGGTTCGGGATAAAACCCCTACGTCCTCGGCCTTAGGCTTTTCAACCCTTGGACTTAGTAACCACTATATTGAAGAGAGTTTGATACAAACAGTCGACCCCAATATAAGTGAATCTCAATTCCCCTGAATTGAGAACCTAAGCACTCTTGCTAAGGATTTCTAAACCAACTCAATAACCCTATTGAGAGACCCAAGTACACAGCCCAGGATTTCAAAAACACCAACTCAATCACCTGATTGAGAGACCCAAGTACAAAGCCCAGGATTTCAAAAAACACCTACTCAATCACCTGATTGAGAGACCCAAGTACAAAGCCCAGGATTTCAAAAACACCTTGAAATAAAATAAATTACACAATAGAGTTCTATGATCCAATCACTTCAGAGAATGAGTCAGTTTAGAAACTGAGAGAGATGAGTGATCTTAGGATATTATGGATGCTCTATAAGATGAGGGATGATCTTGCTTTTGCAACCACTTCAAAATTGATATAACAATAGAAGTTGAGGTTGCTTGAAAGCTTTAAAAAAAAATTATAGATATGATTTTGAAAAACAAAGCTTTTTGAAAAACAAGATTCAAAACAGTTGGAGCACAGGATCTCAGATTTAGATCTATAAACAGCTTTTGAAAAAAGATATAACAATTTAAAATCAAAAGCTTATAAAAAATAAAACAATGAAGAGTAATAGATCTATAGAGATTCGAATATGAGAGAGCAGAGAAGAAAATTGTGAGCAGTTGTGTTCGAATGAAAGTGAAGCTCAACCAGGTATTTATAGGCTTAGGCACCGTTGAAATTTTTTGAAAAGCATTTAATATAGGTGAAGAATCGATTCATTGATCAAGTTAAAATGTGAAGGAATCGATTCATTGCCTTTAAAAATAAAAGGAATCGATTCATAGTTTAGTTGAAATAAGAAGGAATCGATTCATTGATGTTTTGGAAAAAGAGGGAATCGATTCATTGTTTATGAAGAAAGGAGTGAATCGATTTTCAGGCCATATGGTTGTCCTGAGAATCGATTCTTGGTTCATTTAGAAGCATGGGGAATCGATTCTTAGTTCATAAGAAATAGGAGGAATCGATTTTTAAGCTAGTTAAAATAATAGGGAATCGATTCTTTTCTTTTTGGAAGACATGGGAATCGATTCATGGCCCTTTGGAAATATGAAGGAATCGATTTTCAGGCCATATAGGAGGTCCTGAGAATCGATTCCAAGGCCTATGAAATGGGTTGGAAATCGATTCCAAGCATTCCTAAAAAAATATTTTTTCCAACTTGCCACCTTATGCATGCATGCAGTTTTGTGAAATATTTTTTTCAAAACTATTTTTATGCATCATGTATGATTAGAAAAGATCATCTCTCTCAATATCTAAAGTGTCACACACTTTAGGTGATAGGACCTTTACAAAGAGTCCTAAGAAAAGGCTTAGACACAAAATAGGGTTTTGAACTTTATATGTTGCTTCTTCTTCAAGCTTCTCTTCTTTTGTGTCTTCTTCTTTTTAAATTAGGTCCTGCACTTTGCTCAACTTGAAACATTAGTAGATATGATGTAATTTGTTATCATTCAAAATAAAGGACTGTTTTACCCTTGGTTCAACAGTGAGGAGGCGTGAGGTGGTGGTACTGTGAATGTGTTGTTGTTTGTGACTGTGTCTTTTCGTGTATCTGTATGTTCCTCTCTGTTGTGTGTTACTGTGTGTATTTATAATGAAATAATTGTGGGGTAGGCGAGGTGCTGCGGAGTCAAAAGGACAGCAGCTGGGGAAAACAACAAAAAGGATAGCACCAGAGGTAGTGGGTGCTGGTGGCAGCAAGGGTGGCGCAAAAAGGACAGTATCAAGGCAATTTGGGTGCTGTACTATTTTTGCCTGAAATGGGAAAAGCAAAAGGATTGGGAAAAGCAATTTGGACCATTCCTAAAATGGTCTTCAGCTAGGGTAGCCAGCTGTTTGCGCCTCCTCTCTCTTTTTTTGAATTTTTGTACTATTTGCCTTTTGTTTTTGTCCATATGTAAAACTTGTTTATTATGTAATAATAAAAACTTTTGACTATTCAGCTTAATGGTTTATTTGATTTTGCATTATATTTTATTTTTTTTACGATAATAAGTAATATCAAAACTAAAAAAATGAGTATCAAAATAAATGCCCGTACGTGACGAAGAGCGAATACACGCACGCGCACGATTTTAAAAAAAGATACATGGCACGGCGAGAATTTTAAATTAGTCAGACAAAATTAGGGTATGACACTCATCTCTTGGGTCGTTCGTCACCCTTTCTTTGATATAAATAATTAAATGTCATTAATATTGCCTTGGGTAATAACCCTATCTTTAATGAACACAAGGTCCATTCCTTCATCATGTTATTATTATCATTACATAAGCATTAACTTTAACTTGAATGAACTCATAGTCATCCATTCATTAATTCATACTATTATCGCACTCGTGGAGACTACTAACATTTATCGTTCATTAACATAACTTAGAGGATTTTTTACAATTCTGAAATTTCCAGCAACCTTACCTAAATTTCAAGAAAACATTTGACATATCAAACGATATCGAAAAATAACGAATGACCACTCATTAGAAAGCATCTAATGTCTAGTTTCTGAAAACTGTTTTTACTTTCCAAAATTTTGTGTCATTTAGTATAAATTTTCAAAGTAACTTGACTGGTTCCTAAACCCGACAGATTCTGTCCTCTAATGGCAAATTAAGTCTAGTTTTCCATGGAACAAGAACCATTCAAAAAGGAGTTCAAATAAAAACACTATACACGAAACAATGAACCTATGCACAGAATCATTCTAGAATTTTGACCTAAATTGTGACACCTTTATCTCGAGCTGTACAACTCTACAGTCAACCAAACCAGTGCCAAAACAAAGGAAATTAAGTGTAGCTTCTAACCAGACTGACCCCACGAATTTTAGACAACCAGAGGATTCCTTGTTACAAAAACACTGAACCTATACCCAGAACAGTCCTAGATTTTTGACCTCACTTGTGACTACAGTTTCTCCAGTGATACACCCCCAAATATTTTCAAACCACTGCCAAAAATGAAGAGAATCAAGTCTTGTTTCTAACGAAATAAACCCCACAAAGATTGGACAACGAGAAAGTTCGCAATCACAGAAAAACTGAACCTATACCAAAACGGATTCAAATAGAATTTCAGCATATTGTCAATTCCAAATCACCAATCATTACTTTTGCTTATAATTTGCATGCAATATTTCTTCATTTCTGAAATCCACACAAACACAAACAAAATAAAAACCTAAGGTGGAAGAACTCACCTATTGTGATGAACTCACCTATTGTGATGAAAATCACAAACAACCACAATTCAATGAAGCTTTCGCCAATTCGACTACTCGAACAATCCCCGAATTCGATTCCTACGCTCCATCGAACTCGAAATCGCTTCAAGCCTAACCCCAAAAAGAAACCAGCAACTGAAATCCTTTCTAAGCTACTTCAATCCACAATGTAGGTTCTGTTTTACCCCAAGCTAGCCCTAACTTTAACATGCAAAGCTTCAAAACTCCCAAAACTCCTTTTTTTCTCACTTTGAGCTTTGAGCTTCCAACAATGGTGAAATGAAGAGAAAGATGAAGTGGGTGATTATTTGAGTATCAGTGTGTAGAGGATGGAGAGCTGATTTCAATGGTGTGAATACATCTCACATGCACCAAGATTTGTTCTCTCTCCTTCTCCTCTCCCTCTCTCTCTCTTCTCTTTTCTCTAAATTTTCCTTCTCAAAAATCTCTCTCTTCTCTTAATTATCAATGACAAATATTAATCTCGTGTTTTTTTATATATCAGTGCAGTTATCTCGTAGTTTCAATTAATTATTTTGGTTGATTAATAGATTATAGTAAATAGTAAAAGAGAGATAGTAGATTATCAATAAGAAATATTTATTTTAAATATTAATCAGTAATTTAAATAGTCATTAAATATTATTGTTTTTTAGATAGTAGGTTTATAGTAGTCTGCCAAAAATTTAATTATCAATGACAAATATTAATCATTTGTCTTTTTATATATTTGTGTAGTTATCTCGTGTGTTTTTATATATCATTGCAGTTATCTCATAGTTTCAATTGATTATTTGGGTTGATTAGTATATTATTGCAGTTATCCCGTATTTTTATATTAGATTATTTGAGTTGATTAGTAGATTATAGTAGATTATTGCAGTTATCACGTATTTTTTTAGATAGTAGTTTTATAGTAGTTTTCCAAAATTATAATTATCAATGGTAAATATTAATTATAAATTGTCAAAAAAAATTATAAATATCAATGGTAAATATTAATCCCGTGTTTTTTTATATATCACTCCAGTTATCCCATGTTTTTTATTTATCAGTGCAGTTATCTCGTAGTTTCAATTGATTATTTTAGTTGATTAGTAGATTATAGTAGATAATAAAAGTTAGATATTAGATTATTAATAAGAGATATTTGTTTTAAATATTAATTACTAATTTAAATAGTCATTAAGTCTTATTGTGTTTTAGATAGTAGGTTTATAGTAGTAGTCTTCAAAATTTTTAATTAAAGTAGCGTTTGTATAAATTTAGAAATTTAGTTAAAAGAATTAAAGTGATGTGATAAGAGAAAGAGAACAATTATTTATGGGAAAAGTAAAGTAAAAAGAAAAAAAAGGAAAAAAGAGAGTGTAAACGAAAAGTGAAAATGAGGAAAGAGAGTGTAAGAAGAAAGAGAAAAAAAGGAAGAAAGAGAGTGTAAGAGAAAAGTGAAAAGTAAGAAAGAGAGTGTAAGAATAAAGAGAAAAAAAAAAGAAGAAATAGAGTGTAATGACATTTTTACCCTCAAAAATTTGAGGTGTGTTTTAGATAGAATGTGGGTATTGGTAAAATCATATGTGGTGAATTTGTATAAATCTATAGTAGATTTTATATATCATTGCAGTTATCTCATAGTTTCAATTGATTATTTGAGTTGATTAGTATATTATTGCATTTATCCCGTATTTTTATATTAGATTATTTGAGTTGATTAGTAGATTATTGCAGTTATCACGTGTTTTTTTATATAGTAGTTTTATAGTAGTTTTCCATAATTATAATTATCAATGGTAAATATTAATTATAAATTGTCAAAAAAAAATTATAAATATCAATGGTAAATATTAATCCCGTGTTTTTTTATATATCACTGCAGTTATCCCGTGGTTTTTATTTATCAGTGCAGTTATCTTGTAGTTTCAATTGATTATTTTAGTTGATTAGTAGATTATAGTAGATAATAAAAGTTAGATATTAGATTATCAATAAGAGATATTTGTTTTAAATATTAATTACTAATTTAAATAGTTATTAAGTTTTCTTGTTTTTTAGATAGTAGGTTTATAGTAGTAGTCTTCAAATTTTTTAATTAAAGTAGTGTTTGTATAAATTTAGAAATTTAGTTAAAAGAATTAAAGTGAAGTGATAAGAGAAAGAGAATAATTATTTATGGAAAAAGTAAAGTAAAAAGAAAAAAAAGGAAGAAAGAGAGTGTAAAAGAAAAGTGAAAATGAGGAAAGAGGGTGTAAGAAGAAAGAGAAAAAAGAAAGAAAGAGAGTGTAAGAGAAAAGTGAAAAGTAAGAAATAGAGTGTAATAATAAAGAGAAAAAAAGAAGAAATAGAGTGTAATGACATTTTTACCCTCAAAAATTTGAGGTGTCTTTTAGATAGAATGAGGGTATTGGTAAAATCATATGTGGTGAATTTGTATAAATCTATAGTAGATTGTCAAATAAAATTATAAATATCAATGGTAAATATTAATCCTGTGTTTTTTTTATATATCACTGCAGTTATCCCGTGTTTTTTAATTATCAGTGCAGTTATCTCGTAGTTTCAATTGATTATTTTAGTTGATTAGTAGATTATAGTAGATAATAAAAGTTTGATATTAGATTATCAATAAGAGATATTTGTTTTAAATATTAATTACTAATTTAAATAGTCATTAAGTTTTCTTGTTTTTTAGATAGTAGGTTTATAGTAGTACTCTTCAAAATTTTTAATTAAAGTAGTGTTTGTTTAAATTTAGAAATTTAGTTAAAAGAATTAACGTGAAGTGATAAGAGAAAGAGAATAATTATTTATGGGAAAAGTAAAGTAAAAAGAAAAAAAGGAAGAAATAGAGTGTAAAAGAAAAGTGAAAATGAGGAAAGAGAGTGTAAGAAGAAAGAGAAAAAAAGGAAGATAGAGAGTGTATGAGAAAAGTGAAAAGTAAGAAAGAGAGTGTAAGAATAAAGAGAAAAAAAAAGAAAAAATAGAGTGTAATGACATTTTTACCCTAAAAAATTTGAGGTGTCTTTTAGATAGAATAGTAGTATTGATAAAATCTTATGGAGTGAATTTGTATAAATCTATAGTAGATTATTTTTCGGGCCAAAAGTCTTTGCTTCACGCTTCGGCACTTGGGTTGGGGGGCTCAGAGACAAGAATAAAAAAAAATGAGAATGAGGAATATAACAGGTGGTGTGAAGAAAAGAAAAAAGAAACAGAGGAAAGAAAATAAGTTACAAATCATGTCAAAGAAAAACACGTACGTAAAAAAATCATTTTATAAAGTAATGAGTAGAATTCAGAGTCAGACACTAAGAACACGCCTACATTGAAATTTCTCGCCAATTTTTTTTTCTTTTCTTGGAGTACACGTGTTTCTCGCAATATGTAAACAAAGATTGTTCCTCCATCCATAGATTCATTTTCTATTATTCAGTGTGTTGTAATTGATCTGGGAAATTAATAATGTGGGTGCATTTATTGTTGCAATATGATTTAGATTTGACACTTAAGACTATCAAGTAATATTTTAAATTGAGAGAATCTCCTCCCCACTTCAGCTTCTTGTTGCTTGCGTAAAATTGTGCTATGGGAAGGGAAAAGTTGCTTCCCTTCACATTTTTTTCAAGAGGTCCAAGACTATTAGAATTAAAATGGTAACAAAAGGAAAAATATCTAAATTTACCAACATAGGTATCAAACCATAACCTCAATTTTAAAAATTTATAATATTTTTCCATTAGTATTATTTAAATACAATAAAACTATATTGACAACAAATTATGTTTTCTCGTCGGGAATTAAAAAGATAAATATTCATTTATAAAAAAAATAAAGAGATTATAAAGGAAATGTATGCTTATATATAAAAAGAAGGCAAAACATATAAAAGTAATTATACCAACAACAAGGAATGTTATCCATATGGAGACCCAAAAGCAGAATATCAATTTATAAAATATACAGACATTTACAAACATATATAATATATTAGATTAAAACAATTATAACTGCAACAAATATATTTTTCTATTGAAACTGCTTAAAGACAATAAAATTTAGGCTAAATATATATTTTGGCCCTTTATCTTTGGGGTTGTGGTCACTTTGGCCCTTTATCTTTTTTTTTTCTCATTTTAGACCCTCATGTTTTTTGTGTGTGTCATTTTGGCCCCTGCTGTTATCATTTTGGTCCCTTATGTTTTTAATTGATTTCATTTTAGTCCCTTATGTTTTTAATTGATTTCATTTTGGGCCCTTATGTTTTTAATTGATTTCATTTTCGTCCTTAAAAATTTGCCTAAAAAAACATAAACATAACGGCAGGGGCCAAAATGACACAAACAAAAAACACGAGGGTCTAAAATGAGAAAAAAAAAAGATAAAGGGCCAAAGTGACCACAACCCCAAAGATAAAGGGCCAAAATATATATTTAGCCTAAAATTTACTAGTAAAGTTTTCTTGTCGGTGCAAAAGTAAGTATTCATTTACGAAAATAAAGTCATTACAAAAAGCAAATATCCATTTCAAAAAAAACTAATGAAGAAAAAATGACAAAAAACTTATTTAATCCAAAAAATATAAAAGAAATAATTATCCCGATAAAACACAATGTTTTACATGGAAATTCAAAAAATAAATATCCATTTCAAAAACACAAAGATATTTACGGGGGGGAAATATAAAAATAATTATACTGACAATATATAATATTTATTTGTATGATTCATTTAAAGACAGTAAAATTGACAATAGGCCATTTTCCTCATCGAGACTCAAAAACTAAATATTCATACAAAGAATAAAGTTATTATAAAAAAATATAAAAAAATAATTATACCGAGAATATGTATGTTTTCCCATTGAGACTTGATAACTCGATTTTATATAGAGTTATTCATACATCTAATCATAACTAATTACTTGACTGTGGTGTGGTTGGTGTGGTTACTGTTATTGCTAACATCATTCTTATGTTGTCCATGTAGAGAATGCATGGGGACCTAAAATGAAGATTTTCTTCCGATTCATTGATGAACAAAACAATGGGAAGGAGAATGCTAATACTTTGATAAATTATCTCTTAACTCACCAACTATCTCAGCCTGATTACTATACTGATCAAATCATCAAGGGACTTATTGAGGTATGTATTTAAAGTAGTATTTAAAGTAATATTAATATTGCCCCTATTATACAGAATGCTATGATTAGTGTGTGGGTGTACATGAGCTAATTTGTTTTGACGACGTTTGTCATATGTTTAGCTAACATGATGAATGCTATGTTAGTTAGTTCTAATGCACCAAACAACTTGAGGGTGAAGCTATCCTAACCGCGTGTTTTATACAAAATAGAAATCCTCATAGGAAAACCGGAAAAACCTCCTATGAACTATGGAAAGTTTTGAAGTTATGGAAAGGTTATGAACTTAACTTGAAATATTTAAAAGTGTGGGGGTGTTTAGCTAAAGTTATGTTGCCTGATCCTAAGAAAAGAAAAATTGGTTGAAAAACCTCTGATTGTGTTTTTATAGGATATGCGGAACATAGTGCCGCTTATAGATTCCTTGTTGTGAAAAGTGATGTTCTAGATAAAAATACTATTGTGGAAACAAAATATGATGATTTCTTTGAAAATATATTTCCTTTGAAACATGATAGTATATCTAGACAACCATTAGTAACTACTAATTATGAAACTCGTGAGGAACCGTATGAAGAATTAAGGAGAAGTAAAAGACCAAGAAAAGAAACATCCTTCGGAAATGATTTTTATACTTATCTTGAAGAAAAATAGAGGTGACCATGTTGACCAACCTCAGTATGCCCAAGTAATTGGGAGCCTACTGCATTTAATGAACTTTTCTCGACCAGACATTGCGTTCGCAGTCGGTCGTCTGAGTAGGTATACTCATAACCCTGGTCAGGATCATTGGAAGGCAATTGCTCACCTTATGCGATATTTGAGAGGTACCACAAATTAGGGTATTACTTACAGTGGATTTCCTGCAGTATTAGAAGGATACTGCAATGCTAACTGGATATCTGATTCATATGGGACAAAATCCACTAGTGGTTACATTTTAACACTTGGTGGTGGTGCGGTAACTTGGAGGTCAGCCAAACAATCCAATATTGCTAGATCGACTATGGAGTCGGAATTTGTAGCTCTGGAATTGGTTGGTACTGAAGTTGAAGGGTTGAAGAACCTTTTAGCTGGAATTCCTTTGGGAATAAAACCGACACCATCAGTGTCAATACATTGTGATAATCAGTCGACGATAGCCGTTGCAAAGAATAAGACCTATAATGGCAAAAATAGACATGTGCAATTGAGACATAATGTTGTCAAACAATTGCAAAAATATGGACCAATATCGATCGATTATGTGAAGTCAGAAGTGAATTTGGCCGATCCTCTGACAAAACCCCTGGGGAAGAAACTAATATGTGAAACATCGAGGGGAATAAGACTTAAACCAATTGAAATTAAGAAGTGATGGTAACCCAACCTTTGTGATTGGAGATCCCATGAAGAAGGTTTAATGTGGTAAAAACAAGTCGCTTCTTGATACTGCTAGCACTAAAATTAATTAAAGTAATTAATTTATTCTTGTCCCTTCCTATGGTGTTATGATGTTGTTGTGATGGTGCTAGACTGCAGGGTTAAGAGGTTAAGCTTAAAGCTTTTAATGATTATCATAGCCTTTATGGGTGGTGTATGACTTGCAACATACACTTGATGAAATCACCTATATGAGTGTCAAGTGGGGCCGCTTGCGTGAGATCCCGGCGAGGTCTCTAGAGCACTTATGAATACCGAGCACGCGCACGGCCTAGTAGCACAAATCGGCGGAAACAACAAGAATTGTGGGGGTGTAATGTGATGGTAAAACCTCTAACATATAATATATGTCTTGGATTCCATAGCTTGCTAAACCAATTCATTGTATGGTATGTTTTATCTGTCTAGGACTGGTTCCATAGCTTGCTATACAGGTCCGATGCATTAATCTACGATGTTAACCCAGAAAACCTCTTTTTCTTTATTCACTTCTAAACTTTTGAAATATGTGGAAGATTGTTGTAAATTTTGTGATATTTCAAAGTTTCTAAGTGAATTTTGTGAAAGAATAATTTATTTAAAATAAATTTTATTTATTGATATATTATTTTAATTATTTTGTTACCGTTACTTATTTATTTTGTAACGGTTACTTATTTATTTCGTAACTGTTACTTATTTATTTTTTAACTGTTACTTATTTATTTCGTAACCGTTGGTTATTTATTTTATAACTGTTACTTATTTATTTCGTAACCGTTGGTTATTTATTTTGTAACAGTTAGCTATTTATTTTTTAACTGTTGGCTATTTATTTCGTAACTGAAACTGATTTAAGACAAGTCAGTTACGAAATTAAGCCTATAAAAACGCTAGTTGAGTAGGGCCTGCTGCATTATCCCAAAAAATTAGATATCTATTTGATTCTTGGATGCTCCTCTTCTTCTGAAAAATTCCTGGGTTCATCTCCTGTTACTTATACACCTTGTTCTTGCCAGTTCGGAACCCTCTGTCGCTAGTGCGATATGAGACGAGGCCGATGGTACCCTCGGGGGATTTGCGCCATTGAGGCGGATAAATCTTTAAGGGCGCGTCGTAAGACCCCTCCGGTTGATTTCCCTAACTTTCGTTGTTTTGTCGGTACTGTTTGTCGCTCTTTTAGGTTGCTCGATCGCTGTTTCTGGTCAGAATTTCCAACACACTGGCACCCTGTTAGTTTCTGTCTGGCAGAATATTTCTGCAGCCTTCCAACTTGTTTTGTTTATAACTTTTGATCCGGGAACCCGATTGAGGTGTTCTTGGATCGTTGGAAAGCTAAAGAAAATATCTACATTTAAAAGAAAACTGTGAATTGTGTTTTTAACTCATTCTAAGAAATCTTCTTGACTTATTCTAACCATTACACTTGATACATAGTAAAAATGGTATTGTTTTACATTGATCTTTGGTTCAATTCTATCCTTCTTCATTCCTCGGACATTTACAAGGATAAAATATAAAAAACAATTATACCGAAACATATAATGTTTTTCCATTGGAATTAATCTTTAAGACAATAAAATTAACATGTCATGCTTCCTCGTTGGGACTCAAAAACTACATATTCATTTACAAAAAACAAGTCATTAAAAAGACAAAAATATAAAAAAAAAAAAAAAGTATACTGATTATGTTGTTTACAAAAATGGGGGTGGTGCAACCCTTAAGAATATAGCCTTACAAAGAGATACCTCCCAAAATATATGAGAGTTGCTTCTAGTAGAATTGATTTTAGGAGCTAAAATCGATTTCTCAATAATCTAGAGCCAAATAGATTTTTTTCCAGTCAAATTGCCCTTAGACCTTATGAACGCATGTTCAGTTGTGTTGGACGCAAAACTAAAGAAATGCGAGAACACAATCAAACACAAGTAAAATGGTTGAAATAAAATAACAAAGTGGAATATGTGCACTCTAGTAAAAGAAAAGAGATTGAGGAAGAAATTAATAAAAATAAAAGAGATATTGTTTGGTTAATGAGCAACAACTATGATTTTTGAACACCTCAAAATCTCCAATACTCATTTAATGTCTCATTTTCTCTCTACGTCTCTCCTTCTATCACAACACTCACCAATCACAACTATCATGTCACTCTCCCAATTTCTATCTCTCTCAAGGTTTTCAAAAAATAACAAACATTGAAGAGAAATTAAACCATTATGCTATTCATATTGCACTAAAAATTGAGCACACGGTGTTTTTCTAACATCAATGATGTGTTTGGAAACTAAGAAAAGGGAAGGAAAAGAAATAAGGAATGCAAAACACATTTTTCAAGAACTTTTTCACCCTTTGGATGCTAGTTAACCCCGAAGGAATAGAAGAAAAATAGTGGGTCTACAACTAAAGTCATTCCTCTAGATTTGGAAAGAAAACAAGTGAAATGAATGCAAAAACAAATGAAATGATAAATATGCACACTATTAAATAATTCCATTTTTATTTATAAGGATATCTATGTAATTTTACAAAAAAACTACTTTTCTTTCCTCTCACTTTTTCCATTTATTTTCTCTCAAACCAAACCACGAAACAATCATCTCATTGTTTACTCATTTTCTCTTCTTTTCAATTCATTTCTTTTCCATATCTTTCTTCTCTAATCCAAACATAGTGTAACTTGCTATCCTGTGCGATCGAATGTGTCAAGGCGTGACTCGTGAGTGGATTAATAATTTTGACCCTAACATTTATTATTTATGTATACCTATTAATGAATATTCACTTTTAAAGGACTGGACTCATAATTAGAATTGCTGAAGAAGAGAATAGAGATCATAGAAATGAATCAGAGTTGGAAATGGCGTGCATCAATTTTATAAGTTATAATCAATTAATTAGTCTACCCTAATCATTACTATAATACATTTTTTTGACTAGGATTACTATAATACATTGAAACCCCCATAAATTGAAAATAGTTGTTCTTAATTTTGTAACCTCAGCATCCTAATTGAATTATGCAAATTATATTGCGGATGAGGTGACACGAGATCCCATTATGGTCGTTGTTAATGTGATGAGTTTAATCAATTAATCATGTTTTAGAGTTGGTAATGGCGTGCATCAATTTTATAAGTTATACTCAATTAATTAGTCTACCCTAATCATTACTATAATACATTTTTTTTGACTAGGATTACTTTAATACATTGAAACCCCCATAAATTGAAAATAGTTGTCCTTAATTTTGTAACCTCAGCATCCTAATTGAATTATGCAAATTATATTGCGGATGAGGTGGCACGAGATCTCATTATGGTCGTTGTTAATGTGATGAGTATAATCAATTAATCATGTTTTAAGTGCTTCACGTGGAAATTTAAATTGTATAATGAAATGTCAGCAAAAGTCTGCGGAAGAATCCTTTTCATTTTTCTAATGAACTATTATATATTATACATTAGTATGATGAGACGTATTATATTAACACTAGCTAGGTGTCAAATTTAACAAATTACACTAATTAATAATTTCATATAGAAAACTAAATTGATCAATCCGACTCTTAAATATCATAATATTATACTTGAGATCATATATGTCAAATTATATTTCATTAGAGTTGGAAATGGCGTGCATCAATTTAATAAGTTATAATCATTTAATTAGTCTACCCTAATCATACTATAATACATTTTTTTGACTCGGATTACTATAATACATTGAAACCCCCATAAATTGAAAATAGTTGTTCTTAATTTTCTCCGACTAGCATACAACCTCTTCAAATCAGCTTCAACAATATAAGCTTGTTGAACCACAGCTGCATAGTTAGTGCACGCAAAGGAACTCAAGCTTTGAGCAATATCTTCTCGGAGTCCAAACTTGTACCTCTCTGCCTTCCACCGGTCATCAGGAGCATAGGCAGCCAATCTAAAGAATTGATACAGCTCCTCAAACCTGGCAGTGTATTGTCCCACAGTCAAGCTACCTTGAGTCAGATTCAGAAATTCATTTTCTTTTTCGGCTTTCATAGCCGTGGGGAAAAACTGTCCCATAAACATAGTCCTGAAGTTTGCCCAGGTCTCAGGGTTTTCTTGCATTCTCATCACCGCTTGGGCATTGGTCCACCATGTGTCTGCTTCCCCTTTGAGCATATGAGTAGCCACTCTCACCTTATCCTCATCATCAATTGGCATTGCACGAAAGATCTTCTCAATATCGGCTATCTAGTTCTGTGCAGCCATAACATCAGATCCCCCTCTAAACTCCGCCGACTTCATCTTGTAAAACCTTGCATAAACATGTTAAGAGTCTACTGGTGGTGGTGCTTGTGGCTGAACTTGGGGTTGCTGTAGAGCATTTTGTTGGAATTGAAGCATCTGTTGCATCATATTCTGCTGCGTTTCCATCATGTGTTGCATCCACGCTAAATGTGGATCAACCGGGGGGTGGGTTACTTCCTGATCCTCCAGCCATAATTCTGCAAACAATGCACCTAGTATTGAGTTGATCGGGTTCAATGTCTCTTAGCATAATAAGAAGAAATATAACAAGAACAATCAAGAAATTAGACTCAATTTTAACTAATCTAAGCCCGACTAGGTCGAACTGCTCTGATACCAAAATGTAACACCTTAATATTTCGACCTTGGAAGAAATATCGAGATTTCCACAACAATATATATCAGAGTGGTAATTCTATTTCAAGACATTGAACATAATTAAACTTGATGAAAACTCATCCAAATATCCTTTCAAGTATTACAGGTTCTAAAAAGGATTTTCACAATGACAACAAACCATAGGTCCAAAGTCATTAACACACCTATTGTTCAACATCCCAAACTAGAATTAAATAAACGATACACAACTTCCATAACAAAGTCTAAGTCATAATATCGGAATACAACATAATCCTAGGGAAACTAAGCAAAATAAACATTGGATCTCAAGGATCCCTCGAGTCTCAGTAATTCAAAACAGCATCCACACTTTTTCCTTCTGCTTTGCCTTTCCTTGTTTATCTATAAAACACCACAAACATAAACAGTGAGATAATAATCTCAGTGAGCTCTTTCGTAACCCCTCACAACTCAACTCTCAGTGTTTTATTACTCTTTTACTTGTAGCCCAGTCTAGCAACTACGATATTCTCGTGTAACCCAGTCTAGCAGTTACACATTTATCTTGTCTTAGCACAACACCGGACAACCACTGCACGATTCCCTCAATGAACCCACCCACTAATATCTGATTAACGAGTTGTTTGTTAGACCTAGGTTTTGGGCTCATGACTTCCCTCCCCTAGTATGCTATAACTCGGGATCGTCATCCCCATGGTATTTTATTATTAACTCGGACACTAGGTCCATTACTCGACACGAAGTCATATTCTCACTCGATACAAAACTACTCGGTTCGCCGCTACACCATAACATCATATCACTCGTTTTGCATCAAGAAAATAAACGATTTGAGACTTAAACTTGTTCAATTATCATTGGGAAGGGTTAAGGAAGAGATTGGGGAAGGTTTGGAACCAAAAGGAATAGTTTTAGAAGTGTTTAAAAATTTGGGACAGAAGCAGGGGCCCGGTCCGTGCAACTTTGAGCCCGGTCCGTGCAACTTTGACAGCTTTGAAAAATTATCCCGTTTTTGCGAAATTGGCTATTCCGTTCGATCCCGTTACCGTTCGATCCTAACTCAACTACATTTAACAACAGTACTTTTAAATATTCAAACAACTAATTTCCAACAATTAATCATCAAATTATAGCCAAATCATGTACATTAAACACCAAGCAAAATTTCTTTAACAATATCAATATAATGCCTCCCCAATGAACCTTACATACCCAAACCATTTCAACATGCATAGAAGACTGAAAATGGGGAAGTTTTCAACATGCATAAACCACAACTTCAAACAAACACACACATAAGCGAAGAAATCACCTCAAGTTTGTGGAAACAACAACAACAAGCAAAGAATCGAGACTTTGAACCACTAACCAAATCCCTAGGAACCCAAATTCCAAAATCAGCTACCAAACCCTCTCCTAGGCGACTTCTATCAACAATGTGGCTTCCAATGAGTGCTAATCAACCCCTAAGACTGACATGCAACCATCTTTGAAGCTTCCTCTAACTTCCTAGCTCTACATGCAACACTCTATGGGGATAATGAGAGGAGAAGATGATGATGATGATGGCCTTGAGTGTTCTTCCTAAGGTTTAGATGAATTAGAGAGTGAAAATGGAATGCCTGAATGGGTTGGATTTCAGAAGTGGAATGGAAATGGGGCAAGGGTTTCCAGCTCCTTCTTCTTTCTCTCTCTCGACTTCTCTATCTCTCTCAACTCTCTTCTCTTCTTTTATTCTTTCTTTTTTTTGTTTCTCTCTCTCTTTTCTTTCTTTTTAAAAACTGATTTGTGTGTGTGAGTGTATGTGTTGTGTGGGTGTGATTGTTTGGTTAATGAGCTGAGAGTGTAATAACTGGTGGAAAGACTATTTTACCCCTACACTCAATTTCTCACTTAAAAACCCCTTTTCATCAATAATCAATCAACAATGTATACAATCCACACAATTAGGCAATTATAATCATCAATCATCTATTCAAACATACTCAATCAACTTAATTAGAAATCAATTGAAAAAAATCACCTACTAATCTCAAGAATTAAGATTAGCCACTCTGGGGATGTTACAACATTCTCATGAAAAAACCAAAAAAAAACCAGCAACACCCCAGCTAGGAATTGATAGCAGGCCACAATTTATAGGAGAACTCATAGCAAAAGAAAAAATGGTTTTTTAATTTAAAGCTAATAATGATAATTTTTAAAATTATTATACTTTAATTAGAGTTGCCAACTTACACCTACTCATTTTTTAGGCAAATGTTAGTGGTTAGTAATTAGTTAGGAGGTGGGGGAATGTTAGTTTCCAAGATTTGAACCCTGGACCTCCTTCTTCCAACTCATTCATGTCTCTTAGCTCACCAACTGAGCTACCTTCCTGCACTACAAAAAAAAAACGCAAAATAGTTAAGGGTCGTTAGTATGGTTCGGGGCCCTTGGCTCCATTTATCTTTGGGGTCGATCACTTCGACACCAGCGGAGTTTCTAGCAGTTGGCCTCCTTCTCCTTCAGCTGAGGTGACAGAGCTCAAGCAGCAGGTGGAGCCGTGGAGACTCAAGGGCAACAACTGCAGACTCAAGACCAAACTATCAGGAGTCAACAACAGACTATCTGGAGTATGCAGGAAGACTTCACAAGGGTGACCCGTCAGCATGAGAAGCTTTTAAGGTTTTATAGGAGCATGCGACCAGTTGGGTCTGGGTCCTCGATTGAGTCTGAGACATACCCTGATGATGTCGATCCCTATTAGGACTCTTTGTATCAGTTTATGTTGATTCAGATTATGTCTGAATTTTATGTTGATTTTGATTATGTTGCTTTATCTGGGAATGCTTCTAAATCATCGATGTCTTCCTCTGTTGCTGAGTTCATGATTATCAAGACATTCATATAATGATGGCGCTACTAAGGGTTGTCCGGGACCTGCCGCTTGTGGTGGTATTTTTCGAGACAGAAGCGCTGCTATTCTAGGTTGCTTTTCTGCCTCAATTTGAAATAGTTATGCTCTTCATGCTGAAATTGTTGGACTATAATGGCTATAGAGATTGCTTTTGATAAAGGTTGGAAGTATTTATAGTTGGAGTGTGATTCCCAGTTAGTGGTTTCCGCCTTCAAAAATTGCAAAATAGTTCCTTGGAACTATAGAAATAGATGGAATAATGAGACAAATTGTAACATCCCCAATTTAGCTAACCTTATTTATTGGAATTAGCAAGATGTCATGTTTAATTAATAAGCTATATTATGTATAATTGGTAATAAATTATTTAAAGAATGGATAAATTTCAAGAAGCAACAATTTCTGAGAAACAGACGGACACGCACGGACCGGGTTCCCTTGCGCACGGGTCGTGCGCATCGGTCTAGTAGGCCCAGCTAAGTCACTTAAACCTACACTCAGCCACATAACATAACCCACACATTACTTTCTGAAGTCAAAAAGAAAGAAAACAGAAAACAAGAAATAGAGAGCTAGAGAAAGAGGGAGAAGTCGTGAGAGAGAGAGAGAACTTGAAGAGGAGAGAACCCCATGAGACCTTGATTGATGTCCCGTTTTTCTCCACCATTCTTCTCCATTTTCTTCCCTCTAGATTCTGATACCAACATTCCCATCCACACCCTTCTCCATCTCATTTCACCATTTTAGACCCTCAAGCTCAAAATGGACAAAAATGGATCCTAGGAGCTGAATATGACTTGCATGTTGGATTGGTAGCTAATTTGAGGTAGTTCAGAACCAACATTGTGTTTTTCAAGCATTAGGAAGAAGGTTTGGTAGCTTTGGGTCGAATTTGGACATTGTTGGAGCATAGGACTCGAGTTTGGGAACGTTCGGGACATCTCGTGGTCGTAGAAACTCCGTTTGTTGTTGTTGTTGCGATTGTCATCGCAAGAGGTGAGTTCTATACTCGCTTAGGGAGTTTATTTCGAAAATGGGATTTCGTGTCACTATTTTCTAACGATCCGTATCTTAAATTTTGAACGTCGAGTCAAAAACCGTATTTCGAATTTATAGAAAATGCATGTGTTTATATTCATGATTGAATGATTGCATGAGATTGCTGGACTGAATGTATTTGCTGTTATAAGCTGTTTTGTGTGCATGTAAGATTTGGGTCTCGATCGGAACAAATATCAGAATCGGAACGGAATGGAAACTACATGAAAAACTATTTTTTTGGATACTGATACTCGAGCACGGATCGTGCGCCCTTGCGCATGGGTCGTGTGAGTCCTACGCAAAACGTTATTAAAACCCGCACGGATCGTGCACCTTACTGCACGGACCGTGCGCTCTGTTCGGTTTCTGCGTGTCAAAGTTTTTAAAACACGCACGGGTCGTGCGCTTACTAAGCACGAACCGCGCGTAAGCTTCTGTTACTCATTTTCAAAATGCATCTTAGTCCATTCCAAATGATTCCAAGTTTCTTCCCATCATTTCCCCAAGGTTGCC
This sequence comes from Astragalus membranaceus, assembly GCA_039519185.1. Classification (NCBI taxonomy): domain Eukaryota; kingdom Viridiplantae; phylum Streptophyta; class Magnoliopsida; order Fabales; family Fabaceae; genus Astragalus; species Astragalus membranaceus. The sequence continues at coordinate 153,828,968 of CM076854.1, forward strand.
CAATGATTGTAATGTATGATTATCATGAAATGGTGTGTGTTTGAGATAAAATTCTTAAGTTATGAAAGTTACGAAAACTGTACCTTAGTATTCATGATTCAATAACAGGAAGTTACTCTGATGTATGCCAAGTCAAGTACGATAAAGGACTGTAAGTCCAAACAAGTCAAGTCAAGATAAAGGACTATAAGTCCATACAAGTCATGTAATGATTCTAAATTCATGTAATAACAAGTCAAGTTACTTTCCCTTGAGAAAAGGAAGAATTACTTTCCATAAAGGAAGGGTAGGATGGCATACATATAATAATATATGTATATCAAGGGTGACGACCCTAAGGATTAGCATACTAGGGGAGGGGAAGTCATGAGCCCCAAAACCTAGGCCCCATGAGGTTTGCCCGCTAATTAGTGGTTAGTGGATTGGGTTCACCAAAAGCCAAAGAAAATAACCGGATAAGGTAGGCTCGAGGTGTTGTGCTAAGTTAAAGAAAGGATAAGACATGAATTGTAGTCGCTTATTAGGGCCACAAGAAGAAATAAAGAAACATAACGCGTAGCCGCTTATTAGGGCTACGGGTTAGAAGAAAATATGTCCACATAGTCGCTTATTAGGGCTATGAGTTCAAAGAATAAAAGCATAATAAACCGCTAGAGTTAGTAAGGGGTCTCGATAGGACTCACTGAGATAATGTTTATCTCACCCTTTATTATTGTGGTTTTTTAGAGAGAAACAGGGAAAAGCAAAGGCGAAGAAGCACGGTTAGCAGGTGTGGCTTATGAAGTCATTGAAGATTTCGCTTTATGTTTAGGCCTTTGTCCCTTTTGTGGTTTTTGTAATATCGATTGTATGACTATTATTAGTAACAGTTGTAAATCGTTTCCGCTACTTATGTTTTGGGTATTGAACACCAGGATTGTATAAGTTTTAAGTCACGAGACTTAAGTACCTTGTTAAGATTAATGAGGTTCATGGAACCATTTGATAATTATTTATCGAAAGTTTTTAGTTGTGTTCATGATTCAATAACAGGAAGTTACTCTGTTGTATGCCAAGTGGTGCACTTTGGTATTTCTACAAGCTAGAAATACTGGGGTGTTACATTATGGTATCAGAGCAGTTCGACCTAGTCGGGCTTAGATTAGTTTTAGGGTTGGTTGTACCATGAGTAATTCTGCTATATTGCTTCTTATGATGCTAAGAGACATTGAGACTGATCAACTTAATACTTGGTGCATTATTTGCAGAAATATGGCAGGGAGATCAAGGAACAATCCACCAATCGATCCACATTCTGCTTGGATGCAGAATGTGATTGAAAGCCAGCAAAAGATGATGGAAGATATGCTGCAAATGCAACAAAATGCTTATGCCCAGCCTCAGCAAGCTCTTGAGCCACTAGTTAACCCAAGGTAGGTATACTCTGAATTCTTGAAGATGAAACCCTCCTATTTTAGAGGAGGACCGGATGTCATGGAAGCCCAGCATTGGCTGGATGATATTGAGAAGATTTTTCTCACCATGCAAGTTACTGATGAAGACAAGCTGAGATTGGCATCCCATATGTTGAAGGGAGAAGCCAACAACTGGTGGACTAATGCTAGGACCATGATGGAGACCATGGGAACTCCCCAGACTTGGGAAAATTTCAGGCAAACTTTTCTGGAGCAATTCTTTCCAACTGCTATGAGGTTTGATAAGGAGAATGAATTCTTAGCTCTCACCTAAGGAGGCTTAACTGTGGGCCAGTACACAACTAAATTTGAAGAACTGTACCAATTTTTCGGTTTAGCTGGGTATGCTCCCAATGACAGATGGAATACTGATAGGTACAAGTATGGGTTGAGAGAAGACATTTCTCAGAGTCTAAGTTCTTTTTCTTGTAACAATTATGCAGTTATGGTACAACAGGCTCATATTGCTGAGAGTGACTTGAAGAGATTATATGCAAGTCGAAAGGCGTTTAGTCAGAACAGGAAGAATTTCGGATCATCTAACTCTCAGATGGAACCCAAGCATAATTTCAACAAAGGAAAACAAGTCCAATCATCTAATTCCCCAAAGTTCGGCGTGTGTTCCAAATGCGGAAAGTATCACCAAGGCAAATGTCAACTTGGATCCAATCATTGCTATTATTGCGGAGAGGCGGGTCATTATGCTCATGAATGTCCAACAAGGAAGAGAAACAAGGAGGAACAAGCACATGGACGAGCCTACACTTTGGACGCTCAGAACGTCAAGGCCACAGACAATCTGCTAAGGGGTATCGGATCTCTTTTCTATAACTCTGTTAGTATTTTTTATGATTCATGTGCAACACATTGTTTTATATCTCAAGCTTGTGTCGAACGGTTGGGATTGGCTTTAACTCCGTTGCCTCAACCAATCTCCATTAAAACTGCTGCTGATGGTAGTGTTCATACCCAAGCCTTATGTGAAAACTGTCTTCTATCTATTGGAGACAGAAATTTTGTGATGGACTTTATTTGTTTACCTATGAAGGGTATGGACATTGTCCTAGGGATGAGTTGGATGTCCGCCAACCATGTAACTATTGATTGCTTCAACCGGACTATCGTTTTTGTTTCCGAATCAGTGGAGTTACCACCGACCAATTCCGAAGCGGTTATCTCATTCACTTCCGCAAGTCATTGTCTATTCCAAGGCGCAGAGGCTTACGTCATGATGTTGTCTGCATCGACTGAAATAGGTTTAGATCTACCTTCTGTGCAAGTTGTTAATGAATTCCTAGATGTATTTCTAGATGAAGTTTCATCTTTACCTCCGAATCGTGAGGTAGAGTTCTCTATAGAATTGGTTCCGGGCACAGGACCAATCTCTATCGCTCCATATAGGATGTCTCCTTTAGAGCTTAGAGAATTGAAAACCCAACTAGAAGAGTTGATTTCAAAATAATTTATCCGACCTAGTGCTTCGCCAAGGGGTGCTCCTGTATTGCTTGTCAAGAAGAAGGATGGGAGCATGAGATTATGCATTGACTATCGTCAGTTGAATAAGGTGACTATTAAGAATAAGTATCCTCTGCCGAGAATTGATGATTTGCTAGACCAACTGTGAGGAGCTTCGGTATTTTCTAAAATTTATCTAAGGTCAGGCTATCATCAAATCAGAGTTAGAGCTTCGGATATTCCGAAGACCGCTTTCCGTACTAGGTATGGACATTACGAATTCGTGGTGATGCTCTTCGGTTTAACCAACGCTTTAGCTGTGTTCATGGATTACATGAATCAGATTTTTAATCCTTATCTAGACCAATTTGTCGTGGTGTTTATTGATGATATCTTGGTGTATTCTAAGACTATTAAGGAGCATGTGCAACATCTCCGAATTGTTCTGAACGTACTCCGAGAGAAGAAGTTGTACGCCAAGCCATCAAAGTGTGATTTTTGGATGCCTGAAGTAAAGTTTCTGGGCCATGTGATATCTCAATCCGGCATTGCTGTGGACCCTAGTAAAATTGAAGCTGTGGTAGGCTGGGAACAACCATCTACAGTCACTGAAGTGAGAAGTTTCTTGGGATTAGCTGGGTATTATTGGAGATTCATTCAAGGATTTTCTCAGCAGGTTCTTCCACTCACTCGGTTAACTCGCAAGGGTCAACTGTTTGTATGGGACTCTGACTGTGATGAATGTTTTTCAGAATTGAAGAATTGTTTAACTTCTTCACCCATTCTAATTCTTCTAGATCCGTCTATGGGATTCCAGATTTACTGTGACGCCTCTGGTAAGGGTTTAGGATGTGTCCTTATGCAGAATCAACAAGTAGTTGCTTATGTCTCCAGACAGTTGAAGTCGCATGAAGAGAATTACCCGACTCATGACTTAGAGTTGGCGGCGATTGTGTTTGCCCTAAAGATTTGGAGACATTATCTGTATGGGTCTCGTTTCGAAGTCTTTAGTGATCACAAGAGCCTTAAGTATTTGTTTGACCAGAAGGAGCTGAACAACAGACAGAGAAGATGGGTAGAGTTTGTGAAAGATTATGATTTGGAACTGAAGTACCATCCAGGGAAGGCTAATGTAGTAGCTGATGCTTTGAGTAGGAAGTCTATTCACACGGCAGAATTGATGATTCTTGAGATGGCATTGTTGGAATCGTTTAGAGATCTCAACTTGAAGGTTAGGTCAAGAAGAAACCGATTGGTGTTGAGTCATATTCAGATTTCGAGTCCCTTGAGAAATCTGATTCGCTCAACCCAAGAGGTTGATCTAGAGCTACAGACGCAGAAGAGGTTGACAAATTACACCAAAGATAGTGATGGTGTGATTGGCTTTGATGGTAGAATATGTGTGCCGAATGATGAATATATTAAGAAGCAAGTTTTAGAAGAGACTCATAAGAGTCAGTTCTCAATACATCCTGGGTCTACCAAGATGTATTGAGATTTGAAGCAGTTGTATCTGAAGCAAAGGCGAAGAAGCACGGTTAGCAGGTGTGGCTTATGAAGTCATTGAAGATTTCGCTTTATGTTTAGGCCTTTGTCCCTTTTGTGGTTTTTGTAATATCGATTGTATGACTATTATTAGTAAAACAGTTGTAAATCGTTTCCGCTACTTATGTTTTGGGTATTGAACACCAGGATTGTATAAGTTTTAAGTCATGAGACTTAAGTACCTTGTTAAGATTAATGAGTTTCATGGAACCATTTGATAATTATTTATCGAAAGTTTTTAGTTGTGTTCAATATTCAATAACAGGAAGTTACTCTGATGTATGCCAAGTGGTGCACTTTGGTATTTCTACAAGCTAGAAATACTGGGGTGTTACACAAATGATCTTCGCACTACAAAAAATGGATCAAATAGCGGGGTTTTTTAAGACAATTAGCGGAGGTTTTTAACCCACGCAAATTAAACTGCGGGGGTTTTCAAAACCCCCAGAGTTTCGATTGCCGCAATTATTTTGCGGGGGTTTTTACAAAACACTGGTATCGAATCTATTTGCTGAGGTTTTACTGCGGGGGTTTTTAACCCCCACAATTAATGGAGTTTTTTTTAGGGGGTTATAAATCTCCTAAAATCTTGAGTTTGCAAGAATTTTTTTGATCGTAATTGCCATAGTTTGTGGTATTTTTAAGTGAAGATCTTAACCTCCTCTAACCGTTATAAATTGAGAAATATTTATTACCTTATAAAGTCTTAATATTAAACTCCTCTAACCGTTATAGCATCTTAATATTTCCTTTGCAAATTGAGAAATTTTTCTTACCTTATCTTGTTATCACATTTTTACTTGTATGCATCATATATCTTACAAAAGATTTATCAAACTTAATCAAAACACAAAAATTCAATAAAAATATAATTTTGATAACATATATGCATTTCAAACATCTTTGGTTAAACTATCAAAAGAAACATTTGTAGCTAAAGATGTTTGAAATGCATATATGTTATCAAAATTATATTTTTATTGAATTTTTGTGTTTTGATTAAGTTTGATAAATCTTTTGTAAGATATATGATGCATACAAGTAAAAATGTGATAACAAGATAAAGAATCCCTAAACGGGTTCTATGATAATAGCCCGTTAACACAACTAATATTCAGCCCAAAACCCGTTTTACACAGTACTGCTTCGGTAATTCGCAGTTTCGACCTTCAATACTTCCGAATTGGATTTCAAGCTCAACAAAATAATTGTAGCTATGTGCCTTAGCTTTCCAACGCCTACTCGCACACCTCCATCGGATAACCATAGCCAAAGTTATGGCCTGCAGGGTAGACAGGGGTCAATATGCAATAAAATGAAAAATTAATCAAGAATTTGCTATATTGCTCAAATAGGACCCAAAGTCTTGAAACGTGCTAAGGCTCAAATATTTAACACAAAACACAATCAAAAACACCAAGTGAAAAGCTATAAAGAGTGCATTAAAATGCAGTAATCAAAAATCCTAAGACATTCTTTCAACTTAATTGAGTTATAACCCGAGCATTCACATAGGGATATAGTCTGCAATAAATCCTGAACTATTAGAGCCTTAACATACAACTGTCACCTTATTCTTTTAAAGAGAAAGAAGCTGATTATTAATGTCTACAACATAAAATATTTACCCATGGATGCACTTCAGGCCGAATAATAAATTTGGCAAGAACTATAACTGAGGCAGCCAAACATAAGACAAGAATTTTTTACAATCATAGTCCAACAAGCTTAGCTCAGCAAGATAGTCGCTCAGAAATTCAAGCTGCATGTTTAGAGTCTGCGATGAAAATTACAAACAACAATTAATTTACACAATAAAAGCTTTTGACATGACAAATAAATAATCAATGAACAGATCAACTCACCTTTCGATTTTCAGAACAAATTCCAGTAAACCTTAGATATTAAATATTGATATTAAAAATATTATAAAAGGAGATGCCTTCACCTTAGAAAAGGGGTTACAGTAAGGCTTCCAGTTTCATATTTTAGGGTCTTGAGTATGTCAGCTTCCATCTTTATAACCTTCACTAACATCAATAAACATTAGATCCATAAAAAATTGAAATCTGTTAATTCAAAAAAGAACATAAATCTAGATAGGATGATTTCTTCATACTTCCTACAAATTAACAAGCGATAAAAAGCAAACAAACAGAACATTGTTTGCAAAATAAAAAACAGTTGGGGAGAAAGAATTCTTACGATGCAACGAGCATGGAGGAAACATCGAGCAATTGAAGCTTAGATTTAGCGACATAGTTAAAAGAAAGGAATCCATCGATGTAGGAAACAGATAAATGAAGTGTAACAGAAAGAAGCTTATACCCGTCAGCAACTTCTACTAACCAATCAAAAAATATTCCTCTCATGTGTACAATAACATTTCTCTGAACCCTAACTATATAGTCAGCGATGGGCCTTGTCTTTTTTCTGAATCTGAGAAACAAGCAAGGTAGTTGAATATTTAAGTTAAAATTGATTCCAACAAAATGAAAATTAGGGTTTCAGAACAAAATAGAAGCAATAAATCAATTACGAGAGAAGAATACGAACTAGGTGTGACGGAGAAGACTTCCGAATCGGCCTGAATGTATTTCTTTAGGATCACACCATAGGTGAGTTTCTCTACCCAGAGCTCTTCTTGCCGGATTCAATTCTGGGATGAGTTTAATGTGGAGGATATCCTTCAAAATGAGTTCTCTTCTTTGATTCAAAGGGGTTAGCCCTCCCCGCTGTGGGCTGGCCCTGCGCTGAGGCTCGCGTCGTTGGGAGGTATTTCGGTGAAATTCTTCAGGTTGATGCCTGTATTCTTATACTCTCTCCCTAACGTCTCGAATGCGTTTTTCAGCGTTGCTTTCCTCTCCTTTTATGTATGCCTCTGCCCGGGCTCTTGCATGTTTGACGCTGGCCTGTATGCTAAAGATTCGTTGAATTGTCCCCCTCGGAGGCCGTTAGTAAAGGCGTCGGCGAATTGCCGCTGGTCAGGGTGTTCGACGTCGACGGTTATGTCAGTAAACCGACCCAAGTATTCCCGGAGGGATTCGTGGGGACCCTGTCTGGTGTTGAACAGGGTGGCCGTTGTGGTTTTTCGGTGCCTCTTGTCTGAAAAGTGTCTGATGAATTTCTTGGTGAAGTCGGCATAAGTAGAAATAGAGTTCTAGGGTAGACTCATATACCAACGAAGAGCGGCTCCCTTCATGGTTCCTGAGAATAACTTGCACTTGAGGGTGTCATACGCCCCAATGATGGCCATTTGGGTATCAAAGGCTGTCACATGCTCCTGAGGGTCTCGTCTACCATCATAACTTTCTAAAGGAGGGGGTTTGAAGTTTTGCGAAACCACGTCTGTCATGATGGAATCCACCAATGGCTGGGGCTTTTCTATCTGTACGTTGTCCAGGCTGTTGGGATCCTTTTCCTGTTGGAACTGATCCATTCTGTGCTGCAAGGCTTGATTTTGTTTGCGGAGATCGTCTATGATGGCATTGACCCCATATTAGTAAGGGATGCTCTTCTACCGTAGGTTGAACAGGAATGGTCATATGAGGAAGGGGAGTTTCATTGATGACGGGTATCGCAGTGGGTGCGGTTACCGGTGAAGTGACAGTTTCCTGGGCAGAAATGGGAATAGGAGTGGATGGGCAAGGAATTCGAGGACGTCCTTGCGACCGAGGTTCATTCCTGGCAGAGTTGCCACGAGAGGAACTCAGTGGGTGACGTTGACGATCACGGCGGGTAGTGACCATATTAAGAAAAGGGAGTGTGGCCGGGAATGATTTTACCGGGCCCCACGGTGGGCGCCAATGTACTTGAATAATTTATTAACAAGTCGAAATAGTTACAGGAGGCCGGATAGCCATTTGTCTATCACGGTTCTAGTCTTAGTGTCTTTGTCTGATGTCATTCTATGTTCAAGTGAACCATATTTATAGCCGAGCTCTGCCGTAACCGCCGAGTTACGCTGCATGTCCGGGCTCCCTGTCGTTGCTCTTTACCCTCTGCGTGTCCTCTGGGCTATGTGGTGTTCTTATCTGATCTGATAATCATCCAGGCCGAGTACACGTGGAGTTCTGCATGAGGACCATCTGTCGTATACGTGGAGACAACTTAGGCCGTGCCGGGCTCCATTTATGCTAGGCCGGTTTGGACAGTCCAGTAAGCTAAAGAAGTTTCTAGATAATTTACTCTACGTGTTTTGCGTGGTTTATTGTTTAATTCAATTGGTTTTAGTCTATTATGCATGTATGATTTATACTGTTTTGTTTAGGTGTCAATGGTGTGTACAATGCACTTCATGGAACTCGGGTGTTTTTTTATGCTGACATTCCAGAGATCACGTCCTATAAGACAAGGTTATTATTTTTGAGAATTTTTGATTAACTATTATTTACTTTTTAATGTGCGTTTGTGTTTATAAATTGTTTTATTTATTTTTAGCATGGCAGCTTCTAAGTAGGCATGGCAACGAAACTCATACCCGCGGGGACCGAACCAAACCCGCCCCAATTTGACGGGTTTTCCCCGCTTTGACTGGATTTGGGTTTGGGTTTGGGTTTTCCCCGAAATTGAAAAACGGTGATGGAACGGGTAATGGGGATATAGGTCCCGTCCCCGAACCCGCCCCGAATGTAGAAAGTTACATTAATACCCCTCCAAAATAGATTCTCTCCCCCTCACTGTTTTACATTAATAAAAGATAAAGTTTTATTCTTATCGTATTTGCAACTCATGTTTGCAGCGTTGCTTTAATTTGACTATGAATCTTTTAATTATTTTTCAATTTGTATAACTTGGATAAACTTGCAAACATGAGTTGCAAATTATGTTTCCAGCGTTGCTTTAATTATTTTTCAATTTGTCTGGTGATGAAATTGGATAAACTTGCAAACTAGTAGAAATGACAAGGTAACTCCAGTGTATAACTACAAATAACTAGTCCCACATCGGTGGGGAAACAGAAAAGAAAGGGATCTACCTTTTATAAATACATTGTTTGAGAGACAGTGTAACACTTGATTCTCGGTCAAATGGCTGGCAGCCTGTCACTGTGTTGTTAATAAATGCAGTTTAAATTTTTTTCATGGATTGCTCCAAACCGTCTTTCACTATGGGGACGGGGTTGGGGCGGGGATCCCCGAACCCGTTGGGTATAGGGATGGGGATCAATTCTTCATCCCCGTTGGGTTTGGAACGGGGAACGGGGATGAATATGGGAATCGAAGATGGGGATGGGGAATGTTAAACCCGTCCCCGCCCCGCCCCATTGCCATGCCTACTTCTAAGGGGGATGTTACTCGCGTTGTTAGCAATGTTTTTAAAACCGGACCGGAGATCGAACCGGCGAGACCTCCGGTTCATGGTTCAATCGGTTCAACCGGTTCAACCAAGGTTGAACCGGATAAGTAATTTATTAAATAAAAAATAAAAAATATTAAATTTTGGAGAAAAAAGTAAATTTAAAAATAAAAAATTGCATTTCGGGCGGTTCAAACCGGTTCGGTTCCCGGTTCTTTCCCGGTTCAAAGCGGTTCTTAGCGGTTCAATCCGGTTCTTGGGCGGTTCTTTGACTTTGAACCAACCGGTCAGGGGTCCGGTTCCCGGTTCAACCGGTTGAACCGGCCGGTCCGGTCCGGTTTTTAAAACCTTGGTTGTTAGACAAATTACTGCACCTGCTCCTCTTTCTTTGCTTGATGAGTTTTTGCAAACTCCATGCAAGACTATCACTAATCTTTTGGAAGCTTCAGATGTAATTTTGTTTTTCGGTTGTCATTGTTTGGTTCATTTTTTTAATTTACGTGGTTTAATATTATTTGTACTTTTTACGGTTGGTTTCGCGGTTGTACTTACTCGGGTTATGGAAATTGATTCTGAGTGTGGATGGCATTATGATTCCTGTAATAAGTGTATGCAGAAGGATAAGAAGAATGGCTATCGCTTTTAAGAAGAATGATAGGAGTTATTTGACTTTCGATCAATGTTTTTAAAACCGGACCGGAGATCGAACCGGCGAGACCTCCGGTTCATGGTTCAATCGGTTCAACCGGTTCAACCATGAACCATGGTTGAACCGGATAAGTAATTTATTAAATAAAAAATAAAAAATATTAAATTTTGGAGAAAAAAGTAAATTTAAAAATAAAAAATTGCATTTCGGGCGGTTCAAACCGGTTCGGTTCCCGGTTCAAAGCGGTTCTTAGCGATTCAATCCGGTTCTTGGGCGGTTCTTTGACCGGCGGTTCAAATGGGGTTGAACCAACCAGTCAGGGGTCCGGTTCCCGGTTCAACCGGTTGAACCGGCCGGTCCGTTCCAGTTTTTAAAACCTTGGTTTCGATAGTCCCTGTTTTGATATACTCTAGAATTTTTAAATACAATAATTGCCTCTGGGCTACCAAGCCATGTTTTGAGACTAAAATTGGTGTCCCTGTGTTGTTAAGGAATATGGATCAATCATCAAGATTATGCAATGGGACCCATCTCATTATATGTTGTTGAATGTAAGGTAAAGTTATATCCGGGAGCAATGTCGGTGATAAAGTCTATATTCCAAGGTTGTCCCTCCTACTATCCGGTGTTAGAAAACCTTTTAAATTTCAAAGAAAGCAATTTGCGATGACTATCAACAAAAGTCAAGGTCAATCTTTGAAGAATATTCATATTTACCTTCCAAAACCAGTCTTTTCTCATGGTCGACTCAAATTTCGAGTGTTACTTCTAGAGATGATTTGAAGATACTTATTTTAGTTGATGATGTGAAGTTTACAAATCGTACTTCTAATGTTGTCTAAAAGGGGTTTTTCAGAATTTATGTTAGGTTAAATCCTAAACCTAATTCCACAAAAAGAGTTATTAAATTATAGTTTTTGTGCTTATGTTTGTTACATGTGCTTTGCAATACAATCAATCTATAAAATTTTCTATTTGTTGATTAGTGTGATCAGATTCTATAAAATTTTCTCGTAGGCGAGTTTAGCGACTCACTTCACCATCAATTTCACCATCAGTCTCCTAAAACTAAACAAAGACAAACCGAGCCATTCTCCTAAAACTAAACAAAGACAAACCGAGCCATTCCGAATCTATTATGCCCAGTTCTTCCACTGATACGAGCCGAGACTAAAAACTGCTCCAATTAAAAGCGTTTTATAAAATATTCGACAATTTCAAACAAAGAAACTGAAAATTAAAGTATATATATAATAAAGATAATTTGACTTCAGTCCAGGATTGATCAAAATGTAATTAAGCACAAAGTGTGTCAACTATAAACATACTAGACTAAATCATATAAAAAATAAAATAAACAAGACTAAGGAAAAGAAAATATTCATCCTAATAATAAGATATGTGCATTCTGCTCAGCGAGAGCATACAAAATTAGATCTCATCGAAATATCTCATATTTGCAGACGAATTATGCAATTCATCATAGCAGAATGCACAAACCTCAAAATAAAAACAAAAAGACGGAATCATTTGCTCTAGATCTGGAGAAAAGCTAGAAATCAAATAAAATCGTAATCGTAACATAGAAAGAAAAGAAAACGCGGAAGAAACCAGTTAAATCTAGAGAAAAGGAGAAAAATGTTTTGATTTAGAAAAGAATACGGCATCGGATAATAAGCGGAGTTGTTGTCCACACGATAAGATCGGTGAGAAACATAAAATTATCTTCATCATTTGCCAAATTAAAAAAGGGAACACAAAAAGAAGGGATGGGGAAATAAGAAGCACACACTTATGAAAGAAAATGAGTTACAGGACGGAGATAGAGATTTTCCGACGAGACATAGGTTGAAACCCTAATCAGTGACGGTACTGAATGTAATGAGCACAATGCCTCGTATTTATAGCTCTGAAGACCGAATTTTTTTCAGCTTTCTAGAAGGCTCTAAACAACGGTTTGAAGGCCCAATTCTTTTCGGACTTTCTTCACCTCTTTTTTTTCTCCTACCACATCCCTCACTATTTATAGGCAGTATGGGTGCTGGAAGCCACACCTTTATTTTTTGAGAGTTTGGTATGACTCATAAACCTACTTAAAGTCTTATTTCATATTAGCGTCTCTAAATAAATATTTTAACTTGCCTTTAAATAGATTATTAAGCCAAAAAGTCAATGAGGTTAAGCCATATTTATTTATATTTATAATAAACTATGAAAAATGAAAACTATAATTACTAACGGTAAGTGACATCAGACGTAGAGGTTGAAATTGATATAGTTTGAAATATATACAAAGTCTTTTTTGAAGAAATCTTATCTTATCTTAAAATATAAACCTTGGCTAGTCTCCAATGGGCCCCTCCCACTGGTTTTGGCACCAAACACCCTACCACACCTCACCCCACCGCCCTACCCCCTCCCAATGCTTAACTGTTCAAGTATGCAAATTTTGTTTTCCAGTAACCGGTTCGATGAATTAAAATAATTTCATAACAAAATATATAAAGTACCATGTTAAGTAGTGTGATTTCAGATGCTTTTGTGTTTGCAAAAAAAATCAACTATTAAAATCTACAAAATTTGTGCCTCAATAACCGGTGTGTTTTGGAGTTTTTTAGTGTTCGAAAAAAAAAAACTTAACCGTTAAAATACTCAAAGTTCATCCTCAATAACCCATTTGGTAAAAAAAAATCCGTGATAAATATATAAAGTGCGATTTTAAGCAGCGTGTTTTTGGATACTTTAGCATTCAAATGATTAACAAATAAGACTTTTTCGCATTGCAATTTTTAAAACAAGTTTTAACAAGACAGAAATTCCGCATTAACTGAAGTTGTTGCCCCATTCAACGCACGGGTGCACACGCTAGTTATATACAAGGTCTTATTATGTTGTATTTGTATGTTCCAAATCATTTTAAAGGTTTCATATGACCTTTTAGAGACTTTGAGGGTATGTGGTAGCATATTCATATTCGGAGACTATGAATCATAATTTTCACTCGTCTCACATGGAAAGGTAATTTGGATGGCTTGCACACAATGAATGATTTTTTTTACCAAAGTACACGGTGAATGATGAATATCATTAGTTAACAATTGCTAATCATGTTTTGAATGGAGATACCAATTACGAATCTTGGAAGTGGGTGTGGAGGATTCCAGCTCCTGAGAAAATTCAGTTTTTCCTTTGGCCAGCTTGTCATAATACCGTCCCTACGAGAGCTATGTTGCATAATAGAGGAATGTTAATATCCTCCAACTGTCCTAGATGCAATGTAGTAGATGTAGACCTTCTCCATTGCTTTCATTTTTCCCATCAACTATGGATCTCTATAGGATTTGATAAAACACTTTTTTCTTCAATGATGCTAATTTCATCTCTTGGTTAAAGACTGGAATTGCACGTATCAATCTATATTTGTTCCTCTCAGCTGCTTGGTGGATTTGAAGGCCCTGAACTCAGTTTTGCTTGGTCCAGGAGAATGTCACAATCATTCATTTAAATATGCAAATTTACAAACTGGTTAATCGCTTGCAATAGCTATTTTTGGGTCATGCTTCTAGTTCCTTGGCATCCCATTTGGTTTCCTGGCAGCTTTGGTAATCCAGATGCATCAAGATTTGGTGGTGTGCTGAGACAAGCTAATAATAGTAATTGGATTTGTAGATTCATGGGATCTGTGAAATTTAATAATAACCTCCATGCTGAGTTAATGGTCTTTTACCATGGTCTAATATTAACTTAGGAGAAGGGATATCGTGATGTTGTCAACTACTCTTACTCTACTTTGGCCATTGACCTAGTGCGCAAAACTGTGAATTTGTAGCATCATTATGCAGCTATCATTCACAATATTAAGAGCTCATTGCTAGAGATTGAAATGTACAGTTGTCTCATACTTCGACGGAAACAAATGCAACTGCGGATTTTTTGCCTAAGAAGAGAGCAACTATTTCAGTTGGCTGGCAAAAGTTGGAAGACCACCCCGACAGCATTAATCTGTTTCTCCAATATAATGCATCTAGATAAGAGAAACAAATGTAGAAATCATCTAGATAAACAAACTCCTCGACAATTTTATACTTGAATGCAAATAACATACTATTAAACAATGTTAGCAGCTATGAAATTTCTCGGTAGTTGACACCTATTCAAACATGTTAGAGGAAGAACTATTAGTGCACCCATTGACACTAATGTAATGATACATCCAGAAAAAGAAATCAAGTTAGGATAAGCTTGCATATCATTTATCATTACACAGAAATTGGGTGAGCTATTGAATCCCTTCAAAATAGCTAAACAAAACTCGGTTGACCACACTCACATTTAAGCAAGCAACATTGGCTACGTTTAGTTCCTTTTCACGAGTTTAACATCAGAAAAATCAAGTATTTTATCAATGGATGGGATTGATTACATGGAGTAATTAAAACTACAATGCAGAACATGTTTTAAGTTGACAATAAAACATTGGTCTCTAAATATCTCTTCATGATTTGCCCTAAAATTTTCCTTGTTCTCCCACAATACTACCTCTAACTATTGGATTATCCTCCAACTGCAAGATGTGACTCTACTATCTTTTGTACAAAGGAGGGTATTCCAATCTTTTCTGTAATGATTGTAAATTGCATTCATAATCATCTGAAAATTACTATCCATCGTACGATTTTTACCACAGCAACAAAAAAATTATTTTCTTGTTAACTTACACTACCAAAAGTTCTGAAACTACACACACACATACACAAACAATTTCCTGAAAACTTTCCTAATATTTGCAATGCAAAATAGAATGTCATCTTACCAGAAGAAAAAGCAAAATGGCAATACTACGTAAGCACAAAAATAACCATAACAGTCCATGCCAATCCTTCTTAGTATATTACAATACACGTAAACCACGAAATTACATAAAAATAGTTACGGATGACCTCAAATATGACAAATAATCAAATAGACTGAACATGACACACTCCATTACCAAATCGATGAAAGTACACTCCGACTGAAATGCTTAAGCAATTTTTAGGTGGGAAATTGAACATGACCAGACATAACAAACATGTGTCAAACGATTCCAGGTATAGGTTTGGACACATTACTGCGTGGTTAAAAATATCCATGGAAAAGTCATCTAGATGATCTACAGACTCATAGCAGGGTTCCATGCAAATAACGTGATAGAACTAGGTTTAAATTTAAAACCATAAGTTCCACAGAAACTGTCATGAATTCATACTTCGATGGTAGTTGTGAAACTATAAGTAGTACAATCAATTTAACATAAATCCACTCAATTGGTAATCATATATTTGTATATCTTGATATAAGTTTTCGGCAGGAAATAAGAAGTTTTGCTATTATCCAATATTAGTGTAGGACTATCTAGTATCTAATATATATCTCTTCTACCTCTCAAAAGATACGAAGAAAACCCAGTGAAAGGAAGGAAATATAGCTGAGGTTAGAATCCAAATAAAAACTAGCGGCATAAAAAATTAAATACAGAAGTAATGCATCAGCTTGATTTTTCAGCAACAGAATAGTTTCTAAGTTACTATGACCTTCTAACTTCTAGGAATTTCTTGATTAGAATACTGTTCTTCTCTTACAAATAAAAACCTTATAAACTCTCAGATGTTCATAGAGAAGTTAAATGATAGATCTTTTGAAAAATTTGAGATGAAAAAGTTAATCTCCAGATGCTATTTTAAAAATTTCTTATTTCACAAGTGTTACTTTGAGAAGTTTACCCCAATCAGTTATATCTACAAGAAAATCAACCAGCAATTATTTTCAACCACCATGACGAAGGTAAACTATTATACTAATCACCATCTACATTAACACATTGATTACTATCCGCAAGCATTTAACTAAAATCTAAAGAACAACAAAAGAAAAGGGACAAAAACTCATAAGAACCTCTATGTAGAACTTTCTTGTTCTCAACTCCTAGCACCCGCTCCCTCCTTCTCGAATTTCTGCAAGAAAAACTTGGTTCCATACATGTTATCTTCAAAATATTCTTTATAAGGATGATTCTCAGGAACAAGCCTTCGAAACTTGTCGAATTGCTTCTCAGCTTCATCTTTCTTTCTCAGCAAGGTATATATAATACCCTGACACAGATAAGGCCTAAAATCTCTAGGTTCTTCCTTTACCAAATCCTGATAAGCTTTAAGCGCCTCAGAGAAATTCCCTTCCATCACTTTAATCTGCGCAACCAAAAGCCTAAAATCTCTAACTACCGAATCCTTCTTCTGTTTCTTGCACAACTCCATTGCCTGTTCCACTCTCTTCAACAATTCTTTTAACGAATCATTCGATTCCGAAGTCGCCATCACAAGACCATGAAACGCTTCAACTCGAACCGGATCTTGTTTCAGAATTTCTTCAAACAGTTTCTTGGCAGATTCGTGGTCGTCGTTGTAGATATACATGTTAGCTTTCAATAGAGGCCATTCCATTTCTTCATGTTCGATCTCGATTAAACGGTCTATGACTCCAATTGCTTCGTCGATCTTGCGTTCTCTGATTTTGAGTTCCATGAGAGCACGAAGCGCGTCGGCGTCGTTTGGATATTCGCTTAATCGTTCTTCGATTGCTCGCTCCACTTCTTCTGTTGATTCGTTTTCCGTTGAGGATTCGACGGTGGCGGGAGGTGGTGTGAGTGTGGCGGCGATGACGGAGCCGTGGTGGAAGCGCATGAAGAAGAAAGCGGTAGCGGCAATGACGATGCAAGTGGTTTCGACGACGGGGGAGAAGAGAGGGGTTAGGGCATGGAAAGGGTTTGGTAGGGAAGAAGTGTTTCTTGGTTTGTGAAACGCGGGGTCGTTTGTTGACGGTGACGGTGATGACGAGGCTCTGATGAGTGGGGATTTAAACGACGATGGAGGTGGAAATTGCGGTGGTGGGAGGGATCTAAAAGAGAGGGAAGATGATAAGGGAGCTGGGAATGATGGACGGTTGTAATTGAGTGAGAGGTGAGAGTGGCGCAGTTTAGGAATGGAGTCCATGACTGAGGGTCTGAGAAGTGTGAGTGAGCACTCCAAGTAGAGAAGAATTAAGAAGAAAGGCCAAAATGCTAAAACCCTCACTCTCGGATTTGGTTGGTCTGGACATTACATGGAACGAAAATGAGGGCGGCTTCTAAATCTAAATTCTTTTTTTTTATTTTTCGATAAGCAATGTTAGTGGGGTGGGGGAATGTTAGTTTTCGGGAGTTAAACCCCGGGACCTCGCACTCATTTGGTGCAAAACTTCGATATTCCTTAGCTCGCCAACTGAGCTACCTACTTGGGATTCTAAATTCTACTAATGGACCCACCAATTTTACAAATTACAAAATTATAGTAATCGTATTAGCGACTTATATTGATTAATAATTTCATATAGAAAATGAAATTTATCAATACGACCATTAAATAATTTGATTTTATTGTTGTGATTACGTATATCAAATTTCATACAAATCAAAAATTAATTGACGTTTCATGGCATTACTTCATTATTCAATTTAAATTTACATCTGAAGCACTTAAAACATGATTATACTTGTTCCGGATCCAACTGTGGCTAGAGATAATGGGTCTAGGAGCCCAATTGTAAGCAAGCCCATTCGCACCACTAAATACCACTCCACACTCTAAAATATGGATGCTTTCTCCATTCCTCTGATATGCTCCATTTTGATTATGGACTGACTTGGGCGTCGGAGTGCTTGCAGGTAGCGGTCTCCCAGCGTTTCACATCGGACCTCGGCCATCAGCATCACCACCGTGAGGTATGAGTTTCTCTCTCTTGAGTTTCGTTCGGAACATTGGCGACCATGGTGGGAGCGTTATTGCTCTTTTTTCTCACTCACGGCGGATTCAACGATGGTGGATTCGAGGAGATCCACGCTCTTTGGTTCTGACTTCAAGAATCTAAAATTTCGGTAATTCAAAGGGAATTCCTGCAAGATCAATCTCTGCGTATGAGTCAAGGTGAATCCAAAATTCATTCAACTACTCCAAATGCATTTTACTTAATTTCTTTCAATTCTGGATCCACGGGAAAAAGCCTGAGTTGAGATGCAATACCAAAATTGGTTCTTTGCGATTTCTGCAACTCTAAATCAAAAGTGATATCAACGCTGCCAACAACTTAGCAGAATCACGCAAAACTCTAGTGAGAAGTTCTGTTCGCCCTCGTTTTAAATCGTCGTCGTTGCAAGAAATCAAGATTGTTGAAAAATCATCAGATTCGCAAATCAATTTCGTTCTACCAGACATGTCTTGGCGATGCACCGACCTCGACGTCACCGGCATCGCGCTACTATGATGTCCTGGGCGAGGTCACTTCCCACCGAGATCTCTCACTTCGGCCAAGCAATGTGTTTCTCATCTCAGTTTCGACCTCAATGCCGAGCTCGCGCCGCCTGCAACTTCGGCAAGTTGGGCGAATCCGACATACAAACTGTTCAGCCATGCTTAAGTTCAGCAAGAATTGGTCGCTAATGTGAGTTCATGGTGCGAGTCCAGTAGCTACACTCATGGATCTCGAAATTCGAATCGAGGGCGGCGGCGTGAAGAGGCCAAGACCAGTCAGGACCTCTTGGGTTCGGCTCTAAGTTTTGATTGACGATGTGATGTTGAATTCAGTTCCGAGTTATGACCTCGGATCCATGGTGGGAGTTCATTTCGACGCAAGTTCTGAAGCCGGAAACCTCTTCTTCTCATGGCCAAAGAAGCAATGTCGGCCAATGTTCTCCAAATGTGTTGTAGTACTTCGGGCCAGGTAATATTCTCCAAGTTACCAAACCAATTTGGGTCTAAACTAATAACATGACCTCGTCTTAAAATTGGGGGCAACGGCATTTCACTTAAAGAAATGGTGCCTCACCCTTAATGAAAGTAGTCCAAATACTCAAATCAATAATTTATTGCTAATGTGTTTGTTTGTGATGAGTCTTGGAACCAAGGCACCAATACCAAGGTCCGGTCAATTCACCACGCCAACGACAACATGGAGATGAAAAAGATCAGATAAGTCAGCGACGGAGTCGAAAGGATCGCTGGTTCGCGTTTGGTTTGTTGCCAATGAGGTAGTATGCCAAGGCCCACGGCCGGTCTGTTGTTGTCGAATCCGGACTGGTCATCCCCTTTACGCAAGTCTGATCACTATGGCCGCTGAATTCAGCTCCCGTTTTAACTGATTTCGGTGGACACCGACTTGAAATAGTTGACTGGTTCAGCTATAAAATCCTGATACGAGTTCAGCAGCGTCGTTTCTGGACATCAACATTCAGGTTGAGGTCCGGATCGATTCATTATGCCCGCGACATCATGGAGGTTCGGGATTTAAGAGCAGCATGTTAACTACGGTGTTAACTGACATTCTACATCCAGGTTCAATTTTCTATTTGATAACATTAGTGTAGTAGACATCTAATTAAACAATTGCTAAGATGCTTCCTGGCTCAATTGATTGCTAATTCTCATTGCATGGCACGTCACTACACTAATGTGTAATTAATTGTTGCCTAATGCTCTCGTAGACCCGCTTGATAGACATTGTCGATAGATATTATTTATCTCTTGTCACGTAGTTGAAACGAAAATGCCTTAATATGATTTTACCTCCTGATCACTAGAACCATGTTTATGCCGCTCATCTCCACGTGATATGTATAAATGATTGGCAAGTTAAGCTTGCACTTCCTTTGGTTGTGAGCTAGAGGATCTTTACACACATCATAATTTTGTCAATATGCAAAGCACAAAGGCATTACTCGAGTTAAATGCACACATCATTCTGAGGTGTTAAATGAATTTTGGTCGCATTGTTGATTTAATAGCTACTTTTAATAATCACTTTCATTGCATTCACTTCTAAATCGCCATTGCCCGAGCGTAAAGGATAAGCATGCACATTCACCATATGATATTGCAATCACTAGAATTATACTTAGATCTTCATAGTTTTGAGCGGCTGATATGATGCATTGAGATCCACTCTTTCTTTATTACATGCTCTATTTCTTTATGTCGACCATTATTAATGCACAAAAAATGAGCACGGTGTACAATTGCGTTATTATTCCTTTTTCGGCTAACATGACACTGGTCACTCTGACAACAATGTGTTTCTTTGGAGTTGTTGTTTGGTTTTTTATGACAGGAATTAACGAGGAGTGGGGGCTACTAGAGAGCTTGGACACAACATACTTCATATGTACACGAAGTTACCACTCCAAACTGCTGGCGTGCCCGACAATCCTAGACACACTAGCCACATGGCCTAAGTCGATGTCATGCGCACCTATACGACAAGAAGATCGGCTCTAGCACGAGAGCGCAATCTAATCATAAGGACCGATTTGACTTAGTGCACATACATCAGAGTGCTACGCTCCATTGCTTCGGCTCGGTGCACCTATATCGAGACTTTGTATTGCAGTAGATCAGCACGACGCCGAGTGTTTGGGACACTTGTGCTTTTTGTTTCATTTCATATTTATATCTCACCTGCAAATATATGTATGCTTGCTTCTATTGTTTCATTTCAGGCACGGGATATACCTAGAGATCCTTGTCGAAGGTCTAGGAAACCAAACAAATAGGTCGGATCTTCACCGACACCTTTGGACCGATGCTCGCGTGCTGGACTAATCCATCGCAGCCCTGCAAAGGAAAGTTGTGGCCTTTCGATGGCCACGCCTCCGACATCCGAGCTAGATTGGGCCGTGACCCGTAAGCTGGATTAAGTGAGGTCTCCTCGAAAGCCGTGGCCTTTCGATGGCCACGCCCTCCGACATCCGAGCTAGATCGGGCCGCGACCCGTAAGCTGGATTAAGTGAGGTCTCCTCGAAAGCCATGGCCTTTCGATGGCCACGCCCTCCGACATCCGAGCTAGATCGGGCCACGACCCGTAAGCTGGATTAAGTGAGGTCTCCTCAAAAGCCGTGGCCTTTCGATGGCAATGCCCTCCGACATTCGAGCTAGATTGGGCCGTGACCCGTAAGTTGGATTAAGTGAGGTCTCCTAAAAAATCGTGGCCTTTCGATGGCCACGCCCTCAAACATCTGAGCTAGATCGGGCCGCGACCCGTAAGCTGGATTAAGTGAGGTCTCCTCGAAAGCCGTGGCCTTTAGATGGCCACGCCCTCCGACATCCGAGCTAGATCGGGCCGCGACCCGTAAGCTGGATTAAGTGAGGTCTCCTCGAAAGCCGTGTGGCGTTTCGATGGGGAGGATAACCCCCAGGACGAGATACCACATTTGTGAAAAGAAAGTAGCATACACAACAGTAAAGGAAACATCAAATTAAAGACAAGACGTAAGAACCTGGATACGTTTGTGCTTTGGGGGGCTACGCCTCGCCAGATATAATTGGTATCGGATCGATTTGGCATTCCACATCTCGGATGCTTGATAATCGTTGCCCATGAGGTTGTTTTCTTTTACGTAGGCATTGATTTCGCTTGATGAACCTACGTCAAGATGTTGTATTACATTAGATCGACACAAGGCACTTGCACCCAGGGTGATGTGCCTTAGTAGATATTGAGTGTTCGGAACATTTGTGTTTCCCATTTCATTTCATTTTTATATCTCACCTACAAATATCCTGTATGCTCGCGTCTGTTGTTTCGTTTCAGGTACAGGGTGCACCCGAAGATCCTTGCTAAGGGCACAAGAAACTGAGCAGTCGGTTAGATACAGAGTACCCTTTAGCAGAGGATCTGAGGCTGTAAAGACACATCATCAATTCGGCTCTAGACACCTGTGTGGAGGTCCTAAGCCTCACCAGTTTGGCTCAATGCAATCGCGTAGAGGTGCTAAGCCTCATCGGTACATCGACGAGCTGACCTTCATCAATGATTCAGGCGAGTTTAAAGGTAGTCACTCCTCGCTTTGATTCGAGTTAGGCCGAGCCGAGTCTTGGAAAAACTGAATCAAAGGAGAGCCGGTCTCGTGACCATCTTGACTCGATAGTAACGACGTTAGAGGAAAACACAAACTTGATATACTGCGCCAAAGGAGGATGAAGTCACGCGTCAGTCTTTCTGACTTGGATAATTTTCATGGTCATGTTGTGGTTATAGAACCGACATATGACTGAGAAATTAAATCTAAGTGAAAGAAAGAGCTTCGTTGCATATGTATACCAGAGGCTATGTGTTGCCATACAGAATCGGTATCAGATTGATCCGACTTTCCACATCTTGGAACGCCTGCTGACCTTGACTTATCTTGCCATAACTAACGTTGATATTGTCGATGTTGCACGACGATAACATATGTGTGACTATTTTACACGAACTATTATTTCTTTCATTATTTAGCTAACTTCAGCAGGTTGGATGTCTTACGAGGAAGACTTTGCTCACAAGTCGGCTCCACAACATGTGCAACCGACTTGGGGGGCTACTGTTCCGGATCCAACTATGGCTAGAGATAATGGGCCTCCAATTGTAAGCAAGCCCATTCGCACCACTATATATACCACTCCACACTCTAAAATATGGATGCTTTCTCCATTCCTCTGATATGCTCCATTTTGATTATGGACTGACTTGGGCGTCGGAGTGCTTGCAGGTAGCGGCCTCCCCGCGATCTCATATTTCATACCTTCAATTAGAAGTACACAACTAACATAAAAACCATATTTTATTTTCCTTCCCACATCCTACTGTCCAATATCCAATACAGAAATAGCAGAAACGATTTATAACTTCTAATACCGATACAAGTCATAATATCGAAGTTACAAAGAAAACAAGGGAAGCAACCCTAAACTAAATTCTCAAATCTCCAGGACCTTCATATGGTGCACCGGCTAACCGTACTCCTTTGCTTTTGACTTTCCCTGTTTCTCTGTAAAAACCACAACAATTAAAGGGTGAGATAAACATTATCTCAGTGAGTCCTATCGAGACCCCTCATTAACACTAACGGTTCATTATGCATCATTTTCATCCGTAGCCCAAATCTGGATAACTACGTGTAATATTTTATTTGTAGCCCTAGTCTGGATAGCTACATGTAACATTTCATACTAACACAACACTGAAGACCTGCAGTTTCAGTCCCCCGGTGAACCCAATCCACTAATCCTTTCATCAGTGGGCAAACATAGAAGGGGCCTAGGTTAATGGCTCATGACTTCCCTCCCCTAGTGTGTTATCACAGAGGTCGTCATCCCAATTAATGTCTTTTGCATTAATTATCATACCTTGAATTATATCAAGTAGTTCATTATCATACCTTGAATTATATCAAGTCATTTTAGTGGTTACCAAAACCTCAATGAACCTTTGGTCCATTGTATTAACATATACTTGTGTTTTCTCACTCGTAACCCTAATCGGTTATCGTACATTTAACATACTTGGACAATTTCCAATATCTCATTCATACCTATGCTTATTTATGCGAATTACGGTTTATTTGTCAATACATAGGGTTGGGGAAGGGCTTAGAATGAAATTGGAATCAATTGGAATAACTTAGAACATGTTTTGAAAGAGGGTAACAGAAGCGGACGCACGGTCTGTGCGCTAAGGCGCACGACCCGTGCGTGTTTTTAAAAATTTTGGCACGCCGAGACCGAATAGGGCGCACGGTCCGTGCGCTAAGGAGCACGACCCGGGCGTGTTTTAAAAAAATGTTTTGCGTAGGGCGCACACGACCCGTGCGCAGGGGCGCACGGTCCGGGGGTAAGCATGAGTGCCCAGAAAATGCTGTTTTCGTGAAACATTACTATCCCGTTCGATTCCAATATTCATTCCAATCGATTTCCTAACACAACCAGACATCATTCCAATCCAGAACAACAATCAAAACAATCACATACTTGCCAAACAATCAATCATTCATGACACCAACACACGCATTTTTCCAAATTACGGTTTTAACGACACTTTCATGAAAAACGAAACTCAAGGTTACTCGGTTCAGAAAACATGTGAAATCACTACAAAAAAATTGCCCATTAGCGAGGGATTTTTCCCTCGCTAATGGCCTCAAATCCGTCGCTAATACCCATTAGCGAAGGAATCAGTCCCTCGCTAATTGTCTCCTCGATAATGGGATTAGCGAGGGAATTTGAATCCCTCGCTAATTAGCAAGCTGGGAATGTTCCGTCGCTAATTCCCTCGCTAATTAGCGAGGGATTCAAATTCCGTCGCTAAATCTGACAGGCACGTTTTTTTTTATTCAGCCAAATTTTTTGATTTTTTTTGACAATATCAGCCTTTTTATATTATTATTATTATGGTGTGGTGGTGGTGTGGTGGTGGTGGTGGTGGTGGGGAAGGGTATTAGGGTAGAGAGAGAAGGAGAAGATTAAGGGAGAAGGAGAGAAAGAGAGAGAGAGAAATGAGTGGTGGTGGTGGTGGTGGTGGTGGTGGGTATTATGGTAGAGAGAGAAGGAGAATAGTAAGGGAGAAGGAGAGAAAGAGAGAGAGAAACGAGTGGTGGTGGTGGTGGTGATCGTGGTGGTGGTGGTGGTGAAGGGTATTATGGTAGAGAGAGAAGGAGAATAGTAAGAGAGAGGGAGAGAAAGAGAGAGAGAGAAACGAGTGTGGGTGGTGGTGTGGTGGTGGAAGAGTGAAGAGAGAAGAAGAGTGTGAGAGGAGGTGGTGGTGTGGTGGTGGAAGAGTGAAGAGAGAAGAATAGTGTGAGGAGAGAAGAAGAGAGAAGAGTGTGAGGAGAGTAGGAGAGAAGAGTGTGTGTGAGAGGATAAATAAGCTGAAAAGTCAAAAAATTAGCGACGGAATTTGCAGTCCCACGGAATTAGCGAGGGACTGCAAATTCCGTCGCTAAACACCTGCACGGAGTCCTATCATCTGAAAACTGTCAGAAATTAGCGAGGGAATTAGCGAGGGACTGAAATTCCGTCGCTAACTTTCAAAATTTTCGTCGCTAATGTCTAAAATTCCGTCGCTAATTCTCAAAAATACGACAGCCCCTATTCCCTCGCAAATTCCGTCGCTAATTCCAGTTTTTGCGAGGGAACATTAGTCCCTCGCTAATTTCCGTCGCTAATGGGCAATTTTTTTGTAGTGAATTAGTTTCAAAAACATCCCTAAGCGAGTATAGAACTCACCATTCGTGATGAAAATCACGTACAACCAAGAATCCAAGAAATGCAATTAACTATGTAACCACACGAACGATCCCCGATTCGACTCCGACGTTCCCACGAACTCGGAATCACTCCCAAAACTAACTCTAGTGCCACAGGCTACTGAACCTCATCCAAATGCACCTCAATCCTCAATACAAGTTCAGTTCTATCCCGATCTAGCTCCGACTCTTAGAAACGCGGCAACTAACTCCAAGATTGGTTTGGCAGCATCTGCAAGCTGTTTTTTATCAGGCATAACTAATTCAATTCTTAACCAAAATCATTCAAACCAGTGTCTAATGTGTAGAGAATTTCGTCTATTTTCCTATGGTTCAAGTCCCACACTGATATGACGAGTGTTCAGGGAGTTACGGCAAAAATACGGAGCCTGGTTCGAAAACATTACTGTGACAAAAGTGAAACTTGTACTTAAATTCTCTCCCCTAATACTCAGTCAAATCGAGTGGTTCTTGTGCCTAACTTGAAGGATTTTGTGTCTAGTTTCTAAAACAACCAAAATTAACTTTAAAGGAGATGTGTGTAGTGAATTATGAAGGAAATACCAGAGAGTGTCCAAACTGTTTTGTAGCAGAAATTTGTGTTTATATCTTCACCTTCACCACCTAGGATCAAGAACTTAAACCCCAAAAATCCCACCTTTGCTGCTTGTGTTTCAACAACAGCTACTGAGACTCTAAATTCAAGCACTCAATCCCACATGCAAGCTCCAACCAAGCATTCATGACCCTCAAAACCCACAATCAACAAAAAATTTGACACTTGAAGTTCTAGGCATATCCTAATTAAGCTCCAAGACTCCTTTATTTCGAATTCCAATCTACCCAAAACAGAACCAACCTTCACTAAAATGCTTTGAAACTACAATGTATGTCATGTAAGTGCTCTAACAACATAAATGGTTGGATAAAACTTCATGTTTAGCTATTTGGTGCTTGAGGTGTCAACAACGGTGAAAGGATTAGGAGGGAAAGGTGGGTGATGATTTTGGTATCAATGGGAAGAGGAGAGTGAGCTGAATTCAATGGTATGGAGAAGGGTGACATGTATGGAGAAGGGTGGCATGCATCATGATTTGAGAATTTTCACTCCTATTCCTCTCCCTCTCCTTCTCGCAAACTCCCTTCTTTTTTCTCAAACTCTCAATCTCCTGTTTTTAACTTATGCTGAAAGTGTGTGTGTTGAGTGGATAAGTGTGTGTGAGTGAGTGGAAATTTATTCTCAGCTGAAGGTAAAAGCCCAACAAATACCATTTTGCCCCTCATGCTTGACATACTCCTTTATTACTCATGTATTACTTATGATGTCCTAATTAATCTAGTACTCAAGCACACAATTAATCATCAATCAATGCATAATCTCATAATATTGGTAATTAATTTGACTATGACATATAATCAACTAATTATAACCGCTCACTAGGCAAAATGACTATTTTGCCCTTTTAAACCATAATTCCCCATTTAAATGAATAAATAATCTTTTGTTAATTTCGTCATTTGAAATTAACTGAAATTAGGGATGTTACAAGTTTGATGCACACCAGTTCTAACTCCAATTCATTTCTATGATCCCAATTCTTTCCTTAAGCCATTCTAATTATGAGTCTAGTCCTTTAAAAGTGAATATTCATGAATAGGTATGCATAAATGTTGGGGTCAAAATTCTTAACTCACTCACGCCTAACACATTTGATCACAGAGGATAACAAGTTACACTATGTTTGGATTAAAAAAGAAAAATAGGGAAAGAATAAAAAGGAAATGAATGGGAAAAAAAGAGAAAATGAGATGATTGTTTAGTGGTTTGGTTTGAGAGTAAATAAATGAAAAATGTGAGAGCAAAGAAAAGTAGTTTTACGTAAAATCACATAAATATCCTTATTAATAAAATTGAAATTATTTAATAGTGGGCATATTTGTCATTTCATTTACTTTGCATTCATTTCACTCGTTTTCTTCCCAAATCTAGAGGAATGGTTTTTGTTGTAGACGCACTATTTTTTCTCTCTTTTCCTCTATGGTTAACTAACATTCAAAGGGTGGAAAAGTTCTTGAAAAGTGTGTTTTGCATTTCTTATTTTCTTTTCCTTCCCTTTTCTTAGCTTAGAAACACATCAATTCATTGATGTTAGAAAAGCATAGTGTGTTTATACAACTTTTAGTGCAATCTTAATAGCATAATGGTTTAATTTCTCTTCAATATTTGTTATTTTCTTTTTCAAAAATGATTTTGTACACTCATACATCTCTCCACTGCCTTGAGAGAGATAGAAATTGAGAGAGTGATATGATAAATGTGATAAGTGAGTGGTGTGATGGGAAGAGAGACGTAGAGAGAAAATGAGATATTAAATGAGTGTAAGAGATTTTGAGGTGTTCAAAAATCTCTTCTATTTTTATTTCTTCCTCAATCTCTTTTCTTTTACTAGAGTGCACATATTGCACTTTGTTTTTTTACTTCAACCATTTTACTTGTGTTTGATCGTGTTCTCACATCCGTTTAGTTTTGCGTCCAACACAACTAAGTGTGCATTTTTTTTTTAAAACCAAAAAACTGATGTTGTTGATGTTTCAAAGTCTTGGGTTAAGCTGAGTTTAAGCTTTGGAGTACTTTCATGTTTGATGGGATTTGGGTTTGAAGAAGAGAATCAAGAGGTTGAAGATGATGAATAGTTAATAGCAGGGACGAAACTAGAAGCGTTTGGTAATTGCAAGGGTTGTTTTAAAACTTTTTTTTGGGCAAGGGTTGATGACGTGGCAACTGTTAGTTTTTTGGATGGAAAGTTAACAGCAGGGACGAAACTAGAAGCGTTTGGTAATTGCAAGGGCTGTTTTAAAACTTTTTTTTTACAGGGACGAAACTGGATTATTGTGATATTTGCAGGGACGAAACATACCTTTAACCCTTGTTTTTTTACTTCAACCATTTTACTTGTGTTTGATCGTGTTCTCACATCCGTTTAGTTTTGCGTCCAACACAACTAAGTGTGCATTTTTATAAGGTCTAAAAGCAATTTGATTGGCAAAAAGTCTATTTGGCTTTCCATTGAGAATCGATTTAGCTTCTAAAATCAATTCTACCAGAAGCAACTCTCTCTAGCATCCACGTCCAGCCAAAATCGATTTATAGCAGTAAAAAATTGTTTCACAAGTTTGCCCCTTAATTACTACTGTTCATGAGTTTTCCGTTGATGCGTATTTTCAAATCACGGTTCTCTCTTGATGTTGCAGCACCAACTCTAAGTTAGAGAAAGTCAAAATAGGTTGGGCTTCAATAACTAAATGAGAAATGGACTTGAAACAAAGGGATATCGGGCTTGAATTTCAAGTAGCTGGGCTTATATGTTATTTTAAAAAGTAATATTGGAATTGTGCAATAAAAGTTAGTGTAAAATTTGTTCATAATATAAATATCATAATGCATAAAACCAGGTAGAAAGAGTCTCCTGCTGTTTTTTTTTTGCAACAAGCTTCAGCAAGAGATGTAATTATGTAATGCACGATCAAGTATCAACTACCAGAAAAAGAGAAAAGAATGTGATGCACAAATTGGTGGAAAGAATCCGGATGTTTAGGTAGACTTACGGTGAATGTTTGTTTTTTACATTGTATAATTTTTAAAGATTATTCTACTCACTTTTATTTTAGATTTTTTTTTTCAATAAGCACTTTTATTTTAGATTTATTAAATCTGTAAAAAAAAGTAAAAATTATGAAATTACCGTGTTTGCTTAGTTCTTGGCCTTTAGGCTTTAAAAAAGTTAAAAAAATGTTCGTACTGTAGTAATCTTTTTTTCACTGTAACCAAAAAAAGAAAATCTTTTTTTCACTACCATTAGTATTTCCTTAATTTACAAATGCATTCGGTTGATAAAATAACAGTTTTAGACATTTTATGCACCTGACAGCCGTCAATTTTTGGGGTAAATTTGTCATTTGAATTCAAAAGCAAAATTTGAACATCTATTTGTAATCTCTTTATTTTTTATAAACGAATAATTATTTTTCACAGACCGAGACTCGTCCGCGTAGAAGACAATCAAGGATCGAGGACGTGGAAGCTGGGCATTGGCTCGTACTGTAGTATTGACCACACCACCACCTCGACGGGAGGCGCAAAGCAGACAAGAGAGGCTGATTCTCTATAGCATAGAACACCCTAGGACTCTCTTTGTATTATAAATAGCTCATTCTACTATTGTATTAAGGACTCTTGGTTCATATATTTTGGGAGGTATCTCTTTGTAAGACTATATTTTTAAGGGTTGCACCACCCCCATTTTATATACAAGAAAATCAGTATACTTATTTTTTTTTGTCTTTTTAAGTACTTTTTTTTGTAAATGAATATGTAGTTTTTGAGTCCCAACAAGGAAGCATGGCATGTTGTTAGTTTTATTGTCTTAAAGATTAATTCCAATGGAAAAACATTATATGTTTGGGTATAATTATTTTTTATATTTTATCCTTCTAAATGTCTTTGTTTTCTATAAATGTTTGAGGAATGGAGAAGGATGGGATTTCACCAAAGATCAATGTAAAACAATAACACTTTTACTATGTATCAAGTGTAATGGTTAGAATAGGTCAAGGAGATTTCTTAGAATGAGTTAAAAACACTATTCACAGTTTACTTTTAAATGTATATCTTTTCTTTAGTTTTCCAATGCATTCAAGAACACCTCAACCGGGTTCTTAGATCAAAAGTTATGAACAAAACAAGTAGGAATATGCTGCAGAAATATTATGCCAAACAGAAGCTAACAGGGTGCCAGTGTTGAATCAACACGGCCCGTGTTAGCTTAACAGTAGCCAAAAATGTTGTTTTTGTGTTGTTATCTCTAGTTTAAGTGCTTCCAACCTACTCTAACTAGCATTCAAACACATTAAACATAATAAATCACTCAAGTACATACATTTCACAACATGTAAATCACGACTTTCATGAATCATTAGCATGTTACTCGTGACATTTCAACAAAACATTATAACACTAACACACATATTTTCAGCACTTTAAATAGCAACATTGTTCTCATTGAACCATAGGCAAACAGTCCACTAGAATTAGACTCAATTCATCCTTGTCACACACAAACCCTAAGGTCCCGTTTGGTGGTCAGGATAAAGAGACAGAATATGAGAAGTCTATCATATCCCGTGCCAGTCGAGTGTTTGTTGAGCCAGCAGGATATGATAACTTAATCCTATGACTTATTCTATCCTGTCACTCTAGTTGAAATTTTATCCTGACTTTGAGTTGGGTTAGAAACCAGCAGGATAGGATAATGAAATAATTTATTCGTTCACCCTTCTAAAATATATTTTAAAATATAAAAGAAAAATCTAATAAAAAATAAATATAAACTAAAACCAAAAATATTAATAATTTTTTATTAAAAATTAAAAATATTAATTCTTAACTTAAAAAATAATGTATAATTTTATGATAAGGGTAAGCTTTCATTTATATAATCTAAAAATTATAAATCTATTGATATTTAAAAAATTAAAATATGTGATGAAAAATAAATTTATTATTAAAAAATATAAAAATAGAAAATTAATTTATTTTTTCAAGAAATGAAATATAATTGTCACATGAGTAGTTTTGTTTTTAACATATAATATATTTCATATAATTATTTATTAGCTTATTTAAAATATATAATAGAATTATTTAGTTACTCGTACAAATTTTTATAATTTGAAATTGTTTATTTGATAGTGGCAATGATTTTTTTTTTAAATTGTATAAAATTATTTCATTAGTATTTATTACTAATTTATAAATATTACTAGTTTTTTTGACAAATAAATATTTTAAGTGAATTTTTAGAAAAAGTTAATATGTATTTGTTAAAAGAAAGGTTATATGCAATTTATCACAAGGACAATTTTACCCTTTAAAAATGATATATATATATATATATATATATATATATATATATATATATATATCATATCCTGTCATGATTTGGTGTGTACCAAACACAGGATACGATAGTGTCTATCATGCCACTATGATATCCTGTCTCTATCCTATTATCTATCATATCCAGTCTCTATCATATCATGTGCATTAAAAGGGTATTAAGAAAGGAGAGTGAGAGGAACTCACCTATTTGAAGTTCTCAACTAGACCCCAAACCTGACAGCAACTAAGGTGTTCTTAAACCAAACCAAGTCAAGATGAGCTCCCCAAAGCTTTAAACTAGCAATGTTGACCCTCAAGGCTCTGTTTTACTACCCCTTCCCTAATAGCAACTTCCTAACTTCAGTCCTTAGCTCAATCTCTCACATGCAAGCTGCAAAGCTTCACTTCCTAGCACCAAAAACCCCATGCATGGCGAAACTATGAGGTGAGGGAGTGGTGTTCCTCATTCTGATTTTGGGGGCATTTAGAGGTGTAGGTGAGAAGAAACAAAGATGGGAGTGTGGTTAATCTCAAAAAAAAAGATGGGAGTGTGGTTGGGGTTAAGATTGATGAAAGGAAGAAGAAGATGGCTAGGGTTTTCTTTCAAGTTCTTCCTCCTTCTAACTTTCCTTCTCCCATCGAGCTCTCTTTCTTTTCTCCCTCTTGTTTCTTTTTTAAAACTTCTGGGACATAATGGTTCTCCCTCTTGTATGTATTTAAATGAGAGAGTTTTTAAATGAGAGACTTATATATCACTACAAGAAAATCGCTCATTTGCGACGGCAATTTCCGTCGCAAATGGGCCTTTTTCCGTGGCAAATTCGCTTTTGCGACGGCATTTGCGACGGACAAAAAGTCGTCGCAAAACAGCTCGTCGCAAATGCTTTGCGACGGAACCCCCCGTCGCAAATTATCCGTCGCAAATATCCGTGGAAAATCCGTCGCAAATCCGTCGGAAAGTCTTAAAAAAAATTAAAAAAAAATAAATTATACCTCCAAAATCTTATATATAATAGCAAGACCCGTATATTAATAATTAATAATAATTGATACAATTGTGATGCAACTGTGATGCATAATTGTGATGCAACTCAATTCAGTTTCTGTTACTGAGTTAGTTACAACAACAAACTGAATCTGTTAAACTCCTAACAGATAATTACCAGTTCTACAAATTGTATGTATACATATTCTGTACAGAATTAAACACAGCTGAATGAAATAGAAATTTTACATTCCAGTTCTGCAACTTTACATTTCTCTTTACAGTTTTCAATCTTCTTTTGTGTTGTACTGCTAAGCTTCATTTCTTCATCTTCAACAACAAGTGGTTTTACCTTGCAAAGAAGAGGAAAACAAGGTTAGTGTTTTCCTCAAGTGTGAGAAATAAGTGAGAAAGAAAAGAGCAGTAACGAGAAGAGAGGAATTTATTACCTTTCTGTAGCCAAGTTTGTGTTGTTGTATTGCTGGTCCTCACCTTCAAATCAACACAAATAGAAAGTCAGAAATATACATATAAAGTTTGAGTGAAAGGAAGAAAGAAATTGAGAGAACAAAAGAGTTTAGAGGAGTATTACCTTTATTGAAGTTTCTGGTAGTGTCTTCCTAAGTGGTGAAGTCTCTCAACGGATTCAAGTCTCATTTGAGTGCGTGTAAACAGATTGAGAATCGCAAAGTTAGGGTTCTCATCGAAATACAACGAAAGTACAATCAAAGATCGGATTCGCAGCTTCACAAAATCAGAAATTAAAGAATCAAAACAAAGGGGTTTTGATTAATACCTGTTTGGTGTTTAAATGGTAGCTCCATTGCTGCAGTTTCAGCTTTGATTTCTGCAAGAATCAAAGCATCAGTTGAAAACCTAGCAGAGAATAGAAGAAAGAAGCGAGAGAGAAGAAGTTCAAATAGGGAGAGAATACCTGAAAGCTATAATCTCAACAAACTCAGTTTCTATCTGAAAAAACAATAAGAAGCCTTGGCAGCAGCACAAACATCCTCACCCTGTAAATGGAATTCCAAATTAATCAGAAAATAACTTTTTTTATGAGGTTTAAAAATCAATTATCACTCTTGAACATGTACTATACTTCATTAATAGCTCCAGCCTCCAGTAAGCAATTTCCATATTCCTTTGCCACTGAATCTCCCATTGCTTTCTTGTCCCACCAGGACCTATCAAATTGAAAGAAAAGAATTTTATGGTAATAGTACATTAAGGAATATGGTTGATCACTGACTCATTACACAAGATGCAAGACTTTGAAATATGGTTTTTTGAGTCTGACCAAAAAGTCCAAAATACCTTCTCTTCATTCTAAATTATGTGTTTGTTACAACTTCGAAAAGGGCCATCAGATTATACTAAATTATGTTACAACTTTAACCAAATTGAATCAGTAATCAATTATATCTATATATAATAAATTTATATTTGTTCAGTTTATCAAAATGGTAAAGACTGAAGATTACAGCACCAAACACAGCTCCAATCAATTAATATTTTTACTTTGAGACAATATTGCTAACTTTAGAGACATAGTATATACTTTGGCGAGTAGCTATGAATTTGCATTTTATATACCTAGGCACTTGCTTGTTTTCTACTATGTTAATCTAACTTAATAAATTCCAATCTATTAGTTTATGATTACCTGCTCACCTGGTTGATAGGATCTGTCGTAAAGACTATTCCCTTCGATGACTTATCATAATCCAAAAATGTCTCCACCTAGACCAATGAAAACAAATTAGTGCTGAAATTCCCAGGGGAAAACTTGGCTGGAATCTTGTTTGGAAGAGAGCATACATCACAACTATGATTCAGCATACCTGCCCAAGGAACTAAGGCAACCTTTCCATCCATTGAGGGTAACCGAACCTACACAGTACCAATACCATGAATATGTTTGGCAAACAGCTATTTGTCATAAATATGAAACAACAAAACCAAGTCTTATTGAACTAAATGATTGGAAAATAAGAAAGTTTGGTTTTGTATGGACCAAATATTGTGTAGAAAAAAATACTTATAACTGAATACAATTTTGTTTCATTTCATCTACCAGATCGACTCACCATGCGGGAGAAAAGAATGCCGAATGACCATTTGAAGGACTCTATGTTGAACACCTGAAAATCATACAAATAACAGATTCAAATCGCAACTACCCTACATAAAAACTGATTCCCTATGCATGTGTTCATGATATGAGCACACAACACATACATAGACATACACACAGCCATATCCCAAGAAACTGTTATCACATTGTTTACACAATTGAAATTATTTCAGTAGATGATCATATAAAAGATACAGGAAAAGAAAAGAACTTCATTCTTATCAGTTAAAACCACAAAATGAAATTAATAGAACATAATGCATAAAAACAATCTCAATCAGAACTAGCAATGATTATACAATCTCATGAGTTAATTGCATAACTTTGACAGTGAGTGTTATTCATAAACAGAAAAGAGAAACATACAGCAGTGTTATTCATAAACAGAAAAGAGAAAACAAGAGAAAGGAAAAAATAGAGAAGCTGAGATTATACCTTTAGTGGTTCTTGCAGCTTTGCATTCTTCACAAGTGGTGAAGATTCTTGCACGTCTAGAGGTTACAAAGTACATACAGCAGCAATTAACACAAACAATTAGAGCTTGTGTTGAAAATCAAGACAGATTCAACAATAAGAAAGAAAACAGTAAATAGAAGGAATTTATACCTTTGGTTGAAGTCTTGATTTGTTCATACTGAGTATCTAAACCTGTAGCAACAAAACCCAGATTTAGGTTTTCCTAGAACAACCAACACAGCAAGAAACCAGAGGAAGATTAGTAGAATAATACCTTCCCTGTTCTTGTTCTTACGTCCGATTCAAAACCCAGCACATAGAAACCTGTAAACACACCAAACAGAAGTTAGGGTTTCAATTCAGAAGTGAAAACGCAAAGAAATAAAGAAGAAAACTAAGTGTTATACCTTTGCATAGCCATAAACTCAGCTTAACTGAAAGAATCAAGCACTGATTACGGTAACCTTCGAAAACCGAAGGGTTTGTAAGTGACAAACCTCAGAACTGCTGATTCAGTGCATAAACCATAGGGGTTTTGCATCATCATCATCATCAAGCATCATCATAGGTGTGAGATTGAAGAGTTTAAACGCTTCAATCACTGAAAAATCAGTGAGAACATCAAAAACCCTAAGCGAACGGTGAGAGAGAGAGAAGAAGAGAACCAGAACAGAAGGTTTTGTGTATAACCAGTAAACGAAGCCTCGTGATGCATCATTGAAGAAAAATCACGCTTCAATCATCAAGTTTGCTCAAGATTTGAGCAAATCCTAGAAGCAAAACCCAGCAGAGAACGAGAGAAGAAGAACAGAGAAAGAGAAGAAAGAGAAAGATCCGAGGAACAGTGAATAGAAGAGAGGAAACGGAGGGAAGAAACGCGATAGTGAGGGAGAGGAAAGGGTGAGGGTGAGCGTGAGGGAGAGGAAAGGGGAGAGGGTGAGGGAGAGGAAAGGGGAAAGGGTGAGGGTGAGGGTGAGCGTGAATAGAAGAGAGGGTGACTGAAGAGATAATATGGTTCGCGTGGGGCAAAAATTAGAATTAACACTTGCGGCGGGCTTGCGACAAACCATCCGTCGCAAGTTTGCGACCAACATCCTTTTCCGTCGCAAAGTAGTGACCAACATGTCTTCCCGTCGCAAATTATGAGCAGGATTTTTACTGCCAATGAACAATCTTACTTCCCGTCGCAAACCCGTCGCAAATTAGCGACGGGTAGTTCTCCATGGGAAACTTTCGTAGCAATATAGGCTTATTCTTGTAGTGTATGTTTAAACGAATTTGTGTGTTATGTGATGTCCTAGTTGTTCGTATGTTTCGGAAAACCGTTATTTTTAATTGTTTCGGGTTTTGATGTGATTTTATACGTTGAGGTTTTATGTTAAATTGATGATTGATGGTTTGGAATTGGCTGTTTGAATTGTGTCTGTTATGGACTGTGTTTGAGTTAGGAATGGAGCGGAAAGAGTAACGGAATCGAACGGAATAGCGAATTTACACGAAAACGGAAAAATTTTCAATGCTGTCAAAGAGGCACGACCCGTGTGCTTTTGAGCACGACCCGTGCGTCCCCTGCTGTTACTCAAAACTTGAAAATTTTCACGAGCACGAGCCGTGTGCTTTTGAGCACGCCATGTGCGCAGAGTTCTGCCACCGTTTTTAAAACACGTCCAAAGCTATTCCTTTTGATTCCAAACCTCTTCCAATCTCTCTCCCAACCTTCCCTAATGGTATATGAATGATAATACTTCTCTTATGCTTATGACTGAGATGTAAATCGATTGACGATTGAATCATAATTATCGTTATAAAACGTATGATTTTTACCGAGAGAGAACATACAATATTTAATGAATGAAAAGGACTTGATGTCCATAATGTAAAGAACTTGGTGTTCATAATGAAAAGGAGTTGATGTCCATAATGTAAAGAACTTGGTGTTCATAATGAAAAGGACTTGGTATCCATAAAAAGGTTTTGGTAACCAAATCTATGATGAAAAATGGTATGTTATAACGTTATGGTTTAGCGACAAATCGTAATACCCCAATATTGTTTATGTTTGGAATGATTGTTAGAAACCTATTGCGTGTGAAATGTTATTCAAAACCGTATAGTTCACCAACGTGAGAGAATACATAAATAAATGTTAATTGATGGACTTGGTGTTCCATCAGAGGCTTTGGTAGCCAAATTAAATAAGAAAATGTGGGGTGATGACCTCGAGATGTTAGCATACTAGGAAAGGGAAGTCATGAGCCCAGAACCTAGGCCCCGTCCATGTTTGCCCGCTAATCAGATATTAGCGGATTGGGTTCACCGGGAGAACCGTGTAGTGGTTGCCGGTGTTGTGCTTATGCCATGATGTACGTAGCTATCCAGACTTGGGCTACGATGAAAAGATGAATAAAACACCGCGAGTTGAGTTGTGAGGGGGTCATGAAAGAACTCACTGAGATTTGTAATCTCATCCTTTATGTTGTTGTTGTTTTCAGATCAACAGGGCAAAGCGAAGCAAAAGGAAGAAAAATAGCTGCTAGAGTAGTTACTTATTTATTGATAGATCTTATGGATCAAATTGTTAGGTTGCTTAGCTTTCACCCTAGATGTATATAAGAGTTTTGCTCTCATATTAAAGACTTTGGATTATGTACTCAAAATTTTATGTATCTTGTGAACTCTATTTTGGATTTTGGACATTTTCAGTTATATATAACTGTACTATAGATGAGTATCGGTTATGCCGATTGGCTATAGTTTTTAATAACTTTTGCCTAATGAATGTAATAAAGAATAAATGGTGTTCCATAAGTTGTGATATGTCCAATTCTGAAATAAGTTTACAACTCTGAATTTTATTGAAATGGTTAACATTCTAATTTTATGACGTCTAAAATTGAGGATGTTACAATAAATCATTTCACGAACATATATTATTAATTAAGTACAAGATTTACAATCAATTCATCACAACTATCATTAAACCATACAATCATACAATGCTAGTCAAATTCCATTGATTCTACTCTAGAATCTATTCTCGACCTAGTAGGTTTGAGTCTCAATAAATAAGATTCCATGTTATAAATGAATATTTATCTATTGGGTCCTGCGACGAGGAAACATTATATGTTGTCAGCATAATTTCATTATTTTAAAAAAACCCAACGAAAAATATTATATGTTGTCGGTATAATTATTTTTAATTTTAATATAAACATATTTTTTTTCATTTCTAATGTCGTTGTTTTTAATAAATAAGTATTTTTCTTTTGAGTCTTGACTAAGAAACATTATTTGTTATCAGTATAATTTCATTGTATTTAAAAGATTCCAACTGAAAAATATTATATATTGTCGCTATAATTAATTTTATTTTTTTGTCTTTGTCCTTTATAAATGGATATTATGCTTTTGAGTCTCGATGGATAACATTATTTGTTGTCGATATTATTATTTCTAATATTTTTAAGTTTTTTAATTTTTAATATAAGCATATTTCTGCCTAATAATGTATTTTGTTTTTTATAAATCAATATTTATCTTTTGAGTCACGACGAAGAAACCTTATCTATTGTCAGTATAATTTCATTGAATTTAAACAATCCCAACGAAAAACATTATATATTGTTGGTATAATTGTTGTTTATATTTTGTCTTTGTAGTTTTTTTATAGGCTTGAATATGTTTTTCATCCTTACAAATATAGATGTTTCTGTTTTTCGTCCTTGCAATTTTATTATATTTTACTGTTTTTCATCGCTACAATACCAAATTTTTTGTTTTACTCCTTGATGTTTTGTTTTACTCCCTGTAATGTTGTTTATGTTTCGCTCTAGTCCCTAAAACTAAAGACCATTTTGATTGTAGTCCCCGAAATATGGAGTAGACGAGGACTAATTCCAAAAATAGATATTTATTACCAAGACTAAAAACAAAAAGGAGTTTTGTTGGGAAGAAAAACAAAATTTAGGAAATTACAAGGATGAAAAACAAAAAAAAATTATAGGAACGAAAAACAAAAACTTCTATATTTGCAGGGACACAAAATATAATTAAGTTTTTTATAAGAGCAATACTTAGATACTGTACCTTAGGTATTGCGCGTACTGGTTCTGAAAAAAACACCTTTTATATAAAAAAATATTATAAATATGCATTTATAAAAATACAACTGTAAAATTTTTCCTTTTTATAAATGGATATTCTACTTTTGAGTCTCCATGGATAACATGCATGTTGTCGGTATAATTAGTTTTTATATTTTTGTGTCTTTTATATAAGCATATTTTTGCCCTTGATAATGTCTTTACTTTTTAAATGAATATTTATATTTTGAGTTCCGACAAAGAAACCATATCTATTGTCGGTATAACGTCATTGGATTTAAACAATATTATTTTTTATATTTGTACGTAATGTCTTTGTTTTTATAAATGCATATTCCGCTTTTAAGTCATGGATAACATTGTATGTCGTTGGTATACTTTTTATTTTTTATATAAGCATATTTTTGCCTTTATAATATCATTTTTAATAGATGAATACTTATCTTTTGAGTCTAAACTAGGAAACAGTATCTATTGTAAGTATAATTTCATTGAATTCAAACAATCTAGACGACAAACATTGATATAATTATTTTTTATATATTTTATCTTTGTAAATATCTTTGTGTTTTAAATGGGTATTCAGCTTTTGAGTCTCCATGTATAACATTGTCTGTTGTCAGTATATTTATTTTTTTTTACTTTCTCCTGTATAATATATATGTTTTTTATAAACGAATATTTTTCTTTCAAGTTTCTACAAGGAGAAATTATCTGTTGTTAGTATTACTTCATTTTATGTAAACAACCCTCACAGGAAAACATTTTATGTTGCTGTTAAAATAATTTTTTTAATATTTCTTTTACATAAACAAAGATTTTTTTATGAGTCTCAATGGGAAATCATGCATGTTGTCATCATAATTATTTTTATACTTAAGTTTTTATAATGAATTTAGTTTTTGTAATTGAAGATGTAATTTTTAAGTCCCAACAAAGAAAGATGGTCCCTCGTAAATTTTATTGTCTTTAAGCAATTCAAACGAAATAACATTATTTGTTTTTAGTATAATTTTTTTACCTTTGTAAATGTCTTTGTTTTTTATAAATAATTTTTTTGCTTTTAAGTCTCAATGGGTAACATTTTATGTTGTTGATATAATTTTCTTTTGTTATGTTTATGCATTTTTTATTTTTTATATAAGCATACTTTTGCCTTTTTATTGTCTTTTTTTATAACAAAATATCTATCTTTTGAGTCTTGACGAGGAAACATTATTTGTTGTCGGTATAACTTAATTGTATTTAAAAATCCCAACGGGAAAATATTCTATGTTTCAAGCTTGTAGTTGGGACAATGGTGATTTGTGATGGAGAAGGATGTGGATGGAGATGTTGGTATCAGTGTGAAGAGGATGAAGAGCTGGATCTAATGGACCTGAAATGAGGGACATGCATCAAGGTTTGGTTCTTACTCTCCCTCTTCTCCTCTTCGCGCCCCTCTCCCTCTCCCTCTTTCTCTTCTCTATTTCTTTCTTTTTCAGCAATGGGTGTGTGTGTTTCTGTTTATGTTTTGTGAGAGTGTGTGGGACAATGATAGTGGTTCAGCTGATAACTAAGTGAGCTGAGTGAATAAGTGGGTGGAAAGGATAGTTTTACCCTTCAGCTATGTTACTCACTCAATTCTATTTCTTAATCAACCACTAGCTCAATAATTCTCAACTTAACATAATTTAACACACAAGCACAAAATAAACTATTTCATCAAAGACACCATCTCATAATAAATAATTTATGCCAATTTACTCAATTTAGCAAATTAATTAATTGTGACCTCTTGCTAATTTCAATAAATGAAATTAGCTAAATTGGGGATGTTACATTTTTTCCTTTTGTTACCATTTTAATTCTAATAGTCTTGAACCCTCTTGAAGAAAAAGTGAAGGGGAAGCAACTTTTCCCTTCCCATAGCACAATTTTACGCAAACAACAAGTGAG
This sequence comes from Astragalus membranaceus, assembly GCA_039519185.1. Lineage (NCBI taxonomy): Eukaryota > Viridiplantae > Streptophyta > Magnoliopsida > Fabales > Fabaceae > Astragalus > Astragalus membranaceus. Next base: position 153,870,053 of record CM076854.1, read on the forward strand.
TGAGCTGAAGTGGGGAGGAAATTCTCTCCATTTAAAATATCACTTGATAGTCTTAAGCGTTAAATCTAAATCACGATTGATTCTTTTTAAAGGACGATGACTGTGACCTTTTAATGGTTGAGATTTCACATGATAGTTATGTCACATGAGAGAATTCAATCCAGCTCAAGTGACCCGAGCATGCAATTTCTTTGACAGCATCATCAACACCACGATTGATTCTTTTTAAAGGACGATGACTGTGACCTTGACCAAGATTGCGATTCCATATTGCAACAATACATGCAAGGTTCTAAATAGCGGTCGCGGTCACAGTCGCGGTCGCGTTAAGGCTTTCGCGTTTTCGGTCATTGCGGCTGTTGCGATACAAGTCGCGGTCATCGCGGTATAAATTAATCACAATAATGCATAAATTTTATTAAAATTATTTGTCGCGGTCGTTTTGTCACGGTAACGGTCACTACCGAGACAGTTTTGTCGCGGCCATTTTTGGCATAACCGACCCACATTATTAATTTCCCAAATCAATTACAACACACTGAATAATAGAAAATGAATCTATGGATGGAGGAACAGTCTTTGTTTACATATTGCGAGAAACACATGTACTCCAAGAAAAGAAAAAAAATTATGGCGAGAAATTTCACCGTAGGCGTGTTCTTAGTGTCTGACTCTGAATTCTACTCATTACTTTATAAAGTGATTTTTTTTACGTGTTTTTCTTTGACATTATTTGTTACTTATTTTCTTTCCTCTGTTTCTTTTTTCTTTTCTTCACACCACCGGTTATATTCCTCATTCTCAATTTTTTTTTATTCTTGTCTCTGAGCCGCCCAAGTGCCGAAGCGTGAAGCAAAGACTTTTGGCCTAAAAAATAATTATTTAGTATTACAGAACATTTTTAGAAAGATGTCTCACAGTCTCCTCATTAGTACAGTATGTTAGTATTTGTTAGGTTAGTGAGATCGATGGAGAATATTTAAAGCTTACATCTTATATTTCTCACTCCGATCCTTTTTCTGCTACCTCATCCTCAACTCTCTATATGTAACTTTACCTACGAGTTGTTCTTTAAATTTGTATCTCTCTAATTTTCCTAAAGTTTGTTATTTGTAATCTTCATTTACCATATAAATATTTTGCTATATAACCAACATGATGTGGCACAAGTGGTAGATACTTGGGTCCCTTAACCATTTAGTCCTGGATTCGATTCCTAGCCGGTGCGTATGGAAAAACATTTGTTAGGAGAGGTCAACCCCTTAAATGGATCCCAAATACCTCGAATGATTAGTCTCCACAGTCGCCATGGAGGATACATTGGTTTAACAAAAAAAAATATTTTGCTATATAGTAACTTAAAATTTAAATAAAAAAATAATTAAAGTAGGGATTAATATTTGCTAGAATACTCTCAACACATTGTCTTAGTTGCTATTTACAATTTTCTAGTTATAACTTGTTAACTTACACCAATTTTTTAGTTATAACCTGTATGATTTGCTAGAATACACTAACGCATATCTTAGTCGATGTAGTTAAACTAGCAAGAAATACTTTAGGTGTATTTAACAATTTTTTTATATGGCTTTTAAATTTAACAAATTTTTAGTTACTCCCAGTTAACTTACACCAACAAACAAAATGAGTAGGTATTACTACGGGAAGTAGGGATAGGAATAGGCTTGGTCGAACTAGGCTTTGCATGGTCTGGTCTTAGTCTGCGTTGAAAGTGTTAAGCCTGAGTCTAGCCTGTGACCTGTCATAGGCTCACTTCTTAGGCCTGATATGACCTTTTTGAAAGTCTGCTAAGGCATGAAAGCCTGTTTAAAATCTTATTTCACTATTTTTTTACCAAAGCCTACGACCTTTGAGTGATGTATGTATTTGTAAATAGATTAAGAAACTAATATGTCAATGAAATTAAGTTCTACTTTATATGGCATCCAAGCTTCAGCAAGAGATGGGGTACATATAAAGAATGTAATTATGTAACTAGTATTTTACCAGTGCATACGCAGGGGTGATACTGTATTTGTTATAATTTGCTATGAAATTATAAATACGTTGAAAATTGCAAAATATAATAAAAGAAAAAAGAAAAACTTGATAAAAGGCTATATTTTCAAATTTATTAAAATAATTGTGTTTGAAAAAATTTAAAAAAAGTCGGTATCTTCTTATAATAATAATAATAATAATAATAATAATAATAATAATAATAATGGAGTAAAAACGAAGAAAAAAGAAAATGAGATTTTAGGTAAAATATGCACCCCCGTTGGCACTCTAATTACCTCTCTCGTTGGCACTCCCGTTGTCGCTCTCATTGTCGCTCTCGTTGCCGATCCTATGGTAAATAGTAAATTTTAGATAGAGTAAATATGAAGAAAAGGGAAAATGAGATTTAAGGTAAAATATGCACATTCGTTGGCGCTCCCGTAGGCGCTCTCGTTGTCTCTCTCGTTGCCACTCCTGTTGGTCAATAAGATTTACAATAAATTATTTTTATCCTTCACCATATTTTTCCCGTGCTTTTTTGTGTTGATAGCAGGACAGAGAGTATATTTATAGTAAGTAGTCTTTAAAAATTAAAATTATCAATGACAAGTACTGCTCCCGTGTTTTTTTTATATATCAGTGACAATTATTTGTCCTTTTTTAAATATTCATGACAAAAATTTGCCACGTGTTTTTTAATATTTATCATTAGTTTGAATAGTCATTAAGTCTTCACATTTTTTTCTAAGAGAGTAAAAAGTTATTTTGAAATTTTTCCTAGTGGTTAAATTGATTAGGTTTAGTAGATTAGTAGATAGTAAAAGATAGATAGTAGATTTACAGTAGTCTTCTAAAATTATAATTATCAACGAAAAATATTTATCTCATGTATTTTTATATATCAGTGACAGTTATTTATCCTTATTTTAGGTATCCGTGACAAATATTTGTCACGCGCGTGTATTTTTAGTTTGAACTTTTTTGTTAGTAGTTAAAAGATAGATAATAGATTTACAATAGTATTCTGAAATTATAATTATTAATGACAAATATTTATCCCGTATTTTTTTTATATATGACAGTTATTTATCTTTTTTTAGGTATCAGTGACAAATTATTTTTTTCCCTTTACTTTCTCTCACTTTATTTTTCTATGACACATTCTCTCTCTTTTTTCTCTCTCCACCTTTCATTTCTCTCTAAGTTTGCTTTTTGAAAAAGTTGGCATCTTTATAGCCGATTAGCATTTTACCCTTTAAATGATGTTTTACTAATATTTTTTAGTTATGGAATTTTTAGTAAATTTGGTGGTGGTTTCTTTGCCTATATAGAATATAGAATATAGAATATAGAATATTGATGATGATTATGATAGCAGATAAGCTAGTGGATAGCAGATAAGCTATCTAGCTTATACCGGATGAGAGAGAAATTCATTTAATTGAGGATATATAAATGAAGAATTTAATTAAATTAATGAGGGTGAAATTTAGAGAAAAAACGAAACACTATAAAATATAGCTCAAACGCTATTTCAAGTAGCATCTCAAAAAATGTATAAGCTACTGAAAAAATGTTAAAATCTAGTAGTGCCAAACAGTTACAATTAGCTGGTCCGCTATAAACTAGCGGATGAATTTTGCCAAACAGAGCCTTATAGTCTTAAGTGTCGAATCTAAATCATCAATATTCTCTCTCTCTCCCTCCCCTCCCTCCCCATGACAGTTATGTCACGAGAGAATTCATTGCCGCTGAAGTGTCTCGAAGAGGCAATTAGCATCATCAACATCACGTAGGATTGGTTCTTTTTAAAGGACGATGACTGTGACCTTGACCAAGATAGTGATTCTATGCACACCTCAGACTCCCAACAACAATGATCCATGCATCAATACATGCACCCACATTATTAGTTTCCCAAATCAATTACAACACCTGAATAGAAAATGAATCTATGGATGGAGGAACAATCTTTGTTTACATATTGCGAGAAACACGCGTACTCCAAGAAAAGAAAAAAAAATTATGGCGAGAAATTTCAATGTAGGCGTGTTCTTAGTGTCTGACTTTGAATTCTACTCATTACTTTATAAAATGATTTTTTACGTGTTTTTCTTTGACATTATTTGTTACTTATTTTCTTTCCTCTGTTTCTTTTTTCTTTTCTTCACACCACCGGTTATATTCCTCATTCTCATTTTTTTTATTCTTGTCTCTGAGCCCCCCAAGTGCCGAAGCGTGAAGCAAAGACTTTTGGCGTAAAAAATAATTATTTAGTATTACAGAACATTTTTAGAAAGATGTCTCACAGTCTCCTCATTAGTACAGTATGTTAGTATTTGTTAGGTTAGTGAGATGGAGAATATTTAAACCTTACACCTTATATTCCTCACTCCGATCCTTTTCCTGCTACCTCATCCTCAACTCTCTATATGTAACTACCTACGAGTTGTTCTTTGTATCTCTCTAATTTTCCTAAAGTTTGTTATTTGTAATTAATTTTCATTTACCATATAAATCTTTTGCTATATTGTAACTTTAAATTTAAATAAAAATATAATTAAAGTAGGGATTAATATTTGCTAGAATACTCTCAACACATTGTCTTAGTTGCTATGGACAATATTTTAGTTATAACTTGTTAACTTACACCAATTAAAAAAAATGAATGTCTGTAAGCTAAGTTAGTAAATGCCTGTATGATTTGCTAAAATACACTAACGCATATCTTAGTCGATGTAGTTAAACTAGCAAGTAATACTTTAGGTGTATTTAACAATTTTTTTATATGGCTTTTAACTTTAACAAATTTTTAGTTACACCAACTAACAAAATGAGTAGGTATAACTCTCGGGAAGTGGGGGTTGGAATAGGCTGGGCCGAGCTAGGCTTTGCATGGTCTGGTCTTAGTCTGCGTTGAAAGTGTTTAGCCTGAGTCTGACTTATGGCCTGTCATAGGCTCATTTCTTAGGCCTAATATGACCTTTTTGAAAGCCTTCTAAGGCATGAAAGTCTGTTTAAAATCTCATTTCACTATTTTTTTTACAAAAGCCTTCGACCTTTGAGTGATGTATGTCTTTGTAAATAGACTAAGAAACAAATATGTCAGTGAAATTAAGTTCTACTTTATATGACATCCAATTTAAATTTTATTTTATAATAATCACTTTAAATATATCAAAAACTAATGTGTGTCGATATGTTTAAATTAGCAGAAAATATTAGCAAATTTATGATTTAACATAATGTGCAAAATTTAATATAATAACAATAATATTAAAAAGTATTAATTATATTTACTTAAATAGGCCGGCCTGGTTGGCCTAAAAGACTTTTTTGATGGCCTATAGCCTGACTTATTTAGCTAAATAAGTTTTTTTAAAAGCCTTAGCCTGGTCTATTTAAAAAAAGCCCGGTTAGGCCTATTCCCACCCCTACCAGCACTACAAAAAACGCTGATGCCAAAATTCTGTCGCTATTGGCCTTTTGAAACGGAATTAGCAACGACCTTGTTCCGTAGCTAATACATAGTGACAAAATTTTGAATCTGTCGCTACTTAGCAAGGGAAATTCCGTTGCCAATTAGCGAGGGAATAGTTCTGTCACTAAATTTGAGTGACACGTGTACTAATTAGTGACGGCCAAATCGGTCGCTAATAGGGCACTGATTTAATTATTAATAATAAATACTAAAATTTAAAATAAAAAAATCCGAGAATATCTAAATAAAATCAGAATCAACATAAACTAGTCTGAAATCTTCTTTTTTTTTTTAAACAAAAGAAATGGATATGAAGTCTCATTAAAACCTTCTGATGCAAAACCCTCATTTGGGGAAAAAACATCAAGAGGAAAGAATACCCCCCCTACAATTTATTGATAAAAAACGAAAAAGATACAAAAGACATGAGGGGACTAGGCCAATATCCATGAATAAAACAATATTATATCCAAAAGGAAAAAATAGCAGTCCTATTAAAAGTAATCTAGACCAAAGAAAGTTAAACTTGGCATGCAAGAGCATCACTATAATGACTCTCATCCCAACTAGGTTGGCACCAAAGTCACTAACAATCATTTGCAGCACACCAAAAACAGAAGATGAGAAAGAGAATGAAACCATCAAACAAGAAATCAGCAGAACCTATATCTAGACAAACCTAACCTATTTCTGGAGAAATCATCAGCAATGAAGCTTGGAGGAAGGTTCCACCAGACAAAACCTTATGTTAGTACCATGTCCGACAAGTTTATCAACACAAGTGTTACCTTATCTATAAATGTGAGTGCAGACGACACTACAAAAAAACAGCCAAATTGTGGGACTTTGATAGTGGGGCTTTTAAAAAAATCCCACAAAATTAATTTTAAAAGTGACGAAGCATCGGTTGTACATGGATTTTTTACTTTATTTGAAGGGGTTTTGAAACCCCCTCTAATTGAACATTCGGTTTCCCTATTTTCTTTTCAAAATAGCGCTCCCTGACTCTAAAACCCTTGCAAAAAATTTCAGTATCCGCCTCTTCGCATTTTCAGTTTCCGCCTCTTTGCATTTTTAGTGTCCACCTCTTCGCATTTTTAGTGCAGCTCTCCTCCTCCTCCTCGCATGCGCTGCTCTCTCCCTCAGCAACAACCACTACAAGAAAATCGACGATTTCCGACGGCAAAATCCGTCGGAAACGCATTGATTTTCGTCGCAAATTAACGTTTCCGACGGACAACTTTTCGTCGCAAAATCGCTTGTCGCAAATCATTTCCGACGGATTTTTTCGTCGCAAATCATTTCCGACGGACTTTCCGACGGATTGTTTCGTCGCAAATTCTAACACATTTTCGTCGCAAATCCGTCGGAAATTTTAAAAAAAAAATTAAAAAAAAATTAAATTATACAAAACCGATCTTATTTCAACATATTTGTTGCAGGCTTGAAGCCACAAGCTAAACATCTAACACAGTGTAACCAAAATCAATTATTTTTGTAACTGATTGTAACTTTACACAGCCAAAACTATCCAAATGTCTGTGACACATTTTCTATTAGGAATCAAATGATAATAATCAAGGCATCCATGCCAAATTTACATAGACAAAACAAAATTGCTATACGAATTTGTACAACATTCAAAAAATTGGCTGAACACATTCAAAAAATTGACTGCAAGCAGGAAATAAAGTACAAAACATCTGAAAGCATGTAATGGAGGTGAGGTGAGGTGAAATGAAGTAGCTTGTATTAGTAAAGTTGTTGGACATGGGCATTGATCGGTCCGAAGTGCCCTTTCACACCTCCAATTTCCACTGTTGCATTTGATGTTCACTGTCTCTATTGTAGTGGAAGCAGTAGAAATGAAACAAAGGACACAATTATTATCCCACCATAGTATAGTGATGGTTGCTTAGTGCCAAAAGAATATATTCATATAAGTGAATAATACTATAGTTTTGGATTCATACCCAAATGGTAATGCCATTATGAATGTGACAACAGGCACCATGTTGAAAAAAGCACAAGCAAATGTAGCAGAAGTATATTGGATCCCCAGAAGGAAAAAGTATTGAGTCACTGATGCCCTATAATAAAGAAAGTATTCAATAAACATCTCACTTCAACCATGTTAATTACAAAAACAAATAATTTGGAAGTAAATAGGAAGAAAAAGAAAAAGTGCTAGTGAGAAAGAGGCAACATGAAATGGTATTTTTATGACTAACCCAACAATGGCACTGAAGAAGAGGTAGCATAAAATTCAAAACGTTAGCCTTGGTCTGATATTTCTGCAATAAAAATATAGTCACAATTATAAGATCTCTAACATTATTCAACATCAAGATTAGTGACTAATTATTCAACATCAACATTATTCAACATCAACATCAAGAAAGCCTTATAGTATTGGAGTGTTTTATAAAAAAAATCTGAATAGGACCTTTACTATAAGAAAATCTGAATAACAAGATAGGACCTACCACTTCCCCTTACTCTGAGGGTAACATATGCTTTATGTATTTCAAAATCCTCCACAGCTCCTCCGGTATTAAACATTTCCAATGGTCCTATTGGTGCAAATGAAATACTTGGCGCAATTTCCTGTCCAACACAATTAGTTCACTTAGCATATCAATATCATATTCATAGGCATAAAAATAAAAACTCAATGAAAAATATCATATTGACTAATAGTCTAATACTTTAGCCTTGTTACCTTGATTGGACAGAAATATGAAGAAGTTCATATTCTAGAACTTTTAGTGTCACTGGCATTGAAGCACCTTTTGGTAGCCGAATTACCTCACCTAAAATGTAGTTGAATTGAGGTATTCCATAAAAGCATAATGAATGAGATGTCTTATTTCTTATTGCACTTAACTTCATCACAAATAGTAAAATCACAACAGAGTATACACTGATTAAATTACCTGATTTGTAGGCATAAACAATGGCGTCGCCATTCCAATCAGCACCAGCTACTTGAGCAATGGAATCAACATCAGAGGTGCAAACAGAAGTACTAAGTGTCCCACGGGCTGCACAATGAATACGGTTTTTCTTCTCTAGCTTGCACCACCCAGCACCTTGACAGTTAAACACACCAACCACTCCAGAGCATTTGTTCAAATTCCATATCTTGAGCATGCTGAAATGAAATTCAGGCACATCAATTTCTACTACACCAACTACTCAGAAGCATTGCTTGATTAAAACAGATACAAGATTTAACAAACCTATTCCCATCTCTTGCTGGATCAACAAACAGACAATCAATAGTAGGCCGACCCGTCAATTGGGCTCGGAGAACCGAACTATCAGGCAGAACCAGTTTCTTAAGAATATCAAAATTGTGCTTTCCTGGCTTATCACTATAAAAGCAACAAAAACCACATCATAATATTAACACATACTTAAGTACTCATTTTATGTATGATCCAATATAAGATAAGATATAAATAGATATCACTATACCTGACATAAATTGGACCTCCACTGATTGCACGAGCTGCAGCATGATACTCCGCTGCTGGATGTAAACTATGAAATTACAAATGCATTTTGGTTAACAAGAATTGTATCATTGAGGTGGGTTCACTAACTAATTATATCACTTCCACTTACATGAAACATGTCCCAATAATAGTATTTGCTGCAATGGATGCCTCGAGCGCTTGATGATAGCTGCGAGTGAGACTCGACCACCGTATCCAGAACCAAGGGTCTCAATAATAGTATTTGCTGCATAGGACCTTTACTATAAGAAAATCTGAATAACAAGATAGATGGAACAGAAGAAATGTGTGCAAATATAGCTAACCTGCAGGCTCAAAAAATTTAGCTTGCGTAGGAGGTCTATTAGGATTAACTGTAACACATGTTTCCCAAACTTGGAGATTTCCATCCTTAGATAGAGTTACAAGCAAACGCAACATGGGGAGCCAAGTAACAGATTTTATTGGTTGCAAACAAACTTGTTTTCTGAAATTTCAATAATAAAATGTCAGATCTAACCAAAATAACATACATAAACCTAAATTTTTAAAAGATGACTGCAACATTGGGTATAGTTTAGAATCCCTATAGAATTTAATAATAAACCTAAATTTTTAAAGATGACTGCAGTGAATGCTGTGAGAAGCTGTGACGGGTGCAGGCTCTAGCAAATACAGAAGTTTCCAAAGGGAATCCATCTACAGTTATCTTAAGCTCGGGCTTTCATGCATAGAAACACAACCAAACACCTTTAACTTCCCAGCCAAAGCTGCACAGTTTTTTTCCCTTCTGGAAGGAGAAAAATTAAGTAGTTAAAACCGTGCAACCAGCATATAGCAAAGTAAGCTGTAAGCACATGCAAGTTATTGAAAAACAAATAAAAAATTAATAATTCCTACAAGAATCCTCTTGTTCTCTTTTGTATTCCTAACATTAAAATGAACAGATTTTCGTATTAAAATCTATCGTATTAAAAAGTTATTCGAGAAGTGTTTTTTGTTGTGCTTTCAAGATGGTATCTGCAAAGCGGCTTTTAAGCATAGCAGCACGAAGAGCCTTTTTAGGTGACCGTTGTCCAGGAAGAACAGAGGTGCTCCGCACTAAAGCATAAAAAATTAATAAACAACAATTACTAACTATCATACAAGTTCCCATTGCAAAAATGAGAGAATAATTGAGGCCTAAAATAGATAGAAGCTGACCTTCCCCGGACCCGGACGAGGCATCAGTGGCAAAATTTGCATGCTGAGAACTGGGACATGCATGTTCACTATCTAAAGAGCTTACAGCCCCTTTATATATCAACATGGAGTATTACAAATCAGCAGTAATGTGAGCAAGTAGAACATATATATTAGAAATCATAATTATTCTCACCATCAGAACCGGGATCAGATTTCCTCTGCAAAGGTGGTGTACATTTAGTCTGGTAGCTCTGGTAATGGATATAAAGTATTCCAAGTTTAAGGAGAGTCTCCAGTTTGTCTATCTGTTTTTCCCAGTAAAAAAGTTGCTAAATGTTAAAGGTCTCAATTCTATAATAGTGAAATGTGTTATTTACAGTGTAGTTTAGTTCATTCATGTAATTGAATTACCAAGATATATCCTGTGCCATCTGGGTCTAGTTCTTCCATGATCAAAGCTGCATATTCCTCTGCTTTTGTCTGGATGTTTGACAATTTGTTGGCAGTGGCACTCAAACATATGATCTGAAATCAAAATATTGAAGAATCAAAAGTAAAATTCAGTGCAGCTCATATTTAGATTCGTTAGTGTTGGACTAATGATACCATACCTCTTGAATCTCTTCCTCACTGATTCTGCCATTTGCATCTTTGTCAACCCTGCATTCCAAATTAATGTTGTTGATATTAATATACTTACAATGTTCAATAGATACTTGACGCTTATATTAGGCAAAACATAAGATTACTTACATGTCAAAGAATGTTTTGAGCCTAGAATCATGTTCTCAGAATCCTAAAAACCCCAAAATCCTATTTTTCCCAAAATCCTAAAAACCCTAAAATCACTTGAGAAAACCAAAATCTGAAATCAGAAATATCATTAAAACCTCAATCCATAAAATCCCTAAATTTGGTAAAAATCGTAATAAAAAAGGAATGAAAATGGAAGAAACATTTACCTGAATGTGTTTGAACTTCGAAGTAGATGCTCCATAGTTCTTCAGTTACAGTTCGCGGTGGCTCTTCAACAGTTCGAAGTAGATGCTCCACGATTCTTCAGTTACAGTTCGCGGTGGTTCTTCAGTTACAGTTCTCACGAAAAAACCCCAGTGATGTTCGATTCTGCCATTGCAATCTTCGATTAGGGTTCGCGTTTGTAGAGGGAGCGATTTGAAGATAGGTTCGCGTTGAAGAGGAAGGGATTAGGGATTAGGGCTCGCGATTTCAATGGGGATGAGAGAGGGAGACTGAGAGAGAGAGAGAGAGAGGGAGATGGGGCTGAGGGAGGGCGACTGAGAGAGAGAGGGGGCGACTGAGAAAGGAGAGGAGGAGAGGAGGAGAGGCGCTGAGAGAGGGAGGAGAGCCTTCGCGTGCTGGTTTGAGGAGAATGAGAGAGCATCGAGGGTTTTACTTTTTTTAAATTCTAGTCTTATGGTTTCCGACGGATATTTAGTGTTTTCCGACGGAAGTGTCCGTCAGAAATTTGCGACGAAACACGTTTTCGTCGGAAACGTAAGCGAGAATTTAAGCGCCTTTTCTTCTGAACATTTGCGACGACTTTTTCGTCGGAAATCCGTCGGAAATTGCGACGAATAAGAGTTCGTCGGAAAAAATGGCAGGAAACAGCAGTTATTCTTGTAGTGAACCACGCTCTCTCCCATACCATCATATCCATACCCATCATTGATCAAAAGAGAGATAGACTTCTCTCTCTCTCTCTCTCTCTCTCTCTCTCTCTCTCTCTATTGCTGCCTATAGCCATGGATCTCACAGTTGATGAAGTCACCAAGAACAAAGTCTGTTCATCGCACCATCATCACCTACCAACCTCCCATCTCTGAACGCTCTCACTGGAAAACTGGTAACTTTCTCATTTTTGAAATTTCTTAACCATAGTTGTATTTTTTTGTTCTAATGAATTTGTTCAAGAGTTTTTATTACTTAATGAAACCCTAATTCTGCAATTCAATTCAAACTGGGATGTTCAACTTCAACTCGATTTATTGTTGTGGTGTTCAACTCTAACTCTAGGTTTCAAATTCTGCAAGCCTGATTCCAGCTTCATAACTGGTACACGATGATAGAACTCATAGGTGCTACTAATGGATTGTATGGAGAAAATGTGATTGGTGAAGGTGGCCATGGAATCGTGTATTGTGGAGTGCTCCTTGAAGGAACCAAAATGCTGTTAAGAACCTTTTGACCAACAAGTATGTTACTTGAAACATTCTTTTTTTTTTGGACTAAATTGGTGCGCAACAAAATTAAATTGGTACTCTTACTATTACTGTAATATGTAATCCTTTCATAGAATAGTTGCATCAACAAGACATCAATGAGTATGTACTCTATGTAGTGTCAAACCAAGATTCCACTTATCTGAGCAAGAATAGTGGATTTAGTGGGCCAGGGTTTCTATGTTGAAGTTGAATCATTATACATAGCTATGAGCCTGTCACTGTAAACAATCTCATTGTCTTTTAATGCATTGGGTTTTTTTTTGTATTTGTCTTTCTCTTCGAAGTGGGCAGTTTATGTTTAATTCATTTTCAGAGGCCAAGCTGAGAGAGAATTTAAAGTTTGGTTGTGTGCGGCACAAGAATTTGACGTCGAGGTAACTCCAAATATACTAGTATTGCTACATTCACTACTAGAAAAACGGGAACAGAGACGGACAAAATCCGTCTCTAAAAGTGGGAAAATCCGTCTCTACGCACTTTAGAGACAAAATTAGAGACGAACCCAGATCCGTATCTAAACTTGCGGTCGCTAACGTCTTAGAGGCGGAATTTTGTAATCCGTCTCTAAGCAGAGACGGAAAATATCCGTCTCTACCCGGTCGCTAGCATATACAGGTAAAACTTGTGTATATTAAACATCCGTCTCTGCAGAGACGGAATTTGTTTGTCTCTACTAGAGACGGTGTGACTATTCCGTCTCTAATAATTATTTAATATTTTACAACCAGATTTTTCTGCCTTTCTCCAAAATTAATTTTAATTTCCTTCCTAATTTATTAGATAGTTCAAACTTCAAGGGACAGACCAAACAATAATTCATTAATACTAAAGTGTTTCAATAATATTGCAAAAAGTTACACTTAATCAAACTGAAATCTTTTACGAGACATAGAAACAAAACTAACATTAACTTTAGCAAAAGTATATATGTAGCTAAATCTAATGAAATAAAGAGTCATTCATTTCAGCTTCACCCATCTCCTCATTGCAATAGTCAGCCTCTTCTTCAGGTGCATCAGCCTATTCTTCAGGTGCATCAAGTAAAGCTTTTATATTTTTATCACGCATAAGCCTCTTAAACATTTGCTCATAACGGTCTAATTTTCTGGTAATGTTTTCTTGTACAATATTCTTCTGTTGAAGCTCAGCTGTTAATGTCTGAACTTGACCATTCAATATAGAAATCTCTTCTGACATTGTTGCATCTCTATAACTAGAATCCTTCAAAGATTCTTTAAGAACATCCGCATGAGATCCTAGTCCAAGAGCGCGCCCCTTTTTGTCTAAACCGCCAATAACTTCCAAGAATACATCATCCTGAAATTTTTGTGTGGATTGCTCGCCAATATCCTCACCACTCTGTTGTTGTCTCTCGGCTAATTGTGATTGAAACATTTCCTGAAATTAGAGATATTAGTCTATATTTACATTTATAAAACATAACTATAAGAATTTCAAATTACAAATAGTAGAGACATACAGCTATTTTTGTTTTTGTTTCTCATTCAACCACTCATTCGGTTTTCCCTTCGGTCTATGGAGTCGCTCGTAAAGCTCATACAATGTTGGGTCTCTATTAAGTTCTACCTTCTACAAGAATAAGAAGCAAACATTATATTAAAACAAATTTAATTAGATAGTCTTGCTTTCAATAAAAAATACTAACCATTTTCTTTATGTGTTCCCTTGCAGATATAGAACCTCCAGTGTGCGCATTATGTCCTTCTTGGGCCTGCCTATTTTGCTTATTAGTTTCAGAAATTCTTTGCCATTTATCATCTTCTTTCCATGAGCTTCCAATGGTTTTAAATACTCTTCCTCAATCCAACCACTTTTATCTTCACCACTACGCACCTTAAACAAAGCATTTTTTAGTGCTATTGATCCACGACTGTTAAAACTCTTTTTAATTCGGTCTTCATCTTTGTCAAGCCATTTATACAGTGCCTACAATAAAAAAAACCATTAACGTGCATCCCATTTCAACCTCTCTACTCTATTAAATATCCAAACACAGCCTCAAACAAAACAATTTTTAGTACCCTGAAAAAGGTACCTACAGTATTACCCTTGGCATATAAGAAGGTCCTTCAGTAAGCACATTTGTTCACACTTAATGAACTACATCCTATATTTTAAATTCAATCCAACACATGCAATAGCTATCAACCCAAGCAAAGCAGGCAACAAATTTAAGACTGTAAGTAAAATATGCATACCACACAACAATCCTCATGAAACTTCCTCAATTACAATAATTAATAACAGCAAAATTTGACATCCACTAACGCTCCAGAAACAGTTACAATACAAGACCGCTAATCATTTGGGTGGAATACAAGATCCTGCAACATGTGTTCTTACTACACATTTGTAAACCCCATTTGGAGATACCTATTCCTCCAAAGGCATGATTCAGAAAAATAAATTTGTAACAATTTGCAACATGTGTTCTTACTGCACCAGTAGGTATTAACTGTCCTTCCTATTTGTAATAATTTGACTCTTGAAACCTTTAATAAGAAAATAAAATCACCCAAGATTTTATTTTATACAGAAAAATAAATTTTATGGATAAAAAAGGGGAAAAGTACAAATGCAATTATGATTTCTGCCTACTCCAGTCATATGAAATTACCTTAAAGTCAGAAAACCATGCATCTCTCATTTCTTCGTCCACATTATACCAAGATGTCCAAACCCCATCAAACTTTGCCTTGAAGATTTTTGTTATAGCACCTCTGACTCTAGGTTCTGGATCAAAGCTGAAATTACCAAAAATTTGAGTAAGATGCATATACGTCCAAGAGCCGGTAGCATATACGTCCAAGAGCCGGTCTACAAGTTCAATATCAGTTAACTGTACATAATATCCTTTGATATAAATCATCCTCCTCACCCCAATCTATTATATAAACATCAAAAGACCAATATCAAAGGGATCACCAGTCATCACAATCTATTACATATACACTAGCAAGGTTCCAAAAAACGGAACGAGACAGCAAAAACGGGTGAGACAAAACGGTCTCGGTTGCTGCTGTTACCGTTATGAGCCGCTACAACGAAGTGATTGAAAATCACGGCAAAAACGATACGAAACGCCGTTACGGTCGTGACGAAACGCTGTTACGGCCGCGACGGCCGCGACAAAACGCCGTTCAGCAGAAAAAAGTAGAAAAAATTTTCTTTTTGCGCTAAAACCAAAAGGGGAACAGATTCAGATTCGTGTTTTGAGCTAAAACCAAAAGGCAACGAACAGACCTTGTCACTTTCAAAATAGATTCAGTCTCAGATTCGGTTTTTGACCTAAAACCAAAAGGGAACAGCCTTCTCTGAATTTCCTTGCTTCAAATCAGTAGCACCACGCCTGACTCCACCACACCACCACTCAATCTCCACTCTCCAGCAAGCAACCACAACGTAACAACATCAAGAAGTAACAACAGGTATTGAATGATTGAATCTGAACTTCTTCTTCTTCTTCTTTGATATTTCTTTCTTTGTCCTTGTGTATAATTTGTGTTGTGTGTGATGGGATTAGAGAGAGAGACTGAGAGAGATGATGCTTTGAGAAGAGAACAAAAAACTCATTGTTGTTCTTGTTCACTTGTTCGTTCGGTTTGATAAAATGGGTCCATTTGGGTTTGAAAAAAAGGAGAGGTTGATTTTTCCATCTGGGCTAACAAAAGTGAGGGATCTATTTGGGCTTTTTTTAACTCATTTTTAGTAACTATTAATTAGTTTAGTTTTGTGACTTTGTCCTTTTTTTAACTCATTTTTAGTTCTGTCCTTAATTAAATTCTTAAATTTTGAATTTATAAATTATAATTACATTTTTTTTATTTTCAGTTTAGTTAATCAATGGATCCACTAGAAGAATTTCCAATTGGTAGAGCAGATGGTGCTCCGAGTGATGATATAGGTTGGCACTTTGGAACTGTTGTCCAATTTATCATGAACTTTGTTTGAAGATCTATTTATCATGAATTTTGTTTTAAGATCTAAGATGAACTGTTATTAGATAATTTATCATAAACTGTTATTAGGTACTAAATTATTCATATTGTTATTTTTTATTTTACTTTAGACTTCTTAAAATAATGAAAAAAACATTAATTTTAGTTATTATATATTATATGATAGTACACATAATTTTAATTAATTTTTTGCATTATTATGGCTAATTCACACCGTGACAGCCGAAACACGTATAGCAACGGCCGAAACCGCCGAAACCGCGAAAGCCTTAACGCGACCGCGACTGCTATTTAGAACCTTGTACACTAGTACTCTACTTAGACAATCAGTTATTTTCCCTGGAATGACCAAAACATGCCATAATAAGAACTAAGACATTAAAAGAGGGAATTAATGGTAGGGAATTCCACACTTCCTACTTCTCTTATATTTATTGGTTAGACAAGTGCCTTTTTTGTGTCCAATCATTTTTTTCTTGTATCCTCATTTTCTGTTTAAAAGAACTTCCACCCAAGAATACCTTTGAACCATCCTTAGTTTAAAAGTTAGCAATAATGTAGAAACCGTTAAACAAAGTCTTAGCTATCACCAATCATACCATGTGCATCAGTTTTATGAAACAGACAAACAAATCTACCCCATTCAACAAAGCAAAACTGTATCTTAATTAAAAGAACAAAGTAAACAAGTACCTATTTGCCTTCTCAAATCCAAACCCTAGCACCAAATAAAAAGCCACAGAATATCCGAGGGTCACTTTGTAAAGAAATCAGCAGTATATTATCAAGAGAGCAAACCTTATCAAACAAACAAAAGGAAAATCAAGAAAGAGAAAACATATAATACTTGCCTGGGAAAAGCAACAAATCGAGACCCTTTGTTTGAAGTGAATAGGAAGCGGAACCATCGAAGAAACTAGAGCATGATAGGGAGAGAAAGAGAATTAGAGTAACGTGAGAAATAGAGATGATAGGAGTATCGATTTCGCGATTAGGGCAGGGAAGGAAAAAAGGTAGCGAAGAGAAGAACAGGTATATGCACCACTTTGTTTGATAGGGTCTATTAGGTTTTACCCAAAGAGAAAAGAGATTGTTAAAAAAATAGAGAACCTTTTGGAAAACACCCAGCAAAGGTAAACTCTTTTTTGAAAAAAAAAGAGGGACGGTTCATTTATCAAAAAAAAAGAGAGGGAACAGGAGGGAATTAGTGAAAATTTAGATTTCATATCTTTTATTTTAAATTTAAATTGAAAATATTAGAGACGGAATCAGAGACCGAATAGAGTAGAGACGGATTTAGACTCCGTCTCTAACACTATTGAAATCTTGGAATTGTTTGATTTACAATTTAGAGACGGACTTAGAGATAGATTTAGTTAGAGACGGATATTTATGTCACTATATTCCGTCTCTAAATGAAGTTTCAACTTTTAATACGTCTAGAAAGACTCACTAGAGACGGATGTAGAGACGGAAAACTTAGCGACCGACGAATTCCGTCTCTAATTTTCGTCTCAAATTTCCATAATTGCAATTCCGTCTCCAATGAAAATATTCCGTCTCTATATGCGTCTCTAATAGAGACGGAAAAAATTCCGTCTCTAAATTCCGTCGTTATTTGAGATTTTTCTAGTAGTGATTCTGTTGTTGGTTATATGTCATTTGACCTAACTTAATACATTCTTCTGTTTCAGCTTCGGGTGAAGGCAATGCCTCTGTTGGGACTTGGGACTGATGTTCCCTTCCCCACTAATTACTATGAGTTTCTGGAACAAGTAAGTTTTCATGATCTTTCCTTTGCTTCAATTATTTGGTTAATTGTAACATTCAGCTTTGATATTGTTGGACGATTGTAGTGGAGATTAAGTTATTATGTCAAAATTGTGTAGTAATAGTGAGTTAAAATAAAATGTCCGAACCATTTACCGAACCACCTAACATTGTGCACAAATATTGTGGCTGATTAGGTTGCTGCTTTTGTGCCTTGTGTAGATTAGGAAACTGATGTTCATTGTTGTATATTGTGGCACTAGCTAGTACTAGCAGTTGTGATTCTTGTGAATTTAGGTGAAGTAGTTTACTTATAAAATAGGGAAGTCAATAGTCTCTAGTGATTATGTGATAATTTGGCATCGTTGAGAGCTTGTAAATATTTTCATTTTTAAGTTAAAGCTTTGTAAATGATTCACCAATAAACTTTCCATAGTCTATTTATACTCCATTTCTGTAATGACAGTGATATGAGCTTCTATTACTAAGTATGTATTGGAAAAGGTTTGTATTAAAAAATGTCTTTTCCCCATTGTACATAACCTTTTCTGCTTCTTGGTGAAGGGTGTTGCAGTAAGGATTTTGAGGTTCAGTGCTTAATGTTTATTTTGTTTTTATGGTTTTAATTATTTCTCTGTCAATTTCATCTCCGTAATTCTTGCTGCAAATTCGGTTTGTGTTTTGCTTAATTACTCAAACTCTGTGATTTTCTTATGTGATTCATTTTATGATCCAGTTTTGCTTAATCACTTAATCATGGTTCTGTTTTGCAACTTTCATTATACAAACTATTTTATCGCTTGTTTAATTTAGTTTGGATAGGAATTGATAGAGTCTATGACGCTTTATTTATAGGATTGATAGAATTCAATTATGATGTTAATTGTGATACTGGCACTTGTTCGCTATCACGATTGATTGAACACACTGATTTGACGCTTGCTTTAAAACACGGTGAATTCGTATAAAATGACTGGCCCTTGTTCACTTAGTTTATGA
This sequence comes from Astragalus membranaceus, assembly GCA_039519185.1. Classification (NCBI taxonomy): domain Eukaryota; kingdom Viridiplantae; phylum Streptophyta; class Magnoliopsida; order Fabales; family Fabaceae; genus Astragalus; species Astragalus membranaceus. The sequence continues at coordinate 153,889,212 of CM076854.1, forward strand.
TCAATCAAGAATTATCAAACCTTGCACGAATCTTTATTTTAGAACCGATGAGAAATCCAAGAAGCGCACCTGAAACCAATGGATTTATTGTTTATCTTTAATTGATTTTCTTCGTTACACATCAAACTCTATTCCTAAAAATACCCCCTTATATTGTTTATTTTGGTTCTTGATTTTGGTAATTTCATTATTTAGAGGTCCTCGAGAGACGACCAAAGTCTCTTACCTTGATACTATATTAACTCTTTTTAATTATTTTGACCCGCGTACGACTGCTGATCAATTTTACATGACTTATATTTGTCGACTGCATCCTTCCAAGCTGTTCGGGATAAATACAAGCAACACAAGGTGATTGTTTTTTCCTTTCATTTGTTGCAATTAAGTTTCTCAGGTAAGTACATACACACACATAAACTTGAGTGCTCTTAATACCATTTTTTTTGGTACATGAAAATAGAATTAAGAATGTGTCAAATAGTAGGAGTGCAATTTGTTTCGTTGTTATGAAACAGGTGGACTATTACTTCAGTCACAATCTATTTTTGGGAAATATATACTTTTTCACTTAGTTATTATGTAACTGATCATCATGTTTCTAATCTAGTATATTATCTTAGCTTGTCATTTTGTGCTCTTTATTGTAGCTTGGCTCTCCATGCATGGATGTTACCAGCATCATTAAAAAGCAAGTGGTGATAAGGTTAACAATGTGAATGGAGATGCTGAACAAGGAATTTATGATGATTCAACACTGCCTCAGAGTTCTAATCCATCTGTGCTGCTATAGTGGATTCAGGAACGTCCTTGCGTCCTTGCGTGCGAGGGACAAAGTTTGCCAAGTCCAAATGGAGAGTCTGTAGTAAACTGTAATAAAGAAGGCAATTTCATATGGAGAAGGAAATGAGAGAAGGTCGACATAATTTCCACTTTTCAAGTTGCACCTGGCTTCATATTGGTCTCCTTGCTTTAGAGTTGATTTCTTTGATTCATAATAACAGATTTGGAGTCCTAATCTCGACATCACAGTAAGCTCCCTTCTTCTTCTTCCTCACATGATGTAGGTTAAGAGTCTTCTTTCAATGATGATTATTTTGCACATGAGATGTTTGCTTTTTCCCCCAACAACTATTGGTGACTCAACTTGATAAGTTTGGTTTCCAATTTGGATGCTTTTGAATCTCTATATTCATATGTGATTCTTTTTTCGGTTATGCTATCTAAACCTATAAGGTGTGCAATTTTTTCTCCCATGTGAATAATATTGTGGCTGGAACTTTGTTGATACTTTCTCTCTGCAATTCAAAAGTCCCTTTCATGTCTGATTAGGTATTTTGATTGTTGTTATTCATTTGGTGAGTGGAATCAATTATTGTTTCAGGATTTGAGCTATTATTCTATCTGCCATTACTCCATTACTGGCGATTCATATTTCAAGCATACTTATTCTTTCTGCCATTATTCTTTCTGTTGCTCGACATCACAGTAATGGTGTTGATTGTGATTTCGATTAGCTTATGTGTTAAGTTGTTGTAGTTATGTTTAATAATGAGTATATGTGTGTTTGCATCTTTGGTTTTTTATTCAACATTTTGTTTGTGACTTGTACTAATTAATTTGTTTGTTTAATTTTAGAGATGTGATGGTTCAATTCCGATAGACAATGGTCCATAATCAGAGAAGTTTGTCAGTGACAATTACTTTTTAAATGGATGGTAGATAATTTTTTGACAATTACTTCATTATTGTTAGCCTTTTAAATGGATGGTAGATAATTACTTCATTATTGTTAGCCTTTTAAATGGATGGTAGATAATTTTTAGTAACATTTGTAGAATTTTGTGTAAGAAATTTGTAGAACTTATAAGATTAATGACTTGTATTGTATGACATTAAATTTCAAAAGACTTTGAAGTATTTTTATTAATTTATTATGAGTTACTCTCTGGAAATAATTTTGTATATCAGGATTTTTTAAGTTGGTCAATTGATATCTATTAATAGTGCCAATTAATTTTTTTTTCTTAAAAAAAGACATTTGGCGTCGGGTGTTTAAACAACCGATGCTAAATGTCATTTTTAGAGACATTTAGCATCCGTTGTTTCAAATAACCGATGCTAAATGTCTCTAAAAATGACATTTAGCATCGGTTGTTTGCAACAACCGATGCTAAATGTCATTTTTTAGGACTTAAATGTCATTTTTAGGACATTTAGCATCAGTTGTTTCAAAAAACTGATGCTGCCATTTCAATGACATTTAGCATCGGTTGTTGCAAACAACCGATGCTAAATGTCATTTTTAGAGACATTTAACATCGGTTGTTTCAAATAACCGATGCTAAATGTCTCTAAAAATGACATTTAGCATCGGTTGTTAAAAATGACATTTAGCATCGGTTGTTTTAACAACCGATGCTAAAAGTCATTTTCAGACATCAAAAACAATGACAGGTGGACATTTAGCATCGGTTATTTAAAAAACCGATGCTAAATGTGGCTTTTAGCATCGGTTAAATAACCGATGCTAAATGTCTCACTTTTAGCATCGGGGGATTTAGCATCGTCGGATAACCGATGCTAAATGTTCAAAACAACCGATGCTAAATATCTTTTCTGCACTAGTGGCCATTAGTTCTGAGGATGGCCCAAACCGATTGCTGACTCAAAAACAGCGCCCAAGTCAAAGATGTGGTGTGGAGGGTCTATGTGAGAAAGAATAGGAAAATCTTGAAAAAAAAAAAAGAAAAAATAGGAAAATGTAATTAGGGAAAGATGACATGTTACGCATCATGTAGGTAATGGTCGATTGTAAAATAATCATAAAATTAAAAACAATAAGAATAGTTTGTCAAAAAAAAACAATAAGAATCAAAATGACATGTTTCATCCTCCTCAAATTTTTTTTTGGTAAATAAAAGAGAGCTAGACGCCCAAAGGAAACAAAAACAAAACAAAAACTAGGAAAAGATCCTATAGGACTGAGGCATAGGTGCCCCAAACCCCCAACTAAGTCATCAACCAGCACCTGTTGGATCCCGTCTGGAGGTGTATCCTACATAACAGTGTTCATATCGTTCAGTAGGAGACTAGTATTTGCCAACCAATCTGCACAAGAGTTCCCTTCTCTCCAAGTGTGGACAACAATAGCCTCCCATTGGCGAGTTAGCAGGTTCTTGATGCGCTTTAAGAGAGTAATATGATGAGTAGAGGTATTAGCGCTCCCATTGATCATGTCTACCAGGGCTTTTGAGTCGCTAGCCACAACTAATTTTGGAGTATTTAGTTGTCAGGCCATTTCCATACCAATCCAAACGCCCCAAATTTCAGCTTGGAAGACTGAACAAGTACCAAGGTTTCTGGTGAATCCACGCACCCACCTCCCATGAACGTCTCGGATAAGTCCTCCATAGCCAACGTCATTTGTGCCAAGTTTACCACCCCTCCCTCGGGTATTCCCACTTCACCGAAATCATTTCAGTGTGGTAGTTTACTCGCCTCGATGTCTCAACATTGGTGATGTCTTTGACATAGCGAAGGATTATGGTGACCTCATGTTGTGGTCGCTCAAACCCTTCCTCAAAAATGCTTCGATTCCTCCATTGCAAGATATACCAGTGATAACTCATTTTTACATGAGTTATTTATGCATTTATGACTTAAATTTAAGTGACTTCTCAAGTAATATCTTCTCTTTAAGTTAGTAAATATTAGTTATATAGAGAAAAGAAGGGTTAGGAACTAATTTGTTAAATATTTGGCACAATGAGTGCCTTTGTGAATATTTTAATGTTTTGTTAGTGCTGCAGCGGTAAGCGTTATAGCACTACATGAAGGACCCAGCTGAAGACCAAAAAGTGAAGTCACAATTTGGCGCCTGTTGCTTTTTGTCAAAGGCAGAATATCTTTCCCCCTGCTGTACCCTCTGACACAGACGCTTCCAAGTGGCTAGCCAAGACACATGGCGCAATTTCATTTAAGGATTGTTTTTTGGTTGGTGAGAAGTGTCAAAGTCACCTTTTTGTAAAGCTGCTTCATGGGCTTGAGATATTTTATGGGCTAGAGATATTTTTATATATCCATCTTCTCCACCCATGCACCCAATTCGACAAAAATGAGAGTTTTAGAGAGACAATACTTGACACACATTTCCTCCATTAAACCTCCATTTTCAAGCTTTCATTTTTAGTTTATTTTCTTATCTTTTTGCGCTGTGAAGCTATGCTACAACATCATCCTGCTGTGCATGACTTGGAATAGAGGGAGTGCATCTTTGGTAACCATTTATTCATTATTCATTTACGGTAATATGAGCATTTTGTCTTGTATTGTGTTGATGATGCTTGTAATGAGCTAAACACTTAGTAGTTGGATTGCGTCTAGTTTGTAATGAACCTTTAGTCTTGTTAGTATAATATTGTGATGTTTTGCGTTTCAATCCTTGTATTTTAATGCTTTAAAACTTGTTTTGGGATTGGCCAACTGAAATGAGTAGAGTTGTGGGTACAGAAATGGTCCATGATTTGAACTCAAGAGTTGATATGAATGAAAGGTTGTTTAAAGACATTTAAACAACTTGTGCTTAACTCTAGACATAGGAGAGCAATAGTTCATAAGGTGAATACTGTGGGTTCTTCATTATAAAGGGGTGGACTTATTTAGAACTTTGAAATAAGAGTCTTGTAACAAAACCCTGGCGTCAGTGAATGAAAGGCACAACATCATATGCTACAGCACTTAGCGCTATAGCGTCCAATGTTATAGCGCCTTACTTTTGGGGATTTATACAACAAAGAGCAGTCCCACTCATTTTATAAACTCTTGAACTTTCTTACTGGTTTAGCAATATCTTTCTTATTTTCATATTCAAAAACTTGTTATTTTTACTTTGTCCATTTCACTAAGTTGTTAACTACTTAAACTCTTAAATTAATATCAATCATTGTGGGTACGATCTTTACTTTATCATTATATTACTTGTTGCGATTGTGTACACCTGCACAACTACTTTTCGCACAACAAGTTTTTGGCGCCGTTGTCGGAGATTGCATTTAATTTTTATTGTTTAAGTTTTTAGCAATATTAGTGAAAATTTTACGCTGGTGTGTTGTTTCTTGGTGTTACAGCATTAAGTGCTATAGCGCATGCCCAGGTCCCAACCACCAGAATTCGAGTTGGATCCAGAACCAGAAAGGAGATTTAGGAGACTGGGACAACTTCAGAAACTGAGACAACTTAGACCCACAATGTCTGAACACAGTGGCAGAACAAACTCAGGCAGAGATACCACTCAGGGTGGTAGAACCAATTCTGGTAGAGGAGGCAGATCAGACCCAGGTGGTCGAGGTAGAGGACCACCCACTCCTACATTACATGAAGAAGAAGACTGGTACAGGCAACAATTTATTAATCAAGGTCCTGCAGACATGGTAAATGATAGGGACAGACCTATGAGGGACTATGCTGTGTTTGATCCCCAAACCATGGAGACAAGCATAGCAAGGCCTGTTCTTCAAACAGCTCATTTTGAATTCAAACCCATGATTTTTCAGATGCTCCAAACAGTAGGTCAGTTTGGTGGTTCTCCCCAAGAGGACCCATATTTACACTTAAAGCAATTTTTGGAGGTTTGCAATAACTTTATCATTCCAGGAGTCAGTGATGATGCATTTAGGTTAAAACTTTTTCCTTATTCCTTGAAGGATAGAGCTAAGGCCTGGTTAACTTCTCTAGAGCCTAACTCTATCCACACTTGGAATGAAATGGCCGAAAAATTTTTAGCAAAATATTTTCCACCTAGCAAAAATGCAAGAATGGGGAATGAAGTTACTGCATTCAAATAAAAAGAATCTGAATAACTGTTTGAGGCATGGGAAAGATGGAAGGAGTTGATTAGGAGATGTACACATCATGGCAGACCAGTAATCATTCAGATGGAAACCTTCTATAGTGGGTTGGACCCAAGTACCAGACTTAAGCTTGATGCTTCTTTTGGGGGTGTATTACTGAAAACCTCTTACAATGAAGCTTGTGACTTGATAGACAACATTGCTACAAACTGCTACCAATGGCCAACAGAAAGACTAACCCCACAAAAAAAGGTAGTTGGTGTCCATGAAATTAGTGAAGTTTCAGCTCTGTCAGCACAGGTAGTCTCTCTCACCAACTTGATTAAAAACATGAACACCACCTCCAAGGCTATAGCAGCTGCCGCTATAGCATCAGCTGAACCAACTATAGCTGCCATTGAACAAGCTCCTACAGGCTCAACTAGCTGTGTTTATTGTGGAGGAGAGCATCTATATGAAGAATTTCCAGGCAATCCTGTGTCTGTAAATTATGTGGGATTGAACAAGAATAATAATCCCTATTCAAATACTTACAATCCTGGTTGGAAGAATCACCCCAATTTCAGATGGGGAGGTAACAATGCTGCTGCAACAAATTCTAATGCTCCTGTTATACCACCAGGATTCCCTGCTCAGAATTATCAAAGGCAAAATGCCCCAACTATGGATAGCTCTATGGAAAATTTGTTGAAAAGCTTCATGAGTGATTGTAAAACAACTTTACAAACTCATGAAGCATCTCTCAAGAATCTGGAGATCCAAAGATAGCTAATGTTCTTACTCAAAGGCCTAGTGGATCACTACCTTCCACCACTGAAACCTCAACTTCTAAAGCAACAGGTAAAGAGCATTGCAAGGCTATATCTCTGAGAAGTGGGAAAGATTTGCAAGGGTCATCAACTATTCCAGAAAAGGAAAAAAGAAAAAAACTGAAAAAGAAAAAAAATTCTTCAGGCACTACAGCATCTAACGCTGTAGCATCTGACACAACACCTTCTCCATCATCAAAGCTTGTTCCATAATATCCTGATCCACCATATCCTCAAAGGCTAAGGAAGGCACAAGAAAACAAGCAATTCAACAAATTTCTGGAAGTGCTTAAACAATTGCATATCAATGTTCCATTGGTGGAAGCTCTCCAACAAATGCCAAACTATGCTAAATTTATGAAGGACGTGCTCACTAAGAGAAGAAGGCTAGGGGAATTTGAAACAGTAGCCATGACTGGGGAGTGCAGCATGATTATGCAAAAAAAAACTCCCAATGAAATTAAAAGACCCCGGCAGCTTCACAATACCATGTTCCATTGGAAATTTCTACTCTGGCCGTGTCTTATGTGATCTGGGAGCTAGTATAAACCAAATGCCCAAGTCCATATACACACAGCTAGGTGTAGGAACTGCCAGACCCACCTCTGTCACTCTTCAATTGGCTGATAGGACTTTAGCTTATCCAGAAGGGATATTGGAAGATATGCTAATCAAGGTAGATAAATTTGTTTTCCCTGTGGACTTTGTAATTCTTGATTTTGATGCAGATAAGGAGGTGCCTATTATCCTAGACAGACCATTCCTAGCCACAGGGAAGACATTAATAGATGTGCAAAAAGGAGAATTGACCATGATGGTCAATGACCAAGAAGTCAAGTTTAATGTCCTCAATGCCTTGAAGTTCCCTGAAACCAACACAGAAGAATGTTCATTTGTGGTCTCTCTAGACCAAGTGGTACAGAAGCATTTTCATAAAAGCAATGACCACTTGGGAAAGATTTTGGACAACACTGACAAACAAGAATCTGATGCAGAAGGAGCAACACAAGCAGAGTTGGCTGTAAATGAGGTTTGGGCCAGAAGATATGAGTCACTTGAGCAAGAAAACTCAAACTTAAGGAAGAATATTCCTTCCATTGAGCAACCACCTATCCTAGAACTGAAGGAGTTGCCTCACCACCTGAAGTATGCCTATTTAGGGGAAGACAACACTTTGCCTGTTTTCATAGCATCTGATCTCTCACTTGAGCAAGAGCAGAATCTTATTGAGACTCTAAAAAGGCATAAGAAGGCAATTGGGTGGCAAATGTCAGACATTCAAGGGATTAGCCCTACCATCTGCATGCACAGAATTGTGTTGGAAGAAAACTCCAAGAATTGTATTGAAGGGCAGAGAATACTCAATCCCATTATGAAAGAGGTGGTGAAGGAAGAGATTATTAAGTGGCTGGATGCAGGCATTGTTTATCCTATCTCAGATAGTGCATGGGTTAGTCATGTGCAGTGTGTTCCAAAGAAAGGAGGGGTAACAGTGGTCACCAATGAAAAGAATGAGCTGATACCACAAGGACAGTGACAGGGTGGAGGATTTGCATGGATTACAGGAGACTAAATAAAGCTACAAAGAAGGATCACTTCCCTTTACCTTTCATTGACCAGATGCTTGATAGGCTAGCAGGAAAGGAATTCTATTGCTTTTTAGATGGCTATTCTAGCTATAATCAAATAGCAATAGTCCCTGAAGATCAACAAAAAGACAACATTCACATGTCCATATGGAACATTTGTTTTTAGAAGAATGTCATTTGGACTGTGCAATGCCCCTGCCACCTTCCAGAGATGTATGATGGCTATCTTCTCAGAATTCATTGAAAAATCCATGGAAGTTTTCATGGATGACTTCTCTGTATTTGGAGAGACATTCCATCTATGTTTGTCAAACTTGGAGGAAATTTTGATTAGATGTGAAGAAACAAACCTAGTACTTAATTGAGAAAAATGCCACTTCATGGTGCAAGAAGGTATTGTTTTGGGACACAGAATCTCCAAGAAGGGATTGGAAGTGGACAGAGCAAAGATTTAAGTCATTGAGAAGCTACCTCCTCCCAAAAATGTCAAGGGTGTCAGAAGCTTTCTTGGGCATGCTGGATTTTATAGGAGATTCATAAAAGACTTTTCAAAAATCTCAAAACCTCTGTGCCAGCTGCTACAGCATGACATAACTTTTATTTTTGATGATGCATGCTTGGAGGCTTTCAAAAAACTAAAAACAGCTTTGATAACTGCACCAGTCATTGTAACACCTGACTGGAGTAAACCTTTTGAGCTCATGTGTGATGCCAGTGACTATGCTGTTAGAGCTGTATTGGGACAAAGGTATGATAAAATTTTTCACTCAATTTATTATGCCAGCAAAACTCTTATAGAGGCTCAATTAAATTATACAGTCACTGAAAAAGAGCTATTGGCAGTTGTCTTTGCATTTGACAAGTTTAGATCATACTTGGTGGGCACAAAAGTTGTTGTTTTTACAGATCCCTTAGCCATCAAGTATTTGATCTCAAAAAAAGATGCAAAGCCAAGGCTAATTAGATGGGTTCTCCTCCTCCAAGAATTTGATTTGGAAATTCGTGATAAAAAGGGGGTGGAGAACCAAGTTGCTGACCACTTGTCTAGAATTGAAGGAGAAAATGCAGGTACATCCAAAGGCGAAATCAAAGAATATTTCCCAGATGAGAAGCTACTAGCAGTAGCTGTTGCAGCAACAAATGCTGTAGCGGTTAGAGCTGACACGCCAGGAGCTATAGCGTCTGATGCTTCAGCATCTTGGTTTGCTGACATTGTGAACTTTCTGGTCAGCAAGGTGGTGCCTGCAAGCATAAATTACCAGCAGAAGAAGTTCTTCCACACAGTAAAACAATATTACTGGGATGAGCCTTTCCTTTACAAGAATGTCAAGACTAATTGATGAGGAGATGTCTTGCAGAAGAAGATCAGTATCAAGTGCTACAGCATTGCCATGCTGCGCCTTGTGGCGGACATTTTGGAGGAACCAGAACTGCTGCAAAGGTGTTGCAATCAGGGTATTATTGGCCTACACTATTCAGGGATGCTCAAGATATGGTAACAAGGTGTGATAGGTGTCAAAGGACAAGGAATATTTCCAACAAACATGAGATGCATTTAACCAACATCCTAGAGATAGAACTCTTTGATGTTTGGGGAATGGACTTCATGGGACCTTTCCTTTCTTCTCATGGCAATCTGTATATTCTAGTGGCAGTGGACTATGTATCAAAGTGGGTTGAGACTGTTGCCCTACCCAACAATTATGCCAAGTCAGTGAGCAAATTTCTCCAAAAGAACATTTTCACCAAATTTGGAACTCCTAGAGCTATCATTAATGATGAAGGTTCTCATTTTTGCAACAAGCTGATTGAGACTCTCTTAGCTAAATAGGGAGTCAAGCATAAAATTGCTACTACTTACCACCCTCAAACAAGTGGTCAAGCAGAATTGTCAAACAGAGAAATCAAAAGGATGCTTGAGAAAAAGGTGGGTCCTACAAGAAAGGAACGGTCACTGCACTTAGATGATGCTTTATGGGCCTACAGGACAGCTTTCAAAACCCCATTGGGAATGTCACCTTACATGCTTGTGTTTGGTAAAACTTGCCACCTGCCTATTGAATTACAACACAAGGCTCATTGGGCTATCAAAAAGCTCAACTTTTTGATCATGATAAAGCAGGAGAAGCCAGGCTACTGCAGTTGAATGAGCTTGAAGAGATTAGGCACTTTGCCTATGAAAATTCACCCATTTACAAAGAAAAGACCAAAGCTTGGCATGACCATAAAATTCAAAGGAGAGAGCTAGTTGAAGGAGGGCAGGTACTGCTATTTAACTCAAGGCTCAGACTGTTTCCAGGCAAACTCAAATCCAGATGGTCAGGCCCATTCTGATTAGTAAAATTGTATCCACACGGTGCTGTAGACTTGTTTGATGAAGCAACCAACACCACATTCAAGGTGAATGGTCAGAGAGTGAAACAGTACCATGGTGAACATGTGGTCAGGGACAAGACCACCATTGAACTAAAAGACCTCTAACAAAAAGAGGAAGTCTGGCTGAAGACTCTTAAAGCAAGCGTGTAATACCCTAATTTTGTCCTATCCAAAAATAAGAAATTTTTTTTATTTTTAATAAAAATAATTATTTTCTTTTTCATGTCGTGTATTATTCTATTTTAGTTGCCACAAGTTTTTAACAAAAATATTTTTATTAGAAGTGAAGAAAAAAATATAAGCAAAGGAGGAAATAGGGGGGGGGGTCTGCTAAAAAAGGAATGGAGGTGCAATCAGGATTGGGCCATCAGAAACCCAACCCAACAAAAAAGGCTAGCCGACCTCGCCTAACCCTAAATCTCCTCCACCAAACCCTAACCCATCCAACCAACCCATAACCCATGACCCAACTCACTCCTCCACCAAAACCCTAATTCTCCCCACCAAACCCTAGTCAAATTCGGCCACCCCCCCTAACCCTAAAAATCATCCACATTCAATCCCCCCCTTTCCCTAAAATTTGGCCACATTCACTCACCTTTCCCCTCCTTGATTTTCGACCCCACTCTCTCATTTCCCTCCTTGGAAATTGCACTTTTTCCTTTCCCACACTCCACCTTTCCTCTTTTCTCTCAACTCCCCACTTCCCCACACTCCATTTCCCAATCTCACGCTTCCTCTCTCTCTTTCTTCCACTCACACTCAACCCTTCCCTTCTCTCTCTCCCCACTCCCTACGGCCCCCCATCTCTCTTTCCTCTCACACACTCATTTTTTTCTCTTCCCTCACATCACTCTCACACACTCACGCATACCTTCCCCATTCCCTCACACATCCATCACTTCTCTTCTCTCACCAAAACACAAAATCATCATTCTCTCCTCTACACACCTTCTCACCCACATGCCTCCATACCTCCCCTTCGAATTCTTTTCACTTCCATGCCTTCACCAACCACTTCCATGCCTCCATACCTCCTCATAAAACTGTTGCTGTTTTTATTTCTTTTTAAAAAATTATTGCTGTTTGTATTGTTACTTTTCATTTAAAATTGTTGCTGTTTTTTTTTGATTCTGTATTTTCGAATTAAAATAAAGTTCTGTTAAGGTAAAAATATTGTTTTCCTTTCTCAAAATAAATGGTTAGTAATACCACCCCCTTTTTTAAAAAAAAAAAGGAAGAGAAATAATAATTATAATCATTTTCCCAAACAAAGCAGTAAAAACACCTCTTTTAAAAATAATAACCATGACAATAATGATACAAAAAAAAAACAATGGTAATTCTTTTCAAAATAATAATAGCGGAAACCATTTTCCAAAAATCAACTTACGAAATAGAAGACCGCTTAATCAAACAACCCATTTCCCTAAATCATGTTTTCTTAGTAAAGCGTTTTTTTTCAAATAATCAAACGCTCAACTACTTTTTTTTTTCACATCAGATTTCTATTGGCACCCCCCAGGTTCTGATAATACAACCCCTGTTTTAGATTTAAACACCCATGTTAATTGCACCCCCACGTTTTTAGTAATACAGTACCCTTTTTGACAGCAAACCCATCCATTTTTTACTACAAGCCCATCTTTTTTTAAATACAACCTAGTTCACAAAAACCGATTTGGTCTCACTGTTCGCACCCCCCATTTTTGATACAACACTCCTTGTTGTTAATTGTACCTCCCTTTTTTACTATCACCCATTCCGCTTTTATTTACATCGTAATGTTTCTAAACCTTTTTTTTCTTTCTTTCAAACAACCAAGCTCGTACACAAATAGGTTGTTGCTAACGGTCACTCTGAGTTTAGCTTGTTTGACCGATAGGAATAATCTCCATTTTTCGAAACGGATTAGTAAGCGGTGATCACCCTAAGGTTACTCGTTTGATCATCATGAACACCCGCCTAAGCTTAAAAAAAAAGGACTTTCAATCAACAAAAAAAACACACACAGACATAATCTCAAATCTTTTTTTTTGATCACGTTTCCCCGGTAAGCATTTTCCGAACAAACAAGCACGCGATCACAAATTGGTTATTTATAGCGGTCACTCTGGGCTCAGCTCGTTTGAACGCTGTAAACACCTTCTTTTTTTCGAACAAGCCATTAGTGGTGACCACTCTGGATTTATCTGTTTGGTCACCATGAACGGCCTCTAGTTTTCGCAAGCTTTTCAATAATTAAAAAATACCAACACACAAATATTTTCTACCCAAGAACTATGTAGCTTTGATTTCTCCATCGCACCCGGAGATACGTAGGAGCGAGGGCCCACTCCTGTCAAGCGCAAAAAACTAAATTTTTATTAAGTCTTCCTTTCCGTTTTTTTTTGCAAATAATAAAAAGGGTAAATTAAAATGTTTTCTTTAAACTAATTTTTTTCTACACATTAAATTAAAAGGTAACCTTTTTAGGATGTTGCGGGGTGCTAGCACCTTCCCCGCACTTAATCGACCCCCGAACCCAAAAACAAAGGTTTTTTCAATGTTTTTCCTAAAAATAAATATTGATGGCGACTCCATTTTTCAAAAACAACGAAGAATCCCTCCTTCGGATTTTTCGGTCGCTATAGCTGGCGACTCCACTGGGGAATATTTAAGAGGGTCAAGCCTAATTTAGTTAAATGTGTAGATATTTGTTAGTTTAGTACTTTATTTACCCTTGGCCCTTCTATTCGCACGTCTATTTCATTTATCTATTTATTTGCTTTATTGAACCTTAGGGTAGAAAACCTTTGCACTATTATCTGTATTTCTTTTGCAGCACGGGTAGTTTAGGTTGCTTATATCACACACATCAATTACACTTGTTTATTGCACACACTCTTGAGCGGGGCCCTATACCCGGGTCTAAAAAAAACCTAGGACGAGTGGAGGCGATTAGTGTCAGTCATTCTGGATTTTATCTGTCTGACTCTCATGAAAGCCTTAGCCAGAGTACGCTCTTTCGTGGTATCCCACACCAGGTAGCTCGCTATCGTTGTGGGTCATATCACGAAAGAGATTTCAGCTCTGGAGACCCTTGTGAGGAAGTGTATAGAGCCACCTGAGAGATTGATCACACAAGTAGCCCTAGACCGTGACCTATATATACGACCTAACCTATTTAGGACACAAGGGCAATTCACCTACCCGTTGCATCATCACAAAAACTTTTTTTTTTTCAAAAAAATCAAATAATGAAAACCATTTACTCTTTTTGCCCTTTACATATATTTTATGTGACATGGTTAATGTTTCTCAAAATTTGAATCACCAAAATTTTCTCTGTAACGTCATTCTTTAATTCATCATACATCACCGTTATTTCAAAAAAATAATATACAAAAAAAAATCCTCACATGCATGCTATTCATCTCATTTAGGTTTGCCGGGAATTGTAAGAGGCTCGAAAGTTTTGTCATAAGCAAGGCGATATGGGATCAAACTGTGAAGCAATCCAAGCTCTGAACTACCCTATAGTAAAACAGCCTAATCTGACAAGTCTAAGGGAATGTGCTGGTCGATTGCCGCCCATCGAGCGCAGGTCTTTTGATAGAGCGTATGGGAAGATTATTATGTTACTACAATTGGACGTGCAAACGGAGGCCATTGCCGCTTTGAGCCAGTTCTACGACTCTTCATTAAGGTGCTTCACCTTCAAAAATTTCCAGATGGCACCTACCCTGGAAGAATATACACAGATCTTCGGCTTTCCTCAACAAGACAACGGACGCTACCAGTATCAGGGACAATACTACACGGATGAGAAACTCGCCTCAATGTTACAAACCAGCAAAGAGAATTTGAAGCTCCGGAAGAAAAATCGAAATGGCATTGCAGGATTCCCACAAGAGTATCTGGAAAGCCAAATGAAATCCTTCGCCGACGCCAGAAATTGGGGTCCTTTTAAGCAGGTGTTAGCTTTGACCATCTTTGGCGTTGTCCTATTTCCACGCCTTGAAAGATATGTGGACACAACAGCTATTGGCGTCTTCTTATCCTTCAAGGATCCGATTCCAGCCATGCTTGCAGACACTTACTGTACTTTCACTCATTATAGTGAGTTAAGAGGAAAAAGGATATCCTGCTGCCTGCACGCCTTGTATGTTTGGCTTCTCACCCATGCTTTCGTTAACAAAGTCAGAGTAGAAGGCCCAATTGAAGATGCCAGAGGGTGTGAGGTGAAGACAATGAACACTAGTGAATGGTTGCAAGTGCTAGGGGGCCTTCATGAATACAAGGTTCGTTGGCACCCATCATGGTGGAAAGATAGGCCCGCAGTAGTTTTTTGATGTGGAAACTTTCAAAACGTCCCGCTCATGGGGACAAGAGGATGCATAAATTACAATCCTTCTCTAACTCTAAGACAGCTGGGGTACCCCATGCGAAATCCGCCCACCGAAGACATGTTAATCCCTTTTTACCTCCATGAGGGAAGCCCAAAAGAGGTTGACATGCTTCGGAAGATTTCTCAAGCGTGGGATATGGTCGTCCGCAAGGGACAAGAGCTTACTAAGAGGAGCGGCGATAAGGAAACCACCTTTCGTCAATGGCTCCAAAAGAGGATCCAAGACACCCGATTGCCTTACCAAAGTGCACTATGGGTTGAGGAAGAAGTACCTGAACCTACCCTTCTCACTGTCGAAGATTTAGATAAGCTAAATATGGCATTGTCAAAGGCTGAGGAAGAAAAGAAGGGCTTGCAGGCAGAGTTAGAGAAAGTGCTCCTAAAAAACCAGAAGTTGGAGGAGGAGAACACAGGTAAGTCAGTGGCCATTGAAGACAGCCGCAAGCAGCTCAAGATTGAACAAAAGAACAAACTAGATGTTCAAAAGTACCTAAGAGGGGCGAAAGAGGAAATAAAACGTTACAACCTGAAAATGAACCAAGCCATCGACGATGCATACAAGTGGAAAAAGTTATGGGAAGAATCAATGATTGCTGAAAAGACTGCACAGAGCCTGCTAATGGTATCAAAAAGAGAGTCCCGGATGATGGCAGCCGAGTTTGAAGAGCAAGTGAAAAGTATCAAGCAGGATAAAGATACCATTGAAGAGATACTCCGAGAATACCAACAAGCCTTGAGAAGGGAGCATGAAAAATCTGATGAGCTGAACGACCATATCAGATATCAAGAGGAGGTTTACCACCAGTTGAAGACAGAAAGCATCTATTGGGAGAACCGCTTTGTGGAGTTGGTCAGCAGGATAGAAAACCATGAAGCCTTCATGGAGTTGAAGAATGAAAGCTTATACTGGAAAGATAGATTCTCAAAGTTGGCATGGCTGGCCAATCAAGCTATCACGGGAATCCCCAAACGTCTAAAGGAGGCTAACGCGGCAATGCACCCGTTTAACACCCCGGTCCAAGTTTCCGAATTTATGGAGTTTTGCGAGGTTCTAATTGCCGAACTCCGGGAGAAGGCTGGCAGCACTACTAGTAGAAAAAGAGGGAGGAGTGGAAAAATGAAAGCCATATGTATTTGAGTGAAATTTAAAGAACATTGTACTTTTCTTTTCGAAGTTTTGTACTTTCCTCCATCAATGAAGTTTGTTTGTCTCACATGCTGATCCTTTATCTTGAAAATATTGTGGAACTTTAATTTGTGTACTTATGACAAATCAGGATGCGCTTGCAATTCCCAACCTAAAACAATAAGACTCATGCACACATGCATCATTCGCATTTTCATCCATTCATATACTCATACATATACTCATACCATGTGTCCCACCAACAGAGAGTAAAAGACAAGCTGGTGCGTCAACATCGCTATTGGACTCGTTCTCAGGCCAGAAACATGGAAGAAAACCAGGGCAATCCGCCTCAAGATAACCAGGATCAAGGCAATCCACCTCAGAACCTAGACAATCAAGAGCTTAGGGCAGAAATAGATGGGATGAAAGAACAGATGGCTGAAATCTTAAAGGTTTTACAAGCTTTGAGGGACAACGACACAAGTGAAGATGTCTCCGCTGGGAACACGGAAAATCAAGTTACCAACCCTCCTCCTCCCAATGGACTCGGGATCCCACATACAGTGCCCCCCACTGGGACAAACGACCAGGGTTACATATGGCCTCTTTACGGACTTCCACAAGGTTACACACCTCCGACAGTCGATGCTAGTCCAGAAGACGGTCCCTCGGGAGTCGCGGGGCAACAACAGCTTACACCAACGGGTCACGATGGTAATCCGGGGGCACCACAAGTTCAAAACCCGACCCCCGTCGTCATACCACAAAGACTCCCACTTGGCTGCCCTCCACCGCCGATAGTTGACGCTCAAGCTCAAGGTTCCAACCTCAGGAATCCCACTCATTCACATACCCCAAATGTGAACCCAGCCATAGTTCCGATGATTCATCCTTACTATGGTATGAGTGGGCTCCCTCACAATTACTCTATGGAGAACCCTCAAGCCAAAGACAAACTACAAATGCTTGAAGAAAGGTTGAGAGCAGTCGAGGGATCCAATGTTGGTGCGAGAGATGCTTATGACTTGTGCCTCGTCCCTAACGTAGTCATCCCTCCAAAATTTAAGGTGCCAGACTTCGACAAATACAGAGGGTCGACTTGCCCTGTAAGCCACTTAACCATGTACTGCAGGAGGATGGCGGCGTTTGCTCACGACGACAAATTGCTCATCCAGTACTTCCAAGATAGTCTGTCTGGGGCAGCTTCGAGCTGGTACATGCAATTAGAACGTGCCCATATCAAATGCTGGAAAGACCTAGCCGATGCATTTTTGAGGCAATACAAATATAACATTGACATGGCTCCCGATAGAACACAGCTGCAGAGCATGACGAAGAGAGATAATGAGTCCTTCAAAGAATATGCCCAACCCTGGAGAGGTTTGGCTGCACAGGTGGTACCACCTTTGTTAGAAAAAGAGATGGTATCAATGTTCATGGATACTCTTCAATCACCTTTCTACGACAGGTTGATTGGGAGCGTGTCTTCGAACTTTTCAGATATGATCGTCATCGGAGAAAGATTAGAGAATGGATGGAGAAACGGGAAGAATGCATATAGCTCCGCTGGAACCAGCAATCAGAAAAGGCCCTTCCCAGGTTTCCCTAAAAAGAAAGACGGAGAAACCAATGCCATCTCTGGATCAGGAAAGCCTCCCTACAACAACCCCCGACAGACTTTACAAATACCTACTCAAACACCACAAGCCCCACCTCACCAAGTCAACCCAGGCTATAGACCACAAAACTACCAAGAAAGAAAGCCCGCCAATTTCGACCCAATACCCATGTCATACACCGACCTATTCAATCACCTCATCAGTCACAACTTGATCACTCCCCGTCCAATGAGACCCCTTCAACCTCCTTTCCCTAGGAGCTATGACCCAGAGGCTAGCTGTGGATTCCACGTTGGGGCAGTTGGCCATTCAACAGAAAATTGCAAGGCATTGAAATATGTAGTACAAGACTTAATTGAATCTAAATGGTTAAGCTTCGCAGAAGATGGTCCGAATGTTGCCACTAACCCTCTGCCGGGGCACGGGAAACCCTCCGTCAATGCCATTGAGAACGTTGAGGGGCAATTATTGGTCAGAAAGGTGGAGGACATTGTCACACCCCTGGACCTCATCCATGCTGATTTGTGTCACTTCGGAATCATTATGAAGGGATGTACCGAAAAGGGCTCGTGTGTTGATCCCCTTTGTGTCGGGGCCTGTGAAGCATTCATACCAGTCCTACAAGACTTATTAGACCGACACATAATACAAATAGGTC
Organism: Astragalus membranaceus; assembly: GCA_039519185.1. Classification (NCBI taxonomy): domain Eukaryota; kingdom Viridiplantae; phylum Streptophyta; class Magnoliopsida; order Fabales; family Fabaceae; genus Astragalus; species Astragalus membranaceus. The sequence goes on from CM076854.1 coordinate 153,907,631, forward strand.
TTCAAAAGAAAGAGGAAGGCGTGTCGACTCTCCAGTCAAGCATTGGCCAGAGCAAGAGTATCCGGAAACCACTGGAAATCCATTACAAAAAGGACACAAAGCTAACCACCGCTGTGCCTAAACCAATTACTATTCAAGTGCCAGTCCCTTTTCCCTTTAAAAGCACCAATGCAGTCCCGTGGAGTTACGATGTGAAAGTTCAGACTACCCCTGATGTCATTAACATCTCAGGGACCGGTGGGATGACTCGAAGTGGGCGTTTCTATACCCCTGGAGGGCCTAGTGAGGACCGAACAAAAGAAGGGGAGGAAAGAGCCCGTAAGGGCAAAAGCATAGAGCAGGAACCTGTCGATAAGAATGCAGGAAAGAAGACGTTATCCGAGCAAGAAGCCAGTGAATTTCTGAAGCTTATGAGACAAAGCGAGTATAAGGTGGTTGATCAACTGAACCAAACTCCCGCAAAGATATCTCTGTTGTCATTATTACTCAGTTCCGATGCCCATCGTGCAACATTGACAAAAGTATTGAATGAGGCCCATGTCGCTCATGACATCTCGGTCGGCCAATTTGATGGGATCGTCGGAAACCTTGTTGCAAGTAATTATCTCACCTTTACTGATGATGAGATTCCAACTGAAGGAAGGGGGCACAACAAGGCCCTACACATATCTGTGAAGTGTGGAGATTATTCTCTTGCTCGTGTACTCATTGACAATGGTTCATCTTTGAATGTATTACCCAGATCAACCATGGAGAAATTAGATGTGGACTGTTCATACATGAGACCAAGCTCCATATTAGTCAGGGCCTTTGACGGATCGAAAAGGGAAGTCATCGGAGAAATGGAATTACCTGTGCAAGTAGGTCCGGAGCACTTCGTGGTGACCTTCCAAATAATGGATATTGCCCCATCTTACAGTTGTCTCTTGGGAAGGCCGTGGATCCACTCTGCAGGGGCAGTTCCCTTTTCTTTACACCAGAAGCTCAAGTTCATAGTCAACAATAAGCTGGTGGTTATTTTCAGTGAGGAAGAAATGCTGATAAATAAGTCCGCTCCCACTCGTTACATTGAGGCTGCTGAAGAGTCTTTCGAAACTGCCTTCCAAACATTGGAAATCGCCAATACATCTGCTATGTTAGAACCCAAGCTATCCAAGACTGCCGTGATGGTTGCTAAGTTCATGTTAGGAAAAGGCTACCAAGCTGGAGGAGGCTTGGGAAAAACCGGACAGGGGATCCTGACGCCAATACAGCCAGAGGAGAACAAAGATAGGCATGGGATAGGATATCAGCCCAATCGCACTGACAAGAGAAGGATTGTGGAGGAAAAGAAGGAGCGGAGGTTAGCCAGGCTTGAGGACAGGGTGCCAAATACGAAGAGGATCATCATCTGCGACATCAAGGAAAGCTTTCGGAGTGCGGGAATGTTGAACCCCAATCAGATCGCCGCAGTTGAGGACGATCTGAGCGTTGAAGAAGGTGTCGTCAGTCTTGTACGCCCTTGTCTTGCAAACAAAAGGCTCAAGAATTGGGAGATCATTGATTTTCCTGTGGTTTTTAGTTCAAAGTAATGTTTCTATAATGTAATCCTCTGGCTCTGCCCAAGGCCTTAGGATATTTCATTCGGGCACGCATGTTTTCCTTTCAATATTAATATCAATGCAACATTATTTCAGTTCCCAATAAACCCCCGTTCTCCTTTTCTTTTTACATTCGCTTCTTATTTTCTTTCATTCGTTTTTATTCCGTTAATTTACACTAATGCAGATCCGAAAAAAACGTCTTTGAAAATAACAACGCCAATAATCCATATTGTAACTTTGATCACCCCATCAATCAAACTGAGGAAGATGTTGAGGATAATTGGGAAACCCCTCCAGAGTTAATGAGAATGATGGAACAAGAGAAAAAAATAATCGAACCCCACGAGGAATCAACTGAAACGATCAACTTAGGCACGGAAGAAGACAAAAAAGAAGTTAACATTGGCACCACATTGAAAGACAGCGAGCGAGAGAAATTGGTTAGGTTGTTGTTTGACTATGTTGACGTCTTCGCATGGACATACCAAGACATGCCTGGACTGGACCCCAACATAGTCGAGCATAAGTTACCAGTAAAACCAGAATGCCCGCCGGTAAAACAAAAGTTAAGAAGGATGAAACCAGAGATGTCATTGAAAATCCGAGATGAGGTTAAGAAGCAGTTCGATGCTGGGTTTTTAGCGGTGGCCAAATACCCTCAATGGGTAGCCAATATTGTACCAGTCCCAAAGAAAGACGGGAAGGTTCGGATGTGTGTTGATTATCGAGATCTGAACAGAGCTAGTCCCAAAGATGACTTCCCTTTGCCTCACATTGATGTCCTGGTAGATAGCACTGCACAACACTCTCTGTTCTCCTTCATGGATGGATATTCCGGATACAACCAAATTAAGATGGCCCCTGAAGACATGGAGAAAACCACCTTCATCACCCTCTGGGGAACCTTCTGTTACAAAGTAATGCCGTTCGGACTGAAGAATCCTGGTGCCACGTACCAAAGGGCAATGGTCGCATTGTTCCATGATATGATGCATAAGGAAATAGAGGTTTACGTGGATGACATGATTGCAAAATCCAAGACTGAAGAAGAGCATATCGTCAATCTGCAAAAACTCTTCGAACGTCTCAGGAAGTTCAAACTCAGATTAAACCCTGCCAAATGCACCTTCGGTGTAAGATCGGGAAAGCTGTTGGGTTTCATAGTCAGTCAGAGGGGAATAGAAGTAGATCCAGCCAAAATACGAGCAATACTAGAAATGCCGGTACCGAGTACTGAAAAAGAAGTTCGTTGTTTCCTGGGAAGATTGAACTACATCTCTAGGTTCATATCGCAGCTAACATCTACATGCGAGCCTATCTTCAAGCTTTTGTGCAAAAACCAAGAAACAAAGTGGAATGATAATTGCCAAGAAGCCTTTGAAAAGATCAAGAAGTACCTCCAAAATCCACCGATTCTGATGCCGCCTGTGCAGGGCAGACCTCTCATCATGTATCTAACAGTGCTAGACAAGTCAATGGGTTGTGTACTAGGGCAACATGATGAATCCGGAAAGAAGGAACATGCCATCTACTATCTAAGCAAGAAATTCACCGAGTGTGAGACAAGATACTCATTGTTGGAAAGAACGTGTTGTGCTCTGGCCTGGGCTGCACGTCGTTTGAGGCAGTATATGCTGAGCCACACGACTTGGTTGGTATCTAAAATGGACCCAGTCAAGTATATTTTTGAAAAACCCGCACTCACAGGGAGGATCGCTCGCTGGCAAATGCTACTATCTGAATACGACCTTTTATATGTCACCCAAAAAGCAATCAAGGGTAGTGCATTGGCTGAGTACTTGGCACACCAGCCCATCGAAGATTACCAATCAATGCAGTGCGATTTCCCAAACGAAGATATAATGGCTCTATTCGTAGAAGGGAATCCTCCGGACAACGAAAGGTGGAGAATGTTATTCGACGGCGCTTCTAATTTATACGGGCACGGGGTCGGAGCTGTACTGATCTCTCCTGATAACCGCTTCGTACCGTTTACCGCTAGACTGAGTTTCTACTGCACCAACAACATTGCAGAATATGAAGCGTGCGTCCTAGGCATCAAAGCAGCCCTTGAATGGAAAGTCAAAAGACTCGATGTATATGGGGACTCAGCTTTAGTCATCCATCAGACAAAAGGTGACTGGGAAACCAGGGATTCCAAATTAATTCCTTATCATGATCACATCCAAAAGATGGTTGAACAATTTGACGAGATCACTTTCCATCATCTCCCTCGCGAAGAAAATCAGTTGGCCGATGCTTTGGCGACTTTGTCATCAATGTTCAACATCAATAACGACAAGAGTCTGACATTCATCCGAATCCAACATCGAGACCTACCGGCACATCATTGTGTGGCAATCGAAGAAGAGCCTGACAGTAAACCTTGGTATTACGATATCAAGCACTATATCACAAACAGAGAATATCCTCCTGGTGCCACTGAGAATGATAAGAGAACACTTAGGAGGCTGTCAATGGGTTTCTTCTTAAATGGGGAAGTGCTTTACAAGAGAAATCACGATATGGTCCTCCTCAGATGTGTAGCAGAAGAAGAAGCAGAAAGAATTATGAAAGATGTCCATGAAGGCTCGTTCGGCACCCATTCTAATGGGCACACCATGGCAAGGAAAATCTTAAGGGCTGGCTACTACTGGTTGTCAATGGAGACTGACTGCTTCAACTACGTCAGAAAATGCCACAAATGTCAAATCTATGCCGGCAATATCCATGTACCACCTGCCTCTCTGAATGTCCTAACAGCACCATGGCCATTCTCAATGTGGGGAATGGATGTCATCGGTCCCATCGAACCCAAGGCATCAAACGGACATCGTTTCATTCTTGTCGCTATTGATTATTTCACCAAATGGGTCGAGGCCGCTTCTTACGCCAGTGTAACAAAATCAGTGGTTGTCAGGTTCATAAAGAGAGATTTAATTTGCCGCTACGGTCTTCCAAATAAGATCATCACGGACAATGGGACAAACCTGAACAATAAGATGATGAAAGAGTTGTGTGACGACTTCAAAATCCAGCATCATAATTCCTCCCCATACCGTCCAAAGATGAATGAGGCAGTTGAGGCAGCAAATAAGAACATAAAGAAGATCGTGCAAAAGATGGTAGTGACCTTCAAGGACTGGCATGAAATGTTGCCCTTCGCTTTGCACGGGTATCGGACCTCTATCAGCACGTCAACAGGGGCAACACCATTCTCACTAGTATATGGGATGGAAGCAGTTCTTCCCATCGAGGTGGAAATACCCTCCCTGCGTGTGCTAATGGAAACAAAATTGGAGGAAGCAGAATGGGTTCAAGCTCGTCTGGATCAGTTGAACCTCATAGAAGAAAAGAGAGTAGTTGCTTTGTGTCATGGGCAGTTGTACCAACAAAGAATGAAAAAGGCTTATGATAAAAAAGTGCGCCCCCGCCAGTTTCAAGAAGGAGACCTCGTGCTCAAGAAGATGTTGCCTATCCAAAAGGATTCCCGTGGAAAATGGACCCCTAACTATGAATGACCTTATGTGGTAAAGAAGGCATTCTCTGGAGGAGCATTGATTCTCACAAAAATGGACGGTGAAGACCTCCCACTCCCAGTGAACTCGGACGCAGTCAAGAAGTACTATGCCTAAAGAAATATATGGAAAAAAGAGAAAGATGAGCCAAGCAAAAATAAGCTCGCTAGGTCGAAAACCCGAAAGGGCGGCCTAGGCAAAAATTAGAGCGACCCGGTGGACTGAAAACTCTAAAGAGCAGTCTAGGCAAAAATTAGGGTCAGAAGTTGGACTTTGAGCTACAAAGGCAGTCAATACCTCCGAAAGTTGGATAATGAATGCTCCAAGTTATGTTAATGGGCGATTGGCGTTATTACTTCAAAGATACAAACAATCAAAAGATCAGCTTTCCTTGTTTTCTTTTTCTTCTCTTTTTTGTAGTTTAAACTCCCAATGTAATTTTCAGCCAGCACGACCCTCTGCGCATTTGTTTTCCATTTGAATATTAAACACTTCCTTTATTCTCTCATTTCCCTATTATCATAAAAATAACGTTCATGGTAGACGATACTGAATTGCGAAACATGTGCATGATCACAAGCATTATAATCATTGCGAAATTTCTAAAAATCACAAAAAAGAGATGATCTCTCATAAAGTTGCAAAAAGGACAAGTGCATAATCACTTCAGCAAATCTTAATAACCCGCACCTTGGCACCACTGCTTGAGGCAACCCTCGTATCCCACGTCAAGAGTCATGCGAGTTGATGATGCCAGCAAAGTCAATAAAGAGCTAAAGAGCAAAAAGAGCAAAAGAGCAAGAAAAGAAAAAAAAAGCCAAGAACAAAAGCCAAAAGCAAAATCATCCCACATTTCATTCATCATGTCATCAATTACTTAACTACATGCACGCAAGCATCATTCATTGCAAGTGTCTGTTAAGATAATTTTAGTATGTATCGTTAGCATCAATTCTTCAGACCCCCAGCGGTCCTTCAGAGCCCAGGTGCTCCTTCAGACCAACAATGGTCCTTCAATCCAGATCGCACGTCGCGTTATCGAGCAACCGACGGATCATCCGGCCCCAGGCCCTTCAGACTAGCTGTGTCCGCCTAAAAAACACAGTGCACGTCCTTCGTGGTTATATCAGTTCCGGACCTGATTAACCCTAATGGCCGCTCGAAAAGAGGCCACCCCCAGACCGTATTACTAGTACCATAAGCTAGTTGCGCTCCTTCAGACCCATCGGTCCCTCAGGCTTAGGCATGCCCTTCAGACCCCGACGGTCCCTCAGTCGAACGCAAGTCGATGCGCCAAGCATTGATTTTGAACTAGACCTTCAGAGCCCCAGTGCTCCTTCAGAGCCCCAGTGCTCCTTCAGATCCCCAGCGATCCTTCAGATCCCCAGCGATCCCTATTTACTTTCTGTCTAAAGCAACCCAGTTTTCATAAGTTTCAAAAAAAAAAAACAAAAAAACCTCAGTCTGGACAAAATTAGTGTCTTTCTATCTTTATTTCTATTTTCCTCGAGAAATTTGGAACCCCTCCGATTTCCTAGCAAAATATAAATAAAGAGGGGCAGCTGTAATACCCTAATTTTGTCCTATCCAAAAATAAGAAATTTTATTTATTTTTAATAAAAATAATTATTTTCTTTTTCATGTCGTGTATTATTCTATTTTAGTTGCCACAAGTTTTTAACAAAAATATTTTTATTAGAAGTGAAGAAAAAAATATAAGCAAAGGAGGAAATAGGGGGGGGTCTGTTAAAAAAGGAATGGAGGTGCAATCAGGATTGGGCCATCAGAAACCCAACCCAACAAAAAAGGCTAGCCCAACTCGCCTAACCCTAAATCTCCTCCACCAAACCCTAACCCATCCAACCAACCCATAACCCATGACCCAACTCACTCCTCCACCAAAACCCTAATTCTCCCCACCAAAGCCTAGTCAAATTCGGCCACCCCCCGTACCCTAAAAATCATCCACATTCAATCCCCCCCTTTCCTTAAAATTTGGCCACATTCACTCACCTTTCCCGTCCTTGATTTTCGACCCCACTCCCTCATTTCCCTCCTTGGAAATTGCACTTTTTCCTTTCCCACACTCCACCTTTCCTCTTTTCTCTCAACTCCCCACTTCCCCACACTCCATTTCCCAATCTCACGCTTCCTCTCTCTCTTTCTTCCACTCACACTCAACCCTTCCCTTCTCTCTCTCCCCACTCCCTACGGCCCCCCATCTCTCTTTCCTCTCACACACTCATTTTTTTTCTCTTCCCTCACATCACTCTCACACACTCACGCATACCTTCCCCATTCCCTCACACATCCATCACTTCTCTTCTCTCACCAAAACACAAAATCATCATTCTCTCCTCTGCACACCTTCTCACCCACATGCCTCCATACTTCCCCTTCGAATTCTTTTCACTTCCATGCCTTCACCAACCACTCTCACCTAACCCTAAGACACCATGCCCCTTTCCTCCTCAGAAATTTCTGCTCCCTCTGTCATATCAAGCCAGTCTCAAAGAAAAGAAGAAGCAACAGGGTATGGTGAAGGACAGTTTCGAAAAGAGAGAAGCACAGGACTAAAAAAAATCTCCAGGTATAAATAGGGGTCGATCCATTGAAGAAAGGGACGGTTTTTTTTAGAGAGAAAGGAAGAAGAAGAGGAGTTTTCGAAAAAAGAAAAGAAGGAGAGTCTAGGTTTTGTTTAGAAAAGAGAGTTTGAGAGTTTTTTTTTTAACTGTTATTCTTTTTCTTCTCTTTCACAAATTTTTTTAGTTTCAAATTCTGTTGTATTAAGGAAATCCGAAGAAGAAATCTTCTCCTTCAACATTTCCGGATTTTTTGTTTAAGGTATTGTAATGTAATATTTTATTTAATTATTGCTGTTTTATTTCTTTTAGTTGCTGTAATTTTGTTCATGTAAATATTGTTGCTGTTTTATTTTTTTTAGTTGCTGTAATTCTGTTCATGTAAATATTGTTGTTGCTTTTTATTTTATTTTTAATATTGTTGCTGTTTTTTTTATTTTTGTTGCTGTAAATTCGTAAATTATTTTTTTTAGATATTATTGTTGCTGTTTTTTTTATTTAAAACTGTTGCTTTTTTTTTATTTTTAATATTGTTGCTGTTTTTTTAAAAATCGTTGCTGTAAATTCGTAAATTCATGTTTTTTTAGATATTATTGTTGCTGTTTTTTTTATTTAAAACTATTGCTGTTTTTTTCATTTTTTTAAAATTGTTGCTGTCATGTTTTTTAGATATTATTATTGCTATTTTTTTTATTTAAAACTGTTGCTGTTTTTATTTCTTTTTAAAAAATTATTGTTGTTTGTATTGTTACTTTTCATTTAAAATTGTTGCTATTTTTTTTGATGCTGTATTTTCGAATTAAAATAAAGTTCTGTTAAGGTAAAAATATTGTTTTCCTTTCTCAAAATAAATGGTTACTACTACCACCCCCTTTTTAAAAAAAAAAAAAGAAGAGAAATAATAATTATAATCATTTTCCCAAACAAAGCAGTAAAAACACCTCTTTTAAAAATAATAACCATGACAATAATGATACAAAAAAAACAATGGTAATTCTTTTCAAAATAATAATAGCGGAAACCATTTTTCAAAAATCAACTTTCGAAATAGAAGACCGCTTAATCAAACAACCCATTTCCCTAAATCATGTTTTCTAAGTAAAGCGTTTTTTTTCAAATAATCAAACGCTCAACTACTTTTTTTTTTTCACATCAGATTTCTATTGGCACCCCCCAGGTTCTGATAATACAACCCCTGTTTTAGATTTAAACACCCATGTTAATTGCACCCCCACGTTTTTAGTAATACAGTACCCTTTTTGACAGCAAACCCATCCATTTTTTACTACAAGCCCATCTTTTTTTAAATACAACCTAGTTCACAAAAACCGATTTGGTCTCACTGTTCGCACCCCCCATTTTTGATACAACACTCCTTGTTGTTAATTGTACCTCCCTTTTTTACTACCACCCATTCCGCTTTTATTTACATCGTAATGTTTCTAAACCTTTTTTTCTTTCTTTCAAACAACCAAGCTCGTACACAAATAGGTTGTTGCTAACGGTCACTCTGAGTTTAGCTTGTTTGACCGATAGGAATAATCTCCATTTTTCGAAACGGATTAGTAAGCGGTGATCACCCTAAGGTTACTCGTTTGATCATCATGAACACCCGCCTAAACTTAAAAAAAAAGGACTTTCAATCAACAAAAAAAACACACACAGACATAATCTCAAATCTTTTTTTTTTATCACGTTTCCCCGGTAAGCATTTTCCGAACAAACAAGCACGCGATCACAAATTGGTTATTTATAGCGGTCACTCTGGGCTCAGCTCGTTTGAACGCTGTAAACACCTTCTTTTTTTCGAACAAGCCATTAGTGGTGACCACTCTGGATTTATCTGTTTGGTCACCATGAACGGCCTCTAGTTTTCGCAAGCTTTTCAATAATTAAAAAATACCAACACACAAATATTTTCTACCCAAGAACTACGTAGCTTTGATTTCTCCATCGCACCCGGAGATACGTAGGAGCGAGGGCCCACTCCTGTCAAGCGCAAAAAACTAAATTTTTATTAAGTCTTCCTTTCCGTTTTTTTTTGCAAATAATAAAAAGGGTAAATTAAAATGTTTTCTTTAAACTAATTTTTTTCTACACATTAAATTAAAAGGTAACCTTTTTAGGATGTTGCGGGGTGCTAGCACCTGTTACCAAGTGGCTTCAGTCTCAAGAGGGGGGGGGTGAATTGAGATTTAAAACTTTTCAGATCTTTCGAAAACGTTTTTCCCCTTTTCAATGACTTAGATCAATTTTCGCGTAGGTTAAGTGGAAGCGAAGGAATTAGAATATAAAGCAGTAAAGTAGAATAACAGTAAAGTAGGAAAGCAGTAAAGCACGCAGAGATTTATCCTGGTTCGGTCACCTCCTAGTGACCTACGTCCAGTCCTCACACCCTTGTGAGATTTTCCACTAACCAAAACAACAAGGCTTACAGGTGCCTTGGAAAACCTTTACAGACTCAGGCACTCTCCTCCTAGGATACCCCACCTATAGAGAGCCCTCAGATCTATTATAACAATAACAAGAGATACCCCACCCTTGTTACAACAACTGCCCTAGAAAGATACCCCACTTCCTAGTACATGCAGCTACCCCTAGAGAGATACCCCACTCTCTAGTACAAATTATAACAACAATATAACAGTAATGTAAATACAGAAATACCTCTTAGTGTAGGCAGATATTACAACTTGAAGGACACAACCCCAACTAACTCTTAACGTAGGATCAGCTCTTGACGGACCAGTGGTGCGAGAAGAACACAAATAAAATATAAGAGTTTTTCAGAAATGATTGATCGTGAGAATGGGTTGATTAGAAAAGGAGGCTATGAGGCCTCTATTTATAGGCTATGAAAAAACTAGATCTCACGTTGAAAATATTTAGGGAATCGATTATATGCCTAATTGCATTGGATCTAGGAATCGATTCTTGTGTATGACTTCCTTAAGGTGAGAATCGATTCTTACTTTATTTGACAATGAGTGACAATCGATTCTTGGCTCACAGGAGGGGTAGGAATCGATTTTGACTCAAGTATAAAGTATTGTGAATCGATTCTTTCACTTATGGAGACAATGGGAATCGATTGCATGCTTTCTCATTTATGTTGGAAATCGATTTTGTGTTTATTTTAAAAGATGGTAAATCGATTCTTTCTTTTATGGAAACAATGGGAATCGATTATATACTTGGTAAAATCAATATGAATCGATTATGCACTTTCAAAATATGTTGGAAATCGATTTTGATGTTTACCAAAAACTTTTGAATCGATTTCTTTCTTTTTCAAAATGGTTTTTAAGTTTATGTGTTCATGCATGCATTTTGAAAACTTGTGTGAGTGTGTGAGACTTTGAGAGGCGAGCTGACCTTCGAAAGAGCTTACACATTTTCCTAAGACAACCCCAAACCCTAAGGACTACCCTTATTTATAAGGACTACCCTTAAACTTGAATCTTCAAATCTTGAGCTTGTTTGACTTGGATTGTGACTTTGATGTTTAGTCACTTTTCTTTACTTTTGACTATCAACTTCACCTTTGCCTTTTTCATCATCAAAACTAATCCTGCAATATTAGATAACCTGCAACACAGGTATCCACATTCTCCCCCTTTTTGATGATGACAAAACATTAACTTATCTCAAGGTGGGAGGTTAGTTCAAACAGATAATATATATATGATGCTCCCCCTATCATGATGCTCCCCCTGACTTATTGACTAGATGCATAATATGCAAGTTCTATATGCTCATATGCAACCCTATATTTCTCTCCCCCTTTTTGTCATGATCAAAGAGGGTCAATATATGACAAAGTTTGCGAATCGAATGTCACAGCTATTTGACAAGGTAAAAGAGCCATTGCTGATTTGTAAGTGATCATCAAAACTTGAAGAAAAACATATTTGAGACCATGAAGAGAATATTTTATCAGACACAGGTAAAAGCTAATTATGAGTCTCAAAAATCTGTGAAGCAGTTGTTTTAAGCTTTATACATTTCATGCTGCTTAGTTTGAAAGTTGGTGATGGCAGCCAGAATATGGGAGAAAAAAAAATTTTTAGGTGAACAACGATTGTGAGCATGTATTTTTCGAAAAATACCAGTGCTAGCAGTTCATTGTAAAATAGATTTCAAAAAAAATAGCACTTTAACTGCAGAAATTCACAAGTCACAATTTCACTTAAATTCACATTTCTTTAAAAAAATCACTTTGAAAAACATTAATTGAAGCCTCATTTGAATAAGTGAAGAACCAGGTTTTCTTTTGCAATGGATTTGTGAAAAATATCAACTAGCTGATTTTGACGATTCAACTAACTCAATCACACTATCGCCTTTCTAACCATAACCTCTAAGAAGGTGATGTGATAATTCTACATGCTCAGTTTTAGAGGGATGATCAGAATACTTTATTTGTTTTCATGCCTTGAAAAAAAAAAAATGTTCCCTTAGAGATGCATGAAATGCGGTTTAGAGATCAAATTGTTTCACAAGTCACATGTTTGACTAAGTAAACTATGATTTAAGCACATTTTCAGTTTAGAGGTGAATAAGACTTTTCTAACCTTTACCAGTGATTCTCCCTCTATTCATCACAAGTCACATGACAGATTTTTCTCCGAGGTGAGAGTTGATAACTTTATTGCGTTTCCGGTCATGTGCTTTGAGTCTTTGCTGTCAAGGTATCCACATGTCCCCATACCTTGCAGCGTACCTGCAATGATCTAAAACAAGGTTCTAGGTACCCAAATCTCTTTGGGTCCTTGTGGGTTAGTGTTTGGTATGGTTCCTTTGGGAACCCACACCTTTTTCATATTTTGTTTACCTCTTGCCCTGCAAACAGAAGCTGTATGTCCAGGTTTACCACAATAATAACATTTAATGTATGGTCTAGTGGAAAAATTAGATTTGTAATGAACATGCTTTTCTATGGTTTTGATTCTAGATAGTTTTTCAATAGTCAACTCTAGTTCATGAACTTTCTTTTTGCTTTCAACACATTTATCACATGTATGGTTTTCTTTAAAGCATGCAAGACTATCATTTTCTTTTCTAAGTTCTACTATTTCTTTGTTTAAAGAAGTGATGTCTTTTTCCAGATGAGTGATAGCTTTCTTGGATCTGTCTAACGCTTTAGCTAATTTTAATGATTTATCATGTAATTCAGTAAATGCTTCATATAATTCATCATAGGCATCTTGTAAAGATTCAGAGTTAGAATATACCTCAGTTTCACTTTCGCTGTCGTGGTCGGCCATGAGAGCAACTTGATCTTTTTCACTTTCTGAGCTATCTGATGAGTTCCTGTTTTCCCATGCTGTGTAGGCTTTTCTACTCCTTTTTCCTTTGGATCCCTTTTTCTCATCTCTTGGTCGTTTTCTTTGTAATTTTGGGCATTCCAATTTTATGTGACCGGGTTTTCCACATTCGTAGCAGGTTAAAGGACTTAAGTAGTTTTGTTTGCATGAGACTTCTTTGGTTGGAGAATTCTTTTCTAGAGTCCTCCTTATGAACCTTTTGAATTCTCTTACCATTAGGTCTATATTCTCATCCTCTTCATCACTTTCACTTTGCGAGTCATCACTGTCGTCGGATGAACTTGAACTTGAAACTTTAAAAGCTAGGTTTTTCTTTTTCTTGATTTTTCCTTCATTCTCTGCTAGACGAGTGAGCTCTAACTCGTGCTCTAGTAGTTTCCCAAACAGAGTGGCAAGAGACATGGTAGTTAGGTTTCTTGATTCAGTTATAGCAGTTACCTTTGGTTGCCATTCTCGGTTAAGGCATCTTAGCACTTTGTTGATCAAGTCTTCGGGAGGAAATGATTTTCCTAATGAACCCAATTTGTTCACTATGTGAGTGAACCTTTTCTGCATCTCTGATATTGTTTCACCTGTATTCATTCTAAACAATTCGTACTCTCTGGTAAGAGTATTTATTCTTGCCCTTTTCACTTCACTTGTACCCTCATGAGTAACTTGAAGATTATTCCACATTTCTTGGGCAGATTTACAGTTTGAAACTCGAAAAAATTCATCAGCACTCAAAGCAGAAGTAATAATATTTTTAGCGCGTAAATTAAGTTGCACTTTTCTTTTCTCATCATCAGACCATTCATTTCTACTTTTTATTCTAAGAATACCATCTACTATGTGTGTGGGGACGAAAGGTCCTTTTTCCACAGCATCCCAAACATCTAAGTCTACCCCTTCAATAAAAATTCTCATTCTTTCTTTCCAATATGCATAGTCTTCTCCGTTGAATCCCGGAGGACGGAAAAGAGATGCACCCTCTTGCGTATACCAACCTGAAGCCATTTCTCTTGAAGCGGCTAAGCTCTTTATACAAGAGTCTAGCTCTGATACCACTTGTTACCAAGTGGCTTCAGTCTCAAGAGGGGGGGGGTGAATTGAGATTTAAAACTTTTCAGATCTTTCGAAAACGTTTTTCCCCTTTTCAATGACTTAGATCAATTTTCGCGTAGGTTAAGTGGAAGCGAAGGAATTAGAATATAAAGCAGTAAAGTAGAATAACAGTAAAGTAGGAAAGCAGTAAAGCACGCAGAGATTTATCCTGGTTCGGTCACCTCCTAGTGACCTACGTCCAGTCCTCACACCCTTGTGAGATTTTCCACTAACCAAAACAACAAGGCTTACAGGTGCCTTGGAAAACCTTTACAGACTCAGGCACTCTCCTCCTAGGATACCCCACCTATAGAGAGCCCTCAGATCTATTATAACAATAACAAGAGATACCCCACCCTTGTTACAACAACTGCCCTAGAAAGATACCCCACTTCCTAGTACATGCAGCTACCCCTAGAGAGATACCCCACTCTCTAGTACAAATTATAACAACAATATAACAGTAATGTAAATACAGAAATACCTCTTAGTGTAGGCAGATATTACAACTTGAAGGACACAACCCCAACTAACTCTTAACGTAGGATCAGCTCTTGACGGACCAGTGGTGCGAGAAGAACACAAATAAAATATAAGAGTTTTTCAGAAATGATTGATCGTGAGAATGGGTTGATTAGAAAAGGAGGCTATGAGGCCTCTATTTATAGGCTATGAAAAAACTAGATCTCACGTTGAAAATATTTAGGGAATCGATTATATGCCTAATTGCATTGGATCTAGGAATCGATTCTTGTGTATGACTTCCTTAAGGTGAGAATCGATTCTTACTTTATTTGACAATGAGTGACAATCGATTCTTGGCTCACAGGAGGGGTAGGAATCGATTTTGACTCAAGTATAAAGTATTGTGAATCGATTCTTTCACTTATGGAGACAATGGGAATCGATTGCATGCTTTCTCATTTATGTTGGAAATCGATTTTGTGTTTATTTTAAAAGATGGTAAATCGATTCTTTCTTTTATGGAAACAATGGGAATCGATTATATACTTGGTAAAATCAATATGAATCGATTATGCACTTTCAAAATATGTTGGAAATCGATTTTGATGTTTACCAAAAACTTTTGAATCGATTTCTTTCTTTTTCAAAATGGTTTTTAAGTTTATGTGTTCATGCATGCATTTTGAAAACTTGTGTGAGTGTGTGAGACTTTGAGAGGCGAGCTGACCTTCGAAAGAGCTTACACATTTTCCTAAGACAACCCCAAACCCTAAGGACTACCCTTATTTATAAGGACTACCCTTAAACTTGAATCTTCAAATCTTGAGCTTGTTTGACTTGGATTGTGACTTTGATGTTTAGTCACTTTTCTTTACTTTTGACTATCAACTTCACCTTTGCCTTTTTCATCATCAAAACTAATCCTGCAATATTAGATAACCTGCAACACAGGTATCCACAGCACCTTCCCCGCACTTAATCGACCCCCGAACCCAAAAACAAAGGTTTTTTCAATGTTTTTCCTAAAAATAAATATTGATGGCGACTCCATTGTTCAAAAACAACGAAGAATCCCTCCTTCGGATTTTTCGGTCGCTACAAAGCGCTCTTGGAGGCAACCCAAGGTTCTGGATTAACCCATTTTTGGTGTTTTTGATTTTAAATTTTGTGCAGGTATGAATCTGTAGAATGGGGAAGATATAAGCTGAAGTTGTTATGATAGCAGTTGATGCTACAGCGTCTGTTATGTTCACAAAGGGTATAGCGATTGCTGCATGGTGAAAAAAGAAAAAGTCAAATCAGAAAAAGTACAAATGTGACGTGGCAGTTAGCAATCTTATCTCAAAACTGCTCTGTGAATAGTGCAGTCACTTCAAGCCCTCTTTCCCCATCACTTCACTTACAACGGTCACAATCACCACTTTTCCCATCTCAACTTCCCATACACTCTCTCTCCTTCTCATAAATTACAACCATCATCACTTCACCGTTTCACTCTTCCATACGCAAACTTCTTCTTCTTTCCTTCCCAGCGAGAAAACACAAAAACCCGTAACCTCCATCTGTTTTTAAACACGTTTTCAAAACCAGAAAAATGACAAAGAAGCAAGTTGCCCTCAAGACATTTGGAAAGAGATCAAACACAAATTAGCCCACCAAAAATTCCAGCACTAGCCCCAGAACCATAAAAAAAAACCATTGACTAAATCCCAATCACCACCACAACAACAACCAACAGCAAATCCTGAAACTGCAGCCCAAAAGAGGGCTCTCTCATACCATTCAACAAGGAGAAACCTTGGTGCCAAGCTGGCAGACATTCAGGCAGAAGAGACTGCAGAAGTGCAGGCTGAGGCTGTAGCGTCTGATGCTACAGTGCTTAAAGACCAGTCTGCTAAGGCAGCTGTATCTGAGGCAATGCCTCCTGAGGTTAGTGCAGAGTTGGAAGCAGCAAAGAAACTTGCTGAAATGGCAGCCTCAAAGGAAGCAGTGGCATCTCAGGAAGAGGCTACAGCGCCTAGCGCTGTAGCACCAGAAGAGAAAAAGCCACAGTAGCCCACAAAGAAGAAGTCCACCAAGGCGGCCCTTGCGCCCACCAGAGCAAGCAAAATGCTCAAATCTGGGTTAGCAGAAAATTAGTCTAACCCTTCTTTCATATCAAAAAAAAAAAGTTCGTGTTTGCCTATTATAAATAAACCTGTTAGGTGCTATAGAGTCTGTTTCTGCATCTAACAGTATGTTTAGGATTTTACTTCTGTTGTTTTTAAGTCTGTAGAGTTTTAGCCATAGGCCTCTCCCTTTAGTATGCATGAGCAGTGGCGACACTGCTGGGTCTTAAGTTGGGGGGAGGACCTTACGTGTCTATTGTGTTAAATGTTGTTGAATGAAATGATCAGCTGATTTTCCTAGCCTTGCAATATTAGAAATTGTTCTTTTTGGGCTAAATTTAATGATGATTAAGTGCATAAGTGTAGTGTAGCCTTGCTTGATTAATAACTAGTCTTATTGCTGCTTCTACACAAAACTCTGAACTTAGGGAGAAACTTAGTTAGCTAAGGACTATCTGATGCTGAAGTTAGTCTTGGTTAACCAAGGTTTAGTCAAGTTTTAATTAAAAATTGAGAGTAGCATTTGAAGCTAAGTTTGGGGGAGGGGGGCATCGGTTATATTAAGGCTAGGTATGAAGATTATAGGATGGTCAGTGCAATGGGCTTACAAAGTATATAAATGTATTGTCAAAAGGTCATGTAAAAAGATGCAATTGCCTGAAACAAATGCTGAACTGTTCCAAAAAATGCATATATAAAAAAAATAATAAAATAAAAAGAAAGAAAGGCAAATAAGGAGTTCAGTAATGAGGGCATTGCAGCTGAATCTGTTCATCAAGTCACCAGTGTTATAGCATCTAACGCTATAGCGCTGAGAAATTACCATATCAAGAGTTAGTGCACTGCTGAAGATCTGAAATGCCTAATCAAGCCCTTTGTTGTGCTTTGATGCCCCTCAAGTCTTATGTGAAGTTGTTAGTCTACTCTCCTTTTTGAAAAATTCTTTGGCTAAACCAAAAGAAGGCCACTCTTTCCAAGGCTAAGAGAAATTCTGAACCTAGCTAAGAATTAAGCTAAGTTTAGAGATCACACACTCACAATTGAGCTGTAATAATTCTAGATGTTGTGAAAAAGCAATGGTGTGTGTGTGTGTGTGAGTGGGAATCTGGAAAATTAGCTCTTTGAGAGCAATCTTGAAGAATTGTCTGAGTTAGAGAAGAAACTGATCATATTATGAATTCTGTGAATAGGTGTTGTATGTTTTCTTGTCTTATGCAAGTGTCATTACTTAAGGACAAGCAATGGTTTAAGTTTGGGGTGTGATAACTCATTTTTAGAAGAGTTATTTATGCATTTATGACTTAGATTTAAGTGACTTCTCAAGTAATATGTCCTCTTTAAGTTAGTAAATATTAGTTATTTTGAGAAAAGAAGGGTTAGGAACTAATTTGTTAAATATTTGGCACAATGGGTGCCCTTGTGAATATTTTAATGTTTTGTTAGTGCTGCAGTGGTAAGCGCTATAGCGCTACATGAAGGACGCAGCGAAGACCAAAAAGTGAAGTCACAATTTGGCGCCTGTTGCTTTTTGTCAAAGGCAGAATATCTTTCCCCCTGTTGTACCCTCTGACACGGACGCTTCCAAGTGGCTAGCCAAGACACATGGCGCAATTCAACAAAAAGGAGAGTTTTAGAGAGACAATACTTAACACACATTTCCTCCATTAAACCTCCATTTTCAAGCTTTCATTTTTAGTTTATTTTCTTGTCTTTTTGCGTTGTGAAGCTATGCTACAGCATCATCCTGTTGTGCATGACTTGGAATAGAGGGAGTGCATCTTTTGTAACCATTTATTCCTTATTCATTTACGGTAATATGAGCATTTTGTCTTGTATTGTGTTGATGATGCTTGTAATGAGCTAAACACTTAGTAGTTGGATTTCTTCTAGTTTGTAATGAACCTTTAGTCTTGTTAATATAATATTGTGATGTTTTGCGTTTCATCCTTGTATTTTAATGCTTTCAAACTTGTTTTGGGATTGGCCAACTGAAATGAGTAGAGTTGTGGGTACAGAAATGGTCCATGATTTGAACTCAAGGGTTGATATGAATGAAAGGTTGTTTAAAGACATTTAAACAACTTGTGCTTAACTCTAGACATAGGGGAGCAATAGTTCATAAGGTGAATACTGTGGGTTCTTCATTATACATGGGTGGACTTATTTAGAACTTAGAAATAAGAGTCTTGTAACAAAACCCTGGCGTCAGTGACTGAAAGGCACAACATCATATGCTACAGCACTTAGCGCTATAGCGTCCAATGTTATAGCGCCTTACTTTTGGGGATTTATACAACAAAGAGCAGTCCAACTAATTTTATAAACTCTTGAACTTTCTTACTGTTTTAGCAATATCTTTCTTATTTTCGTGTTCAAAAACTTGTTATTTTTACTTTGTCAATTTCACTAAGTTGTTAACTACTTAAAATCTTAAATTAACATCAACCCTTGTGGGTACGATCCTTACTTTATCATTATATTACTTGTTGCGATTGTGTACACTTGCACAACTACTTTTCGCACAACAACCAGCAAGCAACCATGAATGTTGAGTGCCAGGGCAGCCCCTGGACGTCCGCCATACCACTGGTGAGATTGCCAAACAGCCAATCTGTAACATCCCCAATTTAGCTAATTTCATTTAGTGAAATTAGCAAGATGTCATAATACAATTAATTGGCCAATTTAAAATAATTAGGCTTAATTAATTATAAGTCATAGAGATTTGATTGCTTATTATACATGTGTGTGCTTGAGTACTAGTTTAATTAGGACATCATAAGTAGTGCCTAAGTGATAATGGAGTATGTTAAGCGTAGGGGGCATAATGGTCTTTGCTGGACTTTTATTTTCAGCTAAAGTCACATTCACTCCCTCACACACTCAATTACTGAAAGTCACAAAATTCAGAAACTGGGAATTTAGAGAGAGGGAGAAGGAAAGAAGAGGACTCCATGGATCCTTCATGCATGTGTGACCTATGGCCACCAATCTTCTCCATTTGTTCTCCTCTACAGATTGATCCTAATTTCACTCAAAGTTTTCAGTTCATCTCCCACTTCCATTCTCTTCTTAGTTTCGAGTTTGAGGGTGAGAGAAGAATGTGGGTTCAACTTTTCTCCACTTGTTCATCTTGAGTTGAAAGGTGATTCTAAGGGTATGTTTCAAACACATTTCGAATCATTAGAGGGTTTGGCCACTTGGTTCTGATTTCGGTTCGATTTGAGTAGAAGAGGAGCAGTAGAGGAGTTGCATTTTCGTTTTTTAAGCGGTTGGACGCATTTGGAGCTGAATCGGAGCGTGTTCGGGGGGTTTTGGAATGGTTGAACTTTCGAAGTCTCAGTGAATTTCGTGATTTTCTTCGCTATCGGTAAGTTCCATACTCGCTTAGGGATGTTGTCATTACTGAGTTTATATGTTTCAGAGTCCATGTGTCGCGTTCTATTTTAAAAATCGAATCGAGTCAATAACTGCTTTTAACGAAATTACTTTTAATGATAATTTATATGATTGATTGATTGGCATGATAATTGTTTGAATTGATTGATGTATTGATTGTTATCTGGACTGGAATACTAATTGTTGTATTAGGATATCGATCGGAATGAAATTTGGAATCGAAACGGGATGGAAAAGTACACGAAAACAGCAATTTCTGGGTTACTGATGAACATGCACGGATCGTGTGCCCCCAGTGGCACGGATCGTGCGTCTTGTTCGCAGGTGGCCTGAAAGGTTTTAAAAACATAGCACGAACCGTGCGCCATAGGGCACGGATCGTGCGTACCATACGCATGTGTTTTTCAAAAACTTTGAAAACACGCACGGGTCGTGCGCCTCCAGGAAAGTAGAATTACTTTCTATGAAACAAAAGGTAGAATGGCATACATATAATAATATATGTATATCAAGGGTGACGACCCCAGATTATTAGCATACTAGGGCAGGGAAGTCATGAGCCCGAACCCTAGACCCCTTCCATGTAGCTCGCTTTCCAAGGTCAGCGGGATTGGGTTCACTAACGGCCGAAGAAAAAACCGAATAAGGTGGCTTGAGGTGTTGTGCTAAGCTAAAGAAAAGAATAAGACATGAATCGTAGTCACTTATTAGGGCTACGGGTTAGAAGAAAGATAAGTCCACATAGTCGCTTATTAGGACTATGAGTTCAAAGAATAAAGCATAAAGAACCGCTAGAGTTAGTAAGGGGTCTCGATAGGACTCACTGAGATAATGTTTATCTCACCCTTTATTATTGTGGTTTTTACAGAGAAACGGGGAAAAGCAAAGGCGAAGAAGCACGGTTAGACGGTGTGACTCTTGGAGTTATTGATGAAGCAGTTTAAGAATTATGCATTTTTCCCTTTTGTCGTCTCGTATTACTGATTGTATAACTATTACTTGTTACGAGTTGTAAATCGTTTTCGCTACTTATGTTTTGGGTATTGAACACCAGGATTGTATAAGTTTTAAGTCATGGAACTTAAGTACTTTGTTAAGTTTAATGAGGTTCATGGAACCATTTGATAATTATTTATCGAAAGTTTTTAGTTGTGTTCAATATTCAATAACACGAAGTTACTCTGATGTATGCCAAGTGGTGCACTTTGGTATTTCTACAAGCTAGAAATATAGGGGTGTTACATAATCCTTCAAATCCAAGTCAAAGAAAGGTCGGACATGGGAGGAGGGGATGAGGGGCAACCAGAATCTTGTGGCGAAGATACAATCCCTATGGGTAAGTGTTTTAATTAAGGAAACTTTGTTAAAACCATGCTAAAACCTAGACATAGGATAGCATAGTCCATAGGATGATACTGTGGGAACTTAAAATACAGGAGTGAACTTATTTAGCAACTTAGACATAAGAGCTTGTAATAAAACTCTGAAGACAGTGACTAAAAAGCACAATTCTAATGCAACAGCATCCATTGCACTTGCATCACATATAACACAATACTGTTGAAAGTGACTTATTTGGTAAAGAGCATCTCAACTATCATTCTCACTTGACTACAAACTCATTTTATTTAGTTGTTTACTTTCTGTTTCCACATCACCAATTATTGTTTGTTACTTGGTTACTTGTGGGTACGATCTCATCTTCTTTATACTACTTGTTGTCGACTGTGTATACTTGCACAATATTTTTTTCGCACACCACAAGCACTACAAGAAAATTGGATATTTGCGAGGGACATTAGCGAGCGAATGATGGTCCCTCGCAAAAAATGGAATTAGCGACGGACTTTGCGAGGGAATAAGGGCCCTCGTCGTGTTGAGAATTAGCGACGGATTGTCCGTTGCTAAATCCTGGGCGCCAATTTGAAAACTGTGCAACACGAAAACCAAGAAACATTAGCGACAGATTCCCTGGTCCCTCGCAAATTTCTGACCGTTGCAGGTACTTGGGAAGCGTGGAGGATTAGCGACAGACCCATCCCTCGCTACGTCCGTCGCTAAATCCCAATTAATTCAATCCATAGCTGACTCTTCTTTCACTCTTCTCTCATTCTTTCACTCTTCTCTCTCACCTCCCACCACACCACCCAAGAACCCTAACCCCTTTTCTCTCATTTCCACCACCACATAACCACCACCACCACCCACGAAATCGTCTCCTCTCCTCTCTCTCTCTCTCTCTCTCTCTCTCTTACGAATTTACTTTCCCCTTTCCCTCTTCTTCTCTCCACCTTCCACCACACCTCCACCACCACGAACTCCACACAACTACCACCATCACCACCACCAGAGCTCTCATTTTGTAGGTTTTGATTTTAATTTTTTATGATATTGTTTTGATTTTAATTTTTTATTGAATTTGCTTTAATATATTTTTTTATTGAAATTGTTTAGGATTGAAATTATTGGTGTTTGAAGCCTCACAACCGCACCGGAGTTGGCACCGTCACCGAACCACCGCACCGGACCTCAATCTCATAACGGTTAGTTTTTAAAATAAATTTGTTGTTGTTGTTGTTGTTGTGTGTTAGAATTGAGTGTTGTTGTGAAATGTGAGTTATAATTGAGTGTTAGGATTAAGTGTTGTTGTGAAATGTGAGTTAAATTGAGTGTGAAATGTGAGTTAGAATTTGTTGTTGTTGTTGTTGTTGTTGTTGTTGTTAAAATAACTTGTTGTTTTAAAGGTTGTAGGATTGAGTGTGAAATGTGATTTAAAATTGAGTGAATGTTGTTTGGGAAACTATGTTAGAGATGATTGTTGTTAGTTATTGAAAAGTGAATTTGAATTTGTTAAGTTGAATTTGTTGAGAAGAGTTAGATTGAAAATTGTTGAGAATTGAAAATTGTGTATGTTGTTAATTGTGTTAAATTGTTGAAATTGAAAAGTGTATGTTGTTAGAGCAAGACTTAATTAGAGATGTTAATTGAAATGTGTTATTGAAAAGTGTATTATTTTAGAGTTGTTAATTGAAAAATGTTTAATTGTTTGTTTTGATGAACCCTAGGTTAGGTGACTGTGTGTTGTTGATGGAAAAGGGTGAGGTGCTGTCCCTCACCCCCATATTTTGCTCGAAATCATCTCCATTGAGATAATTGCGAGACGATACTAACAACAGTAAGGTTGGGAGTTATACGAAATAACTTCATTCACTACTTGGATGGAAAAGGGTTTCGTGCTGTCCTTGACCCCCATACTCGGCTCAGAATCATCTCCACTGAGATCATATCAATGCCACTAACTTGACAGGTTATTGGGAATGTTATGGGAATCTAACACATTTTCTTAAATGCGTGTAGATGAATTGGTATGAATTTAATCGTGATTGGGTGTATGATCGGTTATTTCCAGGAAGAGCGGATTTGAAGGAATCTTTTGTAATTGGGGTTGAACAGTTTCTTGTGGTAGTGTGGCGACATGAATTGGCTATACGGGAAAAGGGGGTTAGATGTCCATGCTTAAAATGCGACGGTGTACCTATTAGGATCGATGATGAAATTAGGTAGCACTTGTATCATTGGGGGTTTAGGCCTAATTATTGGATTTGGGTCGACCATGGAGAACAACGACGTCCAAATTTTGACGCAGGGGCCAAGCAGTTCTGGTGTTGGTGTTGCGCGTAATGAAATTTTTGAGTCGATGGAAAACATGATTTGTGATGGTCTCAGGGTGAATGTGCCATTTGATGAGCCTCAGTATGACGATCATGATGAACTTCCAAATGAAGAAGCACAAAGATTTTATAATTTGTTAAGAGATTCGAACAAACCTTTGTTTGAAGGCTCCCCACAGTCAAAATTATCTATGTGTGTAAAGCTTTTAGCTCTCAAGTCCATGAGTAATATTTCTAAGTTGGGTTTAGACTATGTGACTGAAATGATGTTGGAAGCGACACCTAATAAGGATAATTTGCCAAAAAGTTATTATGAAGCAAAGATGTTAGTTTCGAAGCTGGGATTCGAATTTAAGAAGATTGATTGTTGTGAGGATGGACACATGTTGTTTTACAACAGCGAATTTGGTAAAAACGATGGTGAGCTACTTGAATGTAAATTCTGTGGAAAGCAGAGGTATCACGATTGTAAAGGGGAAAAACGTAATTATAAACCAATCCCTGCATCACTTGGTCAACTTACTCCTGAGATGAGAGACTGGCAAACAAAAATTGGGAGAAAATAGTTGGTTGGTATAAGGGTCGCCTGTATGGTACGGGGCCCTTGGCTCCTACTATGGGGCCGGGAGCAGTAGAGGACGGAGTCGACCCGCTCCTACTTATTCAGCTACGGAGACAGAGCAGCTTAGGCAGGAGCTACAGTCTACTCGATAGGAGCTGCAGGATACTCGAGAGGAGGTCAGGAGCTGCAGGGAAGACTATGTGAAGGTGCTCCGTAGGCAGGAGCTGATGTATAAGTATTTTAAGAATATGGAGCCAGATGAGGAGCAAGCTTAGGAGCAAGCTGAGGAGTCCGGGGAGTCTGAGGAGTCTAATGACGGCAGCTTTTAGGATTTGTTGTATCAGTTTGACATTTCAGTATTTTGTTATTCGGATTTTATGTTATGTTGATTCGGATTTTATGTTATTAAAATATTTTATTCTCAAAATTTTTAATTTAAACTGTTTTAGCTACTTTAGATTTTATTATTTATTAATAAAATAAACAGGTATAAAAGCAGGATTTGTCCACGTGGCTGTCAGAATTTGTCCATGTGGTTCTGATTATTAGCGGGGGAATTAGCGAGGGAAATGTCTGATAAGCTCCAATTTAGTGTAGTTTTTAGAGACACTTTTGAGTCATTTTTAGAGTAGTTATTTTTAATAATATAAATTACTAACTTAATTTGCTCTTATTTTGCAGAAAGATAGAAAAAGATAAAAAGAATAAAAGTCCAATTTTATGTCACTCAAAGTTCAATATATATGGGCTCAAAAATAAAAGAAGAAATCAAAGCCAAATTCTTAGTTGGCTTTGTTATCAGCCCAATAAAAACAAGGCCCACGGCCTATTTGGAAAGCCAAGATCAGACCCATAATTTGATTTAGGCACATGGACTCTACCCTAGACTTGGAAAAGAAGAAAGAAAGGAACACGGCAATTTAGAGGGCAGGAAAAGTGCCACACACGGCAAAAAAAAGAGATTTTTAATAATTAGAAAGGGGAACGCATCATTGACAGCACAGACGGAAATTAACAAAGAGCGTCGCAACAACAGTGGAGAAACAGTAGCGCTGGCAAGGAGAAAGAGGAGTTTTGGATACCCGTTCTTGACACTGTGAGAGAACTTGGATGCAGAAAAAGGAGACAGAAAATTCAAGATAAAGATTTTCTTTAATCCGGGTTATTTTTATCTCTATAAATCACGACTCCTAATTTTATTCCATTGTTCTTAGTCTCTATGGATAGCTAAATCCTCTACTAGGGTCTAGGTGGATCTTGCAAGACTAGAGACCTTTTTATGTTTTAATTTATGCTTTGAATTCCCGACTTTTATTTCAATTAATATTATCCTATTGCTTTATCACATAATTAGGATCGACAACCTTTGCATGTTCATAATCAATTAGTTGATCAGCGACCGTACTGCAATTAGTTGGTGGACCTATAGGATAATTGAGACTATAATTAATGAATGACCAAACTTTAATTTAGTTTTCCAATCATTCAACCTTTTTTTACCTTATGCTTTCCTTAAATGTAAATTCTAGAATGACCAAACTAGGGTTAATTTAGCGAAAAGAATATTAATCGCGAATGGCCAAACGGGTTAATAGCTTTAATAAAGGGATTGGTAATTGAATAAAATAAAATGATTCAAGTAGAATTAGACATAGAGGAATCGAAACTTGCAAGTGAAACCGCGATCCTAGGCTTCTCTCCATTGGTTAAACTTTACAATTTGAGTTCGTGCTTTTTACTTTTTCTTATTTTAGTTTCTACAATCACCAATATTTGTTAGTCTAAATAATAATTAATCTTGAGTAGTTTGGTACTTATTAATTAATCCCTGTGGAGACGATATTTTTTATACTACTTCTGCGATAGAGTACACTTACTCTAAGTGTGTCTTTGACGCAACAAGTTTTTGGCGCCGTTGCCGGGGATTAATTTAATAATATTAAACGAAAAAGATTTTTTATTGCTTTAGACATTTATTTTATTTCTTGTTTTAATTTAATAAAAAAAAATTATTTAGTTTTATTTTATTAGTGAGTTTTATTTTTATTACTATTACTCGTGCATGCTCACCCGCTCCCAGGAGCCTATTTTGGTTTTTGATCCAGAAATTGAAAGAACTGCTCGAAGGATAAGAAAAGAGACAAGAGTGATGGCTGCCAATCCGAGAAGAACTCTTCGGGACTACTTTACTCCCACAGCGGTTATCACTACAAGCATAGTCAATCCACCTGTGCAAGCTACTAATTTTGAGCTCAAACCAAGCTTAATTCAAATGGTTCAGAATTCGACTATGTTCAGAGGTACACCAACAGAAGACCCGCACACCCATCTTAGAAACTTCTTGAGGGTGGTACACTCAGTAATTTGTAATGGTGTCACTCCTGATGCCATTAGAGTGAGATTGTTTCCATGGTCATTGGCTGACAAAGCATCTGCTTGGCTAGACTCTCAACCTGCTGAGTCCATTACCACGTGGGACCAACTGAAACAAAAATTCTTGACCAAATATTTCCCTCCAGGTAAGACTACTAAGATCCGAGGTGCAATAATCAGCTTTGCTCAACTTGAGCAAGAATCTTTACATGAAGATTGGGAAAGATTTCAAGACTTACTCCGAAGTTGTCCACATCATGGATTTGAGAAGTGGCGATTGCTTGAATATTTCAAGAGCGTTCTATTCATGTCTTGTTTTAATTTCCCTTTTCCTTCTCAAATTCTATACTCAACATAAAATTTAAAACAAAAAGAATAAAATTAGATGTGTTAAATTGATGTTTGGCTCTTTAATTCATACAAAATCAATTTTATTGATTTAGAACTATGGATTCTACAAATTATAAATTTGCTATTTTTTTTTTTGTAATTCAGACATATTGAACTATATAAATTGCCGATTTACTAAAGTCTGCACCACTCACCACTTAGTAATAGGCTTTCTTATGAATAAATAGTGAAGTAGAATTCTAGGTTTTATGGTTTATGATTTAGGCTTTCAAACTTTGTCAGACGTTCAAAGAGGTTAGGCTAGGCCTTAAAAACGAGTCCATGACAAGCTATAGGCCATACTCGGCTATAGGCCCTATCATTTTCAAAGTAAGTCATGCTCAAACTTTGCTAAGCTCAGCTTGGCTCAAGCTATTCTCACCCTACAGTTGAGTCATGATTAGGGATGTGCAAAATTATTGGTTTACTGTTACCTTACTTAAACCATACTGGACCTTTTTGTAAAAGCCCATACTGAAGTTAAAATTTACTGATCCAATTTTTTTAAAAAAAGAAAGATGATACCGGTAGCCCAATTCATCAAAACCGGTAAACCACTCTTTCATCTCACAACCGTTCCTTCAATAGAAGCAAAACGTTCACTTTGACGTGTGAGTTTGGAAAAGCACTGTTCCTTCCTTCATCTCAATCTCACTGTTCATGTTCACTATTCATTGCAAATCCCCAAATCCCAAATTGTAACCCTAAAACCCCAAATTGGAACTACAAATCTCAAAATTAGAACCTGAACCCTCAAATCAGAACCAGAAATATTCAAAATTGAAGCTGTCGTCGCTGTCTGTGTTCATTCAGCTTCATGACTTGGCTTCACATTCATGGTTTAGAATCTAACCAACGCAACTTCCCACACAGTGGCCTTCACTGTCTTTCTCACGTTCAGCGCTACTCAATCTGTTGTTGTTTTTCAATCTGTTGCTGTTGAACTTATAAATCATCTAGTTCGTGTTTGCTTCCTCCTTCTCTAATTCGTAATCTGTTCCTGTTATTGGGTTTCAAAATTTGTGCTGAATCACGTTAGTGTAAAGAAATTGATCTGGTTTTCTGAATCATGTTGCTGTTATTGGGTTTCAAAATCGTTTTTCTCACTGAAAACTGGTTTTCTGACAGTGAAAACCGGTTTTTCAGAAATGGTAAAGAACCAAAAACCAGTTTCAAAATAGTAAACCAGTTTCTATAACCAAACCGGTTTCGAACCGGTTATGTATCGGTTTAGAACCGGTATATGCTTGTGAACCAGTTCTTTTAAATCAGGTAAACCACAACTAGATTTGAAAGAGGTATGGTGTGGTGTGGTATGGATTTTGTACTATGCACATCCCTAGTCATGATTGTTAAAAAGTTTCTAGTGAATCCAAACATAGATCTTGTTAAGTTCAACTCACTTTTTAGCGAAATTAATTTACAAAATCAATTCAATGAAACCTAATTCTCATCACCTCAAAACCAAAAGAGATCAATTTCACGCTCCATAACTATTGAGCATCAAAATTTGTCCTAAACAAAGTCACGCGCAGGTAACTATTGAGCATCATCATTTAACTTGTCATATATAAGTGACTCCATTAAACTTATTATTATCGGCATTAGACTGATATCTAGAGTTACCTTCTTTTTTTATTATTGATTTTTGGCAACGCACTACTCCATCTTGCCACCGGAACTCTATGCTTTTAGCCAACATAACTTTTGGCTGGTAAAACGATGATGGGGGTGATCTTTTATTCATTACTAGCAATTTTTTAGTAGTACTAGCGTGTATAGAACTCTTAAATTTCGTTGGTGCATAAAAAAGTGCCAAAATAACCGACTATGGCTACTGTTGCAACTTTATACTCAACAATAATATATGATCCTGCTTTTTGTCACCAAGTATCACATACTCACATTACTTATAAAAAAAAAAATACTGGCAAAAATTGTGACAGTACTACTTTTTCTTTGACAAAAATTGTGACACTACCTGAAAATAATTGTTTTGTTAAAAAATTTTCTCTTTTTTTAGTTGGTTTGGATAATGATAGTAAATGTTCTGGATTCGCTAGTACCCAAATTTGATCCTCGGCTATGGAACAAATTGGAGTCAGATTTTACTTATCTCTCGACTGAACTCTGGATTATTCAGAGCCCATTTCCCCTGGACATGGGAGCGGGGTCAAAGACCTCTAAACCAAAAAAGATGGTAAATATTCTCATCTTGAGAGAAATTAGACCGGTCTTATACAAAAATAAAGTTCCTACTAAATAAATTATAACATCTCTTCAAAGTCGCTACTGCACTTGCTAACATTCGCATTTACAATGTCACTAATTAAATTAAATTACTCCCTAACTCAAGCTCAATAGTCAAAGCATAAAATACAACAATACCAATAGTCTACTTTTGCTCTTCAATTAGATCAAATTTGTTTTCTTTGTTTCTGAGGTAACAGATCCAACTTGTGAAGCAGATGCTGGCCAAATTACTGCAGTCTTCACCTTTGATATGCTTGCCAATACACTCAATGGAGTCACATCACCAACTACTGTTACCTTCTTTGCTGCAAAGTCTATGTCGAACGACGTAACTCCTG
This sequence comes from Astragalus membranaceus, assembly GCA_039519185.1. Lineage (NCBI taxonomy): Eukaryota > Viridiplantae > Streptophyta > Magnoliopsida > Fabales > Fabaceae > Astragalus > Astragalus membranaceus. The sequence continues at coordinate 153,937,283 of CM076854.1, forward strand.
CCCATATATAATTTAATTATCAATATTAAAAATTTCTTCAATGTTAAATTTAACATGAACAAAATTAGTGAAACAAAAAAAAGATTCATTAAAATGTCACTATCTCAAGGTCTCAAGTTCGAGTCATTTGCATACCTTTCATTCTAGAGAGATGTTTCCTCACCTTCCCTTCACAACCTTTACAGTGCAGAGAAACCCTCAATACCACAACCTGTAACAACATTCATAGACATTTTTCATAGTTCAAGGTTTTTAAAAACATACATACAATACAATACACAACACCTATGGTTTAATATATAAGTTTTGTCCTACAACAACTGTCCGCTACCGTGGTTTTCGCCACCACAGTATAGTTTTTAATCACTAGTAAAAAAAAACTAAAATTAGATAGAGAAAATTAGTGATAGAAAATGTAAAACCCGTTTCAAATTTCATTACTAAATTTTGTTGATGCTGAAATTAGCAACAGATTTCAATTTTTATGTTAGTTAGTGACAGAAAATGTAAAACTTGTTTCAAATTTCATTACTAAATTTTGCTGACGCTGTAATTAGCGACAGATTTCAATTTTTTCGTCATTAATTTTAGTCGCTAGTTTAACTTTTTCTAGCCGTGAATGTATTTGTGTCCACAACTTGACATGAGAGAGAGAGAGAGAGAGAGAGAGAGAGAGAGAGAGAGAGATTACTAACCTGGTCTAAGCAAGCAGACTTTGGAACAGAGGAGCCTGAGAGTTTAGATGAATGATGCTTTTCATCTTTAACAACAACATGACCTTTTTTCTCATCAACCTTAGTTAAACCCAAAACATGATCATAATCAGAAACACCGTCCAAAGAAGTTATATCACCAAGCAAATATCTTGATGATGAAGTAGGAGGAGTAATTAAATCAGAAGAAGGTGGCTTAACCCAGCTCCTCCTTAAAATACTATCAACTGGTTTACAAGAATAATTATTAGTAACATGATCACTAAGTTTTTCTGTTGCACTTTTCTTCTTCTTCTCCTCATGACCCTTAATTGCACTTTTCTTTTTCTTCTCACTTAGTTTTGAATTTGAAGTAGTGTTTTTCTTGGCCTTTGGGAGATCATTGAAAGGTTTCGGGTTAATGGGTGTGTTAGAAGATGAACTAGGGGCGGTTAAATCTCTTGAGGGAGTTCTTTTTGGATTTGTGATGATGGGGTTGTGACGGTCAATGGCTCTGCCACCAAATTGAATGGTGTTGGAGGTAGAGGGAGAAGATGAAGAGGCTTGGTGATTAGTGGTTAGACATATGGCTGTTGAGGCTTGTGATGCACAGAAGATATCTACTCCTTTCATGTCTAGATTGTGATGATTGAGTGAGAAGAATTGGTTGGTTAGAGAATCTGTAATGAAGGAAGTGATGAGGAAGTTCAACAAGAAGGAAGGTTGGTACTTGCTGCTTTTATGCTTTGATTCCTTTGGGATTGAGGAGAGACAATAGATGAAGATAGGATTCAAAGTGGAGCAAAATTCAAATTTGTGAAAATATCAGTAAGTGGTATTTGAATGTGTGAGCCGCTGTTATTGCGGTCCGTATCGAAATTGTAAATACATCCTCAAGTGTCTCTTTAGTAAGTCTTTTTAATTCTTAAATGTGTCTTTTGTTAGTCATTTTGGTCATCAAATATATTTTTTTGTTAGTCAAATTAGTCCCTAAAATTTTGAACAAAAGAGAGATATAGGAAAGTGTTTGTAATTTCAATATATTTAGAGACTAACAATGACAACGCAAGATACATTTAGGAACCAAAATGACTATTTACTCATTTTTTGGAGCCAGTAAAAACTGTTTTTTTTTTGGCACTTTCATCGTTTTTGGATGTAAAACAATTGTTCACATTGATGATCTATTATCTTAATAGCAAATTAGAATTAACACAAATTTTTGAAAATAAAAATAGAAAATATTTTCACAAAATAAACAGACCCTAAAGTGGGAAGGGAATATCAATGGGGACTACTTACTCCACTGTGTCAAACCATGGTTAAATTGTAGCACACATGGGAAACCAAAAAAGAAAAGAAAAATTCTTATTCAAATTTAAAAAATTTTAGATATTTATTAGATCCAAATTATTGGACTATTGTCGGAGATTGAACTCAGATACTAGTTGAGTCGATCTTTTTAGACGAGAGCATTAGCCACTTGAAGTTTGTTATTAGAGTTTTGTTGCATAAACATACACCAATAAAATTTTAAGCATAATAATCACACAAACTCAAAAGTAAACCAATTTTGTTAATAATTGAAGTTATATACTACAACATTGTACTAGTAGGTATAATTTTTATATGTACACGTTGTTTCAAGTCCAAATGCAATAATCACTTTACACATCAATGTCAACGGTTTTTAAAGGAAAATTGCAACACTAGAATCAAACATTAGGAATGATTAATGAATACAAAAAGGAAAGTAAGAATGGCCTGAATGGTTATGTTCTTATTCATATGGATGTTTTATAATTCTATAAAAAAAGTGCAGAAGTGGAGAGTGAAAGTTCATCAATTTTATAATTAATAAGACAGAGCATAACAGAGTCACCTTTATGAGATACACAACCAACACTTCTATTGCTTTAAAGAACGAAAATGATGTACAATAAGTACACTGTATATGAATTTACTCTCTGTTTGTATCAATTATGTGAAGGAAAAAATAACTATCATTCTCGTCGCAAAACTATTTATTTTACATGTGGTTAACAGTTTTACGGTTACTTGTTACCGTATACTGTAATCAAAGTTTTGAGTTCAAATCCAATCTTTAGAATGCAACAGTGTTAAACTTTTTGATAGAGAATTTTATCGCCCATTGTAGTCCTACCAACGCGCAGATGATTCTCGATTTATACAAAAAAAGTGTTACTGCATAATGTTCCTCAATTGTATCTTTAATAGCTAATACTAGATAACGCCGTTACTTTGTATAGCTTGTTTTTTTGTCATCTTAGAGGAAATGATAAATAAACATCACACACACAATGACATAGTCACATCTGAGTTCAAATTCAGAGCTGGCGTTCTTAAGTCACTAAAATTCCCGATGCAACCAGCATTGGAGACCTTTTATATAGCTTTGGATCCCATAGTATATAGACAACAACATAAGAATACTTTTTACTATCTTTTTTTCACGGGTGTCTAAATGTTTGTAATTATTACTGCTCCAAGAATAACATACGATAATCATTTGTTATAGTAATGATTTTATGGTGAGTGCAACATATGCATACGGGTACAGACATGTTTTGTTTTGGATTGACGTGAAGTAAAAGTTCCCGAGACATGAATTTCTGTTTGAAACATGGCATAAGCATGAAATGAAATATGATAAAAAAATTGGTGGCACAAATAACAAAAGTACTGTGAATTTGAGTATGCTCTGTTACCCTGCAGGCTTGTTGGCCATGCATGCCCTAAAGGTTCTGTAGCTGTCTTGAATTCCTTTTTAGAACAATTAAAATTTGGTCAAATTAACAAAATCTTGTATTTTCATAAAAAATAAAAATGAAATCACGGAAATTAAAGCATCAAACTTGCAAGAACATTTGATGGTGGCACATGAATTGAGATTCTAATGGAACAAATTCTGCCAGTTAGTAAACCATTTGGAATTTTGCTTTCTAGTGTGGATGAATGGATGAGACACAAAGCTACTTTCTTTCTATCTTCACATAACTTAGAAAAAAAAAGAAGTTTCCTCCACAACTCTGCAGAATCAGATGCTTCTATCTCTATGGCTTTCTTCCTCCACTTTCCTCCTTACTTTGCTTGCTTGTCACAATTTTAAACTATGGCTAAATTTACCTTTGAAAATTCTCTTTCTTTTTCCCTTTATTCCAGTTTTTTTTTTTCAATTTGAGTTACAAAAGCTTTTACTTTCTGTGCAAGGATATGCTGAGCTAGTGGAGGCAAAACTGTAATAGTAGGATTAGCTCAAACCTTGAATCAAATGATACTGAAACTAGTGTCACTTAACTCTTGACTTGTCAAATAAAATTAAACCCCACAAAAAATTTGAAAAAAATAAATAATTAATCATAAGATTCGGTCAAAATAATTCATCATAAAATATTGACAATACAAGCACCGACCAATACGGCTCATCTAAAGTGATCAATTAACTTTAGGGTATGTTTGAGAGGGGAGAGGGTTGGAGGGTTTGGTCTATATTTTAATATCAATTTAAAATTTTAAAAAATTGAAAAAGTAACATGATAGATAATGATAAAACATTGTTAATCACACTTCATTTTTGTTTAGAAATATTTTATAGCTTCCTCAATTTAGAATTGAAAATCAAGCCCTCCCCTCCCCTCCTAAACCCTCCATCCAAACATACCCTTAGAGATTAAGTGTGTTTAGTAGAAAAGAAAGAGGGAAGAGACAAAAAGAGAAGAGAGAGTGGCTTTCTGCTGTTTAGCACTCTCTCTTCTCTTTTTCTCTATTCCCTTCCTCTCTCTTCCCTCCCTCTCTCTTCTCTCTTTCTCTTCTACCAAATGCACCATTGGTGCAAAGGAAAATGCTTTTTAGTACAGACAAAAAATGTAAAAGTAGTGCATCTCCTTGTGCTGATTTCAATTTTACCAACCCCATGTATTTTTATGCAAGCTATTTCATACATTTTGTTTCGTACGAAATAGCATCGATGTAGTGTAAAATAGTACTAAACCAATCTTCTTCATTTCTCTCTATCTTATTTCTCTCTTAAACCAAACAATAGAAAATCACCCTCTCTTCTCTCTTTCTCTCTTTCTCTCTTCCCTTTGTCCCTCTCTTCTGCCAAACACACGTAACCTCAAATCTCAATCATGAAACGCATCGTCCACTTATTATTCAAAAAAAAAAAAACAAAGACCTTTATTAAAAAGAAACAAAACCCCCCATCTCGATCGTTTCTTCCTTACAACTCTCCTATTCTTTTTTCTTCTCTTCCACCATGCCTCTCATCTTCCATTTTTCTTCTCCTAAGCACTTGAATCAGTGGCGTATCTAGGACCCTAACCTAGGGTGGTCAAATGATTTAATTTAATAATTGATATACATCGTCGTTTATAAATTATTTTACAGCGCAATCAATCACGACACAACACATCATAAAAAAGTTTGACTTTATCTCAATTAAACATATTTTACTCTTCTAGTTTGGTAATTTTGGTGCTTGTGATTTTTTTCATTGCACTTTTGGTTGTTAAAAATTATGAATTGTGCAATTTTAGTCCCTCATTTTCCCAAAATTCAAGATTTTTGAGGACCAAAAGTGCAAATAATACATGATTTTGAGGGGAAAATTGTGAAATTAAGAAAAATGGGGACCAAAATTAAAATAAAAAGACTAAAATCACCAAGTTAACAAAAATCACCATATTTATTGTGTGTTATAAAATAAGTGATAAAAGCAAGGAGAAAGACTGTAACATCCTAGATTTTAGTCGACAATAAAATCAGGAATATTACTTTGCAGACATCTCAGAGATACACTTTCGTACTTTGGATCAAACTAAGGAACAACAACTATCCTTAAATGACTCATACATTGATAGGATTTTTTATAAAAAAAACTTTTAGTTAAGGAACTTGAACATAAACACCAATTTTTCCCATGCACCTATCGGAGTCGACACAAAATACAAAGTATATGTTTCTTACAAAGTATATGTTTCTACCTAACAAAATTTGTAATCATAATACTCGTGAAAAGATCTTTGGGGAAAAACTTCTAGCCAGATAAAATTCTACAAGACTGGCTATCCTCCTTGACAGAACTTGTCTAAAATTCTATCACTCGTCCTTTCGGACTACTAGCCCTCTTAGGGCCTCAACTACCCATACTATAAGGATCTCATTGGTGCGACTTAACTGCTTCCCTAACAATAGGGTTCACTAAAATCCTTATAGACTTATCCTTATCATGATGGATTGTCAACTAGTCTAGGTGTAGTCATTTACGTTTGGATTACGTATGGTATTGGGATATTTGTTGCAGCAAAGAAATGATAAAATAGAAGAGTTCCTTTAAGGAATCAAACGAGCGCACAAGTAGTGCATCCTGTATTGATTCGGAAAACGAATTCTAACTACTTTGCACATTCTGTAGGTCCTCCATCTTTCCGAATTCCATACATAATACAGACGAAATCATCACAACTGTCGTAGTCAATCAAACCTGGAAACTTGACTTACTTATGGACTATCATCCACATTTGGCACTTAGATAAACTAAACTTTTCCTTTCCTCAACTTTCAACTATGGGCCTAATCATTTAGGACTTTCACTATGCCTCAATATTTCTCAAGGGAAATATTCTTACTACTAGCCATTCCCAAGAAACAGCCTCTATACGACGCCAAAAGGAATCTTTCCTAATCTGGGTCTTACCTTCTTAGCCTTACTTGTAGGGAATCCGCTACATGCGTCTTATGCCCAACTAGGGTTTCCATTCTACTATCACTTAGAACCTAAGGCCTAGGTAAAGTAGGAATACTTTTTGGAACTAGGATAAAACCTAAACCAAATCCATTTATATGTGTAGAAATTTTTGTTAGCTTTCCAACGCCCCCCGGAATACCTAAATCGGAGTTCCGGATCAAAAGTTACGGTTAAAACAAGTTGAAAGACAAGTGAAATTTCCCACAGATGAAAACTGACATACTCTCATTCGGAGAGTCGTGACATGGATAATTTCCTCACATGAACTACCAGTCCCTTCATGACAGGAACTCAACTCAAAGTTTTGATAAACTAACGGGTCTAACGAATACTGGGCGGTACTACTTGTCAAAGTGGTAAGCACAGTGACGGTTTACGATCTCGGTTTCCTAACTTTGAAAAAAAAGAGTTTCTTAGGAAAGAAAATCTATCCGAGAACCTTGACTATCCCGAAGGACCTTACTTGGCTGAACTATAACTTAGAATCAGTCTATGCTACACAGTAGGGTTGACTGCTAGGCGTCATCTCAGCCACTGATAGACTGGTCAGACAACGACCTGTGTCTATGGTGCTCACTAGTCCCGAATAAATCTAGGACACTAACATTTCTTCTACCCGAACACTACAAGAAAAATTGGACTTTTCGGCGGGCAAAATCCGCCGGAAAAGCCAAAAATCCGCCGAAAAATGTGGACTTTCCGGCGGATTTTTGGCGCCGGTATGGCTGGTGGGGTGCATACTGCTGGGAATACTGGGGTGCATACTGCTGCTGAGGCCACTGCTGAAATGCACCGTCGTAATGCTGCTGCGGCAGGTAGGATGGCATATGTGATGAGGATGGCCTCGAGTGCTGAGACATCAGCTGATCCTGCAAAAACTTAAAGCCCTCCTCATTTAGCCTAGCCTGCTCTGCAGCTACCCTAGCCTGCTCCGCAGCTACCCTAGCCTACTCCTCCATGCGCTCCTCAGCTATCCTGGCTTTCTCCCGGAGCGCCTGCACTTCTCGTTCATTTTGCTCCTGCCGCTCGGCAAACTGAGATGAGCCTCGCTCAGTTGCTGCGTCAATTGCGTAACAGCATTCAACTCACCAGCATTGGGAACATAAGAGCGACCAGTACTCGAGGATCCAGAATGTGAAGCTGATAGACTCGGAATAATGCTTGCTCGGAAAGCAGCCGGTCCAATACCACCTGATTCTACCATACGATTACTCTTTTGGGGACCAACTGCTCTCTCCCAAATATCACGAGCTACTCTAGCCTCCTCCACTGGATCGATATCAGCTGCCCCATTGCTCTGTTGTGACTCATGGTACTCAGCCAGCCCACTCTAGAAGCTCTCCTGAAAAAATAACCCAACAAATAAATAACTATAGCAAAAGTAGTTTTAATATAATATTTCTCGCCCGATATAAAAATTAATATAAATAATAAACATTAATATATAATTGTAAAAGTAGTTTTACCTGAATATTCCTCGCCCGATCTGTAGCAAACACCAGTGTCCTCCCGTATATGAAGGTAGCGATGCAACTCAGGCAAAGTGATTGTCCTTTGTTCCCTTGCCTCCTATATATATATACATATTATTAATTAATACACATGAAAATGACTAGTTAATTATAAATAATAAATTAATCAAGTAATAAAGTAATAAATTTACTAAACGCATGTGATGCGTTGCAGTATTAACACTCCCCCCTGTGTGTGTGCAGCCACCTTTTTCAGAAGCACGGTTCTTCTTGGTTTTCTCACAATAATTCCTAAATTCTGGTGTCTGTCAGTACTCCTTTAACCCAGCCCAAGTTGAGTCTCCCATATAAGATGGCTTCGCATTCTTACCGCGCGCCTCCCGCAGTAATTCAGAATAGCGATGGGAACATCTCTTATGGAACACTCTCTCAACTTCTCTTTGCTGCTCTGGTAACCATGTACATTTTTCCTATTTAAGAAATTTACAATAATGTTGTTAATTATAAGACAAATTAATTAATCAAGTCAATAAGATAATACAACAAATTAATTATTTCGTAGAACAACTTACCAAAAATGATTTTAACATCCTCTCAATTGCCTTTTTATCTTTTCTAACAGCCGTCCTATTCTTCCAGCTGCTGGTGAAATTCTTCTTGATTGTTTTTGTGATGGCGGTAGCTGTAGCCTTCGAAGGAAGAAACCTGCACTAAAAAAAGATGAATTTTATTACACCAAATTATATAAGTTATATAAAAGGCAACAAAAATAAATTAATAAATAATATATATATATATATATATATATATATATATACTTACGAATCGCCAGTAGTCTCCAATATGATACGCCCGTCAATTGTATACCTCACCACCTCACGGTCAACAGCGAATGTGCGTACCCCATCTGCATCAACATCTGTCGGGGCTAAGCCCTCAGTACCAGCAGGAATCACTGGGTCCCCTGCAGTACTAGTACTAGCACCCTCAGACCCAGGTGGTGGCAAATATCTGCCACCAGAAACAACAACACGAGCAGGCTGAACACAACGCCCTAGGCGAGTAGAAGTCTTCCGTCTGCTAGTTCTGGCGGCATCACCCGTGACAGGTGGAGGAACATATGTGTCGTCATCGGATCCCGAGTGAGATGCCATGACTGTATCTAGACATATACATTTAAACAAATAAACATATACTAAACAGGTTAACATAAACATACTAAAAACAAATTAAAATATATAAACATATATACTAAACAATTTAAAATATATAAACATACTAATTAAACAAACATAAATTACATCCTTGATTAAAAATAGGTTAACATATATTGTTGAAGCATAAATAACTAATTGGAATCCCATTCATTCTCAAAATCATCATCATCAGAGGAGTGAATTCTTGATACACCAATGTGGTCTGTTGCATCGTCATCAGCATCTTTTTCGTCATCTTATTGCAAACAAAATTTGTAACAAAATTTTACTATAAATAGTGAAGTAATTAATATTTTATTAATTTTAATATTGTACCAAAAATGTGATTTGAGAAAACCAACTTCTAAGACACGACAATGAGACACAGGAACATGTATTCAAATCATCGACAATAAGCGTTATTAAAAGTCACCAAGGACTAAAAGAAAAAATCCAAATTTTACGGTGACCAAAAGTTGGTAAAATTTTTTTAGACACTAAAAACAAAAAATCCATATATATATATATATATATATATATATATATTGATATATTAATTACTTTACTTTAATAGCTAACCGTAGTGAAAAGAAGGCTCTGACTTGAAGCGTATCCCCAACTCAAACAAAGAGGAAAAAAGAGGAACGCAAACTCAAACAATACCTAAACAAACAACACCACAATTAGTAACAAACTCATATTATAAAATAATTCAAAAACTAAAACTATTAACTCATGTTACAAACATACCTTAGATCGAAGAAATTTGCCAAAAAGAGGAAGAGATTTAGTAAAGAGAAGAAGAGAATTCGTAAGGAGGAAGAGAGGAATTTCAAGAAAAGATTTAGTAGAGAGAATGAGAGTATTGGTAGAGGTGTGAAGAAGAAGAAGTGGAGAAGGGATGTATATAGAAGAAACAAAGTCAAACGGTCAAAAGGCAGAATCTGCCGGAAATGTCATTTACCGACAGATTTAGGGGATTTCCGGTGAATTAGGGGATTTCCGACGGATTTTCAAGGATTTCCGGCGGATTTTCAAAAATCAAATCCCCCGCTTTTTTTAAAAAAATCCGCCGGAAATGACGTTTTCAGCGGATTTTTACGCATTTCCGGCGGATTTTCAAAATTTAAAATTGGCAGTTGTTTTAACTATCCGCCGGAAATGACCTTATCGGCGGATTTTTTTTAAAAAAAAAAATTCGTAGACCCAAATCCGCCGGAAATGTTGCGGAGGAAAAAAATCCGCCGGAAAATCCAACAAATCCGCCAGCAAGATTTCGGCGGATAAAATCCGCCGGTAAGTCCTAAAATCCGCCGGAAATTTTTCGGCGGATAATAATCCGCCGGAAAGTCTTGGCCGAAAAAAGCAGTTTTTCTTGTAGTGGAAGGCTCCTCAACTTATAACTCTCTGGGTGACCCTTTACAACTTACGGGATGACTCAATGGTCAAACCAGCTTCAATGACTGATCTGTCGCCCAAACTTCCTCGAACCAACTCGGATGCCTGTTACTTCCGCTGCATACTCTGATGAAACAAGAAGTCCAGGAATCCTAGGGTTTATGGTTTCGGACATTTTCGGGGCCGAGACAACTAATTGTCATTATTCTCAGTACGTTGCATGAAATACCGAGCGGATCCAAACTCAACGTCTCACCCAAAATACTAAAAGGTTTCTGATAGTCAATTGTCTAAGTCCCTAGCTGACCCAATCTATCTAATCTTTTGACCGTTAGGTCTCTAAGCTCGACAAGGTCGAACTGCTCTGATACCAAAATGTAACATCCTAGATTTTAGTCGACAATAAAATCAGGAATATTACTTTTCAGACATCTCAGAGATACACTTTCGTAATTTGGATCAAACTAAGGAACAACAACTGTCCTTAAATGACTCATATAAAAACCAATTTTTCCCATGCACCTATCGGAGTCGACACAACCAACTTAATCCAAAATACAAAGCATATGTTTGTTACTACTTCTTAGGGTGAGCCTAAAACTTGAAAACAATACAAGAATCCTCTCCATGAAACTAGCACAAATACAATGTGCTTTAGCTTTTAAACATCAATATCCTTCTAGGGTGAAATCCTTTCTGGTTGCTATAACCTTCCTTACTTGTTACCTGCTTGTCTGAAAAACAACAACAATGAGAGATGAGATTACATAATCTCAATGAGTCCTTTCGAGACTCCCTTACCATAATACGCTCTGAATATCTTTTATTATTTTACCTATGATTCACCCCCCTACGCCTTAGACTTACATAATATAAAAGCTACGACGATACATATAGGGTACCCGTGTTCTATAAATAAATAGAACACACTAACCTAACCTCTTGGGCCTTGAGATGGGTTCATGAGACCGACCCCAAGCACATCATCCATTCTTTAATTCATTTACGGTGTACTTATATATGTACTAGATAGTTTTCTCACACGTATTTTCAAAAAGGATTTTAACACAAAACAAAACCGCTTAACCATGACCTCCAACACATAACAATCAATGAAAATAAATTCAAACATATTAATCAAATCAATCCTCTTTCAAACCACAACTTACCAAGTGGCTTACAAAATTGACTATCACCTCTTGGAAACAAACATCCAGCAACCAAACAACAACAAACACATACATTTATCAGCCAGAATTATCATCAAGTATACCTCTACATCGGTAAATTAATTAACCTATCAAACGGTATTGAAACTTAGCAAAGGACCCCTCTATGGGAAGCTAAGAATGTCTAGTTCCTGACTATAATTGTTATTTTGTAAAATAATGGGCCAATTCGTACAGCTTCAGTAAATAAGCAACAAAGTTCAGAAAACAGGACAGCCACCATGACCTAACTTGTGACACCTCTAAAATTATCAAAACTCACTCAAATAACATGGGACTTGAGCCTAAACCGAAAAAAATTGAGTGTAGTTTTCAATGAATCAAAAAAATCATTCAAAAAGGAGTTCAAACGGAAACATTATACACGAAATACCAAACCTATATCCAAATTGTTTTCCAGAATTTTAACCTGACTTGTGAGACCTATAACTCAAGCTATTCAACTCCAAATCCAACCAAACCAGTGCCAAATGAACAAGCATTAAGTCTAGTTTCTAAAAAGGTAGAGCACATAATTTTTGCACCACTAGATTGTTCTCAGTTACTGTATAACCGAACATATACCCAAATCACCCCTAACAAAGAGTTTAGCATTTTGGCATCAAATATTCGTCAAATTTCAACAATCAAACACATTATCAACCCAATTCAGAAATACACATGTGTTTAAACTGAAAACAGAAGCAAATTCGTAGAACTCACCTATCCTGATGAAAATCACGAAACGCCGAGACTTTCCGCCACTCGAACATTCCGCTCGCGAGAAATCCCACTTTGCACCTAGGCACCAACATAAGCTCCTAGAGCTTCAAAACTCATCCCTAAGCATCAACTTAATTTCTAAGCTTTGAACCTCCAATCAAGCATAAAACTTCCATGAATTCACTATTCATCATCTTCAACCTCAAATTGCTCCTCACACATAAACCCCAAATTTTGGTTTTACAAACCCTATCCGTTGAAACTCTAATTTCTTCACTCCAAGTTAGCAATCAACCTCTCAATGGTACTTTCCTACCCTTCAAGACAAGAAATGAAACAAGAAAACCCAACATCCCTCATTCTTCCCTCAAATTTCGAAAATGGAAATGTAAGAGAGAGTGAACCATATGTTGTGGTTTTTGTATCAAATCGAAGAGGATGATGTGGTGATCATTTCTTGTGTAGGAAGGATGAAGTTTCCATCAACCTATTTTTCCCCTTCTCCCTTTCTTCCATCGAAACCCACTTCTCCCTCTCTTCCCCATTCTTTCTTTCCTACGACTTCTATCTCTTTCTTTTTCACTTTCTTTTCTTTTTCCTTCTTTTATAAAAACAACTTAAGTGATAATAAGGTCAATGACCAAAATAACCCTCACTTAATTCTATTTTCTCAACAACCTCACTAAAATTCCTTATTTGATTTTAGCACCCAAAAACCAACTTCTTCAATTTATAAATATACACCAATCAATAATTAATTTAGTACCCAATTAATGAAATTATTAATTAAGCACCATAATAATAAATTGATTGGGTTTAACTTCAAAATAATTATTTTAATTATTTTGGGGATGTTACACAGATGAAGAAAATGAACAAGAACAAATATGGAATAGGAGAGCCTTTTTCTTATACTCTTCAAGTGTGACTTTACATAGGAGTGAACCCTATTTATAGGGTGAGAAAAGGTAAGTGAAAGATCAATCTTAAAGTTCCACTAAAAACCCATTACATCAAGGAAAGTGGTAGTCTAATAGGAGTGGACATCCATTATCATATTATTCATAACACTCCCCCTTGGAATATTAAATCCTTCAGGGATCTTCAAATAATTATGACTATCAAATGAGTCATACAAATAAGTCGTAGCAACAATCATCTTGTGAAAGTTGAGCTCTTCATGTGGTACAAGGCTAATTAAGTACTGAAAAGTACTTGCATCCACCCTTGAGCAACATGTCGAGCTTTGTATCTCACAATTTCACCATTCTCGTCCTGTTTTTGCACAAAAACCCATTTGTATCCGACTGGTTTTACACCTTCAGGTGTTTGGACTACAGGTCCAAATTTTTTTGTAAAACGAGTTTAATTATGCTTCAATTTCATCTTTCAATTTTGGCCAATTCTCACTTTGCCTACATTCTTTTGTAGACTTTGGTTCATGATCCTCGCTATCATTCATCACATTTAGCGCTATATTATATGTAAAAATATCGTCAACATTGATTTCATTTCGGTTCTATTGTATTTCATTCTTGACATAATTCATTGAGATATCTTTAATTTCAGAATTTTTTAGGTACATGATCAGTTCTTCTGAAACTGAAATGTCAATTATGTCTGAATACTCTTTTAGAGTTTCTATATCCTCGCTTGGACCGTCTTTCTTTTTAGCTCCTTTTCTTGTTCGAGGATTTTTATCTTTGTAACCGATTGGTCTACCACGCTTCAGGCGCGGTTGAGACTCATTTGTAATATTAGATTGTCCAACAGGGACATCCATTTTATTGGAGCATTAACAACTGATATGTATGATTTGGTCACACCTTTGGATCAGTGAATGCATTTGGTAGATGATTTTCTAAGCTTTGCAAATGAATTATCTTTTGAACTTCTAGTTCAGAATGTTTAGTTTGAGGATCAAAATGAGACAATGATAATTCATTCCAATTGATCTCTTTTTTCAGTTGCTCATTCTCTCCCTCTAATGTTGACAATTTTAATTCATCAAAAGATAATCATCAAGCTGGACTATAAACAAGTCTCCAATTATTGGCTCAAGATACCTTATTATACATTGAGATTTATATCCAATATATATTCCCAAAGTTCTTTGAGGACCCATCATAATGCATTGTGAATGGAGAGATTGGAACATACATTGCACATCAAAAAAATCTAAGATGGAAAATATTAGGTTCGTAATCAAAGAGCAAATGTAAAGGGGAAGAGTTGTGATAACTTGTTGGCTTGATGCGAATCAATGTTACAACATGCAAAATTGCATTTTCCCAAGTAGAAATTGGAAGTTCTTATCTCATAAGTATTTGTCATATAAGTAACTTTAGACATCTAAAGAACGGTTCTTCAAGACCATTTTATGAAAGAACGTATGCTACATGAAGTCCAATATCAATTCTAATCAACATACAATAATTATCAGATGCTTTCAGGGTAACTCACATAATAACCTCTTACTTAAATTAGTTGAGCCAACAATCTCACAAACTTCCGGTTGTAAGTTGACGACAAATATATATAAATATAATATATTTATCTAGTTGATGCATCAATTAAAATCACAAATATGTAAATGGTCCATGTGATTAGTGTACTCGTTTAGTAATATCACCTTATATAAGTTCTAAAAATACGAGAGACTTATTCTCTCAAATTGCCAATTTTCTTTGGGAACTAGCGAACACAAAAATTAGTAGATTGAAGACACTACTGGCTCTTCAATACAGGTTCACATGGAAATTTTAACCATTTTTCGCATCATAATATACTCGGGATGGCCCAACCGATCTTGCCAACAACCAAATTATTATGTAAACTTCTGGTTTACAACAACATGTGCTTCAATTTCACATATATAAGTGTAATACAAATCAGAGGAAAAAACAGACAACTTTTTCACTACACTTGTTTTATCCAAAGTAGGTATCGTTATATAAAGATATTCAACATCTCCTCCATTTCTTGTTTCAATATGATATCCATTTGGACGGATATCCTTAAAACTTAATAAATTTTTTATGAGACTTGAGAGATTATAATATGGTACAATGTGTAAAAAATTGGTTCTCTAGGTAATTAGCAATACACTAGCTCTTTCGGAGCCTTTAATTACATTGTGCAAACTTCTGGTTGCAAGTTAATAACAAGAACAAATGCTACCAGATGACTTTTGGCTATAACTAGATAATGTACACAATTTAAAATGCACATATATAATCTTAGTTCTATTCTAAAAACTTAGAATAGCTATCAAACTTAACCCTATTTTTAGTTAGCTAATCAATAGCATTATAGTTAAAAAACATTGACAGAATTCAATCATATTGAAGAATGGAAAATAAAATTACAAGAAGATAATAAAGGGGTAGAATGGAAAATAAGAACATAAAAGTGTCTAATTTTGTAGGACTAGTCATACAATCAATTTTTCTTAATCCCCATTTTTTTAGAAAAACTTTTACATGGATTTCCAAGCATAAGAGATTGGAAATTAAAGTTACAATTTTCCAAAATTCATGAGTTACTACTCCAATAGGAAGATCATAAGCACAAATCATATACTAATGATATTTAAATAGGATAATGATAACATTTACCACATCAATGATCATCACCACAACCTTTGTTGTATCAAAATTATAATGTGAATTATTCACTTTTAGGAATTAACTTCAATCGATTGAGTGGCTTGTGAGTACTTATTAAATCACCATAACACATAATCTATAGAATCGTTATATTCTTGAAAATATTTTCTCATTTTCCTATTACATGAGAATATTTGAGACATAAATTACATTTCATTTTCTTTGCTTCAAAATATACTAATTAAGATCAAACCAATCTTATAGATTTCGGTCATAATGCAAAGGCCTAGTTCTTCAAGAACTTGACCACAAATCTTCAAAAGAGATGCCCAAAGACAAATATATTTTGTGCAATCCTCAAAGAAGCTTGAATATTAACTTATTAGTTCTTCAAGAACAATACCACAAAACTTCTTCAACGATGATAAAAAAAATCATACTTTTAAGCAATCCTTCGGGGATGCTTGGATACTAAATTTTTAAGTTCTTCAGGAACTATATCATAAATCTTCGTAGGCATAGAAACAGTTATTTGTGCAATCATTCAGGAATGCTTGGATAATCGATTTATTGTTCTTCAGGAACTATATCACAAATATTCATTAATTTGATTCTATTATTTAGTTATCTAATATGAAATGAATAAGAAAATAACCAGGAGCATAGAAAGATAGACCCAAAACAACTTTTGGAAGATCCAGTAGGAAACATCATAATCTAATCAAATATATCAAAAAAAATTGACGAGGTAATCAAGAGTATACTGGTTTTGTATAGGCCTTGATAGATAATAAATATATTACCGAAATTTTAAAAGCCACAATATCCAGAAATTAAAATAAATAAACAAAGACAAATTGGTCAACAAATCATATGGTAATTTGAAACAAACAAACAAATAGATAAATAAAACTCTTTAAATCTTTTGATCAACAATCATAAATTATCAACAAGAAAAGTGACATATAATATCAAATGATAAAAGTTTTTCTACTAGTATCTACTCAATCAACAAATCAATTTAATTGTCAAAAAAAAAACAAATCAATTTAGGAATTTTGATCAAAACTTTTCCCAGCAATGAAACAATCAATCAAAGAATATTTCGAAATCATTTTAAAATCTTTTAAATATCCGGAAAACTATTAAAAGCTACAAACCCACATACTAAAAAATAAACTAATAAAGGCATGCTTTGAAAAAAAATCCACGTAAAAAATTGTGATACAAAGGTTTGAGGAAAAAAAATTACACAATCATAGAGGTAATTTATATCATATTTGAGAATTTTAAAAATACATTAGAAAGGCAAACCACAAACCTTGATTCTGAGATGAAAAATACATCATTGCACAAAGGTATCCCATACTACACTTCAAGTAGTATCATAGAAGAAACAAGAATCAATATTACCTTAAACAAGATGGTGAATTAAACAAATCAAACAAGAAAATAATTTCAAATTAATACTAACTAATCGCTTAAAACACTCATCAATCAACATACAGAGTTGCTGTAACAACAATAATCAAAAGAAAGTAAAACAAAATACTAATCAGAATGGTCTCACTCGAAAATCGAAATGCAGATGAAACCTCCAACCCCTTGATGACGCCAAGCGGCGTGATGCCCCAATTCCTCTGATCCTCCATTGTAGTACTTCTAAATGAGAAGAGACAATGGGTTCGATATATGGAACATTTCCCGATCTTAGATTGGTAGAACTTTGTGCTGATAACGTGTTAAAAAATAAGTGATAAAAGCAAGGAGAAAGATGAAGAAGATGAACAAGAACAAATATGAAATATGAGAGCCTTTTTCTTATACTCTTCAAGTGTGACTTTACATAGGAGTGAACCCTATTTATAGGGTGAGAAAAGGTAAGTAAAAGATCAATCTTAAAGTTCCACTAACAACCATTACATCAAGGAAAGTGGAAGTCTAATAGGAGTGGACATCCATTATCATATTATTCATAACATTGTGATAATAATAGACAAATGAGACTAAGTAAACTAATGGACTTGTTATTGTTTTTTATCTCCTTAGACAATTAAACTTAGTTGGGGGTGGCTAAATAACATATTATTGGGGTAGCTAAATATAAAATATACCTAATTATTTAAATACATATATTTTTTTGGGTAGCCAAAAGTACCACATAGTTACACTACCAACGGCCCTTGGAACTACAACAGGAAAGAGTAGATAGGAATAGAAAGAAAAAAACAAGAGTATGGTATGCAAAAAAACAAAACTAAAGGTGCCAAAATATATTTTTTATAGGGGTATTGATGTAAATTTTTAAATTTAAGGGTGTGCACCATCCGAGCAAGACGTAGATCCGCCCGTGACTTGAATGTTGGAGCATTGCCCAAGACCACGATGGAGCATTGCATATGACTCCACACTAGAGTGTGCAACCCTAAACTGAAAGCCTTCTCATTCTCTTTACTTACATTGGACTCAGATTTTGGGGGGCTTTACATGTTGTGTACCTTGACTAAGGCCCAAAATATGAGTCCACATGTACTTCTCAAAAGCCCAATAGACTATACTTCCCACAAGCCCAATAAACTGACCACAATGATGGTGAACACGAGTGCAAAGATAAGAACAATACCACCACCTCTCCAACACTATCTATATGACCTTCTCACTCACAAGACAACTCCATTTTCACATCGTCCCTCGACAAAATCACCGCACAATCACCCCATGGAAGTCCAGATCATGTTATTGCATAAGAAAGATGGAGAAAGGTATCATCCCGAAAGGCTCGCCAAGGCACAATGAGTATGAACCCCTCACGACATGGCCCTATAGACGAACAACCAGCAAGAGGGCGAGTTGTTATAAATAGTCCCCTAGGATTAGTAGAGAGTGTAGCTCACTATCAACAATAAACAAAGAAAATCCTCATTGTTAGCACCAATTTTATTTTTGTATTAAGATAAAGCGTATAATTAAGAAACAATTAATTAATATATAAACTTATTATCAAAACGATAAATAAAAAAGTAAAGTTGTTCTTAAAAATTGAAAAGTAAAAAAGAAAGGTAATGAGTAATGTAGGGTGTGGGTATTGAGTGCTGTTGTGTTAAGGGGATCCATTATCCCAAGTAGGTAGCTTAATAAGGGATACTTAAGGAGTATGAGAAAGATGTCTAAGTTTCAAACTTAGGAAACTAACATTTCCTCCTCCACCTGTCTTTTTTTTTTGTCCAATTTCCCCGACCCCTCTAATAATTAATAACTAACAACAAACATTGCCTATAAAAAACAATAAAACCCTTTTGTTTTTGTCAAATAGTTGAACACTTTTCTTTTGTCAATGTAAACCCCCCTCCCCAAAAGGGGTGTTGTGTAGATGTGTAATATAAACAGGCCACAAAGTCAAAGCCCAAATTAAGCTGGTCCGTGTCCAATGGGACTCGTACTCCTATGGCCTTTCCAAAAGGAAATAAAACAGAGAAACAAATCTGATTAAAACAAAAAACTAGAAGCAAAAAGAATCGACCACAGTGGGAGTCGAACCCACGACCTTTTGATCCGAAGTCAAACGCGCTAATCCACTGCGCTATGCGGTCAGACGATATAAATAGTATCGCCAACTCCATATTTATATGCAGCGTCAACAAATGCTATGTTGTTATTACAATGTCAAATAGTTGGCACTAAAATTTACGGAGCTTATATAGTGATTTAGTTAAACCATAGTTTTAAAAACCGGCTCGGCCCAGTTGGACCGGTCGAATCGGGAACCGGGGAGGTAATCGAGCCGGTCAACCGTATGGATCGGATATGCAGCAAATCGGTGAAAACCGGTGTGACTCGGCCGGGTTTCGCAAAAACCGGTGACCCGGTTTGACCCGGACCGGGTTGTGAATTTAAAAAAAAAAAATTATCAAAACGTCGTCGTTTAATCGGTTTCTTTTGCTCTTTTTCATCTTTTTCTTTCTCATTATTGCATTATTAGCAAAAATAAGCACCATTATTGCATTATTAAAAATATTAATAAATTAAGATATTAATTTTTATATTTTAGTAAATATAAAATAAACATAGTTATTAATTTTACAGGTACAAAATTTATATTATATACTATATAGGTCTTGAAAATTCGCGAAATAGAGACCGGCCGGGTCCGAGTCATGCGGTCCCGGTTTTGGTCATGCGGTTCAACTGTCGACCCCTCGGTCCGACCCTTGACCCAGTGACCCGGTACCTTCACTGAGTCGGTCACCGGTCCGAGTTTTAAAACACTGTTAAACTGTTTTTATTAAAAATACTACCTCTATTTTATTCAATTTGTCTTAAATATATTGATTGTTGTTTTACATTTTTAAGAAAGTATTTAATGTTCTTTTCCACTCATGCCCTTTTTAATTATGACAACGTTTTATCTTTAACAAATGATTCACATTTATCTATACAGAAAGGTAAAGAGTTAAATGGTAAATTAGACAACAAAATCTAAACTAATAATAATTTTTTTTCTTAATAATAAGTGTGTCAATACCTTAAACTACTTGTAAAATGGAAGTATTATCATTCCTCATCACACATTGCTTTCCGTAGATGACTAATCACACGTTTTACCTGATGTTTGTTAACGTTTTCGCTCATTTTCAGTTTTTTCTCTCGCTTATTTCCGGTTTATCCATGTGTAGTTTGAAATTTCTAAACTCTATTGTTTCTAAACCCCGTTTTCACACCATTCGTTACTATTTTAAATATCCTTTTGACAAATACTATATTTCAATAATCAAACAAAAGTCCCAAAATTAATCATAAGCTCAGAATAAAATTATGAATGGCTGCTAAGCAATGACTTAATCACGTAAGAAACTTGCTAATCAGAGATTGTAGCAGAAGTTACGTCACTGACATGCACGTAGTCATTAATTTTCCATAATTTTTCTTGATTTAATTTTCTCCATTTGATCGTGACAATATAACACAATTTGAAATTAGTGGATTGTGGTTGTGCTACGCTAGTTCTCTTTCCTTGACATTTACTTCCCAATTCATTCATCATCAAATCTTCCTATATTTTTCCAAGTAATGTGAACCGATCTGATCATAAAACTACGCGGAACATAAACCAAGTCCATAACAAAAGTCGAAATACAAAGAAAAGAACAGTTCAATTGGCTTTTCTGAACTTAGCAAAGAATGAGTGGAGTACTCAACCTATGTAAATATAATAAAAATAAGGTGAACGGAAATTTGATGTATTTAATTAGTCTAAAATTTGAGATTCAATGTGTAGAAATGGCAGTATATTATTCATAAAAGTCCATTATAATAATCCCCCTCCACAAGTTTCTTGAAAGCAACCTCTCAAACTCTATATATACTCCACGTCCAGTTTCCTCCGTTCTATCTCTGAAATTGCAACTCCTAGCCTTATCCAACTCCAAAAGTAATAGAACCACTTATTTGGCCGGTGATCATTTTCAGTTGCAAAAATGAGAAAAATCTGCTTTAACCCCAAAACGCCGTCGTTTTCAATAGACCGCCATTCCTTATCTTCCCTTGTTGCACCCTCAACCTCAACCTCAACCCCAAAAACACCGCGGCTAAGGAATATTCCTGATCCCGGGAACACAGAAGAAGAGAAGTGCATTGAAGAAGCGGAGACACTGATACTGAAATGGAATGCAGACAATTCTGCATATGCAAAAGTTACTTCACTCTTTTATGAAGACAAAACAGAAGCTAACCGATATATCATTTGCGTTAAGCAGCTTCAAAAGGCAATGCATTCGTTACTCTTACACAATCCTTCTTCACAAAAACTCATCCATGCACAACACCTCATGCAAATGGCTATGAAGAGACTCAGAAAAGAGTTTTACCAGATTTTATCTATGAACCGGGCCCACCTTGATCCCGAATCCGTGTCCGTCAGATCCTCCCGCACCTCCGTCCATTCCAATACCTCTGAAAACGACGACGATTCCGTGGTGGACGATGACGACATTCGTGCCACTGGCGATTCTATCTCTGAAGTCGAACTGGTTTCTTCGGTTGTCATGTCAGATCTGAAATCCATCGCGGACTGCATGATCTTGTCCGGTTACGCAAAAGAATGTGTTAGCGTCTACAACTCAATCAGAAAATCCATCGTCGACGAAGGTATTTATCGCCTGAACGTAGATAAATTAAGCGCTTCGCGAGTCAACAAGATGGATTGGGAAGTCCTTGAGTTGAAAATCAAGAGTTGGTTAGAGGCGGTTATGATTTCAGTTAAGACGCTCTTCGTCGGAGAGAGAATTCTCTGCGACTACGTACTCGGTTCTGCAGATTCAATATTAAAAGAATCTTGCTTCGCGGAGATTTCAAAAGACGGTGCAACTCTTCTATTCGGATTCCCTGAACTCGTTGCTAAAACAAAGAAATCGCCTCCGGAGAAGATGTTCCACGTGCTGGATATGTACGCTTTGTTAACCGCTCTTTGGCCGGAGATCGAATCAATCTTCACTTCTGATTCAACCTCTGCCGTCAGATCTCAAGTCCTCGCTTCGCTTCAACGGCTCATCCAGTCCGTGCAAACGATGCTGCTGGAGTTCGAGTCGATGCTCACGAAGGACTCTTCCAAGTTACCGGTGAACGGTGGAGGCGTGAACTCACTTATGAATCAGACGATGAATTACCTAGTAGTCCTCTCAGATTACAGCAACGTGCTCGCTGACATATTCTTGCGTGCAGAATTGCCACCATTGCCGAAATCGTCATCTTTGCCGGGATCTTACTTATACAGTCCAGAAGCTGTCGACTCAATGACGCCAGCGCTGACGGCGCGTGTGGTGTGGCTGATTCTTGTTCTCCTATGCAAGCTCGACGCCAAAGTGAAACTACTCAAAGACGTTTCACTGTCTTACCTATTTCTCGCGAACAATCTCCGTCACGTGGTCGTCAGAGTCCGCAACTCAAACTTGCAGTATATTTTGGGCGAAGATTGGATCATGCAGCACCAAGCAAAGATAAAGAAGTTCATCGCGAACTACGAGCGAGTGGCGTGGGGAGAAGTAATTTCCTCGTTGCCGGAAAATCCAACACCTTCAGAGGCGAAGGAAGTGTTCGAGAACTTCAATTTCAGATTTGAAGAAGCGTATCGGAAACAGAACTCGTTCGTGGTAGCTGATAGGGAAATGCGAGACGAAATAAAAGGATCGATCGCGAGAAAAATAGTGCCGAGATATCGTGAGTGGTATAATGCGGTGCTTGCAACGGTGGGTTCGGTGAGGGAGATGGCGATGATTGAATATGTCACTTTTACCCCTGAAGATGTTGATAGTTACCTGGCTAATCTCTTCTTTTTTGCAACTTCATCCAGTTGTGTATCGTCGCCGTCGTCAGTAACTTCGTCCCCCCACCGGCAGCGGAGTTAGCCGCACAGTTTCAACAACGACTTTTCGCGCCAATATTTTCCTTGATTAAATTGCGAAGTATAAAGAGTTTTGACGTAGCCAATTCTTCCGTCTTATTTGTGTATTGGATACGTATTCTTTAATTCCTGAATTGGTTTTCAATTATTTGTTTGAGTGTCTCCATCTGGAAAGTGTGGACATTTCTGGATGTCCTGACCGTTTGAACTTTAGGGAGTCATAATACACGAGTATTACAATACTAAACAAATGTTTAGTATTTTTTATTAAATGGGTATATAAGTAATTTGCTTAATAATTAAAAAAAGAGTAATCAATATCATGAGATAATGTAACCGAAAAATTTGGGATTCCTCCCAAAAATAATGGAAACCGTTTATAAAACCAAAATTCATGGAATTGTAGATTTTTTTTTCCATTATATGGCTACTTCAGAAAAAACACTTCAACGACTTCAATCTCGGTCTGGTTCAATCTCTCTCTGGTTCCATCTCTCTCATTCGGATTCAACCGCCAGACTGAAACACTTCAATCGCACAAACATAGGTACGAAACATTGGTTAATCGTGACTAACCACGGAGTAACATAACTTCGGTTAGTCGACTATTAGCCAACATGAAAAAAATAGAAGAAGAGCGTAAAAGAAAGAGAAAATTGTGGAAAAAAAAATCTGATTTGTTTTTGTAACTGTCCCTAAAAAAATGTCTAATTTAATTGTTAGTTTAATTTAATTAAAACAAAAAAATGACTGTGACAAAAATGCACTTATTCAATACTACCCATTAGATTAAATTTTATTGAAATTTTGAGAATCCAATGGCTAGTATTTATTTAGTATAAATTACTAAGCAAAAGGCTTAGTATCATAAGCCATAGCCCTTTAACTATATAATCATAAGTGAGAAATGCATCATCAAGAGTGTCATGCAAAAGCCTTGCATCATCAAGAGTGTCATGTTAGAAAGAATACGATCACCATGTGTCATTACGCCCATTTAGGTGTAGTATGTTGTGAATATCATCAGATTTTTCTTTCATTTATTTCGAGGAAAATGGCTTCGCTACACAAATACCTTTAATGGTTCGTTGAACAGTTTCTAGTTCATGAGTATTGATATTGATAATTTATTAAGTCAAGTGATATATTTACGATAATAGTTCGTATTTTGATTATCGTGTGTTGCAGTTGATTGATTCCTTTTATACTAACTCCTTTTATACTAGTCATTAATTTATGAATTAGTATCCATTATTTTATCATTTTCCCATAATCACATCCCGTGCATATCATGGGCGTGTCTGTCTAGTATAATTAGATGGTGTATTACGGCTATGGCTTATGATACTAAGCCTTTTGCTTAGTAATTTATACTAAATAAATACTAGCCATTGGATTCTCAAAATTTCAATAAAATTTAATCTAATGGGTAGTACTGAATAAGTGCATTTTTGTCACAGTCATTTTTTTGTTTTAATTAAATTAAACTAACAATTAAATTAGACATTTTTTTAGGGACAGTTACAAAAACAAATCAGATTTTTTTTCCACAATTTTCTCTTTCTTTTACGCTCTTCTTCTATTTTTTTCATGTTGGCTAATAGTCGACTAACCGAAGTTATGTTACTCCGTGGTTAGTGTAACACCCCGGTATTTTTATTTAGTAAAAATACCCAAGTGTACCATCCCTAGAACATCAGAGATATATTTCCTGCTTAGACACTGAATATCACTATAAATTTTTCGCTGAATATAACCCAAACAGTCTTATTTACAACAAGACAATATGGTTCTCAGACCATATACCATCAGCATCTATAGTATTCAGTATCATACAAGAAAGCGGAAGAAAGATATACACTAAATACATAATGTCTTAGTATACAGACAACAAAAGGGAAACAAGCTTAAACATAAAGCTAGGCTATCAGCAACCAGTCCGAGCTCAACCTACTCGTGCCTCTTGGATTTCCGCTGTCCCTGTGTCTCTGTAAAACAACAACATTTAAACAGTGAGATACAATCTCAGTGAGTTCTACCGAGACCCCTACTAACACTCTCGACTCAATTATGAAATCCGATATTAATTCAATACGGCATCGGCTGCGCGAACGCTACCCCCGATGGACCGCATAAAACATTTTAACAGATTACCGCTGACGCGAACGAAGAACCCGGTAACCTATTAGTTTAGTACGATGCCGCTGACGCGGACGAAGAACCCGGTAAACGTACTACAAACAACATAACACCGCTGACGCGAACGCTGCAAGGCGGTGAACCCCCCTACCAATAGTACCTTCTCCTATTGGCATGGAGCCTAGGTAAAAGGATCATGACTGCCTCCCCCTAGTATGTTAAATAATGGGTCGTCACCCAACTCGATATACTTTATACGTATATCTACAATACTATGAACCCACGGTCCATCAAATCAGACAATCAACGAAACACTTTAATCCACATTTTATAAAATCCAAGTTCACACTCGCACTCTAGTTGACCGCTTTTCGACACAATTTTCCATATCAAAAACAGTTCATTTTTCCTTAAAAATAGAATATTCAGTTAGGCCTCTGAATAAGCTTTCCAACGCATCTTAGAACACCTCAATCGGGTTCCGAAATCAAAAGATATCGCGAAAACAAAATCAGTGAAAAACTGTTGAAAATCTGCAAAGTGGCGCGCGAGCTGACAGTAGGATCTGTCAAGTGGCGCGCGAGTGGCGCGCGGCGCGCAAGTGGCACGTGGACTGACAGTAGGGGGGTCTGTCAAGTGCAGAATTTGGCGGTTTCGCGCGAAAACCGCGATTCCGCTTAATTCCGATTCTCGTTCCGATTGAAAACAGTTTTGACAACTATAAAAACAGTCTCAATCAAAGTCACACAATCAATCAAATCAATCAAAAACTCACTTTAAACGAATTGTATCAAAACGCGACATATTTTCCAATTAACGGTTTTTAAGTCAAAATCTTTCGAAATCAAATCACCAAAAGTTCCATTTCAACACGATACAACTCGAGACTCGCTCCGATCGATTCCTAACCCGAAACAGACAATATCAAGTAATATTCCAGACCAGCGAAAGCGATAAAACGATCAATCAATTAATTCGAAAAACAAAAATCCTAAACGTGAGTAGAACTCACCCTTGAAGCGTGAACCACGATCGAGCCGAATTCACCGTATAGCCACACGAACGCTCCCCGCTCCGGCGACACCCAATCCGCTTCCAAAGCTTTCCACTCGATCACGAAACCTCTTTTTGACTGAAATACCGAATTCCCGAGATTCTCCATGGATACTATTCATCATCTTCCTCCTCTTGAAGCACTATTCACACAAAACCCTCAATTTGATTTTCAACCCCAAATCACCCAACTCGCTTCCAATCAACGATCCATCATCCTTGGGTTCGCGCCAACCACCATCCCAAGCTATCCTTGAGCTTCAACCATCAAAACCTCAATTTTTCCTCTCAAATTCGAAAATGGTGGATTTGAGGAGAGTGAGTTGATGATGAAGATTTTGGTACCAAAACGAAGAGGAAGTAACGCTGAACATTTTTCGTGTTGGAAGGAAGTCGTTTCGACGAGCCGAAGTCCTCCCTTTTTCCTCTTCTTCCTCCTCACCCATTCTTTCTTCTTTCTCTTTTCTCTCCTTTTCTCTCTTCTGTTTCTCTCTCTCGCATTCTTTCTTCCTTTCTTAATTAATTCTCTTTTTTAACAGACACACACACACACACGTACACATATATATATTTATTTAATATATAAGCTGTAACGCGGTCAAATTACCATATTGATCGAAATCTCTTATTTCGATTCCAAAACTTCGTTGATCCGTATTATCCGGTTAACGATCCGATGACAACCAATAAATAATTTTAGCACTCATTAAATTTACCCGTTAAGTACTAAATTGGTTTAATTGGGTTAACACCCAAATAATTCTACTAATTATTTTCAGGATGTTACATTCTCCCCAACTTGAAAGAATTTTGTCCTCAAAATTTCGCTAAGTCTTTCATCCGACTAACCGAGGATCGACATTATGAGAAAGGTCTAAATTTGCGAGAAAACAATCTTGAATTAACGAAATGAGTGTAGAAAATCATCCCAAGTTGGCACATCAATCTCCAAGTATGATCCACTACTACCTTGATACGAACTCTCTGGTTACGAATCTACACGAGAAACTCACCATTTGCCTACATAGGCTTGGCACCGCGTTTGAAAACACTCCCGATGCTTCATTCCAATTATCCTCGTTTACTCCCCAACTTTGATTAATCTAAATCAAAGGGTTTAATACAAGACACTTGATAGAAATATATGTTGAAAATGAGATCCACAAACTGGTACTCCTCAGTAGAGGTAAAAACAAACGCGATTTCCTCGAAGGTAATAAACACGTTCTCAACAAACCTTCTAAAATCCATAACAGTTCTCGTACACACCGACAATGTGACGGAAAAGTCACTTATGAAACTTCTTGACTCGCCCCCAAGATTTCGAGATAACACTTTTCGAAAGAAGATGGAATGAGGATTTACCAGAAACGTTTATTTTTAAACGTAGAAATAAACCATGGGGACATCAAATAAATTTGAACGTAATGCAAATTACCTTAGTTGTTCTCAAAACAACTATCAAACAGAACTCAGAGCTCCTTTTCTTATATTGCAACTTCTTCACGAGGTTTTCACCAACGACGTACCCGATTCCTTTCCGAATTAGTCAATAGCATTGAGAGCTTCCCCTCAACCTATGTAATCCTTCTAGGATTTTCCTAAATCAGATTTCATTAGCCTCTTGATTCGTTCCCAAAATTAACTTTAGCATGCGGGTTTTCACAAAACGATTTTTTCAAAACTATTACACCGCACGCCAAGCTTCACTTCGGAAATTTCAGTCACTTATAAGCAGATCCATTAATTAATCCTCTGGTGCTTATTCGCAATGTGAAAAACAGTCAACAGTCACCTCATTTTCATATTCGAATTCACGTTTGACTTGTCAAACGGAATCACATAATACTATCTCCTTGTTAACCTTCACAAAGGAGAGGTTAACAAACTAATACCTCGCCACTAATACATCTGCTTTATATTCTGTACACCCTGGAACAGAATATAAACTTCGGCGTGCTTCCTCTAACACTTGCCTTTTATTGTTCTCATCATCGGCCGCACATATTCTACCGTTGAAACAACTGACTCCATCACTATACATGGTAAAATCTGGAAATACCTTTTGTGATTGTAGCTTCACATCAACTTCCTGTGCTAAGCGTATAGAATCCCTTAGTGAACTAGAGATCCTCATATGGCTCAACACTAACCGGTTCCTCCTTGATCTTGAATTCAGATTTAAGTCTCTAAAAGACTCCGATGATTCCATCTCATGCATCAATAAACTCGGCCATGTGGATGGACTTCCTACTCAGTGCATCAGTTACAACACTGACCTCTCTTGAATGCTACATCAACACGAATTTATAATCCTCCAGAAACTCAACACACTTCTCTGTCTTCTATTCAGTTCTTTCTGATCAAACAGATACCTTAAACCCTTGTGACCACTAAAGACTCCGAAACGAGACCCAAACAGGTAATGTCTTCAAACCTTCAGTGCATACACAATAGGTATTAACTCCAATTCATGAGTTGGATAATTCTCCTTATGAGCCTTCAATTTCCTGAATGCATAAGCTACCTCTTGTTGATTCTGCACAAGAACACATCCTAAACCCTTCCCAGAAGCATCGCTGTAAATTTGGAATTGCAAAGACGGATCTGGAAGAATATGGATTGGAGCAGAAGTCAACCGAACCATCAAATCTTGAAAACATTCTTCACAATCGGCATCCCGCGTAAAAGGTTGACCCTTACGAGTTAACCGAGTAAGTGGAAAACTAACTGTGAGAACCCTTTAACAAATCTCTTATAGTAACCGGCTAGACCCAGAAACTTTTGATCTCTGCGGCTGACGTCGGTCACTCCCATTCAACACCGCTTCCTTCTTACTGGGATCTACAGAAACTCCCGACTTGGGAAATCACATGTCCCAAATACTTTACCTCCGACACCCAAAAATCACACTCCGAAGGTTTCAAGTACAACTTATTTTCTCGGAGTACTTTCAGAACAATGCGGAGATGTTGGACATGCTCCTCAATGGTCTTCGAGTACACCAAGATATCATCAATGAAAACCACAACGAACTGATCCAGATAAGTGTGGAACACTCGGTTCATGTAATCCATGAATACCGCTGGAGCATTAGGTAGGCCGAAAGACATCACTACTAACTCGTAATGTCCATAACTAGTACGGAAGGCTGTCTTCAGAATATCTAAGGCTCTAACTTTTATTTGATGATATCCTGACATCAGATCGATTTTAGAAACACCACGGCATCTCGAAGTTGATCCAGCAATTCGTGTATCCTTGGCAAAGGATACTTGTTCTTGATCTTCACTTTGTTGAGTTGTCGATAATCGATGTACAACCTCTTACTTCGATCTTTCGCTCTGGATGTACGGAAGAAACTTCATCCAGAAAAACATCCAGAGAACATCCAAAAAGTCATTCACAACTTGTACAGATGATAAATCTAATACTAGTTTCAGTGGATGCAGATAACATACTAACACGTGCTTCCGCACCTTGGAATAAAGATTGACCGTCTAAGGTGAACTAGGTAACCGCTTCAGAATTTGTCCTAGACAATTCAACTGATTCTGAAGCGAAGCTGATAGTTGATTAACACAGTCGATTGCAACATGATTTGCAGTCATCCAATTCATACCCAAAATGGTGTCCACACTTCTCTTAGGCAAACAATAAATTCTACAACG
Organism: Astragalus membranaceus; assembly: GCA_039519185.1. Classification (NCBI taxonomy): domain Eukaryota; kingdom Viridiplantae; phylum Streptophyta; class Magnoliopsida; order Fabales; family Fabaceae; genus Astragalus; species Astragalus membranaceus. Next base: position 153,967,609 of record CM076854.1, read on the forward strand.
AAATTTCTGCCTCCTATGACAAGTAGACAATTCTATACAAAGATTATGTCTGGACACGACCCTTAGCAGCAGTTAAAATAGTTATCGGCTCGGAAGGCGATGATAAGGTTGATCCCAACCGATTCGCATGCGATCGGGATATACAGTAATAGGTTGCACCCGAATCATATAATATACTGATCGGGTTATTGAAAACTGATTCCATACCCCTCAGTAACTTGTCAGCAGTCGTAACTGTCTAAACATTCAGAATGTTGACTCGTCCTTGTCTTAGAGCTGCTTGTAACTCCTTGAAATTCTTCCTTACGGGGCACTCTTTACCATAGTGACCCTCTACATTTCTATAATAGCACCGATTAGATCTTCGCTTGCAATCACCGCTGTGAGCCTTTCCACAGTTAGAACATCTTCTGACCTTCGTAGAATCAAAGAATTGCATCTGCTTTTCCTTTGATGAAATTATCTTAGGACTTTGCATTCGGAGTTGATAATTCAACTACCTTCCTTCTTTTCCCATATTTCCTATGAGATCATCCTCGGCGACATAGGCTGATTGCACTAAGGCAACAAAATTGGTAATAGTATAAGAACTGAGACCCCCAAGTCATAAAAGCACTTATGCCCTTCTTATACTTCTGCATTTTCCATTCATCATCCAGAGCTTACTTTACCACTTGGTAACACTGAGACAACTTCTCAAACTTAGCGGTGTATTCTTCCACCGTCATGTCACCTTTCCTGAGGATGCACCGGTTGAAGATCCCGATTTTGGTCGAGGATTGCATCTTGATCATCCTTCCATAATTCCGCTTATGATGCACTAAGTATTAAGTTGATCAGGCTCAATGTCTCTTAGCATCACAAGTATAATTACAACAAGGACTAACAAGGAATCGACTCAACCCTAAACTAAGTCCGACTAGGTCGAACTGCTCTAATACCAACTGTAACACCCCGATATTTTTATTTAGTAAAAATACCCAAGTGTACCATCCCTAGAACATTAGAGATATATTTCCTGCTTAGACACTGAATATCAGTATAAATTTTTCGCTGAATATAACCCAAACAGTCTTATTTACAACAAGACAATATGGTTCTCAGACCATATACCATCAGCATCTATAGTATTCAGTATCATACAAGAAAGCGGAAGAAAGATATACACTAAATACATAATGTCTTAGTATACAGACAACAAAAGGGAAACAAGCTTAAACATAAAGCTAGGCTATCAGCAACCAGTCCGAGCTCAACCTACTCGTGCCTCTTGGATTTCCGCTGTCCCTGTGTCTCTGTAAAACAACAACATTTAAACAGTGAGATACAATCTCAGTGAGTTCTACCGAGACCCCTACTAACACTCTCGACTCAATTATGAAATCCGGTATTAATTCAATACGGCATCGGCTGCGCGAACGCTACCCCCGATGGACCGCATAAAACATTTTAACAGATTACCGCTGACGCGAACGAAGAACCCGGTAACCTATTAGTTTAGTACGATACCGTTGACGCGAACGAAGAACCCGGTAAACGTACTACAAACAACATAACACCGCTGACGCGAATGCTGCAAGGCGGTGAACCCCCTACCAATAGTACCTTCTCCTATTGGCATGGAGCCTAGGTAAAAGGATCATGACTGCCTCCCCCTAGTATGTTAAATAATGGGTCGTCACCCAACTCGATATACTTTATACGTATATCTACAATACTATGAACCCACGGTCCATCAAATCAGACAATCAACGAAACACTTTAATCCACATTTTATAAAATCCAAGTTCACACACGCACTCTAGTTGACCGCTTTTCGACACAATTTTCCATATCAAAAACAGTTCATTTTTCCTTAAAAATAGAATATTCAGTTAGGCCTCTGAATAATCTTTCCAACGCATCTTAGAACACCTCAATCGGGTTCCGGAATCAAAAGATATCGCGAAAACAAAATCAGTGAAAAACTGTTGAAAATCTGCAAAGTGGCGCGCGAGTGGCGCGTGGCGCGCGAGTGGCGCGTGGCGCGCAAGTGGCGCGCGAGCTGACAGTAGGATCTGTCAAGTGGCGCGCGAGTGGCGCGCGGCGCGCAAGTGGCGCGTGGACTGACAGTAGGGGGGGTCTGTCAAGTGCAGAATTTGGCGGTTTCGCGCGAAAACCGCGATTCCGCTTAATTTCGATTCTCGTTCCGATTGAAAACAGTTTTGACAACTATAAAAACAGTCTCAATCAAAGTCACACAATCAATCAAATCAATCAAAAACTCACTTTAAACGAATTGTGTCAAAACGCGACATATTTTCCAATTAACGGTTTTTAAGTCAAAATCTTTCGAAGTCAAATCACTAAAAGTTCCATTTCAACACGATACAACTCGAGACTCGCTCCGATCGATTCCTAACCCGAAACAGACAATATCAAGTAATATTCCAGACCAGCGAAAGCGATAAAACGATCAATCAATTAATTCGAAAAACAAAAATCCTAAACGTGAGTAGAACTCACCCTTGAAGCGTGAACCACGATCGAGCCGAATTCACCGAGTAGCCACACGAACGCTCCCCGCTCCGGCGACACCCAATCCGCTTCCAAAGCTTTCCACTCGATCACGAAACCTCTTTTTGACCGAAATACCGAATTCCCGAGATTCTCCATGGATACTATTCATCATCTTCCTCCTCTTGAAGCACTATTCACACAAAACCCTCAATTTGATTTTCAACCCCAAATCACCCAACTCGCTTCCAATCAACGATCCATCATCCTTGGGTTCGCGCCAACCACCATCCCAAGCTATCCTTGAGCTTCAACCATCAAAACCTCAATTTTTCCTCTCAAATTCGAAAATGGTGGATTTGAGGAGAGTGAGTTGATGATGAAGATTTTGGTACCAAATCGAAGAGGAAGTAACGCTGAACATTTTTCGTGTTGGAAGGAAGTCGTTTCGACGAGCCGAAGTCCTCCCTTTTTCCTCTTCTTCCTCCTCACCCATTCTTTCTTCTTTCTCTTTTCTCTCCTTTTCTCTCTTCTGTTTCTCTCTCTCTCTCGCATTCTTTCTTCCTTTCTTAATTAATTCTCTTCTTTTCTTTTTAACACACACACACACACACGTACACATATATATATTTATTTAATATATAAGCCGTAACGCGGTCAAATTACCATATTGATCGAAATCTCTTATTTCGATTCCAAAACTTCGTTGATCCGTATTATCCGGTTAACGATCCGATGACAACCAATAAATAATTTTAGCACTCATTAAATTTACCCGTTAAGTACTAAATTGGTTTAATTGGGTTAACACCCAAATAATTCTACTAATTATTTTCAGGATGTTACAGTTAGTCACGATTAACCAATGTTTCGTACCTATGTTTGTGCGATTGAAGTGTTTCAGTCTGGCGGTTGAATCCGAATGAGAGAGATGGAACCAGAGAGAGATTGAACCAGACCGAGATTGAAGTCGTTGAAGTGTTTTTTCTGAAGTAGCCATATAATGGAAAAAAAAATCCACAATTCCATGAATTTTGGTTTTATAAACGGTTTCCATGATTTTTGGGAGGAATCCCAAATTTTTCGGTTACATTATCTCCTGATATTGATTACTCTTTTTTTAATTATTAAGCAAATTACTTATATACCCATTTAATAAAAAATACTAAACATTTGTTTAGTATTGTAAGTCATACTCTAGTTAAAGATAATACTATATAAATAAATAAATAAATAACATAACATAATAATACTTTTTTGGAAAAAAATTATCAGGGAGTGAAGTCTTGCCCTATAACACCTAGATCTTTAAATAAGTCTAAGAAAATAACTTCGCGCACAACTAAATGGTAAAGAGTTTAAGAAAACAACATTACTATTTGGTATAAGGACGTACGAAAGTTACTTTGTCTGTTATGTGGAGTTGCGGAGGAAACTATTATTCATTGTCTTTTTACTTGTATTCGTGCAAAGGAAGTTTGGAGCAATTGTTTAAATCAAGTCTTGCATTTGCCAATAACAGGTACTGATTTGCTTTCTTGGCTGCATGTTTTTATTCACAATTATGGAGTTCTTTCTCTATGTATTATGTGGAAGCTTTGGTGTAGTAGAAACAAGTTTGTTTTTGATGGTGAACAAGACCAACCAATGCAAGTGTCTATTCATGCTCAAGCGATGTCCAATGATATTAGAAAGGCTAGCTTATGGGATTGATAAAGTTGACAGTGGGACAGTTTTGTCCAAATCTGTTACGTGGCCCCACATGTTGGGTGTGTTTGAATGTAGATGGCAGCGCTTTAGCGAATCCGGGAAGGGCCGGTTTTGGGGGTGTTCTCCGTGATAGTGATGGGACTTTTATTCGTGGTTTTTATGGTTCTATTGGCATATCGGATGCGATGCATGGAGAGGTCATGGGGCTTCTTCATGGAATATTCATTTATTGGCAGATGATATTTTCAAAGGTTGTTTGTCACACGGATTCCCAATATGTCTTAAATTTGGTGTCACATGGTAATCATGATTTCCACAAGCTTGGTAATGAGATTGCTATTATTAGGAGTTTTCTAACGAAGAACTGGGAGTTTCAATTGGTTCACACTTTGAGAGAGGGTATCCAATGTGCAGACTTCTTGGCCAAAATGGGTGCTCACGCAACTGATGATCTAATCATCTTGGATTCTCCTCCTAGGAACCTAGATCCATTGTTATTAGCTGATGCAAGGGGGATACTTTTGTAAGGCTTTAGGCCTCCTTTTTTTGTTTTTGTTTGAGCCTTTGTAACCAAAAAAACTTCCTTCTATTATTGCTTATCGAAAAAAAAAACTTCCTTCTATTATTATTTAATTTTTAATTTTTGTGTCCAACACACTATTAACTATCAACCTATTAATTATTCTTCATTCTAAATTAATATAATACTATATAAAACAAATCTAAAAAAATTTATATTATATATATATATATATATATATTAAAATTAATAAGTTGAAATCAATCTTACACTATTATCTAATTTAATATAATCTAATCTATCTAATAAGACACATATCTAATTTAAGGATAAAAATGTCATTACTCTCTCTTTATTTCTTTTTTTTCTTACACTTTCTTTCTTCATTTTTTTTTTCTCTTTCTTCTTACACTCACTTTCCTCCTTTTCACTTTTCCCTTACACTCTCTTTCTTTCTTTTTTCTTTTTACTGTACTTTTACTTTTCATATAAACAATTCTTTTCTTTCTCTTATCCTGTAGGTTCTTGAAGAAGTTGCCGACATTTGAGACATCTAACTATCCCAAGTTTGGGAACCATTTTACCAGACATAATACTCGAATTATGTAATTAATTATATAGTCCAAAGGTTGGGTTTAGGCCACAGCTTTTGCACAAATATAGATGCCAAAATTCATAAAACAAAGCTCTCCCACTATCTGCATAAAAACAAATCAATAAGAATTAGCACAACACAACTTTACCAATACCATACATAGTCAAATTTCTAGAAACCACAAAACAGCTTGAAGATCATCTTCATCCAAACCTATTGAAACCCCAATATTAAGTCCTATTGACTCCTCTTTCATCTCCTCTTTCCTGCTTTGCTATTCCTTAAAGATCATATTCATCCAATCCATTATTGACTGTAAAGATACATCAACTGCAAACAGAAGTTACTTGAAATTGGTGAATTGAATAATATCATAATTTCAAAGCCAGTAACAGAAGTTACTTGAAATTTTGAATATATATGCTCACGAGCATACATCATTCAAAATCACAAGTTCTGAAGAAAATTAAAGATGGATACTGTGATGAACAATGAATTAATTTTGAATAAGATTATATTAAACAGAATGCATAATTTACTACAAGAAACCATCCAGTACAAAGTTCAATCATACAGAACAAAAAGGGCATTTCTGAGGAACAAGTTAACCGAGTGATAAAATCTCAACTAAGAGAGAGAGATTTAGAGAGAGGGAGAGATTTACGCAAGGAATCATGCAGGCATCCGCATCCAACGACACAAACACAGAACACACTTTACACGAACACAATGTAACGGGGTAAATGTAGGAATTTACTATTTGCCTAAAAATGTACTAGTGTTTAGTACTTGTTACATTTCTCATTTTAGTACTAGTGTGTAGTACACTTTCTAGAAGTTGTACTAGTTGTACTAGCAAGGGAATATTCCCTCAATGATTGTATTCTCATGTGGCTATATATATAACCACCCAATAATTAAGGAAAGATATCATGAATCATTACCAATTAAATATCTTCTTCCTAAAATGCTCTCTATACTTGATACTCTTAATTCATTCTTCGGGCATCATTCTACTCCATTGGAGCCCCTAGCTTGAATTACCCGATTGTTCCGGAGCTCTCTCCTTTGCAATCCAAAACCCGTCACAATTGGTATCAAAGCATCGACTTGGTGCTCTGCTTCCATGGAGGAAATGCTGCGAATTCAAATTGGAAACACTATAGGGTTTCCAAAGTTCAATGGATTTCAAGTTCATGAATGGCTACACAAGTGTGAGGAGTTCTTCTTTTTGAACAACACTCTTCTTGAAGCTAAGGTGAGGCTGGTTGTCCATAACCTAGAGGGACTTGCTCAACAATGGCACTTGAATTACATGAGGTTGAGGTACCACTTCGATCTCCACTGGTATGAGTATATTGTCGATCTCTATCACCGCTTCGGAGGTTCATGGGAAGGGGAGCAGCACTCTTATGCTCAAGAAAATCAACTAGGAAGCGTGAGAAATTACCAGATCCAATGTCTTCTCTCTAAGATCCAAGCTAACATGCGCAGCAAGGTTTGTGACCAATCTGCGATTCTAGAGTTGCTAGAAAGCATCGGTGTGTACTCAGAAAACCCCTATTTCAATTCGGAGCTACAAACAAACAAGGGCTTCTGAAATTGAAGTCATCAGATCTGAAGGGTCAAGGGTTAACGCTGAGAAAAAAGAGAAACTAGAAGAAGGTCAGAAGCTGAATTGTAATTCCCCAATCGAATCCCTAACAAGTGTTCTAGCAGTTTCGTCATTCCACGGTGGTTCCGATCAATAGATTGGGGCTGAAGAAACAGAGAAATCGCATGATGAAGAGAATTACCATTCCGACAGAGCGTTGAAATTAGCGGTACCATCACTGATGTTTCCACCCTGTACGATTGACTCTCATTCGCGATTATGCTTCAACTTCACTCTACAACAGTTCGTTTCGTTCGTGTCAGCAGTCACAGTTCCATTGGTTGTGCGACTGCCTTACTTGGGTGAGATAAGGATTTTGCAACACTCTCTTAATGCAATCTATATGCAAGCACAATCAATTGATCTAAACTCAAACAGATGCCAAGGTACTGAGACAGGGTTGGTTATTAAACAGATTTCAAGGGAGATGTTGATAGATTTATCTCACTTGATGAAAATTAAGGAGCTTGTGAAACTAAGTGATAGAGTTGGGTGTTGTATGGTTGTTATCCATATTTATACTACTACATATCATTTACCAAGGAGATCTCCTCTATTCTTTCAACTCGAGCTGGCTTTCAAAGTTGTCCTCCATAATCACGAACATGATTTTCTTTTTGTGATTACATTTAAATGTCAAACTTGTTATGTGGTTGATGTTTATCACAGAAAAATGATTGACCGAGGTCGAATTCACATTCCTCTAGTAAGTTGTAGAATGAGCTTGGTAACAACAAAGTGCCTTGAACAACAAAATGAGATCACTAGCTTTGTTATGGTTGTTGCATTCCCCATTGATGTTGCTGCATATTATGAAGGAATTGGATCAACAAGTCATCTTGGTGATTTGCTAAAACTTTGCATGGCACCTATTTTGGTTTCAGCCCACCATTTTCCAACGCCAATTCTTCCAAATCTGAAATGTGAGGATTCAATGGCAATTTTGAACAGAAAAATGACCGACAGAGGACGAATTTATGGTCACTTAGTTGCTACACACTCATCACTGAAGCGCTCTCAGCTAGTTCTTGACCAACTTGCTTTTGTAGCTATTTTTCACAGGAAGATTGCCTACAAAGGAAGTGCTCTTGCTCCAATGGTTTTGCTGAAATGGAAGACATTACCTCTAAAGCATGGCACTTGTTATTACTCATCCTTGAGGACAATGATGTTTGAAAGGGGGGAGTATTGTAACGGGGTAGATGTAGGAATTTACTATTTGCCTAAAAATGTACTAGTGTTTAGTACTTGTTGCATTTCTCATTTTAGTACTAGTGTGTAGTACACTTTCTAGAAGTTGCATTTCTCATTTCTCATTTACCCCATCACACACAACAAGACATCGAACAAGCTAAAATTGGTTTTCAAAGCTCTATTTCGCAGAAGGGTTTTCGAAGCCATTGTTAATTGAATTTACTCAGAGCGTTAGAAAATTAAATCATCCAACAAGCTAAAATTAGGTCACAACATTAGAAAACTAAAATTAGGTCACAAGAAATAATAGATCACAAAAATCAAATCATCCATCAATCTAAATCCTGCCCAAAACCTAAAAGAGTAAAATAAAAAAGAAAGATAATCTAAACCAACCTATATGAAATTTTGCAGCCTCCACGATACGCAGAACTTTCGACATCTCGAACACCTCATGAATGAAATCACCGCTGCAACATTACCAGCAAAGCACGAGGGGGACATTGCAGTGAGGGGGCGAGGTCAGGGAGGAGAGGATGATAGGGAACGAGGGAAGTTTGGAGGGAGGCGAGGGAGAGAGGAAGAAAGCATTAAGGTTTATACGGAATGAGATAAAGAGACGCTTCAGCACTAACAAACGATGTGTGTGTTTTTGTTTTAGAGATTGAACATTTTAAGTCAAATTATTTTCTAATTTTTGTACTAGTGAAAAACACGGGATAGCTGCACTGATATATAAAAAACGCGGGAAAACAAAACTAATATATAAAAAAACATTGCGCTGAGATATAAAAAAAATACGTGATAAAGGCAAAGATTGTTTTTAAATGATATTTTTACATTTTTAGATTTTAATATTTATCTATTTTTTATTTGAAACTCCTTTTTTATCTACTTTAAACTTGTCTTTATTTTCACGGGGCAATGTTCAGACTATTTAAATACCGTCTAAGTTCATTCATAAAAAGAACATGATAGCACCCGAGCGTATGCACGGGTATCCTACTAGTATATAGCTAATTTTAATTGTCGGAATAATTAAGAAATGCATGTCTAATAAAAAAAATAAGAATAAGCTATATATAATTTAGTCATAAAACAAAAAAAAATGTGTGTGTAAAGGAAACCCCAAAGGAGCTTTCACATTGAATCTCAAGATTTTTATGCATTAAAATAATTTTTTTATAATTTGGACATAAAGAAGGCTTTAATTTTAATCAAAGCACATAATTGCCACTAACGTATTAAATGATGCTTAGTAAAAAAATAATTTAACAATTTTTATATTTATATGAAAAATATATTTTGTATGGAAATATAGGAATTTCTTTACCACAAAAAAATATAGCAATTGATAAGAACAATTACCAACATATATTCGTATGCTATAATGTATTTTAATATAATATATTATATTACAATAGAATATACTATAATATGTAAAAAAAAATCTATATTTTAATAAATTATGCCTATGTTTTATTTAACTTATATTTCATAAGTTTAAATGTATAATTTTATATTTATTACAATTGTATAAATAAACTTTGTGTATTATATTATTATAAAATTTAATTTTATTCAACATATTTGTCTTTTTATTACATGTTACAATCCCTACTTAATATCTCTAATTAATCATAATCATAATCAAATTTAATCTAAATTTATTTGAAAAAAAAAATAATCAGCGGGTCTTTCATATTCTTTTTAGTGTAACATATATGCATTGAATGGGAAGAGTTTTTTATTAATATGAATTATTCTTTTAATTGCAAATAAACTCATGAGTTAGTATAGTGAGTGGAAGATGTAACATCCCTAGTCCTGTTAAATTCAATTTATGGAATTTACGAGTGATTTATTATTCGAATGAAAAATAAATCATGTCATTGATATGGGATAGCCAAGAAAGCAATGTTTAGTGGATAAACCATAAAAATTAAGGTGCAAGATAGAGAGAACTTGGGCAAAAATAAGGATTTAGAATGAATTAATGAGCCAAGGGCATTTTGGTCTTTTCCAACCATTTAACCCTCAGCCCATTAAAACATAATAGCCCTTTCTTCACTCTCATTTTCAGCTGGAAGAAAGAATAGAAAAGAATAGGAGAAGAGAAAGGAGGGAGTGGGGCGAAGGGGGAAGAAGAGGAGAGGAGCACCACCTCCATCAAGCTCATTGCATGTAAGTGAAAACTTGTCCCTTCAATTCAGTTTTTCATCCTCTTTCCAACCAGCTAACTTTCATCATCTCATTCCTCCTGATTTCAATTCCCCATTTTCGAACCTCCTAGCTCTCAAGGAGCAAAAAAATGGAGTTTTGAGCTCCTATGACCAAGACTTAATGTCAATTTCATTGCATGTGTTTAGGAATCCCTAAAATTCAGTTTGGAAGCACCATTAGCCACACATTGTCGACTTCAAGGAGGTATTGACTAAGGAAGTTACTGTTTTCGGAGTCCATAGTGAGCTGGTTTTCGTTTTGAAGCGGTTTGGACGATTACGGGAATTGTACGAGTGGTCACCGTTCGGTTATTTCACGTGAAGACTTGATTTTCGAACGAACTCTTCAAACCGGTGAGTTTTACTCACGTTTAGGGTTTTATGTTTGTTGTTGAAACGATTGGTTTAAATCGGTATTTGAATTTCGAAAGATTATTGAGTCGAAACCGTTTTTCGGAAAATAACGTTTTACGGTTTTTATAAAAATTATATCGGTATTATGGATTTTGATTGTGCTGGAATGTGGTTGATTTCTGGTTGTGTTGTTGGAATTTTGATTGGGTTACGGATTGGATACGATCGGAAAAGCGGAACGAAATAAACGAAGCGAAATGTGAATCTGCACAGGACGCACGGACCGTGCGCCCCTGGGCACGGATCGTGTTCCCTCTTCGGTGTTGCCTGCAAAAAAATTAAACAACTGTTAGGATTTCGGAAAGTGTACCGAATCGTTGCAAGTAATAGTAAATTAGTAAGGACCACTAGTCGTATCCACAGGGATTGAGAGTTATTATCCACTAAGCAAGTGTGGTAATTCTTAGGCGTGAAGCAAATTAACAAGTTTGTAATTTATAGTAACCGAACATAGAATATTGGTAAATAAATTCTGAGAGTAAAACGATTAGGAATCGAATCCTCTCTCCTAAGCTATCATGTACTAAACCTTAGATCAATTTCAATATTATTACCCAATTTCACAGATCCAATTCAATTATAAGATTAAGGACAATCCCTTGCCTCGAAACCCCTTTTCTCTAATGGGAAACCCTAATTCCTTAAGTGAATCACCAATAGACAAAGCACTGAACACGAGAATTAACGAATTCACAAACACAATCTCATATTCCTATGATCATTACATTTGTGACCTAAAACCCCAATATCAGGCGAACATACCCATTTTCCAATGGTGAACATAAACCCTAAATCAGTACAAATACAGATATTATTGTAAAGCGGTAAGAATGGAGGTAAAGGCAATTGTTAAACTGAATAATAATTGAATTGATCATAGCAAAAGGTTCACATGATAGTTTTGGAGAGATTCATCTCTTCCTAACCCTAGAAAACTAGCTACTCATAATCAAGGTCATAAAAGATAAGATTAAAGAGAAGTTACACAAAGAGGAATACATTGGATCCTTCAATTCCTTGTTCCTAGGAATGTCAACGGGGCGGGGCGGACACGGGTATCTCACTACCCGGATCCGCCCCGTTTATTATAAATAGGCCCCGGACCCGTCCCGGACCCGTGACGGGTACCCGTTTAACGGGTTTTAAACGAATACTTTTTAAAACGGGTACCCGCGGGTATTTATAAATTAATAAATAAAAAACTTTTAAAAATAAAATTTGAAATACCATAGAAAATTAGTTTTTTTAACATTATTTTTTTGATTCATTTATATAAAAAAATTACGCATTTTGATATGCATTTATCGTATCAACTATTTATTAATATATAATTGTTAATGAATTGAGATAAAAAAACTAAAATTATGAAAATAGAAACTTAAAAAATAACAACTAAACATTATCCAAAATATTAGGATAAAAGATACAACAAAATATGAATAAACATCCACTTAAACAACAACAACAACAACAGATGATAAAAAAAAGGAAGAAACAACATAATTTTCAACGGGTACGGGTACCCACGGGTCCGAGTACCCTGCTACCCGGACCCGCCCCGTTTATTGACGGGTAGCCAAAATACCCGTTTATTTGGCCCGCGGGTCCCCGTTTAACTACTCGCCCCAGACCCGTGACGGGTTTTACCCGCGGGTCCGGGTTTTTTTGACACCCCTACTTGTTCCCAAGTGTAGAGAAGCTCCAATCCTTGCCTTGTTCGCAGCTCCAAAATCCTATTTTTCGCATCCAAGAAGAAGTCCCCGGAAAACTCTGCAATTTCGCTTAAAACGCCAAACTTTCTGTCATCCATCGCGACGCGATGGTGCTGAAAAATGCGGCTTCGCGACTCGAAGCCTGTTGGTCGCGACGCGAAGAATGGCAGAAATTTTTCCTTCTTTTCTCTGCTGCATCACTAGGCAAATGTCGGGTTCACTAGTTGACGCCACATCAAATTGAAGGTCTTCCATTGCAATTGGCACTAGGGATGAGGGAAATAGCTTACAATTCAATCCTAATACATCAATCTAAATCTACGCTAATTCCCCTAACAATTGACTGAAATACAATCAAATAACAGCGCTTTTGGCTTATAAACTGAACAACCATATACATATGACGATAAGTCAACAACAGCACGCACGGACCGTGCTTCCCTGGGCACGGGTCGTGCGCATGCTTCTGTTACCGGATGCCAAAAACTTCGTTTCGCCGCTCCTTTCAATTCCAAACCTCTTCTAATCTTCTTCCCAACCATTTGTGATGATTCTTAACTTATATAAAACATTGTTTTTGACATGTTCAAGATGATTTTGGGAAATTGTCCACGAACCTATAAATACTTTGAAAAACCAAATTAGAACTTACGTGTGCGAATAAAGGTTTTCCAAAAAGAAACGATTCAAACGGTTTTCGTTGTCGAATCATAATTGATGTGGGATATTTGTAATCTTATCTAGACCGGTTTTGGTACCACGATATATAGATTATATCGAACATAGGAGTCGGCCCAATGCGGGTATGATATATAAATTATATGTATGTCGAGTGACGATCCGACGATTAGCATACTAGGCGGGGAAGGTCATGAGCCCCTACCCTAGGCCTTGGACGTTAGGTAAAGTACTAGCGGGGGTTTATCGGGATTGTGGTTGTTGCACGACCGATGTTATGCTAGGTACAAGATTCGCCGAGATTGTGGTTGTTGCACGGTCGATGTTTCGATTGGTAGGCTTGTAATTATAAATTAACTTACAAGGCTTGGAAATAATTGAATAGCTCATTATATGCCGAGATTGTGGTTTGTTTCACGGTCGGCGATGGGCTACGGTTTTATGAGCAAGTGGTTTATAAATTAAACTATGTTGCAACGGTTTTAAAATTAAACCGAGTGAGGGTGAGGGGTTACGGTAGAACTCACTGAGATATGTTATCTCACCCTATCATTATTGTGGTTTTTACAGAGAAACAGGGTAAGAGGAAGACAAGGCAGCACGAGTAGGTGACGAGCTTATGAAGATGTCGAAGACTTGTAGTCTTGAGTTTCCGATTATGTTTCTCTTGTTATTTCCGTTATGGTTATGTAACTTGTATTGATATGAGTTGTATAAACCTATTCCGCTTCTCTGGTTATGATATTGAACAATAGACTTTGTATTTCTTGTTAAGTTGAGAACCAAGTTAAGTTTTATGGACTTCAAGACAGGTTGATCCGAGACATTGTGTTTTATTATCGGAAAATTTTAGTATGTTCAATATCTAAACCGGGATTGTGTCCTTTGATTGTTGACACAGATGTACATATCAGTGTATCTACATGTTAGAAATATTGGAGTGTTACAGAAGATGTATAGTTTTAATTAATTCATCATATATTTAATTATTGATTTTCATTTTGACATATCTAACTTATGTATTTGTTCCTTTTTCTGATCAATTAAATATCTTTAACTTATATTTCATAAGTTTAAATGTCTTTTTTTATTTTATAGTCAAAAAATTGTTTTTTTTTTATTTTACATTTGTACTTATATAAATAACTTTGAAAAACAACCCTATTTTATATATAATTAAATTTAGATATAATGAGTTAGTACTTGAAGACATTTTTATGGTTGTAACCTAAAAAGGAGTTCATTCAACTTCATGTATTTCATACATTTAAATTCATTTTCTAAACAATACGTCATAATTAGAAAATTGTACTTGAATCAATGCTTTTAATTTTATACGTTATACGAAATGTAATTTATTTGGTTGTCCTATAAATATAATAATAATTAGATTATACCTTGCCAATTTGATGAATGCTAAATTTTGTATAACTCTTGCTCTTCCTTCCCATTAAAATTATATGAGACTGTCTTTATGATTGTCACTTGCTCTTCTCCACATAATTAGTTCCTTCATTGTCAGCATGACAGTTTTTCAATTTGTAATTCAATTGCTGTAACACCCTAATATCTCTAACAAGTAGAAATACTAAAATGCACAACTTAGCATACAGCAGAGATATGATTCCTGTTTAGATATTGAACACGACTAAAAATTTTTGATGATTAACATCAAACAGTCTTAGCATTCCATAAACTTAAAAGAAAACCATATCGGTTCCATGTATTTCAATATCCTCAAAACCTAGTGTTCAATATCACCACAAGAAAAGCGGAAACGGTTTATACAACTTATCATAAGTACAAGTTACATAACCAAATACAGAATCAACAAGGAAAACATAAGCATGGATATTGGACAAAGACACAATGTCTCGATCAACTCCTTAGGCACTTCTCCTACTAGTGCCGTTTAACCTTATTCTTTCCCCGTTTCTCTGTAAAACAACAACATATGAAAGGGTGAGATACATATCTCAGTGAGTTTTACCGTAACCCCTAGCCACGCTCTCGATTCAATTATGAATCCTTTTGACTGGTAATTCGATTAATGAATTACAAAAGCATATACTGGTAATTCAATATGAATTACAAAAACAATCACTGGTAATTCAATATGAATTACAAACATCTCATAGTAATTCTATTTGAATTACGAAACAACATCTTTATCTGTAGCACGTCACCAACTCGAAAGCTTAAGTGAACCCCATAGCCAATAGTACTTTCCCTAAAGGCGAACCAACAATAATAATAATGGGGGCCTAGATCAAGGGCTCATGAATTCTCTCATCTAGCATGCTAACACATAGGGGTCGTCACCCTGACTAGATATAATTTATATATCGCGAATCATTGACCGGTTTAGATGATTTAATAATAACCATCACGCGGCAATTGTACAATATCAAGTGGAATGACCGGTTTAGATGAATTAATTATCATCCCGCATCAATCATAGTTCAATAAATAGAACGTACCATAGACCGGTTTAGATGATTTAATAATCATCCCGCGTCACTTATACAATGCCAAGTAGGACTTATAGTCCATTTTGTTTTCGATAAAACATGTCCTCACACGTGTACTATGACAATCTTACTTAAAATTTAAGAAAACCTCTAACATATCAATCGACGTCGAAAATTTGAAAAAGACCACTTGTTGGAAAGCTATGGATGTCTAGTTTCGGAATAAACTTTTGGTTTTGCAAAATAATGAGCCAACTAGTACAGTTTTCAAAAATAGACAGAGTGGTTCCTAGATTGGACAGAATCTGTCTCCTGACTTCTAGCACTTCTAAAATGACCAAAACTCAACCAATTAATCTGAAACTTGAGCCTAAACCATAGAAAATTGTGTCTAGTTTTCAAATAAATAAGAATCGTTCAAAAAGGAGTTCAATTGAGAGCACAATACCCAAAACACTGAACCTATACCCAGTTTAACTTCAGAGATTTGACATAACTTGGGATACTCATAGCTCGAGATACACAACTCCAATTTTGATGAAATCAGTGCCAAAATGACCAAAATTAAGTCTAGTTTCTAACAAAATCGACCACATAATTTTTGGATAAACATAACATTCCCAGTTTCAAAAAGACAGTACCTATGTCCAGAATGCTTCCAGAATATTACCCTAATTTGTGAATCCTACAAGCTTAGTTATACAACTCCAATTTGAACCAAACCAGTGCCAAAATGACCAAAATTAAGTCTAGTTTCTAACAAAATCGACCACATAATTTTTGGATAAACAGAATATTCCAAGTTTCAAAAAGACAGTACTTATGTCCAGAATGCTCAATTCAGTAAGTTCAACATCAAAATTACTCAAATGAACACCAAATTTTACATAAAAAACACAATATCAACACAATCATAAATCAAAATTCCTAAACGTGAGTAAAACTGACCAATCGTGATGAAAATCACGTAAAACCGAGAATGAACGAAGTTACAAACAATCGAAATCACACGAACGGTCCCCGAATGACTCTAACGTTCCCACGAACTCGAAATCACTCCAAAGCTAGCTCAAACTCGAATCCAGCAACTCAAACACTCTTTCTTGCTACTGAACCTTCTTCCTATCTACTTCATAAAATACAATGTAGCTTCAGAAATTTTGCTAGGATCTATTCTCAAGTTGTCAAGACAACATGCAAGACAAGAAACTCCATTAATGGTCAAGCTTGGAGCTTAAATTCGAAAATGGTAAGATGGAATATGGAAATATTGAGCTACTGATTTTGGTACCAATGGATAGAGAATTGAAAATGGGGAAGAATGAGCTAGAAAGCACTTACATGCATCAAGGTTTGAGAATTTTCTCTTCTCTTCTTTTCCTCTTCTTCACGCCCCTCACTTCTCTCTCTCACTATTCTCTGGAATTCTGAAAGTGAGGAGAATATGTTCTGTCTTGTGTTTTGTGAACATTGACTCAGCTGAAGATCACTTATGGGGTGGAATATACGAAAATGCCCTTCCTTCATCTAACTCTCACTTAACTTAATTCTATCCAATTAAACATACAACAATATTCCATACACTTAATTAATTAATGTATGAAAATAATTCAATTGGGGAATTAAATATTGCTTTCTTGACAATATTATATCGTGACTCGACTTATCATTTAAGCAAATAATAAATCGCTAGTTAATTTCATAAATTGAAATTAACCGAAAATAGGGATGTTACAATCACCCCAACTTGAAAATTTTTGTCCTCAAAATTGAACAAAACATACCTCATGAGAATAGATACGGATATCGAGTCCGCATGTCCTCCTCCAATTCCCACGTAGCTTCCTCGGCCAAAAATCCATCCCAAACAACTTTGACAATGGAAATGGTCCTCGTCCGAAGCGTCTTCTCGCCATGTTCCATGATGTAACTAGGATAGGGTTGGAAAGGCAAGTCCGGTCGAAGGTCAATCATCTCAAAACTCAACGGCTGACCCGGATCGGAAATGTATTTCCTCAACTGAGACACGTGGAATACATCATGGAGATTGGACAAAGCTGGAGGTAAAGCAATACGGTAAGCTACTAGCCCTATTGTTGCGCCCGAAAAAGTCCCCGAGGGAGAACCTTCCTCGTTCACAACTTTTCCTAAGACAATGAAGCCGCCACCAATATTTATTAAGGAAAATATTAGGAAAACCCTTTTTTGGAAAGCGATTGGTCTTGCGAAACTAGAGAATAGGGTTCGGGGGTCGGTTACGCGCAGGGAAGGTGTTAGCACCCCACACGTCCTCTCTACTGAGAGGGAACCTTTAATTAAATGTGTGGTTTTGGTGTGTTGACTTGAAAATACTTAATTTTGCCTCTTTATTTCTAATTGAAAATGAATTAAAGAACTTAATAAAAATTTTTTATTTTTGGAGAGAAAGGAAAAAAAAAGGGTTTTTAGAAAGAAGTGCTTGACGGGACATGGCCCGCTCCTACGTATCTCCCGGTGCGATGGAGAATTCAAAGCTACGTAGTTCTTGTGTGTAGAAAAAGGTTTTTATTTTGTTTAATCGTGAAAACCGAGCTTTCATGATGATCAATTGAGCAAGGGCTCCAAGTGATCACTACTAGCACTCCATTGTTAATAATCATGCAAGCAGAGGCTTCGCAAGACTACAAACAAAGTTTTTTGATTTAATGAAAACCTTTAGGAAAACTTAGGCATTCATGATGATCAATTGAGCAAAGGCTCCAAGTGATCACCACTAGTACCTCATTGTTAATAATCATGTAAGCAAAAGCTTCACAAGACTATTAACAAAGTTTTTGATTTACGAGAAACTATTTTGTCTTGAAGAGGATTAAATTAAATTAAAAAACGAGAAAGGGGGTGAAATGGTAAAGTGGGAGTGTAATTAATTACGAGAGGGTTATATTATCAAAGGGGGTGTAAAAAACAGAAGCCTAGTTTGTAGACTGGCCTGCGAGAACGTGGGCTTCTCAGGGGGAGCGTATTCAGGAAAACAGGAGGGTGTGTTTAGTAAACTGAAATAATAAAAATTAAATAAAATAAAAATAAAAATGAAATAGAATGGGAAGGGATATAAAAGGGAATATTAGGTTTTTGTAACCCTAGTTTCCTTCTCCACACTTGTTGTGCCGCAGCCATTTGTAGAGGGGAGAGAGAAAGGGATTTGCGGAGAGAGAGAGGGATTTACGGAGAGTGAGGGAGAGAAGCGAAGTTTCCGGCGAGAGAGAGGGCGAGGGCTCGTGGAGCGTGGAAATGCGAGAGAGAAATCGAGAAAGAGAGAAAAGAAAGAGGGAGAATGAGAGAGAGAGACTCCGACGGAGGGGGCGCGATGGTGACGGACACCACTACTGCTGGGCTCGCAGCAAAAGG
This sequence comes from Astragalus membranaceus, assembly GCA_039519185.1. Lineage (NCBI taxonomy): Eukaryota > Viridiplantae > Streptophyta > Magnoliopsida > Fabales > Fabaceae > Astragalus > Astragalus membranaceus. Next base: position 153,986,662 of record CM076854.1, read on the forward strand.
AGGTCGCGATGGTGGTGGCGTGTCCACGGCGATGGTTTTTTCATCAGAGGTGGCCGCGAAGGGGCGTTGATGCGCCGGTAGTTTGACGACGATGAAACGACGACGCTGAGGGAATGAGAGCATGATGACAATACGCGACGGCAAGGGGAGACGAAAGCGACGCCGGCGGAGCCATGGCAACGGTTCACGGCGTGCGACCACCGTCTACGGTGGCCTGAGATGAGTTTTACTCCATTTTGTTGTTTTTTTTTGCTTTTCGATTCTGTTCTTTCTTCTTTCCTATTCTGTTCTGATTTTTGGCTTCCTATTTATATACATTTTGCTACTGTTTGGTTACCAATTTTCAGAGAAACAGATTTCAGGGACACCCTAATTTTCTAAAATAATCTAAACCTATTTCGGATCGGTGGTAAATTTTTCTAAGTAAAAAGGATTTCTTATTAATTGCCAATTCTCTAACTAAAAAAAAGATTATTGATCTCTTCTTTTAGAACCTGTTAACTATTAGTTGTACCCTAATCTATTTACGAAAATAAACCTTAATTTATACGTTTTTAATATGAAGCTGAAATTCGGTTCCTATTTCATATGTGTATGTATCAGGTTTCAAATTATTAGTTCATGTTGTAATTAACATTATCTACAAGGCAGCCTATTATGAACTGAATAACAACGAGAAAGAAACAATGGAGACCAACCTCTTTTCCAACTTCTTAAATTCGCCTGTTGCTGCCGCTTTTCTGTTGCTGTTTCTTTTGCTTTGCTTGCTGCTTACTGCTTCTGAATTTTGATATTTTGTTATTAGGGTTTCAACGTGAAACCCTAATTTTTGCTCTAAATTTCTATCTATTTTGTATCCGTTTTCTGTCTGTGTATGTTTGTATCTGATTCCCCCTTAGACCTAGGATTGACTGTTTATTTATACTGAAAAACTAGGGTTGGCATTTAATTGGTTTTTGACTGGTTTGACTGGGCTTTTGCAGGTCTGATAATGTGGGCTTGCTGAGCAGTCTTGGAGAGCAAGAACAGCCCCATAGATTTGCTGATGCTGCTCCCTTTTTATTTTCGTTTTTTTGTATTTTTTTGTATTTTTGACTATTGTTTTTTTGCATTTTTGGGACAGTTTGGACTCTAAACACTCCTAAATTGTAAATGAAATAAAATTTGATTTTTTGACATTTTTGGACTCAAAACAAATTAAATAGACAAAATAAAAATAATAAAAGAAGTTGAGCCAAATACAAAAGCGAAATCGGGCCCAACTAGACAAATGCGCTAGAACGAGGCTCAAATAGAACAAATAGGCCCGCTAACTGATAAACACTAAAAATTAACTAGGAACCAGGTTCGTGGGCCCAACTCAAAATGATAAGCCCGATTTGTATATGTGTAGGCCCAATAACCCAACTGTTGGCCCAATTACACAAATGGCATCTTAACGACACTCGCATGACACCGACACGCGTTAACAGGACTCGAGACTTGCAAAAAAGCGACCTAGTAAATTAAAACGCTATTAACAGGAGCTCGGACAAAATTGGGGTATAACAGCTGCCCCTCTTTATTTGGATTTTACCAAGAAATAAGAATTGCGCGAGACATATTTCGAAGGTAAAATAGAAATAAAGAATTCAGAAATTATACCAATTTTGTCCATTTGGAGAAACCCGAATTTCCCTTTTTTTTGTTTTTGTTTTTGTTTTTGTTTTTGGAGAGATAGACACTTTCGTGTTGATGCGAAAACAGTAAATGAACACTGGCGTGCAGACAGAAAAGGTAAAATGGGCACTTGCGTGCATGCAGAAAAGGTAAAATGGGCACTTGGCGTGCAGACAGAAAAGGTAAAATGGGCACTTGGCGTGCAGACAGAAAAGGTAAAATGGGCACTTGGCGTGCAGGCAGAAAAGGTAAAATGGGCACTTGGCGTGCAGACAGAAAAGGTAAAATGGGCACTTGCGTGCAGGCAGAAAAGGTAAAATGGGCACTTGGCGTGCAAACAGAAAAGTAAAATGGGCACTTGGCGTGCAGACGGAAAAGTAAAATGGGCACTTGGCGTGCAAAAAGCGGTAAATTGCCCAGGCTGCCTAAAACCTGTAATCCTTAAACGAACTCTTGACGAATCCGAGTTTGCACGTGGCTTTGAGGAGCACGCTTCCTGTTGGCCTTTTCGAGCGACCGGGGGATCATTATCAGCTCCGAAACTGATATACAGATCAATGCACGGCGTCCACTGTATCTTAGGTTGATACAACTATTCCGTTGAACCTCACATGGGGCTGCGGTCCATCGCGTTGCTCGTACGCGACGTGAGACCTGGGCAGAAGGGAGCGATGATCTCTGTGCTCCAATCCGCAATGCGCGCTTGAGCGCTCTCTTTTCTTTTCTCTCTTTCTTTTCTATTTCTCTCTTTTCTTTTTTCTTTCTGAACTCCCAACTTGGGGGGACATTTTCTGGAATCTGGGGGCGAGGGCTAACACCGAAGTGCTCATCCTCTCTTTGTACCTGTAGCTGAAAATGAACAAATGCATGTGATGCAAATGCCATGATTGTTGTTTTCTTTTTTCTTATGATGAATGATGAGTTTCTTATTTCCTTTGTCTATGTCGGATGAATGCATGATCTTCTACTGTTCCTATACGTCTTTTGAATGCAATGATTTTCCTTTTCTTCTCTTGTCTGTACGCAATGCATGATTTTCTTTTTCTTTTGCTTATGTCTGATGAATGCATGATTTTCTCCTGTTCTTATATGTCTTTTTCTCTTTCTCTAGCTTCTCTTCTTTCTTTTTCTTTCTTTTATTTTCTTTTTGTTGCTCTCTTGGCTCTTCTCTTTTCTCTCTTTTGGCTTCTCTTTTTGCTCTTTTAAGAATCATGGGTATGTGAATGCAAAGTTTTGATGAATACTCATGTATGTAATGGAAAATTTTTCTTCTTTGCCTTTTTTCTATGAAGTGTGAATATTGTTGATGACTAACATGAAATGATGAATGACATGGGACGCTTTAGCTTTCTTTTCTTCTATGAGATGCAAGTATTGATGTGATGCAACTGTATTGCTTTGATGTTTGAATGCAAATGTATGCGGTGATTGATGTTTTGATGAATGAAATGCTCCTGTTCTAACTTCTGTTTGTTTCTTTTTGCTTCTTCTATGAAATGCAAACATTAATATGATGCAATGCTCTGATGTTTGATGCAATGATTTTTGTTCTCTTTCTTTTATGGAAATGCTAATGTTAATATGATGCATATGCACTACTTTAATGTTTGATGATTGAATGACAAAGGAGTGCTTGTGAAATGATGAATGATATGGAATGCTGGATGACAGGGAATGTTTTTGTGTTGCTTTTGTGGTTTCTTTTCTTTGTTTTCTTTTTGCTTTTTCTATGAAATATCTGATGCAAAATGTAATGCTCTAATGATGAATGACATGCAATGATTTTGTTCTTTTCCCTTTTTCTTCTATGAAATGCAAGTATTAATATGGTGCAACTGATGTGGAACGCTTTCTCTTTTTACTATGTGATCAATGCACAAAATGTGAAGATGCAAATGTAATGCTTTGATGCAAATGCTATAATGAATAGATTGAGATGCCTAGATGCGTGAGGTAGACATTTTTGTGATGATGAGATGCGAGACCTTGAATGCAAGGAATTGAGATGATTATGGACCATTCTGTTGAAAAATTGAATTTGATTCAAACTCTGGTGTTCTCAAGGTTTTTATTTACGAATAACCTCACTTGTTTTCTCTTTCTTTCCACGATGACTGAATTTTAGATTTCACGTAAACAACTTGTGTTCTCTCCTTTGAAGCATTATCTAGTAAGCATGCATAGGAGTGCAAATGTGAATGAATGAGTCAGTTAACTTGGCATTGGTTTAGGGCATGGACTTTTATGGCAAGTGAAGGAATGACAGACATGGTTGTTGCCGAAGCTCATAAGAGATACAAGATTGCCCCAATTCAGGTCTTTGAATAATTTGCCCCTGTCTAGTGGTGACAACAACTAGGGGCGTAGAAGGTGATGAATTGGGAATGCTTTGGCTTTTGAAAGGGAAGGTGGATCAAAAGAGATTTTGTCTCAACCCATAAAGTTTGATGTTGCCCCAGTCATAACAAGGACAAAGCTGCCCCAATTAGAATGACAAGGCCTTGTTTAGGATAGTGAGTTGAGAGATTGCCCCGGTGAGGTTTTTATGGGAATGAATGAGGTGAAGGAATGGGAATGCACTTGCCCCACTTTGGAATGACATTGACAACTGGAGTGACATGGGATGGGCATTGAACAGAATTTCCCAAGACTAGGGTGTGTGGGTGGTGAAGAGAATGCCCCAACTTTTGGGTCTGAGTGGTATTCTCAGTGTAAAGCTTTGGTTCTCTACTGATGTCTTGACTTTTTGGTGCGAGAGAATCCTTACCTGGTGATCACTAAACCTTGTTTTAATGCATCTTGAATGTGCTTTGGAGTGCAAGTCCCTCTTTTTATTTTGTCAGCTTTCTTTTTTCTGACCGTTCGTTTTTGTTTCCTCAGTTCTCTTTTTTTCTGAGGGTTTATTCTTTCTTGATCAGCTTTCTCTTTTCTGATCGTTTGCTTTTCTTTTGAGCAAACACATTGTACATAGATAAGCTTGTTCGTCCTAAGATTAGAATTTGAGTGAACAAAAGCAACCGGTCTTTGATCGGAATGGACTTTTCGGGATTGTGGTGTTTTGTGGAGGAAGGAGGTTTAGGCTTAATGAAGTGTTTGAGGCTAATGGGAGGATGAGTTTTATTTGGCGTTGATTGACGGTAATGGTCTATGAGGAAGATGGTTATTGGGCTTGTTTGGGCTCTGTTAAGGCAAATTCGTGTCTCATGGTAGAATGACTAAGGGGTTTGATGTTGAGGTCAAAGGAAGTGTTTGAAGGTTTATGGAATCAGGTGTTGGAATGATGAAGTGTTTGAAGGTTTATTTAGACAATGATCTCTTGTATTTTGTGATAACATGTACCAGCTCACCACTTACATTTCTTTTGTATTTTCTTTTGTTTTGGGATTTTCATTTTTGAATCCCTTTTTTTTTATTTTCTCTTTTCCTTTCCTTTTTTTTTTTCGACTCGGGTGAGCTGATAAAAAGTGATGCACTGTTTTTTTATTTGGGGTGATCCTTGTCTAGGGTGATTTTTGGATTTTGGTTTTCCTTGGCTCAAGGTGGGTAGGAAAGGGACTTTCTGGGATTTTGGGGTTTTTTGAGGAGATGGCCAAACTTCATTTCAAATCCCGATTGCTTATTTCTATAAGACTTAACTTTAGAACAATAATTTATCTATCTTCATGTGTTTGCTCTTTTTTTTCTTTTTTGTGCCCTAATTTTTGCCTGGACCGCTCTTTGCGAGTTTTCAGTCCACCAGGCGCTCCTTTTTTGCCTAGGCCGCCCTTTGCGGGTTTTCAACCTAGCGAGCTTGCTTTCTTATTTATTATTATTATTATTTTTTGAGAGACTTGCACTGAAGGAATATGATACCGACAAGGAAAATTAGTGATCACAGACTTGCCCCAGCATGGAGGACTTGAATCAAAAGTCAAATATGCACTGATGGGGAGAATACGCACTTTATGGGTGGACGGGGCGGGACTAGACTTGGACGGGAAACTGTGGTAAGGGAGGAAAAACAACGGACCCAAGCAAGAGAATGTACTCATAGCATGCACGCTCATTAGAAGAATGCTTCACAGAGAGTTAACATCAGTTAAAAATTTGTTTTTTCTTTGATACACTATTTCAGTCTTTGGTCATAGAATGGATGGGATGCAGTGCTTTTGAAAGAAATGCAAATGAGCTATTGATTTGAAAAACTGAGTGCCTTGGAACACCTTGAGTTTGCAACCAAGTACGGATAAACTTTTTCAAAAAGGATGATTGTTTCGCAAGAACGTCTCGTGTAACACCCCTTTCTACCCGTTACTTTGTTTTATAAAAATCAGAGTTTAAGAATCTCGTTCATAGGAAATGTTACACATACTCAAATCAAACGTCGCTTATCAAACTTCAAAAACAGTTTAACTCAAATTCATACGTCCACGTAGCACATCACAATATCAAAAACTCAAGCCTCATGGTTAACGTCACTTATAAAACTTCTCATAACACAAACAACTAAGCAGCGGAAATTTGTAAAACATAACCAAATAGTCCACATGGACAAAATAATCAAAATTCATTAATAAAGGCCGAGTTCATTATCCCCCCTGAGTGCTACGTATCAGAGCATGACGACTCGACTCGAAAAGTGAAGCTAATACCTTCACTGGGAATCACCTGCACGTTACCAACACGAGGGCAACATTCAAACAGGAAAGGGTGAGCATCATTTCAGTCTATATAATAGAAAACATGATAAGCACTAATCATAGGCTACGCACTAGAATAATCAGCATCCAATACACAAAACATCCACATCACAGTCATCATTCACATCATGTACAAACTCATCTCCTGTCATGTAGATTTATGAAATGCAACCCACTCGCGGGCATATGCATGAAGGTACCTTTTCACAAAACGTCGCTTAGCCACTCAGGCCTTATCATCACTTAGCCACTCAGGCCTCAAAACATCACTGGGTTTTATGCATATGGGCATGAGACTCTATGACATGCACCACTCACTTCACAAAGTCACACAATTACTCAGATCATAGTCAACAATGTGACCCATCACTTACCTGTTTGCTCGCACGGAGCACAGCACCTGCCAAATTCATAATCATCACACAACATCACTAGGCCACTTAGACCTTAACCCCACTTAGCCACTCAGGCCCCAATTGACACTTACACATGAACATCATTTAACTCAAACATTAGCCACTGAGGGCAAAACGTCATTTGACTAGCCACCAAGGCATCCTCGTCATTTACACCTCATTATCATTAACTTTGGCCACTAAGGGCAAAACAGTCATTTGACTAGCCACCAAGGGCATCCTCGTCATTTACACATCATTATCATTAACTTTGGCCACTAGGGGCAAAACAGTCATTTTGACACTACCGTGTTTAAAACTGCTGTTTATACACCAAAAGGGATTTTTAAAGAGTTCCACGTCATTTTTCAATGTCACTGGGACGACCACCGGGGACAGCCACTTGGGCGCCCACAAACAGTCAGAAAATAACAATTTTCCATTTTAAAAATTGGACACATGGATAGACAGCGGAAAAAGCTTCACGACACTTTTTGAATCGTTCAAAACGGACGTCTACGTCAAAAGTTATGATAAAAACAATTTTGGAAAAATTAGGCAACATCCAGGGAACAGGCGCCTTAGGCGCCCAGGCAACCAGGCAACAAGTGCACAGGCGCCCAGCGCCCAGGAGCAACAGTGCGCCACACAGCGCAACAAGCAACATAGACACGGGCGCCTAGCGCCCAGGGGCAACAACGCACGCCAGGCGCGCACAACGCACACACACACAACACGGGCGCCAGCGCCCAGGCGCGCACAGCGCGCAACACACACAGACACGGGCGCCTAGCGCCCAGGCGCGCCCCCACGCGCAACAACAACACAGAACGGGCGCCAGCGCCCAGCATAGGCGCCCAGCGCCCAGAAACCAGCAACAACGCCCAGAATTTTACCAAAACACCTTTCAACACCAAAAATTGTTTTCTCCGCAATTCTAAATCATGAAAACTCAACATTTTCCAGCCACCAAAAAATACACTTAATTTAATTAATTTCTCCAAAGGTTCATTTGATCAATGTCTTACCTATCCCCTTGGCGCCCTAGGCGCCTATACCCCATCATCCCACTTCGCGAACAACACAAGCAACATCCAACACAATTTCAGTTTCATGATCAAATCGAATGTCACAATTTACCAACACAACGCATACATATCAAGAATTTCAGTCCCATGGTCAATCCCTCTTCGCATACACGCATACATATGAGGGTCAATATCAACAAAACATCAAGAAAGCATCAAGAATCATGCATACATCAATTCGCATACATCTAAATACGAAATCCAACATCAACAATGCATCAAGAACTCTATTCTAATCCTAGATTTAGGACTCATCATATGAACTATTAAATAGAGTGATAGAGCTCCCCTAACCTCGAAATTGAAGAACGGAGGCTCCGGAGGTAGTCACGTACAGGATCACAGCAACAAGATCACGTTCTTGCTCTTTCTTGGTTGCAACTTCCCTCCTCTTCCTCTTCTCTCCTACGGCGCCCTTCCTTGCTCTCTCTCTATCTCACGCTATTTTTCTTTCTTTCTTGCGTTTTCCCCCTTGCTTTCGCGAATGACCACCAAAAACCTAGCCCCCCAACTAGCTAACCACTTCGCCTACATTATGGATCATGGGCTTGGGCTTTCCACTTAAGCCCAAGTCATGCAAGTGGCGCCTCCACTCCCTCCTAATACCACCAAATAAATAAAATTCTAATTAATCACATTATATCAAATAATTTAAATAAAATCCCCAATTACTTAATTAATTAAATTAATTAAATAATTTTAGGGTGTTACAACTCTCCCCCACTTAGAATATTTCGTCCTCGAAATTTACCTGATCAAACAACTCTGGATAGGATTCTCGCATCTTGCTCTCCAGCTCCCAAGTCATACTCTCGCCGGCAGCTCCTAGCCAGACCACTTTCACTAATGCAATCTCTTTGCCTCTAAGTGCCTTCACTTCACGATCCTCAATCCTTACGGGCATCGTCTCCACAGTGAGATTATCCCGCACCTCTACATCGTCCACTTGGATCACATGAGATGGATCCGAAACATACTTCCGAAGTTGCGACACGTGGAACACGTCGTGCAAGTTCGAAAGATTTGGCGGTAAAGCCACTCTATAAGCCACATTTCCAATTCTCTCGGATATCTGATAAGGACCAACAAATCGAGGAGTGAGCTTCTTCGATTTCAACGCCCGACCAACACCGGTAATAGGGGAAACCCTCAAGAACACATGCTCACCCTCCTGAAACTCTAAATCCTTCCTCCGCTTGTCATGATAACTCTTCTGACGACTCTGCGAAGCCTTCATCTTCTCACGGATCATCTTGATCTTCTCCGTAGTCTCCCGGACAATCTCCGGTCCCAAAACTACACTCTCTCCCGAATCATACCAACATAATGGCGTCCTACACTTTCGACCATACAATGCTTCAAACGGTGCCATCCCGATACTGGAATGGTGACTGTTGTTATAGGTAAACTCAATCAACGCAAGATATGAATCCCATGAACCCCGCTGTTCCAATACACAAGCCCTCAACAAATCCTCTAGCGATTGAATTGTCCTCTCTGACTGACCGTCTGTCTGGGGATGATACGCCGAACTCATTTTTAACTTAGAACCCAATTCTTTCTGCAAACTCTTCCAAAACTCGGAAGTGAACCTCGGATCCCTATCTGACACAATACTCTTCGGAACACCGTGCAGCCTCACAATCTCCTTGACATATACCTCTGCCAACCTCGACACCGGATAAGTGATATTAATAGGAATAAAGTGAGCAGACTTCGTTAACCTATCAATGATCACCCAAATAGCGTCATGACCCTTAGCTGTATTCGGTAACCCCGTCACAAAATCCATTGCTATGCTATCCCATTTCCACTCTGGAATTTCCAACGGTTGCATTAGCCCTGCAGGCTTCTGATGCTCTACCTTAGATTTCTGACAGGTCAAACAGGCATACACAAACTGCGCCACATCTCTCTTCATACCATACCACCAGAACATCTTTTTCAGATCTTGATACATCTTCGTTGCTCCAGGATGGATACTCAACTTGCTACGATGACCCTCCTCTAAAATTGCCTTTCTCATCCCTTCATCGTCAGGAACACAGATCCTACCCCGGAACCTCAACACACCACTGGAATCCAATTTGAACTCTTCATCTTCAGATTGACCAACCCCATTAATTAAATCCACTAACTTAACATCTGACTTCTGAGCCTCTCTGATGCTGCCCAGGAATTCATTGTCGATCCTTAGCATTCCCAGCTTGACACTGCGAGGTGTCATCTTACAAACCAAACTCAAATCCCTGAATTCTTCAATTAACTCTAATTCTTTCACCATCATAGCCGACATATGCAAAGACTTTCTGCTTAAAGCATCAGCCACGACATTAGCCTTGCCGGGATGATAATTCAAACCGAAGTCATAATCCTTCAAGAGTTCCATAAAACTTTCCTCGCATCGAGCATCCCAAACAAAAACTTTACCCTTGCAAGTCAACTGAGTCAATGGGAGGGCCAACTTGGAAAAACCCTCGATGAACCTCCTGTAGTACCCAGCCAAACCCAAAAAGCTTCTAATCTCTGTTACGGACTTCGGAGACTCCCACTCCAACACTGCTTCTACTTTTGCCGGATCAACCGCAATACCATTACCAGAAATCACGTGCCCAAGGAAACTCACCTCTTTCAGCCAGAACTCACACTTCGATAACTTAGCGTACAACTTTTTCTCCTTTAAAACTTCCAACACTGACTTCAGGTGCTCAGCATGCTCTTCATCTGACTTAGAATAAACTAGAATATCATCTATGAAGATTACCACAAACCGATCTAGGTAATCATGGAAAATACGGTTCATATATTCCATAAATACACCAGGGGCATTGGTTACACCGAACGGCATCACTGAATACTCATAATGCCCATACCTTGTTCTGAACGCCGTTTTCTGAACATCCTCATCCTTTACTTTAATCTGATGATATCCGGACCTCAAATCGATTTTGCTGAAAACACGAGCACCCACTAACTGATCCATCAGATCGTCGATTCTCGGAAGCGGATACTTATTCTTGATAGTTACCTTATTCAACTGACGATAGTCCACACATAACCTCATGCTCCCATCTTTCTTTTTCACTAATAATACCGGAGCTCCCCACGGTGATACACTCGGTCTTACAAACTTCTTCTCAAGCAATTCTTCAAGTTGCGTCTTCAACTCAGACAGTTCCGACGCCGACATTCTGTACGGAGCCATAGACACAGGCCTCGTACCAGGTACAAGATCAATCGAAAATTCAACTTCTCTCTCCGGTGGCACACCCGGAATCTCATCAGGAAAAACCTCAGGGAATTCACGTACTACCTTCAGCTCTTCAATAACAGCCTGACTCTCAGCAGACAACGAAGCCATCAACGCAAATAACTGAACTCCTTCTTTCTTCAATTTCTTCAACTGGTCAGCAGACACCAAAACCGAACTTTCTTCACCGAAACTAACCGACTTGCTACGACAGTTGATATGAACGTGATTATTCTCTAACCAGTCCATGCCTAAGATTACATCCAGACCTCTCAACGGCAAACAGACAAAATTCACAATAAAGTCCCTGCCGAAGATCGACACGGGACACTGAGAACACACCTGGGACGTAATCACCGACCCCTTCGCAGGAGTATCGACAACCATATCCCCACACATAGCAGATAAAACAAGACCCAATCTTTTACAGCAATCAACAGAAATAAAACAATGGGTAGCACCAGTATCAATAAGAGATTTCAGAGAAGTACCATTAATAAAACACGTACCTCTAATCAGACCATCATCATCCTCAGGCTCCTCTCCTGCCAATGCAAATACCTTCCCAGTAGACCTTTCCTTTTTCGGCTTTGTACACTTGGTACTGATATGCCCAGACTCACCACAGTTGAAACACACCACATCCTTGACTTTACACTCAGCTGCCATATGACCCTTTTTACCACAACGGTAGCAATTTCTGTCATCCGACCTGCATGTAGTACTCTTGTGGCCAGGCTTGCCACACTTATAACAGACAATGCTAGCAGGGGCATCTCCCCCACCAGAACCCTTACCTCCAGCAGCTCTCTGATAACCCTTACCCGCAGGAACCTCATACGGCTTGCTTCGACTCTGAAACTTGCCCTTTCTCTCAGAAGTAGCTTTGTAGCGAGCAGTACTGTCCTCCTCGAAGATCCTGCAACTATCAACCAGATCTGCGAACACACGAATCTTTTGATAACCAATGGCCTGTTTAATATCAGGCCTCAACCCATTCTCAAATTTGATGCATTTAGAAAATTCAGCTGTAGCCTCACTGTAATGTGGATAAAATTTGGCTAGCTCCACAAATTTTGCCGCATAGGCGGTCACAGACATACCACCCTGCTTCAGCTCCAAAAACTCTATCTCTTTCTTCCCGCGGACGTCTTCAGGAAAATACTTTCTCAGAAATTCCCTGCTGAAAACCTCCCAAGTAATCTCTTCCTGCACAGCCTCTAACCTCTGCCTAGTAGCCAACCACCAGTCGTCGGCCTCCTCGGCTAACATGTGGGTACCAAAGCGGACCTTCTGCTCAACAGTACAGTTCATCACCCTGAAAATCCTCTCGATCTCCTTCAGCCAAGCCATAGCACCATCTGGATCATATTTGCCCTTAAAGGTGGGCGGATTCTCCCTCTGGAAGGTTGTCAGACTCCTAAAACCAGCATTATCCCCAGCATTCTGCTGACCCTGCATCGCCTGAGCCATAGCTTGCAATGCAGCAGCAAGAGCAGCGTCGTCTCGTCTGGCCATTCTAGCACTGCAACAGAAAACAGAATTCAGAAACGAGTAACAAACTCAATGTTACTCAACACGACGACTCAACTACCGGCCGGACAGACCGAACTGCTCTGATACCACTAATGTAACACCCCTTTCTACCCGTTACTTTGTTTTATAAAAATCAGAGTTTAAGAATCTCGTTCATAGGAAATGTTACACATACTCAAATCAAACGTCGCTTATCAAACTTCAAAAACAGTTTAACTCAAATTCATACGTCCACGTAGCACATCACAATATCAAAAACTCAAGCCTCATGGTTAACGTCACTTATAAAACTTCTCATAACACAAACAACTAAGCAGCGGAAATTTGTAAAACATAACCAAATAGTCCACATGGACAAAATAATCAAAATTCATTAATAAAGGCCGAGTTCATTATCCCCCCTGAGTGCTACGTATCAGAGCATGACGACTCGACTCGAAAAGTGAAGCTAATACCTTCACTGGGAATCACCTGCACGTTACCAACACGAGGGCAACATTCAAACAGGAAAGGGTGAGCATCATTTCAGTCTATATAATAGAAAACATGATAAGCACTAATCATAGGCTACGCACTAGAATAATCAGCATCCAATACACAAAACATCCACATCACAGTCATCATTCACATCATGTACAAACTCATCTCCTGTCATGTAGATTTATGAAATGCAACCCACTCGCGGGCATATGCATGAAGGTACCTTTTCACAAAACGTCGCTTAGCCACTCAGGCCTTATCATCACTTAGCCACTCAGGCCTCAAAACATCACTGGGTTTTATGCATATGGGCATGAGACTCTATGACATGCACCACTCACTTCACAAAGTCACACAATTACTCAGATCATAGTCAACAATGTGACCCATCACTTACCTGTTTGCTCGCACGGAGCACAGCACCTGCCAAATTCATAATCATCACACAACATCACTAGGCCACTTAGACCTTAACCCCACTTAGCCACTCAGGCCCCAATTGACACTTACACATGAACATCATTTAACTCAAACATTAGCCACTGAGGGCAAAACGTCATTTGACTAGCCACCAAGGCATCCTCGTCATTTACACCTCATTATCATTAACTTTGGCCACTAAGGGCAAAACAGTCATTTGACTAGCCACCAAGGGCATCCTCGTCATTTACACATCATTATCATTAACTTTGGCCACTAGGGGCAAAACAGTCATTTTGACACTACCGTGTTTAAAACTGCTGTTTATACACCAAAAGGGATTTTTAAAGAGTTCCACGTCATTTTTCAATGTCACTGGGACGACCACCGGGGACAGCCACTTGGGCGCCCACAAACAGTCAGAAAATAACAATTTTCCATTTTAAAAATTGGACACATGGATAGACAGCGGAAAAAGCTTCACGACACTTTTTGAATCGTTCAAAACGGACGTCTACGTCAAAAGTTATGATAAAAACAATTTTGGAAAAATTAGGCAACATCCAGGGAACAGGCGCCTTAGGCGCCCAGGCAACCAGGCAACAAGTGCACAGGCGCCCAGCGCCCAGGAGCAACAGTGCGCCACACAGCGCAACAAGCAACATAGACACGGGCGCCTAGCGCCCAGGGGCAACAACGCACGCCAGGCGCGCACAACGCACACACACACAACACGGGCGCCAGCGCCCAGGCGCGCACAGCGCGCAACACACACAGACACGGGCGCCTAGCGCCCAGGCGCGCCCCCACGCGCAACAACAACACAGAACGGGCGCCAGCGCCCAGCATAGGCGCCCAGCGCCCAGAAACCAGCAACAACGCCCAGAATTTTACCAAAACACCTTTCAACACCAAAAATTGTTTTCTCCGCAATTCTAAATCATGAAAACTCAACATTTTCCAGCCACCAAAAAATACACTTAATTTAATTAATTTCTCCAAAGGTTCATTTGATCAATGTCTTACCTATCCCCTTGGCGCCCTAGGCGCCTATACCCCATCATCCCACTTCGCGAACAACACAAGCAACATCCAACACAATTTCAGTTTCATGATCAAATCGAATGTCACAATTTACCAACACAACGCATACATATCAAGAATTTCAGTCCCATGGTCAATCCCTCTTCGCATACACGCATACATATGAGGGTCAATATCAACAAAACATCAAGAAAGCATCAAGAATCATGCATACATCAATTCGCATACATCTAAATACGAAATCCAACATCAACAATGCATCAAGAACTCTATTCTAATCCTAGATTTAGGACTCATCATATGAACTATTAAATAGAGTGATAGAGCTCCCCTAACCTCGAAATTGAAGAACGGAGGCTCCGGAGGTAGTCACGTACAGGATCACAGCAACAAGATCACGTTCTTGCTCTTTCTTGGTTGCAACTTCCCTCCTCTTCCTCTTCTCTCCTACGGCGCCCTTCCTTGCTCTCTCTCTATCTCACGCTATTTTTCTTTCTTTCTTGCGTTTTCCCCCTTGCTTTCGCGAATGACCACCAAAAACCTAGCCCCCCAACTAGCTAACCACTTCGCCTACATTATGGATCATGGGCTTGGGCTTTCCACTTAAGCCCAAGTCATGCAAGTGGCGCCTCCACTCCCTCCTAATACCACCAAATAAATAAAATTCTAATTAATCACATTATATCAAATAATTTAAATAAAATCCCCAATTACTTAATTAATTAAATTAATTAAATAATTTTAGGGTGTTACATCTCGCTCCTCATCACAACTCTTATTTTATGCAATGAATGAATGAACAAATTATGATATGCAAGTATGATGCAAATGCGTGGAGAATGACCACTCGAAGAGTGTGGCTTATTCTAAATAATTTTGTTATTTTTAATGCAAGACAAAATATGGAATGCCAATGCGAATGATGCAAGAATGATGCCCCCTCTTTTTCTTTTTCTTTTTTTTTTTCAAAATGATTTTTGATTTTGATTATTTTTTATTTTTTAGAGGCGAGACATGGTACGAAATACCAATGCCCCTTTTTTCTTTTGAATGATGAAAGATGCAGAAATGATGCTTTTTTCTAAATACTGATTTTTTTTAGAGGCAAGGCAAAGTATGAAATGCCAACGCCCCTTCCTTTTTTGAGAGATGCATGTATGGAGGAATGATGTATTTGAACTAATGAAATGATGCATGAATGCTACATTTTGAATAAATTTGATGATGATTTTTATTCATGATTATGAATGAGATGCTTTCTTGTTTTCATTTTTTTTTGTGCAATAAAATGCATGATACTCACAATGATTTTCTTTTTTTGTTTTTTTAGTTTTGGAACATGATTTTGAAAATTATTTGGAGATGAAAATGATTTATAGGAAAAAGGGTTTTAGAAAAATGTGCTTGACGGGTATTACCCGCTCCTACGTATCCCCATTGTAAATGAGGAATCAAAGCTTGCGTAGTTCTACTGTGTTTCTTTTTTGAAATAATGCTTATGCATGAATGCCTCGTCTTGGATGAACTCGTCGAGGATGATTATAAATGAAATGCTTATGCTATGCAGATGATAATTTTTTTTGTTTTATCTTTACGTAATGAAAGGGGATGCAGGATGAATGGTTTTTTTTTTCTTTTTTTTTTGTCAAACTTTTGTTAGATGCAAATGCAATGGTGCGAAACGATGTGAATGCGAAATGATGTGGATGCGAAATGATGTGTCATTTACATAAAAAGAGGGTAAGAAAATAAGGATATTATTTTCTACGATTTTTTGAAATAGAGTCTAAAAAAGGAATGCAACAAACAAAGGTGTGCCCCCGTGTCCTACAAAGGGTGGGAATCCTAGGGTCTAAAGTCGACGAAAGGGGTAATCCTCCCATGTAGGTTCTAATCACTTCCTTACAATGGCAACCAAGAGCTAAAGTCTCTCTCATGATGGCACCCACAATCGTAGAAAGCTACCGAGTGTGAGGCATCATGACAAAGCGCACTCTTGGGCGGAACTTTCATGAGAGCCATACAGACAAAGGTCTACGAATGGCAGTCACTAATCGTTCCCACTCTCCTAGGTTTTTGTTCAGACCTTGGGTTTTAGTCCCCACTCAATGCTCACAAGTATAGGATGTGAATTGTGTGTCGAGGGCACAACACCTAGGAATAACTACCCTTCCTCACCTGCAAATGAAAATCCAGAGCAGTCCAGACAAATAGCGTGTTGTTTATCCTAGGGTTTAATATCATCAAATACAACTAATCTAGAGTGCCAACAACATTGCACTACTTACCTCAAGAAAGGGAGCAAAGAAGAAGGGGACATGACAATATGGGGGGAAAATGCATGGGAGCACTAAACATATAAGCAAAGAAGTAACTATCTATTACTTTAAACAAAGGCAAACATAGAAGAAGAATGCACATGGATGTAATATGCTTATGAAAAAGGAAGAAGAAGAGAGGCAAAGCAAGATATTCAAATCAATCATATAAACCACACACTTAATTAATTAGGCTTGACCCACTTTAAAAAAAAAATGTTTTTTTTAGTGTCCCCAGTGAAGTCGCCAGCTGTTGCGCCCGAAAAAGTCCCCGAGGGAGAACCTTCCTCGTTCACAACTTTTCCTAAGACAATGAAGCCGCCACCAATATTTATTAAGAAAAATATTAGGAAAACCCTTTTTTGGAAAGCGATTGGTCTTGCGAAACTAGAGAATAGGGTTCGGGGGTCGGTTACGCGCAGGGAAGGTGTTAGCACCCCACACGTCCTCTCTACTGAGAGGGAACCTTTAATTAAATGTGTGGTTTTGGTGTGTTGACTTGAAAATACTTAATTTTGCCTCTTTATTTCTTATTGAAAATGAATTAAAGAACTTAATAAATTTTTTTTATTTTTGGAGAGAAAGGAAAAAAAAAGGGTTTTTAGAAAGAAGTGCTTGACGGGACATGGCCCGCTCCTACGTATCTCCCGGTGCGATGGAGAATTCAAAGCTACGTAGTTCTTGTGTGTAGAAAAAGGTTTTTATTTTGTTTAATCGTGAAAACCGAGCTTTCATGATGATCAATTGAGCAAGGGCTCCAAGTGATCACTACTAGCACTCCATTGTTAATAATCATGCAAGCAGAGGCTTCGCAAGACTACAAACAAAGTTTTTTGATTTAATGAAAACCTTTAGGAAAACTTAGGCATTCATGATGATCAATTGAGCAAAGGCTCCAAGTGATCACCACTAGTACCTCATTGTTAATAATAGTGTAAGCAAAAGCTTCACAAGACTATTAACAAAGTTTTTGATTTACGAGAAACTATTTTGTCTTGAAGAGGATTAAATTAAATTAAAAAACGAGAAAGGGGGTGAAATGGTAAAGTGGGAGTGTAATTAATTACGAGAGGGTTATATTATCAAAGGGGGTGTAAAAAACAGAAGCCTAGTTTGTAGACTGGCCTGCGAGAACGTGGGCTTCTCAGGGGGAGCGTATTCAGGAAAACAGGAGGGTGTGTTTAGTAAACTGAAATAATAAAAATTAAATAAAATAAAAATAAAAATGAAATAGAATGGGAAGGGGTATAAAAGGGAATATTAGGTTTTTGTAACCCTAGTTTCCTTCTCCACACTTGCTGCGCCGCAGCCATTTGTAGAGGGGAGAGAGAAAGGGATTTGCGGTGAGAGAGAGGGACTTACGGAGAGTGAGGGAGAGAAGCGAAGTTTCCGGCGAGAGAGAGGGCGAGGGCTCATGGAGCGTGGAAATGCGAGAGAGAAATCGAGAAAGAGAGAAAAGAAAGAGGGAGAATGAGAGAGAGAGACTCCGACGGAGGGGGCGCGATGGTGACGGACACCACTACTGCTGGGCTCGCAGCAAAAGGAGGTCGCGATGGTGGTGGCGTGTCCACGGCGATGGTTTTTTCATCAGAGGTGGCCGCGAAGGGGCGTTGATGCGCCGGTAGTTTGACGACGATGAAACGACGACGCTGAGGGAATGAGAGCATGATGACAATACGCGACGGCAAGGGGAGACGAAAGCGACGCCGGCGGAGCCATGGCGACGGTTCACGGCGTGCGACCACCGTCTACGGTGGCCTGAGATGAGTTTTACTCCATTTTGTTGTTTTTTTTGCTTTTCGATTCTGTTCTTTCTTCTTTCCTATTCTGTTCTGATTTTTGGCTTCCTATTTATATACGTTTTGCTACTGTTTGGTTACCAATTTTCAGAGAAACAGATTTCAGGGACACCCTAATTTTCTAAAATAATCTAAACCTATTTCGGATCGGTGGTAAATTTTTCTAAGTAAAAAGGATTTCTTATTAATTGCCAATTCTCTAACTAAAAAAAGATTACTGATCTCTTCTTTTAGAACCTGTTAACTATTAGTTGTACCCTAATCTATTTACGAAAATAAACCTTAATTTATACGTTTTTAATATGAAGCTGAAATTCGGTTCCTATTTCATATGTGTATGTATCAGGTTTCAAATTATTAGTTCATGTTGTAATTAACATTATCTACAAGGCAGCCTATTATGAACTGAATAACAACGAGAAAGAAACAGTGGAGACCAACCTCTTTTCCAACTTCTTAAATTCGCCTGCTGCTACCGCTTTTCTGTTGCTGTTTCTTTTGCTTTGCTTGCTGCTTACTGCTTCTGAATTTTGATATTTTGTTATTAGGGTTTCAACGTGAAACCCTAATTTTTGCTCTAAATTTCTATCTATTTTGTATCCGTTTTCTGTCTGTGTATGTTTGTACCTGATTCCCCCTTAGACCTAGGATTGACTGTTTATTTATACTGAAAAACTAGGGTTGGCATTTAATTGGTTTTTGACTGGTTTGACTGGGCTTTTGCAGGTCTGATAATGTGGGCTTGCTGAGCAGTCTTGGAGAGCAAGAACAGCCCCATAGATTTGCTGATGCTGCTCCCTTTTTATTTTCGTTTTTTTGTATTTTTTTGTATTTTTGACTATTGTTTTTTTGCATTTTTGGGACAGTTTGGACTCTAAACACTCCTAAATTGTAAATGAAATAAAATTTGATTTTTTGACATTTTTGGACTCAAAACAAATTAAATAGACAAAATAAAAATAATAAAAGAAGTTGAGCCAAATACAAAAGCGAAATCGGGCCCAACTAGACAAATGCGCTAGAACGAGGCTCAAATAGAACAAATAGGCCTGCTAACTGATAAACACTAAAAATTAACTAGGAACCAGGTTCGTGGGCCCAACTCAAAATGATAAGCCCGATTTGTATATGTGTAGGCCCAATAACCCAACTGTTGGCCCAATTACACAAATGGCATCTTAACGACACTCGCATGACACCGACACGCGTTAACAGGACTCGAGACTTGCAAAAAAGCGACCTAGTAAATTAAAACGCTATTAACAGGAGCTCGGACAAAATTGGGGTATAACACCTATACACTCGATAATTAGGAAGGGTCCAATATACCGAGGACTGAGTTTCTTCGCCCGCAATGCCCAACCGGTACCAATTGTTGGAGAAACTCTCAAAAACACATGATCACCAGGTTCAAACTCTAGTGGTCTTCTTCTCTTGTCAGCATAGCTCTTCTGCCGACTCTGAGCAGTCTTCATTCTTTCTCTTATCTGCCGAATCCTTTCAGTAGTCTCCCGAACCAAGTCGGGTCCTAACAATCTGTTCTCACCGACATCCCACCAACACAATGGAGTTCTACATTTTCTACCATACAATGCTTCAAAAGGAGCCATTCCGATACTAGAATGATAGCTATTGTTATAAGCAAACTCCACCAATGGAAGATGATTCTCCCATTTTCTTCCGTTATCAAGCACACAAGCTCGAAGCATATCCTCTAAAGTTTGGATAGTCCTCTCCGTCTGACCATCAGTCTGTGGGTGATAAGCAGTACTAACATACACCTTAGTTCCCAAAGCTTGATTCAATGCTTTTCAAAACCGAGAAGTGAACTTTGGATCACGATCCGACACTGTAGCGACCGAAAAATCTGGAGGATCTCTCGCGTTCAATGAAGTCGCCATCAATGTTTAATTATTAGGGAAAACATTGAAAAATCCCTTTGAAAACGAAAATGGTCTTGAAAACCAAATTTGGGGTTCGGGAGTCGATTATGCGTGGGGAAGGTATTAGCACCCCACAGCATCTTTTCGAAAAAGGTTACCTCTAATTAATTGTGCAAAACTATATTAACTTTTAAAAATAATTATTTCCCTTTTATTAAAATAATGAATTGAAAAAGACTTAACGAAAATAAATGTTTTTGTATTTTTATTGAAAACTATAAAAGAAAACGTTTAGAATAGACTAAAAAAGGGTTTTTTTATTAATGCACTTGACAGATGTGGGCCCCCATCTGCTCCTACGGATCTCCGGGAAGAGAATCAAAGGCTACGTAGTTCTTGGGTAGAAAAATTTGTTTGTTGGTGTTTTTTATTTAGGGATTTTAGGACTCTCGAGAGATCAATTCATTTGTCCTAAAAAGCTGACTAATCCGATTGTACAATATTCAACTTAATCCCCTATTTTTGAAAATTTGATTTTGTAAAAGAAATAAATGTTTGTGTGTTGGTGTTTTCTTGAATTGAAATTTTATTTTAAATAGGGATTTTAAGACTTGATCCGTACGGTTCATTTGTCCTAAGGCGTGCATAAAACAGCAGGGGGTTGCACTTTGAAAAGGGGGTGCGAATAGGGGTGTTCAGTGGTTCGGGCAAATCCAAACCAACCCACGATCCAATCCAAACCGATATGTTTGGTTCGGATATTTTTCATGTTCGGGTCAAAATCGAACAAATCCAAACCAACCCGTAGTTGTTTGGATCGGGCAACGAATTTTAAAAATCAAATCCGCGAACCCGAACCAACCCATATTACGTCATAACAATTTTGTAATTTTAGATGCACACTATTTTATTTCCTTTGAATTTTTACCTTAATAATTTATGATTAAGTTGTAAAATTTTAATACTATGAATGGGAAGACTATTAGTGGATTTGAGTTTGATTTCGTGTGATTTTCAATTTTTTTAGCTATTTAAAGTGTTGGAATATCATAAAAAAGTGTTGTTTTTTATATTTTAGAAAATTAATATTTTAGTGAATGACTCGTGAGCCCAATCCAAACCAACCCGTTCAATATCGGTTCGGTTTGGTTCGGATTTTGGAGGAAAAAATGTAAAATCCGAACCAACCCAAACCGAATAATTATCATTGGTTCGGGCAACGGATTTGGTCAAATCCGATCCAAACCGACCCGCGAACACCCCTAGGTGCGAATAGCAGAGCCTAGCTCATTTTTTGTGAACTGGCCTGCGTTTGCAAAAAGGCTTCTGTGTGGCGCATTAATGAAAAAAGGTGGTTCAAATAATAACCTTATGTTTTTAAAATTTTAAAATGAAATAAAAACAAAATAGGGATATAAAAGGAAAACCAACTTATTACAGAACCCTAATTTCTCCTACCCCTAACCTCCCAGTGCCGTTTCTGGTTTCTTCTGAGAGAGAGAAGTTCGCTTGAGAGAGAGATAATTATGTGATGAGAGAGAAAGAAGGGGCGGAGGTGGAGAGAGAAGAGAGCCACGCGAAGGGGGAGAGAAGGGCGTGAGTTCCGGCGACCGTGAGGGATGGAGTGGCGCTGACCGGAGAGAGAAAGAGAGGGACGGCGTGAAGCTCGCCGGAGGGGAGAAACAACAATGGCCGGCCGTTATTTGGCCGGCGACGGTGACGGTTTCTATGGGACTTCGCGACAGTCCATGAGGCGCTGTTTTCTGTATTTGGACGGTGACGGAGTTTGAAGGTGCTGTTCTCCTTTTTGAAGGCCATGGAGGGACGGTTACGGTGGTTCATGGCGATTTTAGGTGGACGGGCACCGTCTACGGTGGTGGTGTGGGGGTTATTGGTGGTGTGTTGGCGAAGGTGGAGAGAGAAAGAAATGAGGGCGAGGAGAGAGAGTGACAATGGCTATGAGGGTGAGGGTGGTCATGTGGTGGAGAGCTCATCGGAGACTGTGACGGCGGTGGTGGTGTTTGCCGGCGGTGTGGCCTTGGAAGGTGTTGGTTATGGAGGTTCTCTATGGTTGTTGTAGTGGTGTTTGGTGGTTATTGTTGTAGTGGTGTTGTGGTGGTTATTGTTGTAGTGGGTTTGGGGTTGTGAAGGGAAGAGTTATTCTTGCTCTGAAATGGTTGTTGTTGTTACTGTCCACCCTCTAAACTCTTCTTTAGTTCTCTCTTTTTTTACTCTCCTCTTACTCTGAAATCATTTCCTCCCCCCTATTGCTTGCTGTTTTGCGTTTTTTATAGGGTAGTAAATTAATGGGACAAAATTTGTTGTTATACTTTTGCAGAGAAAGTGGAGCAGAGGAGGTGGAGAGGAGCAGACAGCTTGCAGGGTGGAGGTATTGGTGCTGCAAAGGCTGAAATGTTTTTGCCTAAAAATGTAAAACGCAAGGAGACAAGATTAAAGAGGGTTGAGCTGGTAGCTAAAATTATTTTTCAGCCACAGCAACCATAAGGGTTGAGCTTGTTTTAGTTAATTTTTTTTACTTTTTGTTTTATTTTTTTTCTGTCCACATGTGTATCAAAGTTGACCCTTTTGTTTGTACCCTTTCTTGTAACAAAAACTGATTGTAATAATAATAATAATAAAAAAGAATTTATTCAAAATCTGATTTTTATTAGATTTTTTATAACAATAATTAAACTAACAACAATGACGACAAAAATGTGTTCATTATTAGGAATAAACATACGTACACGACGAGACGCAAACACGCGTCCGCAACGAGAATACGCGAACTCGTGCCCCAAAATAAACACTCGTACACAACGAGACGCAAACACGCGTCCGCAACGAGGACAAAAATGTGTACATTATTAAAAATAGCACGCGCGCACAAATGAGAGGTAACACGTCTATACACGACTAGGAATGACACGCATAAACGACAAAAACAATATTTTGGATTTTTCTAATAAACTTTAAATTAGCCGGACAAAATTAGGGTATGACAGCTGCCCCTCTTTATTTATATTCCGTAGATAAACTGAAGGGTTTTCATAGTAGGAATAGAAATAAAGAAAAGACAGACGCTAGTTTTGTCCTTTTAAGAGGAAAATTGAGGGTTTTGAGAATTTACAAGTATGGTTAACACTTGGCATGTTAACGAGAAAGCTATAAAGAATGATCACTGGGGATCTGAAGGAGCACTGGGGCTCTGAAGGTCTAATTCGTAGCCGATGCTTGGCGCATTTATCGGAATTAAACTGAAAGACCGACGGGGCCTGAGGGGCTGTCTGGGCCTTGATGGACCGAAATGGTCTAATGGAGTGCAAACTAGCAATGGTACTAGTAAAATGGTTAGCTTGAGGGTGGCCTTTTTCGAGCGGCCATTAGGATCAAGATCAGGTCTAGAACTGATATGTTGACCACGAAGGACATCCACTATGTCTTAGGAGGACACAGCTAGTCTGAAGGACCTGGGGTCGGATGCTCGATAACGCGACGTGCGATCTGAGTTGAGGGACCATTGTTGGTCTGAAGGAGCGCTAGGGCTCTGAAGGACCACTGGGGGTCTGAAGGATCAGCTTGGTGATCTGGAATGTGATATGAGATCAATGCTTGAAGCACTGCTTTTGAGGGAACAATATACGGGGATCGATACTTAGTGTGTTTGCCCTGAAACATACCTAATAAATGCATTTACTTGATAAGGGAAAAACCATCTATATTTGGCATGTCTAACAATGCAATGAATGGTGTATGCGTGCATGCAATGTAAGCATGTGCAATGATAGGTGTTTGCGGGGGTGGTGAATGAAATGTGGCAGATAATGGGTGTTTGAAGTTGACGGAATATGAAAGTTGACAAACAGTGTATGTGGATGCAGATAAGATACGAATCTGATTGTAATGATTATATGCAAATGCTATGGTGAATAAAAGGAAACACATGAATGCATGGTAAATGATATGATTAGTGATGTAGAATTTTTTTTTTGCAACAATGAGACCGACACTTGGCAAGTCTATCGAAGCAGAAAAATGTTATATGTGTGCATGTATGTTATGAACTACAAAAACCTGTGGATTGTGGATATTAGAGCTGGTCGGAAACAAAAATTGATAAGTTGTGTATGCGAATGCAGATAACATGTTAATGCAAATGTACTGCTTAGATACAAGTGCTATGGTAGATGCATGGTTGCATGATGATGTGGATGACTTTTGCTTCTTTTTGCGTTCTCTTTTTTGCTCTTTTTTTAATGAATGAATGAATGAATGAATGAATGAATGAATGAATGAATGAAATGAATGAATGAATGAATGAATGAATGAATGAATGAATGAATGAATGAATGAATGAATGAATGAATGAATGAATGAATGAATGAATGAATGAATGAATGAATGAATGAATGAATGAATGTGCACATGTAATGCTTAAGAGTTGTGGCAGATGCTGGCTTGATGTTGAAATACAATGTATGGTGCAATGATTTATGATATGGTATAATAGTAATGCATGAAGATGTGTTTTTTTTTTAAAATTTTGTTTTGAGATGAGAAATGAGACTTTCGATGCGAGGAGTAGACATGTGAGTATTTTGGAATAATCATTCCTCGGAAAACCTGGTTTGAACTCAGACATAGCAATCTCAAGGTTGTCGTTCAAAGACACTGATGTGCAAAAATACTTGATTATATTTACAGACTCGCTTATTTCTCTCTCCCATAATGGTGTCCCATGATGATTGAATTTTACGTCTACGAGGTTAATAGAGTGAGTTTTCAACATCACATTATTAACTTGTGTTCTCTCTCTTTGAAGCATTGTTAGCAAACATGCATAATATTGCAAATATAGATGAATGAGTCAGTTAAGTTGGTTCTTGATCTAGGGTATGACAGATATGACACGTGACAGGTTTTTGCCAAAGTCGGGAAAGGTAGGCTTGCCCCAATCCGAGAAATGTAGGACCACCCCAATTTTGAGTTGATGACGGTGAGTGCATAACTTGTCCCTGTCTAGTGGTGACAACAGCTAGGGGTGTAGTAGATAATGAATTGGGAATGCCTTGGCTTTGAGGTGAGAGGTGGAAAGCAAGATATTTTGTCTCAAACCATGGCGTTTGGTGTTGCCCCAACTATGACAGGGACAAGGTAGCCCTGACTAGAGTTTGCGAAAGGCTGTATTTAGGATGATGGGTTGAGAAATTTCTTGGTGTGGTTTTATGGGTGTGAATAAGGGAATGAAATGAGTGTATGGCGAATTTCCCTAATTTTAGGTGGAGTGTAGGGTGACGGGATTGCCCCGCTTTGGAATGGTATTTCAAATGGTTGCTTTTAGTGTGACTGTGAGAGGTGACAGAGTTAAGGTTATGGGTTTTTGGAGTTGGTCGTATGCTTATATGGATTGGATGTGGTATATGGATGGGATGGACACTAGAAAATTTCCCCAAGTTCAAGAAGAATGAAAGGTGAAGGGACTGCCCTACTTTGAGATCTAGGTGATGGTCTTAGTATAAACTTTGGTTCTTTTATGATGACTCCCACATACTATGATAGTCCTAGGTTTTGATACGATGAAAATTTCACTTGGTGATCACTAAACCTTGTCTTGATATCAGTGCAACTTGAATGAATCTTGGAGTGCAAGCCTTTTGAATTTTTTTCTTTTTTCTTTTTTTTTAGCTCTATTTTTTGAGATTTTTTTTCGAGCAAATATATTGTATATAAATAAACTTACTTGTCCTAAGACTAAAACATTGAGGAAACGAAAACAATCAGTCATTAATTAGAATGGACTTGTTAGGGTTGTAATGTGGCCAATGGTTAGGGATTTACGAAAGAAATGGTTTGTAATGTGGCCAATGGTTATAGGCTCAAAGAGGTGTTTGATGGTTTATTGAGACAGGGACCTTTTATGAAAAAAAGGATAGTTAGACCCAAAGGAGTGTTTGATGGTTTAGAGACAATTTCCTTTTATGAAAGTAAGGATAAACAGGCCCAAAGAAGTGTTTGAGGCCAATGGTTTTGAGGTTTTTCTTTAGACAATGATCTCTTATACGCTTCATGGTATGATGTATCAGCTCACAATTTCTACTGCTTTTGTTTTTTCCATTCAGGATTTTTCAATCCTCTTTTTTTGTCTCGTGAACTTCATTTTTTCTTTTTCTTTCTTTTGAGAAGAGTAAGCTGATAAAAGTGGTACACCGTCATTAGATATTGAATTGATCCTTGTCTAGGGTGATTGAAAGATTTTTATTTATTTTTGGCTCAAAGTGGGTAGCAAAGGCTATTTTTTTGATGTTTTTTTTTTGAGGATATGGGAAGATGACCAAACTTTATTTCAAATCATGATTGCTTGTTTTCTCAAAAGTTAACTCAAGAACAAAAATTTATTTATTTTTATATATCTGCTCTTTTTCTTTATTTCTTTTTATATGCCCGAACTTTTGCTTAGGCTGCTCTCGCGAGTTTTCAACCTAACAGGCTTTTTGATTTTTTTTGTAAAGGACTTGCACCAAGGGAAAACAATGTTGACAAGATATCTAGTGATCACAAATTTGCCCCAGTTTGGAGGACCCAAAGTGTTGGTTTATGAAATTTCATCATTGGGAATAAACCAATAGTTAACTAGGTACTTGTGTGGGGAATATGTACCTTATGGGATGGTCGGGGTGGGACTGGACATGAACAATGGACGATGATAGGATGGAAAGATGTGGACACTAACTGACTCAAACAAGAGTAAATGCACATTGCATACAAGTTCACTATACGAATGTTTCATAGAGAGTTAACATTAGTTGAAAATATGAGAGAAGAAATTTTTGATATTCACATTAGTTAACACAAGGGACCATTTTGATCATTACCATGGGATGGATGAGATGCATCATTTTGTTGACAAAAACTGTGTACGAGTTGCAAACATTGAATAGTTTTTTTTTGAAAAATTGAGTATCTTGAAACAAATTGAGTTTGCTGCTAAGTTCGACCTTTTTTGTAAGGTTAAAATTTTCCAAAGAAGGATAATCAATTTCGCCTCATCTCTCCTCAATATTTTTTGACAAAGTATGCACATGTTTTTTTATGTATGGATAAACACATGATAATGTATATGCATGATAAAAATGCAAATGCAAATGCATGAAATGTGTGAATGAATGATCACTTGGAACGGTTAACTATCCACGATGATTTTTTGTTTTTTATAGACAATGCAACATGTAATTGATGCAAAATGATGGCTAGAATACATTCTTTGGATGATGAATGATGCAAGAGAAATTACAGAATTTTTTGAATTGATGCATGGAGAAATGATGTATGAATGAAATGACGTATGGATGATCGATGAAATAACAGTTTTTTAATAGGATGAGTGAAGTGATGTATGGATGCTATGTTTTTTTTAAAAATGTCTTTCATGATGTTGCAAATGATGAGATGCCTACACTATTTGATGATGATTTTTGTGAAAGATTACGAATGAATGGAAATGCATGCTAAATGAGATATTCATATATTTATCAAAAAAAAAATTAAAATTGTGCTCATGTTTTTTTTTTAATTTTTTTTAAAAAAAATGTAATGCATGAATGAACGAATGACGTCGCATATGCATGATGCTGATGCATGGAATGTGTGAATGAATGATCACTTGAAAAGATTGACTATCCAAAATGATTTTTCGGAGGCAATGCAACATGCTATATATCTTTGGATGATGAATGATGCAAGAAAGTGACACTATTTTTCTTTTTTTTCTTTTTTATTTGGAAATGATGCAGCTTGATGACTAATGCATTTGAGGAAGTTAGGAAAGAAGAACTTTTTTTTATTATTTTTTATGATCATGAAGAGGAGTAATGAACATAACTTTTTTTATAATATCAAGGCGATATATATTTTTCTATATGGATATGCAGAACGATGCAATTTGAACAAAAATATAGTACCTTTGGTTTTTTCTTTTTCCAGATGATGATATGCATGTTGGTATGATGATAATGGGATGTATATGAAAATAATGGTTTTATTCTATTATGAATGCATGGTGATTTTTTTATTTTCTGGCAAAATGTAATGCCCATGATGATGGATATGTATGAAAAATGCAAATGCATGTATGCATGAAGAAATAATTGTTTGATCCTAATGCAATTTTTCTCAAGAGGTAGTGCAACATGTATGCAGACTCTTATTTTTGATTTATTGGATGATGAATGATACAATTATAATGAAATAATTTTTTTTATTAAGAAAATGATGCCTTTGAACTAGGATTACAACATGCGTGAAACAATGTATGAATGTTATGTTTTTTGAAATGTAATCCACAATAATGACGCTTCAAAATATGACTGAATGAATGAATGAATGAATGTCGGTGAAATGCGAATATATGGTTTTATTCACCGTGTCGTGGATTTGTAAGCTTTTTATTAAAATATGATTTTGGTGGTCTGACTTTCAAATGATTTTTTACTTTCATCCACCACTCTTAGAAAAAGTTTTGTAATTCCCCGGCGGTCATTGAAATGCATGCAAAATGATATGTTTTTATATTTTTTATGATATGCAAAAGAAAATAAGAATGCATGAGACATGTTTCCAAAAAAAAATAACTAGAAAAAAAAAAGAAATATGATTTTTGGGATTTTTGGGTTTTTTTGTTTGAATACAAGAAGATGAAGCTCCTTTGTGACCTAGAAAGGTTTCCTTAGGAATAGATCTAAGATTCTTTCTACTGAGTGAACCTTTCAAGGGTAGCTCTACCACGTCCTAAAAAGGTTCCTAGAGCCAACGACCCCAGTTAAGAACGCTAATCGCCAACCAACCAGTGAGACTTTCTAGGTGAGACTTTCGTGACCACCCAACAAGACGTATATCCAGAAGGCCATCATTACGCAGTCTCGTTCTAACTTAGGTTATGCTCAAGTCCGAGTATAGGACTATACTCATTGCAAAACAAACAATGCATATGCAAAAGAAATATAGTCTTCTATCCTAAGGTTCACATATCATATAAAATATAACATGCAACAAGAATAAAAGATGAAAAGGTTTGGCACAACTAACCAGGTTAGGTTTGACTCTCAAAATTTCCCCAGTAAAGTCGCCAGCTGTAGCGACCGAAAAATCCGAAGGATCTCTCGCGTTCAATGAAGTCGCCATCAATGTTTAATTATTAGGGAAAACATTGAAAAATCTCTTTGAAAACGAAAATGGTCTTGAAAACCAGATTTTGGGTTCGGGAGTCGATTATGCGTGGGGAAGGTATTAGCACCCCACAGCATCCTTTCGAAAAAGGTTACCTCTAATTAATTGTGCAAAACTATATTAACTTTTAAAAATAATTATTTCCCTTTTATTAAAATAATTAATTGAAAAAGACTTAACGAATATAAATATTTTTGTATTTTTATTGAAAACTAAGAAAGAAAACGTTTAAAAAAGACTAAAAAAGGGTTTTTTTATTAATGCACTTGACAGATATGGGCCCCCATCTGCTCCTACGGATCTCCGGGTAGAGAATCAAAAGCTACGTAGTTCTTGGGTAGAAAATTTGTTTGTTGGTGTTTTTTATTTAGGGATTTTAGGACTCTCGAGAGATCAATTCATTTGTCCTAAAAAGCTGACTAATCCGATTGTACAATCAACTTAATCCCCTATTTTTGAAAATTTGATTTTGGAAAGGAAATAAATGTTTGTGTGTTTGTGTTTTCTTTAATTGAAATTTTATTTTAAATAGGGATTTTAGGACTTGATCCGTACGGTTCGTTTGTCCTAAAACGATGACTGACCCGACCGTACAGTCGACTTAGTCCCCTAATTGTGTTTTCTATGAGAGATGATTTATGGGATTTTTGAAGAAAAAAAAAAGAATTATTTATTTTTATAGGGGTTCTAGGACTTTTGAGCCGTACGACTCTTCCGTCCTAGAACGGTGACTAACCCGACTGTACAGTCGGCTTAGTCCCCTATTTGCATTTTTGCAAAAGATTTTATTTATTAATTAGAAAAATGTAAGTTTGTGAATGAAATTGTTTGTTTTGTAGAAAAATATAAAAAAAAATGAAAAAGGGGCGTATTTGTAAAAAAGGGGTGCATAAAACAGCAGGGGGTTTCACTTTGAAAAGGGGGGTGCAAATAGCAGAGCCTAGCTCGTTTTTTGTAACCTGGCCTGCGTTTGCAAAAAGGCTTCTGTGTGGCGCATTAATGAAAAATGGGGGTTCAAATAATAATCTGATGTTTTTTTAATTTTAAAATGAAATAAAGAAAAGAAAGGGAAACAAAAGGAAAACCAACTTATTACAAAACCCTAATTTCTCCTACCCCTAACCTCTCAGCGCCGCTTCTGGTTTCTTCTGAGAGAGAGAAGTTCGCTTGAGAGAGAGAGAGAGAGAATTATGCGATGAGAGAGAAAGAAGAGACGAAGGTGGAGAGAGAAAAGAGCCACACGAAGGGGGAGAGAAGGACGTGAGCTCCGGCGACCGTGAGGGATGGAGTGGCGCTGAATGGAGAGAGAAAGAGAGGGACGGCGTGAAGCTCGCCGGAGGGGAGAAACAACAATGGCCGGCCGTTATTTGGCCGGTGACGGCGACAGTTGCTATGGGACTTCGCGACAGTCCACGAGGTGGTGATGGTGAGATTCGCGACAGTGACGGAGTTTGAAGCTGCTGTTTTCGTTTTCGAAGGCCATGGAAGGAAGGTTACGGTGGTTCAAGGCGATTCTAGGTGGACAGGCACCGTCTACAGTGGTGATGTGGGGGTTAATGGTGGTGTGTTGGCGAAGGTGGATACAGAAAGAGATGAGGGCGAGGAGAGAGAGTGACAGTGGCTGTGAGGGTGAGGGTGGTCATGTGGTGGAGAGCTCGCCGGAGACCGTGACGGTGGTGGTGGTGTTTGCCGGCGGTGTGGCCTTGCAAGGTGTTGGTTATGGAGGTTCTCTATGGTTGTTGTGGTGTTTGGTGGTTATTGTTGTATTGGTGTCTTGGTGGTTATTGTTGTAGTGGGTTTGGGGTTGTGAAGGGAAGAGTTATTCTTGCTCTGAAATGGTTGTTGTTGTTACTGTCCACCCTCTAAACTCTTCTTTAGTTCTCTCTTTTTTTACTCTCGTCTTACTCTGAAATCGTTTCCTCCTCCCCCCCTATTGCTTGCTGTTTTACGTTTTTTTATAGGGTAGTAAATTAATGGGACAAAATTTGCTGTTATACTTTTGCAGAGAAAGTGGAGCAGAGGAGGTGGAGAGGAGCAGACAGCTTGCAGGGTGGAGGTATTGGTGCTGCAAAGGCTGAAATGTTTTTGCCTAAAAATGTAAAAAGCAAGAGACAAGACTAAAGAGGGTTGAGCTGGTAGCTAAAATTATTTTTCAGCCACAGCAACCATAAGGGCAGTAGCCAACATCGCATACTCCCATTCTTTTTAATCTTGTTTTAGTTATTTTTTTTACCTTTTGTTTTATTTTTTTCTGTCCACATGTGTATCAAAGTAGACCCTTTTGTTTGTACCCTTTCTTGTAACAAAAACTGATTGTAATAAAAATAATAAAAAAGCATTTATTCAAAATCTGAGTTTTATTAATGTTTTATAACAATAGTAATAAATTAAACTAATAACTATGACGATAAAAATGTGTACATTATTAGGAATAAACATACGTACACGACGAGACACGAACACGCGCCCGCAACGAGAATACGTGAACTCGTGGCCCAAAATAATCACTCGTACACAACGAGACGCGAACACGCGCGTGCACAAATGAGAAGTAACACGTCTATACACGACTGGGAATGACACTCATAAACGACAAAACCAATATTTTGGATTTTTCTAATAAACTTTAAATTAGCCGGACAAAATTAGGGTATGGCAAACACTATATTGGTAGGAACCGCATGAAGTCTAACTACACTCCTCAGATATTCCTCTGCTAACTTGGATGCTTTACTGTTCGAACGAACAGGAATGAAATGATATGATTTGGTTAAACGGTCCACTACTACCCAAATAGAATCATTACCGGCTTGCGATCTTGGCAATCCCATAACAAAATCAATTGAGATATCTTCCCATTTCCACACTGGCACATCCAGTGGCTGCAAACTGACCAGCAGGCTTCTGGTGTTCTGCCTTAACCCTTTGACAAGTTAGGCATCGAGACACACATTTCGCAATTTCTGACTTCATTCCAGGCCACCAATACATCTGTTTCAAATCCCTATACATCTTGGTAGATTCAGGATGTATAGAATATTGCTTCGATGAGCTTCCTCTAACACTTGACTTTTGATATCTACATCATTTGGCACACAATTTCTACCGTTGAAGCAGATAAGTCCATCACTATCTTTGGTAAAATTTGGTAACCTTCTTTGAGCTTGCAGCTCCACATCCATTTCTTGAGCTGAGCAAATCAGATTTCTCAATGAACTCGAAATCTGTATGTGGCTTAACACTAACCGGTTCCTTCTTCTCTTTACATTCAAATTCAAGTCTCTAAAAGACTCTAACAGTTCCATTTCGTTCATCATTAACTCTGCCGTGTGAATAGACTTCCTACTCAACGCATCAGCTACTACCACATTGGCCTTTCTCAAATGATACTTCAACTCGAAGTCATAATATCCTTCAGAAATTCAACCCATCTTCTTAGTCGGTTATTCAATTCTTTCTGGTCAAACAGCTACTTCAAGCTCTTGTGATCACTAAAGACTTCGAAACGAGACTCATACAAGTAATGTCTCCAAATCTCCAATGCATACATAATAGCTGCCAACTCCAAATCATGAGTCGGATAATTCTCCTCATGAGACTTCAATTGC
The DNA here is from genome assembly GCA_039519185.1 of Astragalus membranaceus. Taxonomy (NCBI): domain Eukaryota; kingdom Viridiplantae; phylum Streptophyta; class Magnoliopsida; order Fabales; family Fabaceae; genus Astragalus; species Astragalus membranaceus. The sequence continues at coordinate 154,020,043 of CM076854.1, forward strand.
CTGGATGCATATGCTACCACATGTTGATTCTGCATGAGAACACACACTAAACCCTTCCCAGAGGCGTCAGTGTAAATTTGGAATCCCATGGACGGATCCGAAAGAATCAGGATTGGAGCAGAAGTCAACCGAGTTTTTAACTCTAGAAAACATTCTTCACAATCAGCATCCCACGTAACCGGCTGAAAGTCATAAAACCAAAAACCATGAAAGTCATGATTATGAGGTCTACACAAATCTTTAACAACATTTTTAGTGGGTTTAATTGCTAAAACCCTCACATTCCAAAAAAAAAACAGCTTCATAGAGCAGCAGTAGAATGCGAACCACCCTTAGAAGAGATATGATACACAAGCGCTTCTAACATGCAAATGTTTCTTCTGCAAACATTTTTTCTGAGACTTGGAAGTAATTACTTTTGTGAATCCAGGGGATCATTGTTATCTTGAACAAATTATTCATCACTCTCGGAAACATCAACGTCATTAGACCAAAACCTTTCCACTCTTTTAATGTCTTTATCAGCAACAAAATTCTTAGATGAAGAAATTAAATACACAAATGAGCTTCAGCAAAGCTAGCATGAACAGAACGTTGTATGGAGAAGCTAATTATACTCCTTTCTTGACTGATTTGCTCAGAGCAATTATCAAGGGTAAATTTTGTTTAGAGGAAGCATCTAATAGGGCTGAAACCTGAGCATAAGCTCCTTCACAGAAGGCATATGTTGTTGCTCCCTGATGAGTATATTTAACACGGGAATTCGACTTGGGAGAAGAATCTTGCTGATCCACACTTTGTTGCTTCAACAGAGGAGAATCATGTTTATCTTGATCACAAATAGGTTGACCCACGGTCAAAGAAGTTTGTTAAACTTAAGCTTCCACTATATACACATATTGAAGATCAAAAACCGACTCATTCACCAAAGTTTGCTCTTAAAGAGATACATGTTTAAATAACTATAATTTTAAGATGAGTTTAAAACAAAAAAATACTTATCTTATTAAAAACTTAAAATACGTAACCCATCTTATCTCACAAATAAAAAAATATAGAATGAATAATTTAATATAAAAAATGAAGAAGAATAATCTTATAATAAATGTTTGATTGATTAGACTTTGTCTTAACTCTAGACGGTTTAACTTGTCCCTATAAGCCTCTCTAATGGGAGAAAAATACGCAACTCACTTTGGATTCCACAACCATTTTAAAATGGGACCACAGCGTCACGTAAGCGTTAAGCAATCTTTAAGCAATTCATCCATATTTTGCTCTAATGGTAAAAAATAAGCAATCTTCAAACAACACTCACTTTTATATTAAAATATTTAGATTCAACATTACTTCAAATTAAAATATTAATTTGTTTATTTAAATTTTAAATAATACCTAAAACAATTTAAAATACTAAATATTAATTTTTCTAATTAATTTATCATCTCTAATATTTTAAATTTAATTAACATGTAATAAATTTATTGTTTATTATTAATTAACAATTTTATTAAAAGAAAGACGGTAGATTATATATGCGTAACCTCCAACAATTTTTTTTTGATTGACGTCACCTCCCAAGTCCGCTACTTGTCAATATTGTTTTTTAATGCTAAACAACATATCCATACATTTGCTTCTACAAGCACATTTTTTTCCAGTTAAGCTAGAAATACTGCCATGTATGTAGACCAACTCCAGTGACAGTTTTTTTTAAACAATGCTTACACAAATTAAGCAATGAGCTAAGAAATATGCATCCGAGTTGCTCTAACTCGATTCGACTCGACTGGTCAATAGGTCTAAGGCAGTTTTTTTGTTACCCCTCTCATTACACCCCATACCCCCATTTTACCATAAATCCCTAAAATACCTCTAATTTTTTGTTAAAAAAATATTTTTTTAAATTTCTTGAAATATGTGTATTTCCGGAAATTTAAAAAAAATATTTTTTTTTAAATTAAAAAAATTGCGCTAAATAATTAAATGTAACGAAACTTGCTAAACTAATAAACAATAATAATACAGTATCAATACAGTAAAAATACAAAAAATAATACAACTAAATGTCCAAAAGCTGTAAAGCAGCCAACAGACTATCATAGACATCCCCAGGAATGCCGTCGACTGCCAAAAGACTATCATAGACATCCTGGACATGCCTAGCTGCTCTCTCTCCATCCTGGACTCTAAGGGAAGTGGACCAACATCCTCAGGTGCATCCTCAGGAGGCGAATGCGGAGTTGGAGGTGAAGGCGGAGCCGGAGTCAGGCGGGGAATGGACACCTGCAAGTACCATGGTAGGTACTCGTCATCACAAGCACCCTGGACGTGTGTCCGTCGACCGTTGTCCCTGAAAGCCCACGCTGGGGACTGATAGAACATCAGCTGATGTACTATGAACTACGTAGATGGACGTGGGCCCGAAATAGGTGGATCAGGAATCTGCTGGACATATCCAAACTGCCAACGGACCTTGTCTGGCATATAAGGCACAGCCACATCCCCCCATAGCAGCCAACCTCTGAATAATGAAATGTTGTGAAACCGGAGGTACTGTCTGTGGTCGTCCCAAGGGCTCCATATGACCTGCTCCCTCTGCAAGTCATCCAGCAGCTGCCGAAACTCCGGAAGCTTGATACTATCGCACTTCTTGTTCGCTCACCTGCTACAACGTGGAAGTTCACTGGCACCGAAGTCTTTCCGCACCACGATGGTGGGGAAATACTCATATATCCAGCACTAAAATAATTAAAAAAATAAATAAGTAATTATATAAATAAAAGTAATTAAAAAGAAATAAAAATAATTAATTAATTAACTACCTGCAGCAGAGAAGCGTATCCCACAATCTGCGACGTCTCCCAGTAACAATCATCATTCAGCTGCTCATAGAGAATAGCTAGAGCAGCTGGACCCCAAGCCCACTGGCCACACAGGTCAAAGTCAGAAATAAGAGTCACCCACTTGACAGGGACACATGTGTGACTCTTGTCGGCAAAACTGGTGCTGCCCAACAAGTGTAGCAGATAGCACAGTGTCGCCTGATCAAGAAGTCTGCGCTCCATGTTCTGTGTGTATGCGGTCGTCAAGAAAGAAAATCGGAATGCCGGTCCTCTATTGAACTGACACTCAGCCCAGCAGGCGGTGTGGTCTATGCCCAGCAGGTCAATTCCAGCCCGAATAGCATCGGCAGTGTCAAAATGTGGTCGTTGCGCCAACGGTGTGCCGGTGAGTGGCAAGTGGAGCAACGCGGACACGTCGTCCAACGCACTGTCATCTCCCCCCACGGCATGTAATGTTTTAGGCCTTTGTAACGTTACTGTCATCTCCCAACATTACTGTCAACTCCAACTCTAAAGAGCAGTTCAGGAAAAAATTAGGGTCAAAAGTTGGACTTTGAACAGAAACAAAGACAGTCAATACCTCCGAAAATTGGATGATGAATGCCCAGGGTCATATGCATGGGTGATTGGCATTGTTACCTCAAAGATACAAACAATCAAAAGATCTGCTCTTTCCTTTTCTTTCTTTTTGTAGTTTAAACTCTCAATGCAAGTTTCGGCCAGTGTGACCTTCTGCGCACTCAGTATCCATTTGAATATAAAACTCTTTCTTTATTCTCCCATCTCCCTATTTGCTTTGAAATGATGTTTTATGGTAGATGATACTGAATTGTGAAACATGTGCATAATCGAAAGCATTACAATCATTGCGAAATTTCTAAAAAGCACAAAAGGAGATGATCTCTCATAAAATTGCAAAGAAGACAAATGCATAATCACTTCAAGCAACGAATCACAATAGCTCGCGCTTTGGTACCACTACTTTGGGGCAACCCTCGTATCTCACGTCGAGAGTCCTGCGAGTTGATTAGATCAGTAGAATAGTCAAGAAAGAGCAAAAGAGCAAAAAAAATCAATCAAAAAAAACCAAAAAAAAAAACAAAAAGAAAAAGAAAAATCATTCCACATTTCATTCATCATAACACAGGGTACCTATCATTGTGCATGCTTACACTGCATGCACGCATACATCATCCATTGCATCCTTAAATGCGTTCAAATATAGATAGTTTTTATCTGTCAAGATAAATTCAAAGTATAACGTTAACACTGAGCCTAGCACCAGTCTTTCAAACCCGTCCTTCAGAGCCCAAGCGCTCCTTCAGATCATCAATGGTCCTTCAATCCAGATCGCATGTCGCGTTATCGAGCAACCGACGGATCATCCGACCCCAAATCCTTCAGACTAGTTGTGTCCGTCTGGAAAAAAAGTGCAGTGCACGTCCTTCGAGGTGTGCAAACCAGGTCAACGACCTGACCTTGCCCCCATGGCCGCTCGAAAAAGGCCACCCCCAAGCAGACCGCTTTACTAGTATCGTTGCTAGTTTGTGCTCCATCAGACTCATTGATCCATCAGGCTTAGGCATGCCCTTCAGACCCCGTCGGTCCTTCAGTTTAACTCCAATCAATGCGCCAAGCATCAACTGCGAATTAGACCATCAGAGACCCAATGCTCCTTCAGATCCCCGGTGATGCCTATTTGTTTTTGTTCTATGTAAACCCGGTTTTTTGTGAATTTCTCAAAAAAAAGGTTTCGACAAAATTAGTGTTCTTTTTATTTTTATTTCTATTTTACTCGAGAAATTTGGAAGCTCTCCATATGTTCTAGTAAAATATAAAAAAAGAGGGGCAGCTGTCATGCCCTAATTTCGTTCGATCAATTAAAATCCAAAAATTCTTATCGCGTCACACATTGTTCTAAACGCGCGTGTCTTTGGCACTCTCGTACAACAATTTTTTTGACGCTCGTTTTATTTTATTTCGTTGTTGTTATTATTTTAGTCAATTGTTATTGATGCAAAAATAACTGAAAAAAAGGCTGAATAGTCAAAGTTTTTTACATATAATATAGTTTCTTTACACATATGAACCAAACAAAAGTAAAACAACAAAAATAGTACAAAAATAATACAAAAAAAATACAAAATACAAAATTTCAAAAAAAGGAAAAAAGAAGAAAATGAGCGCAGCAGCTTGCTGCCTGCCCTAGCTAGGGTTTCTCCTTGGCTGTCCTTTTGATTCCTTGTCCTTCCTTTGACTGTCCTGGGTGCTAGCTCTTGTCCTTTTTATTCCTCCTCAAAATGCTGTCCTTTTGGTGCCATTTTTGCCCTAATTGCTGACTGTCCTTTTCGCCCCTCAGCACCTCATCAATCCACCTATAAAAACAGAACACAGTCCCTGCAATGGGGGAGACAGCACACAATCGACGAAAAAGATTGACACCAAAATACACAGAATTCACATAAACACAAGAAGGAACACAAACAAAAATTCAGAAAAATAACAAATCAATTAGGTTTTCACACTGAAACCTAATCATCAAAACACAGTTTTCTGAGGCAAAAGGGTAGCAGCTGAAGTGTAGGGGAGTGGACGAGGGTTCTGTTTTCCAAAAAAAATTGGCACTTAGGTAGGTTTCTAATCTTTTCTTGCTGCTCAATTTATAGGTATGTTATGGTTCGGGATGAGTTTTGCTTAAAAGAGATGTCAACAAAGTTTTTAGAAAGATTTTTTTTTCTTTTTTTTTTCAAACCGAATGCAAGGACTTGGGATTGAGAGAGAGCAAGACAAAAAGGAAGGAGAGAGGGGAGAGATTTTACCTCCGGCCACCGTTCACGGTGACCACCACCGTAGCCTCGCCGTCAACCACCGTGCGTCACCAAAATACCCCACCTTCGTCGTAGCACCGTCGTAGCTTCCTCCTCACACCAAGCCATCACGGTGAGCTTCCCCTCCTCTCCGAAACCACCATCGCACCTCCCTCACCACATCACCAAACCGTGGCCAAAATACCACTGAACCACCACGTCCCTCTCTCCAAAACTACCCATGATCACCACCCAATAACCACATCGCAACCACCTATAACCCGATTGCGCACCACCGCCGTGACCCTCACACCCCTCGCACCAAACACATCATCAATCACACAACCACGACCCAAAATCACACCCCCACGGCCAACTCCCTTTGCAAACCACTACCGTATCTCCTCTCCCTTCCTTTTCTTCTTCGTTTATTTCCCTCTCTCACTGTTGAGGGCTGCAAAATTTTCATTTTTCTTTCTCAGTGAGAGCGTAGAAACAGCACTGAGGTTAGAGGGAGGAGAGATTGAACGTTGAGGAGAAGGAGAGAAACGAAAAAGCTAGGTCTGAGGGAGGAGAGTGATGTGGCTATGGGGGAGAGAAGGAGATCGAGGTTCGGTGAGAAGGAGAGAGGGCGAGGGTGATGCGGCGAAGAGGAAAATAGGAGAGGATGAGAGAAACGAATTAGGGTATGGAACGACGCTGATTAAGGGAGAAAGGATTTTAGGGTTCCGCTTTTTTTCGGTTAGCTTTTATAGTAGGTTTTTTTTACGTTTGCTTCTTACACCCCTGTTTTTGCTGCGTAAACCCCCCCCCCCCCCCCCCTGAGAAGCCCGGGTTTCGTGGCTGTTGTTAAACACAGTGTAGGGACTGGGCTGTTTAATATTTGCACCCCCAGTTTTAAAAATACAACCCCTGTTGCTATTCATCCCCTTTTTTAACAACGTAACACCCATGTCAATTACACTTCCTTTTTATTACAACTCACTTAGTTTTTTTATTTACATCATAATGCTTCCAAACCAGTTTTCTCAACAATTATCCACAAAAAAATGGTTTGTTACTAATGGTCACTCTGAGCTTAGCTTGTTTGACCGTTAATAACAGCTTTAGTTTTCAAACGAGCTATGAGTGACGACCACTCTGAGTTTTACTTGTTTGGTCGTTACGAATACCTCTCCCAATTTCAAAAATAATTAAAATAACACCAAACACACAAACTTTTTCTACCCAAGAACTACGTACCTTTGATTTCTCCATAGCACCTGGAGATACGTAGGAGCAGGGGCCCACTCCTCTGAAGCACAAAAAAACTAAAATTTTTATTAAGTCTTCCTTTTCAATTTTGCAAATAATAAAAAGGGTAAATTAGAGTATTTTCTACAAATTAACTTTCTTTCTACACATTAAATTAAATGGTAACCATTCTTTTGAAAGGATGTGGTGGGGTGCTAATACCTTCCCCACACATAATCGACCCCCGAACCCAAAAATAAAGGTTTTTTCAATATTTTCCTACTTAATAAATATTGATGGCAGCTTCATTGCAAAAATGACGAAGAATCCCCTCATCCGGATTTTTCGGTCGCTACAACACTCTTTCAATATAGTGCTCTTGCGATAGCCAAAGTTTCTTCTCCTTTCTGTCACGCATGATTCTTATACCAAGAATCTGTTTAGCTGCTCCCATGTCTTTCATGACAAAAGACTCGCCCAACTGCTTCTTTAACATGTCAATCTCGGAAATATTTTTCCCTACAATAAGCATGTCATCAACATATAACAACAGGATAATGAAATCATCATTAGAAAAATTTCTAACAAAGACACAATGATCAGAAGTAGTCTTTTTATATCCTTGGTCACACATAACTGACTCAAACTTCTTGTACCATTGTCTTGGAGCCTGCTTCAAACCATATAGACTCTTTCTTAGTCTACACACATAGTCTTCCTTGCCTTCAACAAGAAAACCATCAGGTTGTTTCAAGTAAATCTCTTCCTCCAAATCACCATGAAGGAAAGCTGTTTTTACATCCATTTGCTCTACCTCTAAATCTAGAGTAGCCGCCAAACTCAACACGATTCTAATCGATGACATCTTTACCACAGGCGAGAAAAATTTCATTAAAGTCAACACCATTTCTTTGACGGAAACCCTTCACCACTAATCTGGCTTTATACCTTGGAGACTTAGAGTTACTCTCATGTTTCACTCTATAAATACACCGTTCCAAAGCCCTTTTACCTTTTGGCAACTTCATCAAATCATAAGTGTGATTATCATGTAATGACTTCATCTCATCATGCATTGCATCCAGCCACTTTTGACTTTTTTCACTCTCCATGGTCTCTTGGAAATACTCAGGTTCCCCTTCATCAGTCACTGGTACATACTCATTAGAATTATACTTTGTAGATGGTTGTCTTCCCCTGCTAGACCTTCTGAGTTGAGCTTGAGATGACTCAGAAGCCTCACCAGGATTCTCATCTTTTGACATCTCATTCTCCTCATCATCATTAACTGGAATATGTAACCCATCTTCAAGTTGTTGATCATCAACATGTGGCTCACCATTTTGAACATTACCATCAACACTATCCAAATCCTGAATAGGCAACCTAACTGGATCAACATTTGACAAGATGTCATCTTTCTTGGGTGTAGTCTTCTCCACCTTATCAATGTCCTCAATAGTTTGGTCTTCCATGAAAACAACATCACGACTTCTGAGAAGTTTTTTCCCTATAGGATCATACAACCTATAACCAAATTCATCTTGACCATAACCAATGAAAATACATTGCTTTGACTTTGCATCCAACTTGGATCTTTCATCCTTTGGAACATGCACAAAGGCCTTACAACCAAAGACTCTCAAATGATGATAATTGACCTTCTTCCCAAACCAAACTTTATCTGGAACATCACTATTCAAAGCAACAGCGGGACTGAGATTAATAACATGCACTGCCGTGTACAACGCCTCACCCCAGTAGTGTTTGGGCAACTTAGCTTCCGAGAGCATACACCTCACTCTCTCAACTAGTGTTCGATTCACCCTCTCTGCTAAACCATTTAGCTGAGGAGTTTTAGGAGGAATCTTTTCATGTGCAATACCCTGGTGCTTATAATAATCATCAAAGGGTCCACAATACTCACCACCGTTGTCGGTACGAACACGTTTCAACTTCTTACCTGTTTGCCTCTCAACCAAAGTATGAAATTGTTTGAACTTCTCCAACACTTGGTCTTTTGTCTTCAAGGCATAAACCGATAATTTCCTAGAACAATCATCAATAAAAGTAACAAAATAAAGTGCACCACTAAAAGATTTTACCTTTAGAGGGCCGCAAACGTCAGAATGCACCAGTTCAAGTAGCTCTGACTTCCTAGAGGGAGGATGCTTTTTGAATGACACTCTAGTTTGTTTACCAGCCATGCAATGAGAACATTTTTCCAAATCTTCATTCTTCAAACCTACAAGCACATCCTTTTTGGCTAAGACATTTAACCCCTTTTCATTGCTACCAAGCCTTCGGTGCCACAAAGATACTTCCATATATGCACAGCATTCACACTGTCTATAGAAACCATAGCTTTTGTCCAATACAGTTTATAAATTTTCTTCCCTCTAGCCAAAACCAAGTTACCTTTGCTGAGCTTCCACTTTCCACCACCAAAGTGTTTATCATAACCACAATCATCAAGCATAGACACAGAAATCAAATTAAAACGAACATCGGGAGCATGTTTGACTCCTTAAGCAATAACCACATTCCCATGTTGGTTTGCAAACAAACATCACAACACCAATTACCTTAGATACACCATCATTACCCATCCTCAACACTCCAAAGTCACCTGGAGTATAAGATGTGAAGAACTCCTTCTTAGGTGTAACGTGCAATGTAGAACCAGTATCAACTATCCACATGCTCTCATCTTTCTTGTCTTTATTTTCCCTCTTCCTCTGAGAACAATTCTTTTGTATATGCCATTTTCTGTGACAATAATTGCATTCCACATTTTCAAACCGAGACTTGGACTTGCTTCTGCTTTTCTTTCTACCACCCTTTGTTTCCTTTCTTTGAGTACTTCTCCCCTATTTTCAGTGACAAGTACCTCGGATTGAGATGAAGAACCCTGTGCCTTCCTTCTCATCTCCTCATTAAGTACACCACCCCTAGCTATTTCCAAAGAAACAATACCATTAGGAGCAGAACTCGTTATAGAAACCCGAAATGTCTCCCACGAATCTGGTAAAGATAATAATAGAAATAGTCCCAAAAGTTCATCATCAAATTTGATACTCATTCCTGACATTTGATCAAGATGCCCTTGAAAATCACTCAAGTGATCGAAATAGAAGTCCCCTCCTTATACTTCAAACTTATGAAGCTATTCAACAAGAACAATTTATTATTCCCTGATTTAGAGGCATACAAGGACTCTATCTTCTCCCACAAGGTTTTTGCATTTGTTTCATTAGCAATATGGTTATAAACCTTATCTTCTACATATTGGCGAATGAAACCACATACCTGTTGATATTCAAAATCCCATTCTTCGGTATATGTCGAATCCGGCTTTTTACTACCAAAAATAGGAAGATGCATTTTCTTCACAAACAATAAATCAAGCAAGTAAAATAGCCCCTAACCAAGAGCTCTGATACCACTCTGATGGGGAATCAACACATAAACGTAATAAAACAGAACAATATGCAGCGGAAATAAATTCCCCAAACTTGCAAAAACCTATGAGGAGCAACAACGAATACGTGGCAGCAAATAAAACGAAATAAAAACGCACAATTGAACACCGATATTTTTAACGTGGAAAACCCCTCAAAGAAGAGGGTGAAAACCACGAGTCGTCCAGACCAAAGAAATAGCTCCACTATATTCAAATAAGGGTACAAGAGAGTCTCAACAAAGTGCACAAATAGTGCCAACAACCAGCCAATACAATAAAACACAAAAGCTTACAAATTTGAGAACAAGAAGATGAAAATACCCAAAACTACAGCTTCAGTGTGAAGACGGTTTCTCTCTCCTCGGACCTCATTTTGACGATCCGAACGGTGAAATTGTAGAACTATGTCTCGCAAACCTGCTGTCCAAAAACGAAGTCGATCCAACAGCTAACGAATCCGCAATCGCAGTTTTACGGTGACAGGTTCGAGAAAAATGGAAATTGCTCTCTCTCTTCTTTTCTCGCTTTTGGTGGCTCTCTCATTTCCGAAAATCTCTCTTTTCAACCCTAATTTAACCATCTCCACTTATAATAAGTGAGAAACATAATGGGATAAAATAATTGGGCATTTATCCACATAGGAAGGGAGCCCAATACCCAACATCTGCCACATGGGTTTAAATGCTGACCGCACAAATTGACTCAGCAATAATTAGTTACGTGAATCGCAAACGGAATGAGCTTCAATCTTAACCACTCTATGTCAAAGTTTTGAAGATTAAGAATCTGGGTTTTAGCAATTGAAACAAAAAATGGAGTCTTGATCTTCGGTTAATAGAGTGGTTGAAAATAGGGATGGCAATGGGGTGGGGGCGGGGTGGGGGTGGGGAGTACTCCGTCGCTCCCCGTCCCTGCCTCCCAAATTGTCCCCCCGTCCCAATCTCCGCTCCCCGCCACGGGGACTTTTCCTTCCCCATCCCCATCCCCACGGTCCCCGCGGGGACCCCGAAAGTTTATTAAAAGTTAGCAAATTCTATAAATTAAAATATAATAAAATTAGAATAATATATAAAAGTAAGACTAAAATTCAAAAGTTTAATATTTTAATATAAAATTGAGTCTTATTTTTATATTTTAATATTTAGAAAGTATAAAAGTAGAACAATTGAATATTTTAAATTAAAAACACGTATAAAAAGACTAAAAAATTAATTACTTATAATATAATATATATCTATAATAAGAATAGAATGTAATATATTTGGACACTGCCTTGTAGTAACATTATTCAAGTATTTGGTGTAAGCACTATGATGATTTGTAGCTTAGTTGAGTGATTGGACATATGAAATGTAACACTCAAAGTAAATTAAAATCAATGCAGTTTTTTTTAACACCCCCCCCCCCCCCCAATTAAACCCCATACCCCCATATTTTATTTTAACCCAAAAATACCCCTTTCATTTTTACCAAAATCTGATCAGGTCCCACAAAATTGTAAGATTTTCGGAAATATCTAAAAAAAAGGTATTTCCGGAAATTCAAATTTTTAACCTTCCGGAAATACCTTTTTTTGACGTATTTCCGGAAAGTTTAGTTTTTTAAACTTCCAGAAATACCCTTATTTTCGGTATTTCCAGAAATTGATTTTTTAGCTTTTTTTACCAATATGACTACGACAGATGGCAGAGGCCCCTTTATGGATTTATCGGATGCGTTTACCACATCACAGGTTTCTCCTACTCGGGATATTGTTACCCGTTGGGCTAGAGATATCGGGAAAGCCAACGGGGTAATTGTCATTATTATTCGATCCGAGTCGAGTGAGAATGGTAAAGGGAAGAAAAATAAGATTGTTTTTTGTTGTGATAGGCGTGGGAGATATAGTGGAGTTGATGTTGGGTGTTCTAGTAGACACAATACCTCAAAAAGGTGTGGTTGTCCATTTAGATTGAAAGCTAAACCACTCGATCCTCCTAGTCTTGATTGGAAGGTCAAAGTTATGTGTGGAATTCACAACCATGAGCCTCTTACCTTGGAGCAGCAATATTTGGCATGTTCAACAAGGAGGAGCGGTTAGCAGTTGAGGAGCATATGTGGTTGGGAGTGAAAGCAGCAAAAAGTCTAGAGTCAATAAAGAGGAGATTTACCAACAATTTGAGTAACATTTCACAGCTGTATAGAACCAGCAATAGTCTCCGGAAGGGAAAGAGAGGAAGTAGGACTGAGATGCAGGAGCTTCTGACACTGATTCAGTCTCATCATTATATTTGTTGGACCAGACGGCTTGAAGGAACTGATATTGTTGAGGAGATCATGTGGTCACACCCTGATAGTATCAAGTTATTGAGGATGTTTCCTAATGTCTTGATTATGGACTACACCTTCAAGACCAACAAATATGCATTGCCTCTATTTGAGATTGTTGGTGTCACTTCTACTGAGTTGACATTTTCTGTTGCATTTGCTTACTTGTCTCACGAGAGATATGATGACTACACATGGGTTTTGCAGAGCCTAAAAGATTTGATGGTATTAGATATCCCACTTCCTCGGGTTATCCTCACTGACTGTGAGGAGGGATTAATGAATGCTATCAAGGTTGTGTTTCCCGAAGCAATTAATTTGTTTTGTCGGTATCACATTAACAACAATGTGAATGCTAAAATTAAGAAGACTGTCAAGGGAGATAGGGTGAAATCAGTGATGAGTCTTTGGCATGCAATAGTTGACTCTGTATTTGAGGATGAATTTTATGAGAATTTGCATGATTTTGAACAATCATGTGCTGATATACCCCAGCTTATCAAATATGTGAACAAGTATTGGATGTATCCTCACAGGGAAAGATTTTGTGGACCGTGGACGGATAAAGTGAAACACTATGGAAACACCATGACTAATAGGTACGTTAATATTTTGCTTATGTGTTTAAAATTTAATCTTATGTATTTTTTTGTTGGTTTTGGGTTATAATATTTTGCTTATGTGTTTTACATATAGGGTTGAGTCAGCCCATTGGGCATTGAAGAGGTCACTAGTTTCAAGTGGAGGTGACTTATGCAGAAGTTGGGAATCCATGCATGGGATGATCAATGCACAAATTGATAAAATTGTCGGTTTTTTTCAAAAGAGCATCAACCGTGTAGATGCCCGGCACAGCACTCTATTCTACAAGAATCTACACGGTTTGGTGTCTCATGAGGCATTGAATCATATAGCTCATGAGTTTGAAGGCATGTTGGATGGAGTAGGGACCGATAAGACCCATTGTGCTGGTTGTATGATTAAAGTTACTCATGGGTTACCTTGTTCTTGTGAGCTTGGGAATTTGCATCTACTTGGCTGTCGAATCCCAATAGAGATGATTGGACCTCATTGGATGAGGCTGAGTATTGAGAGTATGGATGAGGAGCGGGTGAAACAAGCATCACTTGAATAGTTCGCAATGATTTGATTGAGGAGATGGACTCAAATTGGTTTCAATACTCAGAGGTGATGGGTAACAACATTCAGACAGTTAGGGAATCATTAGTTGCTCTCCCACAAGACTTTCAACTTCGTGAGAAGTGGATGTCGATGCCTGACATGGGACATGTTATAGCGACTAGATATCAGATAGCCCTTGTTATGTTGTCACTTCATAATGGTGGGTCATGGACATTCTTCCCTTTGAGAGGAGCCTATGTTCCTAGTCAGAGCCGCTTGTTCTGTGTTGGGTTTGTCCATGGGAATCATTGGGTTCGGGTTATGTTGAACGCTACTAGTCCAGTACCTCTTATTCATCCTACTTGGGGTGCATATGCTTTAGCTGAAGCTAGATCGTGGTTATATCTGTACCTTGGACGTGTACGGTTATGGTGTTCTTTTGTCCCAGATCATGTTGCACCGACCCTCCCAGCTGATGTTGATTACATTTCCATTAAATGATTGTATTATATTATATTATATTTTATTCCACGATTTTATATTATATTAAATTTTATTCCACGAATTTTTTATTTGACGGTCTAGATTTTGCCGACACTATTTAACGGTCTAGATTTTGCCAACACTTTAAACGGTCTAGATTTTACCGACCATTTTTCATCCAACGGTGGAAATTCACTTTAGGGTTTCAGATTTTCCCTATAAATAAACCCATTGGGTTTCACTTCTTTCATACACACAACACAAAATGATGATGACTATGGCCAACAAAGAGTCTTCCCTCACTATCATTTTTACTAATCAGGGTTCATTGATCATCAGGGCATCATCATCAACGAAGATGATGATGTCTGTTTCGAGGGGTGAGACACGTTCCAGTGTAGGTTAAAACACAGCATAACATTCGCTGCCCTAAAAGAGAGACTACTGCGTAAGGTGCAACCGGAGGGCGACGAGCATGAAATAATTAGTATAATTTATCGGAAACCAGCTTGGGTTAATGGACGTGTGCACTGGTCTGCAATGGATGTCAACAACGACGATGACGTCCAAGCCATGATGGTCATTCGTGTTATCTTTAAATGGAAGGGTTATCTGCATTTATACGTCGAAACCAGAAGGACCGTCGCTGAGATCCTTCGTCGTTTCACTCCACCATCTCAGTAGTTTCTATTTTGTTTTCGTTTTGTGTGTTGTTACAATCTGTTATTTTAAATAAATGTAGAAGGCGTTTTTAATTAATCAAATAAATGTTTCATTTTTTATTTTTGCACTCCGGAAACACCATATTATATGATAAATTCGGAAGGCGGTTTTAAGGGATTTTAGGAAATACATCAAATTGGGATAAATTCGGAAGGCAATATTGAGAAATTTCCGGAAATACCTCAAATCTAGATAAATCCGAAAGTATGTTTTTTTGATTTTCCGAAAATATCGCATTTTACGGTATTTCCGGAATGTAAAATGTGTTCCGGAAATACCGTAAAATGCGATATTTCCGGAAAATCAAAAAAACATACTTCCGGATTTATCTAGATTTGAGGTATTTCCGGAAATTTTGTGGATTTTAGGGGTAGTTTCGTCCGTTTGGTCATTTAGGGGGGGGTATATGGTATAAGAAAATTTTAGTTTAGTGATTACCTTATTATTTTACGGCTATCTATATGTACTTCACTTGTTTTAATTGATATTTCTATGATAAATGACATTTATATATATTAGTGTGTTTGTTGTATTAGGAGGTTCTAGTAATAAAATATGGGAGGTGCAGATAGCAAACATATTTGATTTTCTAGAGCTCATAAGTCATATCTTTGAACCCATCCCAATTCTTTATGAATACCCAGCTGAAAACATAAGTTCATCTACTTCCTCTCCACTATCTCTCCACCATTTCCTTTTAAACCAAAAATCTACTTGCATGTTCATGATTGAGAGCATTGGAGACTTAGGTGAGCTGTTTATGGTGAAAGGAATACTTCACGTCAAACAATTTGAGTTAGGGTAGCATTTTAGGACCTCCAATTCGCTAAGCATCAAGCATTAGAGTGGAGGAAACTGCTGGAAATTTCAGAGTTCTTGCCTAAGTGTTCATCATTCAAATTCTGTTTTAGTGTGTTTTCTCTCAAAAAGGGGTTTCGACTTGGAGTTTATGGTAACTACATTGGGGTTCCAAGTGTCAAAGTATAGTGGTTTGGAGCTGGTGTTAGTGTGGAAGTGTTAGAGTTCAACTTAGCTTGAGAAGAGGAGAACCTAGAGTTGTTCAGTATTTTTGAAATTGTGAGCTCTCGGTTTATCCTAAATTCGTGGGGTTTGTTTTGTTGGAAACTAGACTTAATGCTATTCATTTTAGGCACAGGTTTCACTACAAAAAAACTAGTGATTAGCGACGGATTTTAGCGACGGATATAAATTCCGTCGCAAATAAAAACATTAGCGACGGAATTTTACAATATTAGCGACGGACCGGGTTTTATAAAGTTAGCGACGGAATTCTGCTTATTTAGCGACGGATTGGACAAGGCGCGCAGAAACGAAAAATTTGAATTTTATTAGCGACGGAAATCCGTCGCTAATAATCCGTCGCTAATCATAGTAAATTGCGCAACTGACCGTTTCAGTTTAATTGACGCGTGGCACAATTCTCAAGGCTTAGCGACGGAATTCCGTTGCTAATAATCCGTCGCTAAGCTTTGAAAATTGTGCCACTGTCTGTTACATTTTTATTTGACACGTGGCCAAAGTTAGCGACGGATTTCCGTCGCTAATTCCGTCGCTACGTGTTAAAAAATTTTTAAAGCCGGATCCCTCCCCCTTTTCTCTCTTTCTTTCCTCTTCTCCACTCTTTCTGTCTCCACGCCACCGTCCACCGAATCGTCTCCCTCTTCCTCTCCGTCCACCGGCCACGCCACACCGCCCCCGTCCACGCCGCACCGCCCCCTTTTCTCTCCATTCTTTCCTCTTCTCCATTCTTTCTCTCAGACTCACCCTCTCCGAACCGTCCACCGTCCACGCCATCGCCACCGTCCACGCCACCGCCACCGCACCACCACCGTTCACGCCACCGCACCACCACCATCCACTTTGCCAAGGTTTGTTTCTTTTTTGTCTCCACGAATTTTCTCTCTATTTTTCACTAATTTTGTTTCTGCCTCTCTATTTCACACAGTCACCGGACCACTATTTCGCAAGTCACCGGACAACCACCTCACCGGACAACCACCGCACCGGACAGCCACCACAGTCACAGTCACGGTCACGGTTAGTTTTTTTTATTTTTTATTTTCGAATTGATTTTTTGTTCCGTTGTTATAGGATAAAATTTTATTGTTAGAAATATTAAGATTAGTATTTATGATTGTGAAATTTGAAAGGTTTATGTATGTGTTTAAGATAGTGTTTAGAATTGTAGAATAAAATTGTTGTTGTTGTTAATTAGAAAGTTGTAATTGAATGAAGTAATTGGAATTGAATTGAAATTGAAAAATGTAATTGAATAGTGTATGTGTTTAAGATAGTGTAATTGTAAGTGTATGAAATGTGTATGTTGTTGGAGATAGTGTATGTTAATTTTGAAATGTGTATGTTGTTAATTGAAAAATGTGTAATGGTAATGTGTATGTCGTTTGAGATGTTAAATTGTTATTTTGATGTTTGATGAACCCTAGGTTAGATGACTATTTGATGTTGTTATTGTGTGTTGTTGATGGAAAAGGGTGAGGTTTTATTGGTTTTATATTGGGAATGTTATGAGAATGTAAAACATTTTTTTAAATGCGTGTAGATGAATTGGAGTCAATTGAATCGTGGTTGGGTGTATGATCGGTTATATCCGGGAAGAGCGTTTTTAAAGGAAACTTTTGTAAATGGGGTTGAAGAATTTATTAGGGTAGCATGGCAACATGATTTAACTAAAGAGGAAGGGGGGATTAGATGTCCATGCCTTAAATGCAAGGGTGTACCTATTAGTACTGATGATGAAGTCAGGGAGCACTTGTATCGTCTTGGGTTTATGCCTAATTATTGGATTTGGGTGGATCATGGAGAAGTACTTCCGAATTTTCACGTAGGGGCTTCAAGCAATTCTGGTGGTGTTGTTCCATCTAATGAACAATTTGAGTCGATGGAAAACATGATTTGTGATGGTCTCAGGGTGAATGTGCCATTTGATGAACCTCAGTATGACGATCATGATGAACTTCCAAATGAAGAAGCACAGAGATTCTATAATTTGTTAAGGGAGTCAAACAAACCGTTGTTTGAAGGCTCGCCAGAGTCAAAATTATCTATTTCTGTGAAGCTTTTAGCTCTCAAGTCCATGAGTAATATTTCTGAGTTGGGTTTAGATTATGTGACTAAAATGATGATCGATGCGACACCTAATAAGGATAATTTGCCAAAAACTTATTATGAAGCAAAGATGTTAGTTTCGAAACTGGGATTGGAATGTAAGAAGATTGATTGTTGTGTGGATGGGCACATGTTGTTTTACAATAACGAATTTGGTAAAAACGATGGTGCACTACTGGAATGCAAATTCTGTGGAAAGCCAAGGTATCATGTTCGTAAAGGGGGAAAACGTAATTATAAACCCATCCCTGTAAAGTCGATGTTCTATTTGTCTATAATTCCAAGGTTGCAAAGAATGTTTGCATCGGCTGAAATTGCGAAGAAAATGACGTGGCATTATGAGAATAGGCGTACCTCAGACATTTTACGCCACCCATCTGACGGTGAAGCGTGGAAACACTTTGATCAAGTGCATTCAGATTTTGCCTCAGACCCACGAAATGTTCGACTTGGCTTGTGCTCTGATGGATTTACTCCATATATCCAAGCATCAGCGTCGCCCTATTCCTGTTGGCCAGTCATTGTTACCCCTTACAATCTTCCTCCTGAGATGTGCATGACTAAACCTTATATGTTTTTGACTTGTATGATACCTGGTCCAACCAATCCAAAAGCTAACATTGATATCTTTTTGGAACCCCTAATTGATGATCTCAAGAGATTGTGGGGTGGTGTTTTGACATATGATGCAGCACAAAAAAATAATTTTATGATGAGAGCGTCATTGATGTGGACAATAAATGACTTCCCTGCTTATGGTATGTTGTCTGGTTGGGGGACTCACGGTAGATTGGCATGTCCCCACTGCATGGAACACACAAAAGCGTTTACGTTGAAATACGGGGGGAAGAGTTCTTGGTTTGATTCGCATCGTAGATTCTTACCGTCGGGTCATGAATTTAGAAAGAACAAGAAGGCCTTCAAGGATGGGGGTAGTCGAAAGAGATAGACCACCGCCTTTGTTGACATCAGGTGAAATCTGGATGAGAGTTATCGATTTGCCACAAGCCACAGAGGTAGGTGAGCTCTCCCGATTGAACGGTTATGGACGACTGCATAACTGGACAAAAAGAAGCATATTTTGGAATCTCCCATATTGGAAAGATAATCAATTGAGACACAATCTTGATGTTATGCACATCGAGAAGAATTTCTTTGACAACATATTTTACACTGTGATGAATGTGAAAGATAGAACCAAAGACAATAATAAAGCTAGAATGGATTCTGCTCTTTACTGTAGCAAACATCGATCCAATTTGAATTTGGTGCAAATGACTAATGGCAAGATGTTAAAACCTAAAGCTAATTATTGTCTAACACCCGAAGAAGCAATTGATGTTTGTCGATGGTTGAAGGGATTGAGGATGTCAGATGGTTATTCTTCTAACCTTGCAAGATGTGCGGATGTGAACACTGGGAAGATGTATGGGATGAAAAGTCATGATTGCCATGTATTCATGGAGTGTTTGCTTCCCATTGCTTTTGGTTCATTACCAAAGAGTGTTTTGGAACCACTTACCGAAGTGAGTCAATTTTTTAAGAATATGTGCTCTTCAACAATGAGAAAGGATGATCTTATTAAGATGGAGCAGAATATTGCTTTCATTATCTGTAAGTTGGAGAGAATACTTCCTCCTGGTTTCTTTGATTCCATGGAGCATCTCCCGGTTCACCTTCCATATGAAGCAAGACTTGGTGGGCCAGTTCACTATAGGTGGATGTATCCATTTGAGAGGTAATTGTCTATTTTCGCATTTTAATTACAGTGGCCTTTAGTATGACTATTTGTTTAATCAAGCGTTCTTCTTTCATATATAGATTAATGGGTGATTATAAACGATCTGTGAAGAATAAAGCTAGAGTTGAAGGATCGATCTGCGCAGCATACTTACACCGTGAAACAATTTATTTTTGTTCTCATTATTTCAACAACTTTATGTTGTCAAGAAATAATAGAAACGAAATGGAGGTTGAAGAAGAAAGACACGCACTCACTTTATCTGTGTTTACCAAACCTGGTCGCCCCTCGGGAAAGAAGTCGACCAACTGGTTATCGGATAAAGAGTATGAATCAGCACATGTTCATGTCTTGATCAATTGCACCGAAGTTAAACCATATCTTGAGTAAGTATGCTTCAATTCAATTTTTAATCTGTATACACCATTAAAGTATGAAGCTAAATCATGTCTTGATCAATTCAATTCAGTGCATTCTTACGAAGTGAGGGAATATGCGCTGAAGAATCTTCTGTTCGTATACATGAAAGTTTTCCATCATGGTTTACTGCTAGAGTAAGTAAATAAAATTAATGTTTTAATGTCAAACGTTTAAAGTAGATTATACTATGAGACATGACATATTTTTTTCATATGTGATTACTTAGGTTTATGAAGCCGAACCAACTCCCTTAATCCGACACTTGAGGAACTTAGCCGATGGTCCTTTTCGTGAGGTGACTGAGTGGCACACGTACCTCGTTAACAGTTACAAATTTGACACACAATCATGGAGTGAGGGAAAGCAAACAATTAATAGTGGTGTATATGTTAAAGGGGAAACAGAAGGAGGTCAAGGTGACTACTATGGTGTGATCCAACAAATATATGAACTTGAATACCCATATTTGGACTATCAAAAGAGAATAGTTTTATTTTATTGTAGTTGGTTTGATCCATCGGTTAGAGGAACGAAATTGAATCCAAAATGCAATACCGTGGACATTCGAATGGATAGAAGGTATAAACTTTATGACCCGTTTATCATGCCAGAAAATGTGAGACAGGTGTATTATGTTTCATATCCATCAACTAAGAGGGGCTGGTGTGTTGCAATTAAGACAAAACCACGGGGTCGCATTGAAGCAACTGATGCGGAGGATGAGGTTCCTTATCAAGTGGATGAAATGTCGGGAGTTAATGAGGTACTTGAAGTTGAACCAATTGATACCTTACGTGATGATCGACTCTCCGTTGAAGAAGTTGAACCATGTGAACCAGTACCAGAAGTGACTGAAGAGGAAGAAGAGACTAGAGATGAAGAGGAGGAAGAATATACTGAAGATGAAGAAGACGAAGAATATGAATATTTAGAGTAGTCTTATTAGTATTAATGTTGTTATCATTATTACATTAATGTTCTAATTA
Organism: Astragalus membranaceus; assembly: GCA_039519185.1. Classification (NCBI taxonomy): domain Eukaryota; kingdom Viridiplantae; phylum Streptophyta; class Magnoliopsida; order Fabales; family Fabaceae; genus Astragalus; species Astragalus membranaceus. The sequence continues at coordinate 154,041,321 of CM076854.1, forward strand.
TCGTCGTTATATTAGTATTAATGTTGTTATCATTATTAGATTATGTTGTTATCATTATTACATTAATGTTGAAATTATCGTGATTATATTATTGTTCTTGTTATCATTATTATTAGAGTCTTGTTATTGTTCATAGATATGCATCCAGGAGAAAGTTCGGACCCATCGAGACATGGGAAGAGGCATCATCGTCGTAGACAACGTGAGGTGACATTAGTTAATATTGGGAATAACTCATTTATTGCAACGCCTCAGACCACCTCTCCAATTGCCCCACCGGTGGTTCAGTCTACGTCTCCACCAGTTGGGTATATGCCTACACCAGGGGGGTATATGCCTACACCAGGGTTGCATACACCAGGGTATACGCCTATACCACCTGGGTATATGCGTATACCACCTGGGTATATGCCTACACCAGGGTTATCGATGCCTACACCAGCTGAGCCCCATGGTGATGCGTATACTGATGAGCCCCATGTTGGTGTTACTGATTCAGATTCATCGACTGATGAAGAGGATGTGCAGGTAGTTGTCGGCAATGATGGTATCAAATGCAAAGTCATCTATCCCTATGGTAACGCGTAAGTATTGTTTGAATTTTTTAGTTTAAATTAATTATGCAATGACTTATATATATATATATACATGTGTGTGTGTTTTATTGTTTGATATATATGTTTTGTTATGCAGGTTGCTTCCTGCGAAGGCCGCTTCATCGCATATCACATATGTCATTCAGAAAATGTATTTTAAAACTTATCATGAAAAGTGGACAAAAGTCAATGATGAGGAAAGGGGAAAACTTTTGGATTTGTTTAAGGTAATTGTTAGTTAATTATGTCATTACATATATTGTTAATTTAAATTTTTTTATGTTATATATAATAATACATATTTTTGTTTTGCTTAATACAGTCTAAGTTGACGTGGCTGCCGGAACATGATGTAGCTGTGCAGAAGCTTTTTTTCAAAAGAATGGGCAAGCAATTGTCGGATTTGCTTTACAAACTGCGTTGTAAAGATAAGCAGCCAAAATACATCCCTGACCGTGTTTGGAATGCCTACAAGGAACTTTGGGCTACTGAGAGCTACAAAGAAAAAGCTGAAAAGGCCAAGCAGAATAGAAATTCTGAAAAGGGTGGCTCGCTTCACTGTTGCGGCTCCGTCAACCAGGCTCAGCATGCTGTCAGATTGGTAAATTATTTTAAGTATGTGTTATTTTAGTTTATTTAGGGTGATTAGCAATAATTAAAATTGTGTTTCATTATTACAGAGTAAGAAGGCTGGACGCGATATCACTATTCCTGAGCTTCACAGGGCAACACATTTGAGGAAGGGTACTACGGAGTATGTTGATGAGCGCTCTAGGAAAACTCAAGTATATACAACTTGTTTTGTATTAAATAATTTTGTTTTCTTAAAATGGAACGCTAATTATGCTATGTTATCTGGTTATGGAAAACAGGAGGATGTTAGTGAGACGATGGTTGAGCCGACTCAGGGGACCTGGAACCCTGGCTCACTTGGTCCACTTCCCCCTGAGATCATAGCTCTGGCGAACCGCAATTGGAAGATGGCGGTAGGCGGGCCGAATAAGGGTCGCCTGTATGGTTCGGGGCCCTTGGCGCCGTTATTGGACTCTGGGGTTGATCACTTCGACACTAGTGGGCCTTCTGGCAGTGGACCTCCTCCTCCTCCTCCTCCTCCTCCTCCTGCTACAGCTGACGAGACCGCGCAACTTAGGCAGCAGGTGCAGGCTCAGGCACAGGTCATTCAGGATCAGGAGCAGCGGCTGCAGACTCATGAACAGGTGCAGACAACCTTGCAGGAAGACTTCTTGAATTTTACCCATGCGCAAGCGAAGATATTGAAGTATTATAACCGCAAACATCCAAATGGGTCTGAGTCTGAGGGGTCTGATGATAATCCCTATTAGGACTTTGTTATTTGGGAGAGATGCGGGACTTTGTTTATTTTGATTCGGATTTGTTTGAACTTGTTTATTTTGATTCGGATTTGTTTGAACTTGTTTATTTTGATTCGGATTTTGTTTTTATTTGGGATTGTATTGTTGATTTCGACTTTATTGTTAATTCAGATTTTCGCATTTATCTTAATTATAGTGTTTATAATAGACAGGGTTTTGTGCAATAGACAGGTTGTTCGCATTTCGATTTTAAAAAGCAGGTTTTCCAAAAATTAAAAGCCAGGTTTTCCAGAAAAATTTTAACAAATTTCAGGGGTCATTAGCGACGGAATTAGTGGCGGAATTCCGTCGCTAATATTGCTAACCAGACACAACCACGTGGCACCAATTAGCGACGGTATTAGAGACGGAAATCCGTCGCTAATTGGCTCATTCGTAGGGTAACGCGTGGCAGTAATTAGCGACGGCAGTAGTGACGGAAATCCGCCGCTAATATTGCTCATTCGTAGGCTAACACGTGGCAGTAATTAGCGACGGAATTAGCGACGGATTAATCCGTCGCTACTTAGCGACGGAACCCGATTCGTCGCTAATAATTAGCGACAAGCTTCTTAGCGACGGATAAAATCTGTCGCTAATTCCGTCGCTAAATGTTGTTAGCGAGGGAAAAAGTGATATTAGCGACGGAAAAATCCGTCGCTAATACGCTATTTTTGGGTGGGTATAACTGGAGATATAGTCGTCATAATTTAGGTCAAAATTCTGGAACGATTATGTGTATAGGTTCAGTATTTCGTGTATAACGTTTTCATTTGAACTCCTTTTTGAATGGTTCTTGTTACATTGAAAACTAGATTCAATTTTCTTTGGTTTAGGCTCAAGTCCTATGTCATTTGATTGAGTTTTGTTCATTCTAGAGGTGTCACAAGTTTTGTCATGGTAACTGTCCTGTTTTCTGAACCATGTTGCTTGTTTGTTGAAACTGTACTAATTGACCCATTATTTTGCAAAACAAAAATTATAGTCAGAAACTAGGCATTCTTACCTTTCCGTAAAGGGGTGGTTTTTTTACTTCCGTTTCGGTTTGATAGGCTAATTAATTTATCGAAGTTTATGTATGCTTGCTGAAATTGACTGTGGACTGGATGTATGTGATTTTCCTTGTTAATCGTGTGAGATCACTATGTTAGCCCATATGTAAGGGTAGTAATAAAATGATTAAATAACGGAGTATGTGATTGGGGTGGGTGTCATGAGCTTGTCCCATTGTCTTGAGTAATGTTACCCGGTTTATCTTTGATCGGGGGGTCAAGTTCCCTGAGTGTGTGCCAGGATCTAAATGTGTAAGACTGCACTTTTATGGGGGGATACATCCTAGGTAAAAATTAAAAGATATCAAGAGCGTATTATTGTAAGGGGTAACAATAACTCACTGAGATTATGTAATCTCACCCCTCATTATTGTTGTTTTTCAGACAAACAGGTAAAGCCTAATGAAGGTAAAGGCTAAAAGGAGAGATCCCACTCTTTGAGGATTTTTATGAGGAGATTAGCATGTTATATTGTGCTAAGTGTGACGTTATGATGATTATGTATTATGTTAAACCATAGGCATAGCTTAATCATGTATTAGGGTACATGTACCTTGATTATTGGATTAAACACTCAAGTTGATTGTGTTAAGTATGATTTGTATCAAATGTATTTTGAGAAAGGTGTTATTTATTTAGTTTTGCTTAATCCACTTTATCAAAGTACATCTCTGAAAAATCTAAAGTGTGACATTCTGGATTTTATTGTCGACTAAAATCTAGGATGCTAAAGTTCCCGCGGGGATCCCCACTTGTGGGTAGAAATTGCCACCCCTAGTTGAAAAGATAACGAGGATTCATAGATCCTTTCCAACAAGGCCAGGAATTGATGAAGTAGAAGCAGCGAAAGGTTTGATTATGAACGTTGAGAAAGAAGACCGTGTTAGACTTGAATCTATCCACTGCCACCACCACTTACTCTAATGGTTCTGCTTCCACCGCTTCCACTCGCTGTGTTGTGTTGGCTGTGAGATGAAGCACAGAGAGAGATGGGGAAGATGAATTGACAATATATTTAGGATTTTTTATTTAATACGTGGCAATACTAGTCAGCATAAAAAATTAGAAATGAAAATAAAATTCCAACTCAGAACTTTGTTAGACATGTAGTGTTTTTTTGTAACGTCGGTCTAACAGAAGGGCTAAAATAAAAAAAAAACTGTATTTTGGAAAGAGTTTTTTCTAATTTTTTTTTACAGGGGTTTAAACCAAATACGCTATATTTGCAGAGGCCTAAAACATATTTAAGCCTATACTAAAATATATTAATTATTTTTAAAGATTCTTACGCAATACCAACATAATATGATACAAGTGGTAGATACTTAATTGTCCTTTACCATTTGGTATTGGGTTCGATGGATCTCCGATACCTCATAGGATTAGTCTCAATAATCACCGTGGAGGATACTTTAATTTACCAGAAAGAGCCTTATGCAATTACCTTTATTTATTACTTTAACTTAAAGTTTACAATCTAAATAATCGGGAAGAATATGAACAACAAAAATATTCTAGTGCGCTAACTACGTCTGACTAATATTTGGCTATTGCCTTTCACTTTTATTTATAAACACCGGCGCCCGTGACCCGTGCGATGCACGGGGCCAAAGTTTTAGGGTCTACTGAAGCATCATAAGACTAAAATTAGATTAATAATAATTGAAGTCAAATTTTAACAACTAAGTTATGTTTAGCCAATAAGAGAAAACTATAAGGTAGAACATATTTGTTGCGAAATTAATTTTCATTTTCACTAATCTGATTACGGAGGAATCAATTTCCGCTATTTGAACAGTTAAAATTTCTAGTGAACCATAAAGTACCCTTAAAATATAAAATTACGAATGTTGTATAGAATGAAAAGAAAGTAATTAGTGACAAAAATGAAATTGGTCCCTTAAAATATAGACAACAAATGATAATCAAGTAAGTCATTATCACATTACATAAAAGTTCTTTTTTTCAACAAACAGGTTACTAAGGAACAAACTCTGCATATTTGAACAGTTAATTTTTTCCTACCGCTTAAGAACCCCAAAACACACTGTTTTGCATTACTATTTCCTTTGAACAACTAATTTTTTTTAGACTCTAAATTAGCTTAAAACACAGTCGCTAGCATCACATTTTACATAATTTATCGGGAAATTAATTTTCATTTTTCACCAATCCGATTATTGAGGAACAAACTTCATCTATTTATAGATCTAATTTTTTTGGTTAAAGTGCTCCCGGGGTCCCTTATCTTTATTTAAAGTAACGAATTAGTCTTTTATGTTTTTTTTGTCCCAAATAAGTCCTTTATCTTTCAAATTTTTGACACATAAATCCTTTTCCGTTAACAGTGCTGATTTATGTGTCAAAAAAAGGATTTATGTGTTAAAAATTTGAAACATAAAGGACTGATTTGGGACAGAAAAGGATTTATGTGTCAAAAATTTAAAACATAAAGGACTGATTTGGGACAAAAAAAAGATAAAGGACCAAATCGTTACTTTAAATAAAGATAAGGGACCCCGAGAGCACTTTAGCCAATTTTTTTTCTTAAATTTAAATTATTCTTAAAAAATGAAAATATAAAAAATGAGAAGAAAAAAAAGAGAGGGGGAGGGGGAAAAATGGCACCAAAAGGGGTAGGAGTGCTGACATCAATGCTGATGTCATACTACCCCAGGATGTATATTCTTAGATAACAGTTTGTTTTGATTGTACTTTTTGTTTTACGGTTTTCAAGAAAAATATTACTCTTTATTATTTTTAGTATCTTCAAAATAAAATAATATATCAAATTGGTGATAGTTATCTTTTGGCTTAGTTGCGACTTGGATATAACAAATTGTTTTGATTAATTTTTCAAACACCAATTTTTATTTGTAAAAAAAAAACACCAAGTTTTATATGTTTAAAATTTTAGGTGCTTATTTACAAATTGTTAATCGGTTTCATGCATCTATTTATTTATTTATACAATATGCCACGTTATTATTGACTAACCGTAATGTAACATAGTTGTTAAAAAAACTATAATATAACATTGTAACATAAAAATTTAATTAAAAATTACATTATTTCATGGTAGTGTTATTAAACCCAGATTGGACCCAACCAAATCTGATCGTGACCTTATGGTATGACCGATTAGAGTGTGTTAGTGATCCAGCTTGACCTAGTTGTTTTTGCAGTTGAACTGGTGGCTTGACCGATCAGAGAAAATTTTGTTCCTTTTGTACTGCAAAACTACATCCTTTTATCAGCTGCGCTGATGTTTCCATAAAAGCAAAATTAAAAACTATGTATTTTGTCTATTGTGAGGGAGTTCAACGGATGTAAGATAGTTCAACGGATGTAAGATTTTTTCGTTGTATAAAATTTAGGGTTAAACATCATTTACCCCCTCAAATATCACGTTTATCCATTTATTTCCTACAAAAAATTTTTTAAAAGAAACCCTGCAAAATATAATTGTATCCAGTTACTCCCTACTGTTAGTTTTGGCTAACAACGTTAAGTCTAGACTGACTTGGCTGACATTTGAGATCTAGTTAACCCCCTGCATATATTAAGTGTTTCTAGTTACCTCTACAAATATTAAGTGGAGGGTAGTTACCCCTACAAATATTAAGTGTTTCTAGTTACTCTCTGTAAATATTAACGCTGTTAGCCAAAACTAACAGCAGGAGGGTAACTGAATACAATTACATTTTGCAGGGTTTGTTTTAAATTTTTTTTGCAGGGAGAAAATGGATAAACGTGATATTTACAGGAGAATAAATAATATTTAAACCTAAAATTTATACATATCATTATTTTTTGAGATTTTTTAATAGCATCTCATGCGATTTTAATCCACCGATCCAGCCAGGGATCCACCGACTTGAATCGATGACCGATATGGGTTTAATAATACGGGTGATCATTAATTACAACTTTTTTACGTTGAAGAACTTATTTAAAATTGTCACATCATGTTGGTTAATAGTTGTAGTTGAGTACCTCATACGAAGTAATTCAATATTTAATGAGTTAAATTATAGTTTTGGTCCCCCAATTTTTACAAATTTGGATATTTGGTCTCTCTATTTTAAAATTCAGACATTTAGTCTCCCTGTTTTAAAAAATTCGGAGATTTGGTCCAAGTGGGGGCTTTTCAGTTTTTTTGGCTGATGTGGATGACTGTCCAAAAAAAAAATGCTTATGTGGCATTCATTAAATGACGTGACAGCTGACTAAGCTTCCACAGATCATTTAATGATGCCACATATATATTCCACATCAGATATTAATAAATATAATAATTAAAATAAATAAATATATAAATAAAATATTAAAAACAAAAAACACAAATGGGCGTGTCCAGAACTCTCCCTTCTTCAATCCCTGATGAAGCCTTTCTTCTTCTTCCACAAACAACAACTTGATGCTTGCTACCAAATCTACAGCCTTGGTTCAAAACGCGAAGATAAAAACCAGATCTACAGCCTTGGTTTTTCTGATGCTCGCTACCAAGGTTTCTTCTTCTTCCACGCTCTGTCAACGCTTCAAAACCAGATCTACAACCTTGGTTTCTCCGATGCTCGCTACCAAAGACGACAACGAAGATAAAAACCGTCGTGGAGAATCGATTAATCGCGGAAACTCCGATTACATCTCCAATCAACACGCAGATAGAAGGACAAAGTTGTCATCTTCTTTCGCTCAACGCTCAATCCGATCTACTTCAGATAATTCCTTTTCTCTTCTCTGGCTTTGATCCGGTGACGAAACTCGCACTCAAATGTCACCGTAGATCCGTGAATATCAGATGGCGCGTTAGATTTGAAGAAGAAGAATCTTTTAGATTCAGTGGCCTATTCTGATTTAGATTCATAATTGGATTTGGAGATACTTGAATCAGATTCATGTTTGTAGAAGACGAAGAAGAATCGTTTTAATTTTAGAAAGAAAGAAGAGAGAATTTGAGTTGGTTTGAATTTATTTTAGACCTTTCTACGATGATGGTGATAAAGTTTTGGGTTTCTGATTTTAGCATTTGAGTATTTCTACTATGATGATGATGAATGAAAGAAGATGAATGAATGAATGAATGAATCTGGGTTTGTCAAAGAAGATGAATGAATCCGATTTTAAGTTCTGGGTTTATCAAAGAAGATGAATGAATCTGATTTTAATTTATGTTTTAGGTTTCAGTAATATGTGTCATTATTAAATGATGTGTGCAAGCTTAGTCAGCTGCCACATCATTTAATGAATTAATGCCACATAAGCATTTGTTTTTGGACAGTCATCCACATCAGCCAAAAAAATTGAAAAAACCCCTTTGGACCAAATCTCCGAATTTTTTAAAACAGGAGGACTAAATGTCTGGATTTTAAAATAGATGGACCAAATGTCCGGATTTGTAAAAATATGGGGACCAAAACTATAATTTAGCCTATTTAATTTAAGCATAAATTAACATAATTATCAATTAAAACGAGTTCTAATAGGGTGAGGGATCAACTAAGTAGATAGCTCACTTGGCGAGATAAGGAATACCAAAGGAGTACGCAATTTTCTATAATAAGTTTCGTACGAGGGACTTAAAACATATATAAAGGGTTAATAATTATGGGATATTTCCCGTCCCAAAATATAAAGCCAAAAAAACTATTAAGTCCCTCAGTCCCAAAATACTAACATATACTGTCCAAAAAAACAATGTTTTTGGATATATGTGGGGAACGGGACGGTTGAAGAAACCAACGATTTTTGTGAAGGAATTTCCGCTAATGGTGCGTATCATCAAAACCAGAGGGATTGGCATTGTGGTGTCGAGGATTCAGGAATGGGGCACCCACCCCCAACCCCATCTCCCCCACCGTAGTAATCTCCTTCCTCTCCGTCACTCATGGATTATTACGGCCACGCTCCTCTCTCTGAACCCTGCACTCCAACCACCCCAAGACCAACCCTATTCCTCTCTACTTCCGGCAAAGCTCTTCTCGTTTCCAACTCCAATAAATCTCTCATCATTTCCAATTCAGGTAAACGCCTCGAAAATAATAATAGCAAGAAGAAGTATGTCAAACAGGTCACCGGTCGTCATAATGATACCGAACTCCATCTCGCCGCTCAGCGTGGCGATGCCGCTTCCCTTAGACAAATCCTCGCTGAGATTGATGCTCAGATGATGGGAACGCTTAGCGGTGCTGAATTTGATGCGGAGGTTGCTGATATTAGGTCTGCTATTGTTAATGAGGTTAATGAATTGGGAGAAACTGCTTTGTTCACCGCCGCTGAGAAAGGGCACTTGGATGTCGTCACGGGGCTTCTCCCTTACACCACCAAGGAGGGACTTTCCTTTAAAAACCGCTCTGGCTTTGATCCCTTGCACATTGCTGCAAACCAAGGTCACCGAGGTTAGGCTATAGCCTATAAATTATGATTCTCAAGGAGTTCCTTTTCATCAATGTTAATAGATTTATAGATAGAATAATTGTAATTGTAATTGTAATTAGTTGAGTGTTACTAAGTGAGGGCACATAGTTATTTTCAACATAATTTTTACATCCACTGTAGTATGTTTTGTTTTGCATTGCAGTCTCTCTTTTCATGCTCACCTTGGCAACAAATTGTTTATATTGATTAACTGGAATTGCTTAGAACATAACATATATAGAAGTTTGATGGGATTATTTTATTCAATTAGTGTGTTTGGGAGCTTGGAGAGTAGGGAAGGGGGGGGGGGGTGCTTACTACTAACAATGTAGTGGTAATTTGGAGAAAAAATGATCCTCTAAAGCCTCCTGCTGATTCATTTTAAGAGTTCTCTCAAAACCCTCCGAATTTGGAGATTGGACTAGGACAGAACTTTGGAGTGTTTTAAAGAAAAATTTTTCTCCAAATTACTCCTAAATTATGAGTAACAAGCTCTCCCCTCCCCTCCAACTTCATATATCGCTTAAGATTCATTAAAATAATGACAAAAGAAGCATTAAAACTCGTGTTAAAATTATTATGATACTATCTCATGTTTTTGATTGGTTGTACACTAGGTTAAAAATTGTTCGCAACATAATTTTGGAATTTTTTGTTGTGATTAATAGGGATTAATGTTCTTGTAGACACTGTTAGTGTAACAAGAAATAGAAGACATTGTTATTGTAATATATTGTTGTGGCAGCTATTGTGCAGGTGCTACTAGATCATGATCCAGAGCTAATCAAGACGGTTTCACAGTCAAATGCCACTCCTCTAGTCTCTGCGGCTACAAGAGGGCATGCAGATGTTGTTGAACTATTGCTGTCGCGTGATCCTAGTCAGTTGGAGATAGCTAGATCCAATGGTAAGAATGGACTCCATTTGTCTGCACGCCAAGGACATGTTGATGTTGTGAAGATATTGCTAGGGCAGGACCCACAGCTTGCTCGAAGGACTGATAAGAAAGGACAAACTGCGCTGCATATGGCTGTCAAAGGGGTTAACTGTGAAGTGGTGAAGCTCCTTCTTGATGCTGATGCTGCAACTGTCACGCTTCCTGACAGGTTTGGCAACACTGCATTGCATGTAGCCACCAGGAAGAAGAGGGCAGAGGTATTCGTAATGGCTGAAATTTAAACAATGATATAGCAGTAAAACTGTATAACCACGAGGAGTTAGTTAATTAGTAAAAACCATGAGGAGTTACTAGTTAGTTAATTATCTACATGCCCTATTGTTTTATATACTTCTTGCTTTCCTTTGTAGACCGGAGATATACAATGATATCTTTACTACTTTTAGGAATGTATCATGACTTGTTTTTAACACAAAGTAAAATAGTCTGACTGGCAAAAATTTATGCAGATAGTGAACGAGCTGTTACTTCTTCCTGATACTAATGTGAATGCGCTGACAAGAGACCACAAAACAGCTCTTGACCTTGCAGAAGCACTTCCAATATCAGAAGAAATTTTGGAGATCAAGGACTTCCTGATTCGTAATGGTGCAGTTAAAGCCAATGATCTTAACCAGCCAAGGGATGAGCTAAGGAAAACCATGACGCAGATTAAGAAAGATGTTTCATTTCAGCTTGAACAAACTCGAAAAACGAACAAGAATGTTAGTGGGATTGCCAAGGAGCTACGCAAGTTGCACAGAGCAGGAATCAACAATGCTACAAACTCTGTAACAGTTGTTTCTGTGCTATTTGCAACGGTTGCATTTGCAGCACTCTTCACTGTCCCTGGTGGGGATGATGATCATGGGAGGGCTGTGATGGTACACACTGTATCTTTCAAGGCCTTCTTCATATCTAACGCTACTGCACTTTTCACTTCATTGGCTGTAGTGGTGGTTCAAATAACTGTCGTTAGAGGGGAGATAAAGTCCGAGAGGAGGGTTACAGAGGTGATCAATAAGATGATGTGGCTAGCCTCTGTCTGCACCTCAGTTTCATTCATTGCAGCATCTTATATTGTAGTTGGTCGGCGCAGTGAGTGGGCTGCAATCTTGGTTACTATTGTAGGGGGGATTGTAATGGGTGGTGTTCTTGGCACCATGACATATTATGTGGTGAAATCTAAACGTCACCGAAGAGAGAGGAAAAGAGGGAAAATTTCAAGGACTGGAACATACTCATGGCGCCTCTCAGATTCTGATTCAGAAGTAAATCCAATTTATGCTATTTGAAGTTTACTTTGGACTTCAATATAAGTTTAATACTCCTGTTCCATGCTTTTGTATTTGACGAACACTGAAAAGGACTCCTGGTTGAGGTTTCATTGGTTGATAAAGAAGGAAAAAAAAGATGGTGTTTATGGAAGTAAATGGCTTCTTGTTACAGTTTTTAGTGAAAGAATTATTGGAGCCAAATTGATCAGTTACCCCGTTTCTTACAAAGGTTGGTTTCTCATTAGACATTAGTTATCGTGTACTTATCAGTTATGGTACCTGTGAACATAATATTTTGTGCTTGTTTTGTTAGGTGTAGTCAAATTTGGGAGGCATCGTAAGGGGACAGCAGCTAGCTCATGTTAGTGGAGAAGAAGCCTGCAGTGAGGTGCACGTCCCCAATCACCTGGGTGCACCTTTCTTATTTAGGGGAGGAAGTTGCGATTAGCACCTTCTGGAACTTACACTGTGTCAATTTTAAATGTTGATTGCTGTAAAAAGAATCCAAAAGGACAGCCATCTAACCTGCTAATTAATAAGAGTGATGTTAACTAAAGAGCATAAAATAATAAGATTGTCAATAAAATAATTTGTTATAGAGTTTTTAAGCAGAGTGAATTTGAGACAGTCAGCAGCAAGGTTCAAGTCACTTCCTAAGAAATTAAGAATAAAGGGTCGAGACAAAGGAGATGGAAGTGATCAAAGTTGCATCTTTGATGATTACATAGATGCACTGATGGACTTGTATCTAGATTCTTATAAATTTGGGGAAAGAGGGTTTAAAAGGATATGAAGCAATTGTGTGTTATTCTCATTGACTCCAAGTGAGATGTATACAACATATTCTAACCAGATACATGCCTAAAGTACAGGAGTTATGTATGAGCTAATTATGCACAAGATATGTTAATAATATACAAGAGATTTTATGGGAGCTAATAATGCAATTCCTAATTAAATGCTAAGATACCATTCCAATACTCTCCCTCAAGTTGGAGCATGAAGATTTCAAATGCCCAACTTGCGAAGGACTGAAATTGTTGCTTCTTGAGAGCTTTAGTAAAGATATCCGCTAGTTGCATGCTTGAGCAAACATGAAAGGTAGAAATGTTGTCTTGAATCTCTTCACAAAACAAGTGCGTAGGAACCGAATGACGAACACCAAAAGACTTGAACAAATAATTATGCAAAGGTGCGGGTTACTCGGTTAGCATTGGAGAGTGTTAAATCTTCCCACCATAGGAAGATTCCATTTTGACTCAATCTCAACCATTGATATAATATTTATATATTATGTGGATGAGATCTCTTACCTGGTAATTGTACGCCCATTTTACAGTGTTTGTAACGTATTTAATTTTAAGTCCCTGGATAGTTTCGAAATTACTTTCTTATATTTACATTAAATCCCCTTAACTTTTAAATAGTATTTTTTTATTGTCAATTCGTAATTACTGATGATATAATTACATTTTATTAGAAATAAAAAAAAAAATAAAAAAAGTCAATCTTCATCTTCGTAGAAGCTGGACAAGTTTCCAAATCTATGTTTTCAAATCTATGCTTCCAGATCTATATTAGCATAAACAAAAGAGTGTTGGGGCTATGAATCAAAGAGAGACCGTGAGCGGATGTGTTCGTGGAAGGAGCGGATGGGGTTGGAGGTTGGGGGAAGGAGCGGACGGAGCCGTCAGCGACGGCGATGACGACAGTAGAGTCGTTCGTCTTCCTTTCTGTTTTCGGTGCAGATTCTTCTTCGTTTTCCTTTTGATTGCAGATTCATTTTATTCCGTTCGTCTTCATCTTTGGTGTTGGTGTTCGTTCGTTCATCTTCATCTTCGTTTTTCTGCAGATTTCTTAGAGGAACTGGTTTTAGATTCGTTCTATTTCAATTTTTTCATGTGGATGTTTTCTGCAGATCTCTCTATGAAGCAGAGAGGAAGCTTGTGTGATTTTGGTTGCAAAATTGTTCAGATTTTTGCTATCAAGTAATTGTTAAATAGCTCTGATGTGAGGGAATAAAGAGTACGCAAAACAAACTGATTCTTGAAGTTGAACTAACCTCATGTTAGAGAAGATATTGCAAGGGCATTAATGGACATTGTTGTCTCTTATAGAAAGGAAGTAATACTGGATATTGTTGATGAGAGGAGATTGATGTGGCAAAAAAACAGTATTGGGGAAAAAAAAAATTTATTTACCAAAATAACCTAACTTTTAGATTAAATACCAAAGTACCCCACTTTTTAAAATTAGGCCAGAAATCGCCCCCCACAGAGCCGACTTCTGAACATGAAATTTTAATTTTTTTTTCATTTTCAGTTCAGAAGTCGCCCCCCACCAGGGTGACTTCTGAACTGCGTTTTTTAATTTTTTTTAATTATTTGTTTTTAAATGTAAATTAATTTAATTTAATTAGAATAATTAATTGAAATAATTAGAATAATTAGTAAAATTATTTATAAAGTAATTACGGTAATAATCACAGTAAAAAATGAAGATATTAAAAAGTGGAACAGAATTTAATATTGGATAAGAACAGAAATGAAAAACACAAATTGCAAAAATACAAGGATAGGAAATTTAAAACGAAACGACAGGAAAACATAAAACAAGAAGAGGCAAACATGATTTAAACTACTTCTACTTCCACCATACATTCTCAGGTAGTGGCCATCGGATGACTGGAGGGATAACTCTACGGACGATGGATTCGGCAGACTCTTGTGTTTCGACGGACAATTCTAGATAAGGTTCAATCAAACCTTGGAAGCTCTCATGTTTCTCAAACATTTCACGAACATCTTTGTCTTTCTTGATAGGCACGGGGCACATCCGAATACGATTACGTGGGCCGCTACAGATGTAGGGGGAGTTTGAAACGATACTAGTGATTTCTTGCTCGACACCATCTACGTGAAAATTTTCCGTTAATTTTTCTTTCAATTCGGCGAAGGTGATGTTGTTCTTAAGCCTGAAATGTTTAGTTTTACTACCATGAATCACCACACCATGTTGTTCCCTGGACTGGTAAGTGCCTTGATAGTCAACTTTACAGGTGTGCGTAATGACTCTTTCCGGTATGGGTTCTTGTGGTGCGGGTGGTCTTTGTTGAAGAAGATGAATGACTTCTTCTGGAGTGCGTCTTGTGTCCACGTACAGCTCTAAGATTTGTCGCCCCATGGGAAGTGTAGCATGATATTCCATCATTGTGTGGACGTCGTCATCGCTGCGGATCTCCATAACTGAAAAATAGCCAGTCCCGTCTTCTCCATGTTCGTACTTTCGGTAACGTATACGCTCAACGTCTTTACGCCACGCTCCCTCTGGACGAATCTTCCTCTCAGCCTTCTCCTTCAGTTGGGCGAAGGTGATGTCCTTATTCATTCTGCAGAAGACATGGTTAGGAGGGTCACAACAGAAACAACTGCCCCTAACCGCAATGTAAACTAGTCGCATTTGTAGAAACGAGGGTCACAACAGAAACAACTGCCCTAACCGCAATGTAAACTAATCGCATTTACTACTATTGTATTTTTCGTTTTAGTCTTTTAAATCAATTAATGTCTTGTAATATCTCTTTGCGACCCTTCAATTTAATTAGTAATTTTGGTTTCACAATAGCAATTATCTAAATTATTTATAATATTTTATTTAATTTTTGTATTTTAATTATATTTTTTTTATATTTTTATCAAATTAAAAACAAATAATTAAAAAAAAATTAAAAAACGCAGTTCAGAAGTCACCCTGGTGGGGGGCGACTTCTGAACTGAAAATGAAAAAAAAAATTAAAATTTCATGTTCAGAAGTCGGCTCTGTGGGGGGCGACTTCTGGCCTAATTTTAAAAAGTGGGGTACTTTGGTATTTAATCTAAAAGTTAGGTTATTTTGGTAAATAATTTTTTTTATTTGCCCAATACCGTTTTTTTGCCGATTGATGTTGGGGTGGTAAAGATTGAAGGAGATTGATAGTGGCGTGAATACTGAATAGTGAATACTGATGCTAGATATTTGATTTTTAACTTTTTTTCTTGTTTAAAGAATTTTTTTTTTGTTTTCTCATTGTTTTCTTTTTTTTTTATGCTAGTTCTCATTGTTTTCTAACTAAGTAATGAGTTTATGGTTTTTTTTCATTGTTTTTTCATGTCCAGCTTCTATGAAGAAGATGAAAATTGATTTATTTTTTTATTTTTAATAAAATGTAATTATATCATAAGTGATATAATTTGTGGGGTAAAACCAACTAGGTCGGTACGAGTGGTAATTGGACTTGAATCTCACTCCAAGGTTTCGGGTTCGAATCTTGGGTGTGACAAAAACTCTATTGGGAGGGGAGAACCATACGGGCCGACAAAATCGGGTACTCGTGGTCAGTTAGGTTCCCCGGCGTAGATTAGTCACCAGCAAAGACGGTGGAAACTAAGCACAAATTACATGGTAACCAAAAATAATAATTTGTGGGGTAATTTTGTGATTTTTTTAGAGTTGCAGGGTCAAAATATAGTACAAGTGAAATAAATGGTCATTTTTAAAAAACAAAGAAAAACAAGAGAGATTGGCTATTATAGGTGAAAAGGGAATCTTCCTATGGTGGGAAAATTAAGCACCTTCCCATGCTAACCGACACCTTATCTTAAAGATATAAAGCTTGTGTAGTCTCTAAGTGGGTCCCTCCCACTTTTGGCGCCAAACTCCCCCCTCCCCACTCCCCCCACCCCTCTCCTCTCCCTTTTTAATTCTTCATCCCTTATTTTTTTCCATACTTTTATCTAAGGTGTGATGTTAGGAAGCGTGTTTTGAAATATTTTAGAGTCTGGAAAAAAATTTATTGTTCACATATCCAAAATGTGTTTCTCAATAACCAGTTTGTTGAAATAAAATAGTAATTTCGCGATAAAGTACGTAAAGAGAAATGCCTAACTGTTCAAATACGCGAGTTTTGTTTCTCAGTAACCGGTTCGATGAATAAAAATAATTTAATAACAAAATATGTAAAGTACGATGTTAAGTTGTGGTTTCGGATGCTTTTTTGTTTGTAAAAAAAAATCAACTATTCAAATATGCGAAATTTGTGCCTCATTAACCACCGTGTTTAGGAGTCATGCTCGGAAAAAAACTTAACCATCAAAATACTCAAAGTTTATTCCTCAATAACCGATTTGGTAAAAAAAAGTGACAAATATATAAAGAGTTATTTTAAGCAGTGTGTTTCGGGATACTTTAGCATTTAAATGACCAACAAATAAGACTTTTTCTTATTGCGCTTTTAAAATTAAATTTTAGCAAGATATGAATTTTGCATTAACTGAAGTTGTTGCGAAGTTGTTGACCCGTGCAAACGCACGGGGTGCACACACTAGTGCAAAATAAGCTCACAAGTGGTAATGGATAGAGCAGTATTATTCAACCTCAAAAGAGGAAGGAGAAAAAGTCAACTCTTCTTAGTCTTCTAAGAAATAGGAGAAACACCCCATAATAATAAAGTAGCCAGTAGGGTGGCGTCGTTAAGTGTGAACAACTTTGATGGTGTTCCAACTTCCAACTACAAAAGGCGGCTACTACAAGTAAAACACAAAGAAATACCATCTTAACAAGAGTAAAAAGTCTCACTAAAGTCATTGCCTCAAACTTGATTGCTGCCAAGAATAACAAGACATGCTTTGTGTCTTTGTGATGTTCCATAGGATTATGAGAGTCTACTTTTCAACTTTCATCTCTTAATTACCGTCACACTTTACATATTTTATCATGTAATTTATTTTTTATTCCTAAAACCTTTTTTAACATCAAAATTAGCGAAATTATCATGTTTTGTACCTTACAGTGCTGGGTGGACTGCAGTTGGTAGGTCACCTACTGCCTAGCCAGAGGTAAGCGCGAACCCGGGAGGGGTACCTGCGAAGCCACTCCGGCGCTCAAGTAAGTATTGAGAATAAATGAGTGATTTAACTAGGAATGAGAATCCCCCTCATTATGGAAATGTGAGCTAGTATTTATAGGGAACTATGCCCGTGGTGAGCCGTTGGATCGGTAAAGTGAATCTGAGCCATCCAAGTATGAGAATCATGAATGAGCTTGTGTATTGTGGATACAGGGCCGTCCCAAACAATTTGGAGGCCCTGTTAAAATTTTAAAATTGGGCCCCTCATTATCGAATGAATTGTCAAAACCTCAAACTACTATATTTAAATTTTAAATGACACTCAATACACTTTAAACTTGAGTATATTTTTATAGAAAAAAGAGTATAATGGTCAGGGAGAGTACTTAAAATCGGTTTAGTGTTTTCCTAAAAATAATTGTCCAATGGTTTGTTTCTAGATTGAAATGAGAGGGAATTTATTAATATAAATTTACATTTATTTAAAAGGTTTTTCAGTGACACAATGGTATTGAGTGATACATGATGAGTAACAGAAAAATCCATACAATTTTTATATCACATTGATTAAAAACAATAAAATGTCACGCTTGAGGATTGAACCAGGTACCACTAAATGGCCTATTGGAGTTACACGGGGCGCAATCACCACTACACTAGGTGTGTTATTCTTTACATGTACATCGAATTATAGTATTATATATATACATAAAAAAATTTATTGGGGGCCCTAAAAAAGTGACATTGGGCTGGGGTCCTGTGCGGTAGCACAGCCCGCACAGGTCCATGGACGGCCTTGTGTGGATATGGATCAAAGTGATTAGGTCAATCCATGTCCAATTGTTGAATGGCCTCTTGGTCCAGTACTCCAGAACAGTTGCCCCCCCAAGTCGAGATTATTTCGAAGGATGGTCTTGGCTTGATGGATTTTTGTCGATCTGCCCGAAGCGTTACTTCGTCTGACCAAGCCAAGGTGCTGTGTCTTTGATGTTGGCGCCCTCCTGGGAGCCTTGTGCCAGGCACCAAGCCAATGTGCCGTGTCTCTGATGTTGGCGCCCTCCTGGGTGCCTTGTTGCCTAGGTGTCGTGTTTCTTTGTTCTTGGCGCCTCCAAGGTGCCGTGTTGCTGGGCGCCTAGGTGCCTTGTGTTGTTGCTTGTCCCTGGCGCCTCCAACGTGTCGTGACCCAGGTGCCTTGTGTTGTCTTTGTTCTTGGCGCCTCCAAGGTGCCGTGTTGCTGGGCGCCTAGGTGCCTTGTATTGTTGCTTGTCCCTGGCGCCTCCAACGTGCCGTGACCCAAGTGCCTTGTGTTGTCGTTTGTTGTTGGCACCCTCGTAGGCGCCTGGGTGCCGGATGCTGTTGTGCGCAGTTGGCGCCCCCGTAGGCACCTGGGTGCCGGGTCATAGGCGCCTGAGTGCCGGATGTTGTTTGCGTAGTTGGCGCCCTCATAGGCACCTGGGTGCCGGGTCATAGGCGTCTGGGTGCCGTGAGCGACACAAAGTAACAGATGCATATGTCAATAAAACTATTTAACATAGAATCACATATTCAAACTTCATATCATTAGCAATTAAAATAGTCATAGATATTGATGTATATAATAAGATCAAATTATATAGCAAGAAGGTGATCATGGTACGCGCCCTTGTGGGTGTCGTGTCTCTTGGATGTTGGCGCCCTTGTGGGTGCCGTGAGATCAAGTAGATATATTAGAACCTGAAGCATATATAAATATATTATTTTTTAACGCAATGAAGCTTTTAAAGATCAAGTAGATAGTTGCTGAGTTTGGCCTGCTTTAGGCAGATGTGCCGACGCCCGCCGGGACAATTTTGTAATGAAGTATACCCTTAGCACAGTTTACCAAGACCCGGCCTGGATAGAACTCGCCTAAAGGGGTTGTGACCACCAATGTCAGCTTTAAGTATACTCTTGGCACAGTTTACCAGGACTCGGCCCAGATAGAACCCGCCCAAGGGGTTGTGACCACCAAGGTCAGCTTGAAGTATACCCTTGGCACAGTTTACCAGGACTCGGCCCAAATAGAACTCGCCCAAGGGGTTGTGACCGCCAAGGTCAGCTAGTGGGGAGAATCATGAGATTCATGCTTCGGTATATAGGAAAAATGCAAATGAACACGGTGTCTCTCTTCGATCACTCTTTTACCGACAATCTTTATTTGTTTCGGCGTGCCATGGCACTTTTGACTTTATTACTAGGATTCCAAGAGGTGTCTTTAAAAAACACCGCGTTGAGAAGATAGTCTCGGCTTTGAACTAACGTTGAGGTTGCCCCTGCGATCCAGACAGTCCCTCCCTGCAGGGTATGTCGGGTCTCAAACTTGTCTCACTCCGCCCCTAACTATGGAGTTGGATCATTTTTCTTTCTTAATCTTAAAGAATTTTCTTTGGAAGCTAGAGCAAAAACTGTAATTGCAAAATGAACTTTTGTTAATCATTCATATCGAGTTTTTACATTCTGCGTTTGTGCCCAAACAACAAAATTTTTAACTAGGCCTAGCTCTAGGTTCAGGTCCTAATACCCTGCTCCCTACCTATTCAGAGTCACGGGTCTCATCCTCTTCTTCATTCACGTACTAGGCGAGCTTCCCTTCGCGGATCAGCTCTTCAATGTCATCCCTGAGGGTGTTGCATTTGTTGGTACTGTGCCCATAACTTTTGTGATAACGACAGTACTTCTTAGAGGTTCGGTCTTTCCTTTGCATGAAAGGTTCGGGCTGTTTGATGTCCCGAAACTCCGCGTCGGTGCATTCGGCAAGGATCTCAGCCTGGGATGTGTTCATCAAGGTGTACTCTTAGAAACGACTTTGTCGGGGTCGGGACTCACGAGGAGTTCTCTCATCTTGGGCTCGCTTCTGCCTTGGTTCTTCAATGGCCTTGTAGGCCAGCTCGTCCTCATTGCTGCCAACCTTGGCTTCCTCTTGGTACGCCTCATAGTCCATGTACTTTTGTGCCTTCTGAAGGAATTCATCCAGGCTTTGGGGTTTGTTAATCCCCACGTCCCCTTGAAATAGGCTTCCTTTCTTGAGGCCATATTTCATCCAAAAGAGCCTCCTCTTGTCTTCAAGGTTCCTGCCATTGGCAGCCTCCTTGTTGAACCTTTCCAGATATTCTCTAAGTGTTTCTTTCTCTCCCTGCCTGATCGCCCTAAGTACCTCTTCATGGATTCAGCACTAGCTTGGTTCCAGGACAGGTTCCTTTACCCCCGGTAGCGCATCATGACTGAGAAGTAGGCCAGATGCCTGTTAGGGTCCCCAGTCCCGTCATACGTTTTGAGGGCTGGTAGCTTCTCTAAGGTCCTCGGAATTGGGCAGTCGTCAACCTTCCTAGTGAAGGGTCCTTCATTGGAGGTCCATCGTGAGTTGTGAGGTTAACTGTCCTCGAGATCTATGTCTCGACGGTCACGTCGGACTGGAGATCTCCTCGAGGTAGATCTATGGCGATGATTTTTATGGGTCATGGCCTGGCTCCGCGACCTTTCGCGAGAATTGGAGTTTGCGAGCGATGAGGTCTGAATTGGAGTTTGCGAGCGATGAGGTCTGGGGGGAGATTCCTCATGCCAGTACTATGTGCCATCAGGCGAGGTTGGAGGGGTGCTTGGAGGTGAACCTGATCCTTGGTGTCTGCCACGTCGAGGAGGAGAGTGGCGAGCTTGCTTCCTGTGATGACGCCTGGGTGAAGATCTGCGGTGCCTGGAGCTCATTGTCCTTGTGGAAGGAGAAGTGCTCCAACGAGGATGAGGTCGCCCAGGCATGACTGCCATTGGCCTATTCATCTGTCTAAGGCGCGCTTCTTGGTGCAACATAGTCTGGGTGCGGTTTCACAGCAAGTTCAGGAGCAGGTGGATGGTCGATGTATCCTCAAGTTGGACGGGGATCTGGATCGAGGCTGTCTGGGGTGCCGGGACCTGAATGTCTTGGTCCAACATGGAAACAGCGATGCCTTCGGGAGTGCCCTCTGGCCGGGGTTGCGGAGCGATAACGCTTTGAACTCGGGGTCTACCTCTGGGTGCCATGGGAAAGCAGGAGAAAGTTTAAAAAGTAGAGATGGTGTGAAAGATAGACATCTCCCACTGTGGTCGCCAATGTTCTATACCTTGCAGTGCTGGTGGACTGCAGTTGGTAGGTCACTTGCTGCCTAGCCGGAGGTAAGTGCGAGCCCGTGAGGGGTACCTGCGAAGCCACTCCGACGCTCAAGTCAGTATTGAGAATAGATGAGTGATTTAGCTAGGAATGAGAATCTCCCTCATTATGGAAATGTGAGCCGGTATTTATAGGGAACTGTGCCCGTGGTGAGCCGTTGGATCGGTAGAGTGAATCTGAGTCATCCAAGTATGAGAATCATGAATGAGCTTGTGTATTGTGGATATGGATCAAAGTGATTGGACCAATCCATGTCCAATTGCTGAATGAGTCTCTTGGTCCAGTCGAGAACAACCTCCAAATTAGCGAAATTATAGAATTTCATTTTTTACAAACTCTAAATTACTCCGAAACAAACTACCGAATTCCCCGATCATTTTTGCAAGCTTTAATTAAAGTATTCTAGGGCCCCTTTATCTTCATGAGACCACCCTGGTCGTAGAATCTTTTCTTCATTCTTCAGATATTTTATTTGCAACTTTAGGGCGGCTGGTATAATCTTTTTTTCAATAATTAAATTCAAATAATGTTTTGATGCACATGTATTTTTCTGGTAAAGAAATACACGAAAATATAGCAAAAAGGAAGACAGCACCAAAGAAGAAAGAAACAAATAAAAGCAAACGTCATCGTGGTCCTAGTTCAGTGGAAAATGCATTGTAGCCAAACCATCAAGCATCACCACCTTGTTCCCATGGGGCCATTATATTAAAACTTACAAAATTACAAACTTTACAAACAGAACCCAACTTAACCTAACTCAGTACATTTTTGTTTCCGCGTTTGGCTCACTTCCTCATTTCAGAAGCATACTAATAATGATGCTTCCAGAAAAGGGCTAATTTCTCTTTCCAATTACTCCTTCAGTTGCTCCACGAATTGGAACTATCTTATTGATAACTTTTTCTTCGTCTGTTTCAAAATCTTAAGGAATTGGAGCACAGAACAGGAAATCACCCGCTAACTCGCCAAGGTGTTTTACTCTTATTGATGAAATGGTTAGTTGGTGTTTTCTTTTAATTCCATAAACGACCAACAACCTAAATTCCCCAATTATTTTGTAGATTCTTTGAATCAATATCAATTTAGGGTTCCTAGACTCCTAGTGTCTTACCTTAGGGTTTTTTCCCAAATTGGTAAGAAGTGGACCTTGTGCAATTTTGAGTTATTCCTTATTGAATTGATACTTTGGGAGACAATCAATAAATGTTAACTTGAATATATCTTTGAGAAAGACATAAACTTGAGAACTTGGGGATTCAGTATAAGTTGGAAAGATAGGTTCTCAGATAAGATGAAGAAACAATTGACAGGTTTAAGGGGTGATTCTCCCTTGCACTCGGCCACCCGAGCTGGAAATTTAGAATTGGTTAGGGAAATCATCTCTCGGAATCGAGATGAAGAGTTAAAGGAGTTGCTTTCAAAGCAAAATAACCCAGGTGAAACTGCTTTATATGTTGCTGCTGAAAATGGTCATCTTGATATAGTGAAGGAGTTGATTAGATATCATGATGTTGGGATGGCCAGCTTGAAAGCTAGAAATGGATTTGATGCATTCCATGTTGCTGCTAAGAATGGAAACTTGGGTAAGTCTGTTAAATTCTACAATGCTTAGGAGTAGGAGTAGGATCCTTACTATATGTTGTATCTTGGTCCATATAACATTGCTCAATATGTCAAGATATTTGGTTGTGTATTTGACTGTACTTTGAAGCTGATTTAACTTCATTTTGATGGTTGGTTATATATCAACTATTTTCTCAATATGTCAAGAAATTTGGTTGTATATCAACTATTTTCTCAATATGTCAAGAAATTTGGATATTTATTGAATTGATACCCAACAATGGTTGGCTATATATTATTTGTCTATAGTTTGAGACTTTGAGTTATTGTTTCCAAATTTGGCATAATCTTTATTTCTGTTAGCTTATTAGATTTCCGTTGAGCCTTATTTCATTGATCACACAATCATAAATTTATGATCAGTTTAACCTTTGGAATCTGTCTTGACTCCTTTTCTGGATTTGCAGAGATATTAAAGGTCCTCACAGAGGCCTTTCCTGAAATTTCAATGACGGTTGATCTGTCAAACACTACTGCATTACACACTGCTGCAGCACAGGGACATATTGAGGTAGTGAATTTTCTCTTAGAGAAAAGTAGCAGCCTGGTAACTATTGCAAAAAGCAATGGGAAAACCGTATTTCATTCTGCTGCAAGAAATGGCCATGTGGAGGTCATCAAGGCCCTGCTAAACAGAGAACCTGAAATTGCAACGAGAACTGATAAGAAGGGGCAGACAGCACTCCATATGGCGGTTAAAGGACAAAATCTTGAGATGGTGGATGAGCTTTTGAAACTGAACCCATCTTTGGTTAATATGGTGGATGCAAAGGGAAACACCGCACTGCATATAACAACCCGGAAGGGTCGTCTGCAGGTTTAATGACGAAACCTTTTTTTTCTTCTTATTTCCAAGATCCTGGACAACATAAACTCAATTTCCTTATTGGCTGAATAATACTTTTTTCTTTGGTATTTCAGAGATGGTCTGCTTTTATAACATGCATGTATTAGCAAGTGTAGGTTTATGATTTTATCAGTACATTTTATTAACTCAAAATGTGGAGAATATTTATAAGGAATTCCTGTCTTTGTGTGTGTGACTGGATTGATATACAAGAGATATGAGCTTTCAACTTAGTTTTTCAGAACTTGTGGTGGCTGTGCACTGTGTCACTAGAGTCGTAAATGTAAGTACTGAGTACAGTTGCTGCCGTGTGGTAAATGGATGGTTAGATGATGTAATAGTTGGTAGGAAGTGTGGAGTTTTTTGTGAGCTTATTTGTTTTTATGTTTTAAAACTCTTAGTAAATTCTAATTTCCTCAAAAGTTTGTTTCAGTCCCAACCGAGCTTAACTTATGGTTTAGCAGCTTAGGCAGTTTATCAAGTCCCGGGGGTTCTGCAACCATACTAAGCAAACTTATCTTAGTATTCTTGTGTTAATCTTGCAGATTGTTCAGAAGCTACTAGATTGCAAAGACATAGACACTGATGTTATTAATAAATCTGGAGACACTGCTTTGGATACTGCACAGAGAAGTGGTCACTTGGACATTGCCAAATATTTGCAAGATCGTGGAGCTCAAAATGCTAAGTCCATCAAGTCACCTTCTACAAACAGAGCTCTTGAACTCAAACGAACGGTAAGTGACATAAAAAGTGGGGTTCATAACCAGCTGGAACACACATTTAAAACACAGAGGCGTATGAAAGACATAGCAAAGCGAATTAACAAGATGCAGGCTGAGGGGCTTAACAATGCAATCAACTCCAATACTGTTGTTGCTGTCCTCATTGCAACAGTTGCTTTTGCTGCTATTTTCAATGTCCCAGGCCAGTATCCTGATGACATCAAGAATCTCGCTCCTGGAATGTCTCCTGGAGAAGTCAATATTGCTCCCAATATTGAATTCATGATATTCATAATCTTTGATTCTACTGCCCTCTTCATATCATTGGCTGTTGTGATTGTCCAAACATCAGTGGTTGTTATTAAGAGGGAAGCAAAGAAACAAATGACAGCTATTATAAATAAGTTAATGTGGATTGCCTGTGTGCTGATTTCTGTGGCATTTCTTGCAATGTCATACATAGTTGTGGGGGATCATAAAGAGTTGGCTATTGCAGCCACTGCTCTAGGAACAATGATTATGGCAGCTACGCTAGGAACACTCTGTTACTGGGTGATTGTTCATCGCCTTGAGGCCTCCAGATTGCGAAGTCTTAGGACAACGACCAATAGTAGACAGTCATTGACTATGTCGGCGATGTCAGGTTCAGAGAATGAGCACACAACAGTGTATGCAATATAAATTTGATTTTATTATTAGAATATATTAAAATATCCTATCATATCCTAGCAGTGTTAAATCTCTTGAGGGAGAGAGCTTTGCCGCTCATTGTGGTCCTACTCGGCTCGAAGGATTAGTCTCTGCAGTTGCGTGCAGAGGATATCCGGTTTATTAAAAAAAAGAGTATAGAATTCGTTTTTTATTACTTAGTTACTATCATGATTTGTTTCTCTATTCAAATTAATCATAATCATATTTTAAAGTCTTCATTTTTTTTCTATTACTTGTATTTATATAAAATCCGACAACTTTAACATGTATTTGAGCAGTACCATTCTTTGTAACTTATATCGTCACTATTCCGTCGCCGAGTTTTCTTAAGTTTGGGAGTGTCCTAATACTTGCATTCAAAATTGTTTTTGTTCTCCATTTCAAACTACTTTCTCTAGGGTATAAATAACCATTAAGCGAAGGTATTTTGTTCATAGTTTTTTGCCAAAGGAAGTTATGTTGTCCCGCGAAGCATAACTGTATTTGTCGCCACACGTGTTGTTGATTTCTTCGCACATGCTTCCTTAGTTGTCACCACGTGCATCTTTGTCTTCCCAGACATTGCCAACCTACCTCGTGCTGGAACACCACTGTGAGCGGAGCTCCCATGATCTACCAAGCACCCGAATTGCATCTCAACTTTTTCGGCGACTATTGTCACTGATTTTCTTGTCTTGTCTTGATTATTGGTGATTCCTTTTAAAATATTAGGGGTCGATTGTTCGACCCAGTTCTAGTGTTAGTGATTTAGATGCCCTCGTTGCATTTCACATTTTTTGTTTGACATGTGTTACCCTACAATGGTGGTTTTCCAATCTCGGCTCGATTTGATTGCTTATGATTTGTGTTCTTCAGTTGTTCAAGTGTGACTTGTCTTGACTCGAGCAAAACAACCATTTTTTTGTCTTACTACTAGTTGGCATCTTCTTTCATTTTTATAGTCATGTATCCAAGTCACTCTTATTCTAATGTGCTCTCTGCCTTGTCTTAATTTGGTTTCTAATGGCAGGCTCTTTATGTATTGATCTTAGAACATTGTTAAAATCATGGTCAATAGTCACTGAAGAAAGTCTTACTATCTAGCCACCGTCAAGGTTGAGCCAACACTAGTCACATTAAAAGTTTCTGATTTGTACCACACCTAAGGTGATTGTTTATTATTTTGTGACTCCCCAACAATGGCTCTGGTTGGTTCTTTCTGGCTTTCAGTTCCCCAGTTTCAGGTTTTCTGAGTACTTGTTGTTTGAAACCCCAACGATTAGTAAGTTTGATCCTTTAATAATTTTGATTGATGATGGTAGGAAAATACTCGTGATTGAACAATTGTTGTCAGGTAACTAACACTGTTTGCCCATTGACATAATCTATCCTGGGACAGGGAGGTCAACCTAGTGCTCCCGGGTTTGATTCTCACAATGGACAAACTCAGTGTTGCCTAGTGTGGAATTTGATCCTACGCACAAGCGGAGATTAGTCTTTCGTTGAAAGCGTTGGGACACTCCGTGAGTAGCCAGCAATAGTCTGAACCAAAAAAAATTGTTCTCAAGTTGCGTTTGATTCATATTAAAGTACAATACGCGAACTCTTGTTTTTTTACGATAAATAAGAACTCTTAAAAATAATCATTAGATTAAAATTAACCATTGAGATTATGTAATTAATTATAGAGTCTCGAATGATTTTTTTTTTCTTACACAAGATTTTGTGATTAGTGGAGAAACATCCTTATGATCCCAAAATGGGTAATGCCACATTCTAGGTTAGGCATTATTATTTCTTCTTATATATTGTTATTATCTAATTGTGAAAGCTATAGGATTTAGCTACATTAGGAGACAAGCGACTCTCATTGCTCATACCCTTACAAGGGCATCGAGGTACTATACCAGTTTCCAAGTTTTTGATTTCAGACCAACTTGTATTGATACTATTCTCATGAATGAAATGAATTGAGTTTGTTTGTGTTAAAAAAAAAGGATTAGAATACCCGGGGACAAAGAGGCTGCAACTAATTGAGATTTGAGGTGGCAGTTATGTGGTCAATGTTAAACGCTCAAATCTAGCGGGGCTAATTTAAGGGTGTGGGCTTTAATTTTTGTAAAACGACGACAAGAACATAGTATCCTATTATGATTCGTTTGTTATGGAGAACTTTGATAAAAAAATGTATTCCACTGACTGAGCTAATTAGGGGAGGAAAAGTCATCAAATAAAGTAATATTATTCACGTAGTAGTATCCTATTAATATATTTATTCTTATAATTAAATAAATTAAATACTAATATTTATAAATATAAAATATATAATATAATTGAATTTGAATAACCTACACATTTTGTAACAATCTGCCATGTGGCAGTCAATCATTGGCTGCTGACGCGACAATGATGGAATGAGGTGATGATGTGGCATGTCAGTGCCACATGGCACAAAGACCCAATCAACCGTTGACACGTGACAATGACGTCATTGCTGATGTCATCTTCGTTTGTCACGTCACCTTTTTTGGACGAAAAGTTAACAGAGGGACCAAACTGATTTTTTTTTTGTTTTTGCATGGGCCTATTTAAATTTTTTTTGTGCAAGGAGTAAGCTGAATAAAAATGATATTTGCATGGACCAAATATTTATTTAAGCCATAAAAAGAATAACTAAATTGCATCCAATCAATTCATTATTCTATGGATGGGGATAGTAATCCATCTAATACTTTTTCTAAACCTTTTGAATCACCTTAAAAATATCAAACAATGGATTAGGTAAAAATAATAAAAAATATTTTTTGAAACAAAAAATGGAAGGTTCGGTGTCCCCTGAGGATGCTTAGCAACCCACATTGGTTCAAAGTGGAGTTATGACATGATCCATGGCGACCGTAGGTGGTGGTTCACAAGAATATTTTAAAAAAGATGTATTCATTGTTTTTCTAAAGAAACATATGATTGAATTAGATATCCATCCATTAGAAAATGTTGACAGATGAGATTGGAGTTTTTTTTTAAATGCTGATGGGTGGATTGGATTTTTTACTTAATTATTAATGTATTGTAAATGAATTATTTCAATCCATCCATTATAATCCAAATTAACATTCTTAGATGATAGAATTAGTTTTACTTTGTATACGAAACATGCATGAGAATTGTGTGAAAGATAGAATAAGTTTTGCCCCCTAAGGCTAATGATAGAATAAATCTTACTTTGTATATAGATCATGCATGAGAATTGCGTGAAGGATAGACAATCAAAGATTATCTGTGTAGAAGGTTTTAAAACGTGATCACATGAAAAAATCACGGTCATATACGGTTGATGTAGTCTCAATCAGAGTCACGTTATGAAAGCTATGGTGATTTTTCTTCTTCTTAAAACCAGGTCTACTTGAACAAATTAAGACTATTAAAATATCCAAGATTATTGTTAAAAAAAATAAATATCCAATTAATTCAATCATTAAACTTTTCATTAATAAAAAAATTCATTTCAAATTTCAAATGAAAAATTCATTCTTCTATTACAGGGTCTTATCCACCCTGTCTCAGTGGAGCTTCGGTGGCCCACAAAAACACTCAGCAAACCCCATTGGTTCGAGGTGGAGTTCTACTATAGTCCATAGCGGTGCTCTGACAGTCAATGGTGGTTTGCGGTGAAATTCTGGCAACCGTTGGTGGTTCATAAAAATATTAAAAAAATATATTCATTGTTTTTTAAAGAAACATATGGATGGATTGGGTATCCATCCGTTAAAAAATATTGACGGATGGGATTGAAGTTTTTTTTTTAAATGCATGATGGGTGGATTGAATTTTTTTTACTTAATTATTAATGTTTTTTTAAGCAGCACTTAATTATTAATGTATTGTAAATGAATTATTTCAGTCCATCTATTATAATCCAAATCAACATTCATCGAAGGTAAAATAAATTTTACTTTGCATATGCCCGAAAGATAGAATAAGTTTTGCCCCCTATGGCTAATAATAGAATAAATTTTACTTTGTATATGGAACATGCATAAGAATTGCGTGAAAGATAGACAAGAGCAATGAGTATCAATGTAGAAGGTTTTAAATCGTGATCACATGAAAGAACTACGGAAAAAATACAACTGATGTAATCTCAATTAGAGTAATGTTATGAGAGTGGTGGTGTATTCTTTTTCTTAAAACAAGGCCCACTAGAACAAATTAAGACTATTAAAATATCCAAGATTATTGTTAAAAGGCTTAAATAGTTATTACCTCCCTGCAAATATCCTCATTCTCCAGTTACCCGTGCAAAAAAAAAAGTTTAAAAAACACCTTGTAAAATGTAACGTTATCTAGTTACCCCCTGCTGTTAACTTTTCTGTTAAAAAAATGTAAAATGTAACTTTATCCAGTTACCCCCCTGACGTCATATGGTGACACGTGGCACAGACATGTGCCACGTCAGCAACCAATGGATAGATGCCACGTGGCACACACTTGGCAAGTGGAGGCACCCTTGTTACTAAAAAATAAATGTTTTGTAGGGAGATGGGTGTTGAGCTCGTGACCTGGTGGTGGTTGCGGCATCCAATTACCACTAGGCCACAACATGATTTATGTTTTTAAACACAACTACCAATATATATTACATAAAAACCAGATCTGGATCCTGACTCATCTTCTTCGTTAAATCAGATCTGGATCCAACAAATAATCATCATCTTCTTCGTTCTTCAGATTCAAATTGGGAACAAAACGAAAATCGAATTGGGAAAAAACGAAAATCGAAGATCGAATTGGAAAAAAAACGAATTGGAAGATGCGTTTAAGGGAAAACGTTTTGATTTCGTTTTAATGGAAGATGCGTTTTTGAAGATTGAAGGAAAACGTTTCTTTCCAGATTTCGCTTTTGAAGATTTAATGGAAAACGTTTTTGATTTCGTTTAAATCTGATTTTCCTTTTCGTTTTGCAGAAGGTTACTCAAATAGAAGAAGAAGAAACAGATCTGTAGGAAGAAGAAGAAAATAATCATGTAATATATATTTGTAGTTGTGTTTAGAAACACAAATCATGTGGTGGCCTAGTGGTAATTGGACGCCCAACCACCACTAGGTCACGAGTTCAATACCCATCCAACGCAAAAACTTTGATTTTTTAAGTAACACACAATATTCCACTTAGCCAAGTCAGTGCCATGTGGCAGCCATCCATTGGTTGCTGACGTGGCACATGTCAGTGCCACGTGGCAGTGGTGACATAGATGCTGACGTGGCATGTTAGTGCCACGTGTCACAGAGGCCCAATAATATGGTGACACGTGGCACTGACGTCAGGGGGTAAAAGTTACATTTTACATTTTTTTAACAGAAAACTTAACAGCAGGGGGGTAACTGGATAACGTTACATTTTACAAGGTATTTTTTAAACTTTTTTTTTGCAGGGGGTAACTGGATAATGAGGATATTTGCAGGGGGTAATAAGTATTTAAGCCTTGTTAAAATAAATAAATATCCAATTAATTCAAGCATTAATGTTTTCATTAAAATAAAAATGCATTTTAAATGGAAAATCCATTCTTCTTTAACATGGTCTTATCCACCCTCTCTCTCTCTCTCTCTCTCTCTCTCTCTCTCTCTCTCTCTCTCTCTCTCTCTCTCTCTCTCTCTCTCTCTCTCTCTCTCTCTCTCTCTCTCTCTCTCTCTCTCTCCCTCCTCTATTTTGCCAAAGTGCTGGCCGTTACTTAATTTCCACCAACTGCAAATTTTGAACAATATTTTGTCATCATTTGTGGTTTTTGCTCGAACATTTCCACTGATGGGTCTTTTTACAATGGGCGACTGCTTCCTCAATAGAACATTCCAGCCCTGAAAAAGATGAAGACGAATAAGAGGACCCAGATGAAGCCTTTGTAACACAATCTCGATGAACCCCACCGAAGACAGTCTTAGGTTGTTTGTTCACCTCTACTAAATTCTTTGCAGAAACAGCACTCGACTTATCAACTGAACAAGCAATTTTTGTTAACAAAGATTTCATGAAAGAGTTGATCTTCTGACCAATATGTTTCAGTTTCTTTGACCAACGTTGTTTCTTTGGAAGATCACGTCCCATGTCATATGTAGACAATTGAAGTAGTGGATTTGCACCGTAATAATTGAACCGGCGTGATTGTGAAGAACTAGCATTTGTTGAATGCAAAAAGCTACTGTTTTGCAAAGATGAATGAGATCTAGCAAAACTAGAAGGGGTGTTGGTGTTGGAAAGTGGGGTGTGAAAATCAGGAAATTGTTTTCCCTTGTACAACTCAATGTCGCTGTTTTGTAATGGGGATGGTGAGTTTGCATAAGGACTCATTAACATGTCAATGTAGTCCTCATCTACACGAACTAATGAAGCCTTTTTTGTGGCCATTTCATTTGAGACTTTCTCAGTTTTGTGTCTATGAGGAGGTGACTAATGGGAACTGAGATTTCTAAAAGGGAAGAGCGAAGTGTATTGTGTTTCAAGTGATGAGGCAAATGTCCCCAAAGTGTGTTGTTATATATATATATATATATATGAGAAATGTTTTTAATGTATTTATTTACTAGAAGAATACAAATTTTGGCGACTTTCCAGCAAAGAATGAGAATTCAAGCCAGAGGAGGCTGAAAAATGCAAACCATGTGATAGCGAATACACCAAAACATACGATCAATTTAATAGCCATTTTTTTACTTTTTCATATTTGAACTGTCATTCTCTCGCTGGAACTTGACCGACATTTGCCCAATTGCCCCCACATGATTCAGAGGAGGGAAGTTTAGTATTGATCGATACACTATAATCGATGAGTTACTTTCCATCTCAAGAAAGCTGACACATTGTCCCAAAAACTATTAAGAACGGTCCCTCGTCCTCATACCTTTGCCAAAACAGCATAACAAGTTCCTAAATTGAGAGTTAATTTTAACTATATAAATTGATTAATAATTTAAATTAGATTTAGGTTAAACAATGTTGATGACTCCTATATAGCGATTGATGTTACAATATGAATCAATAGGTGGAATACGTATGAATTGGATAAAATTTGAGTTGGACTGTGATAGATAGCTTAAAATAAGGGTTTATTATGTTTTTTGTCACTATAAATATTGACCTTTTTTTTTTGTTTTGGTCCCCAAAAAAATTTTACCAACTTTTTTGTTTCCAAAGTTTTTTTCACCACCTTTAGTCTTTCATGACTTTTATTAGCGCTATAAAAGATCCAAGAAAGCGCTACTAAAACTCATGAGAGACTAAAATTAATGGGAAAAAATATAGAGACCAATAGTAGGTGATTTTTTTTAGGAGAATGTGAATTCAAGCCAGAGGAGACAAGCAAAGATCATCCGTGTAGAAGGTTTTAAATCGTGATCGCATGAAAAAATCATGGTCAAATACGGTTGATAGTCTCGATCAGTGTCACATTATGAAATATGTGGTGGATTTTTTTTCTTAAAACCAGGTCTACTTGAACAAATTAAGACTAAAAATATCCAAGACTATTGTTAAAAAAAATAAATATCCAATTAATTCAAGCATTAAACTTTTCATTAATAAAAAAATGCATTTCAAATTTCAAATGAAAAATCCATTCTTCTATAACAGGGTCTTATCCACCCTGTCTCAGTGGAGCTTTGGTGGCCCACAACAACACTCCGTGAACCCACATTGGTTTGAGGTGGAGTTCTACGACGGTCCATGGCGGTGCTCTGACAGTCAATGGTGGTTCGTGGTGAAATTCTGGCGACCGTTTGTGGTTCACAAAAATATTAAAAAAATATATTCATTGTTTTTTAAAGAAACATATGGATTGGATATTCATCAATTAAAAAATATTGACAAATAGGATTGAAGTTTTTTTTTTAAAATGCATTATGGATGGATTGAATTTTTTTATTTAAATAATATTGTATTGTAAATAAATTATTTCAATCCATCTATTATAATCCAAATCAACATTCATCGATGCTAAAATAAATTATACTTTGTATATGGAACATGCATGAGAATTGCGTGAAAGATAGAATAAGTTTTGCCCCCGAAGGATAATGATAGAATAAATTTTACTTTCTATATGGAACATGCATGAGAATTGCATGAAGGATAGACAATCAAAGATTATCTGTGTAGAAGGCTTTAAATCGTGATCGCATGAAAAAATCACAGTCATATACGGTTGGAGTAGTCTCAATCAAAGTCACGTTATGAAAGCTATGATGGTTTTTCTTCTTCTTAAAACCAAGTCTACTTGAACAAATTATGACTATTAAAATATCCAAGATTATTGTTAAAATAAATCCAATTACCTCAATCATTAACCTTTTCATTAATAAAAAGTTGCATTTCAAATTTCAATTGAAAAATTCATTCTTCTATAACAGGGTCTTATCCACCCTGTCTCAGTGGAGCTTCGGTGGCCCACAACAACACTCATCAAACCCACATTGGTTCGGAGTGGAGTTATACTACGGTCCATAGCGGTGCTTTGCCAGTCAATGGTGGTTTGCGGTGAAATTCTGGCAACCGTTGGTGGTTCATAAAAATATTAAAAAATATATATTCATTGTTTTTTAAAGAAACATATGCATGAGAATTGCGTGAAAGATAAACAAGAGCAAAGAGTATCAATGTTGAAGGTTTGAAATCTTGATTGCATGAAAAAACTCCGTCAAATACAACTGATGTAATCTCAATCAGAGTCACGTTATGAGAGCGGTGGTGTATTTTTTTTCTTAAAACAAGGTCCACTTGAACAAATTAAGACTATTAAAATATCCAAGATTATTTTTTAAAAAATAAATATCCAATTAAATCAAGCATTAAACTTTTCATTAATAAAAAATGCATTTCAAATGAAAAATCCATTCTTCGATCTTTAACAGGGTCTAATCCACCCTGTCTCGGTAACTCTCTCTCTCTCTCTCTCTCTCTCTCTCTCTCTCTCTCTCTCTCTCTCTCTCTCTCTCTCTCTCTCTCTCTCTCTCTCTCTCCCTCTCCCTCCCTCCCTCCCTCCCTCTCCTCTATTCAGCCAAAGTGTCGCCTGTTACTTAACTTTCAATAACTGCAAATTTTGAACAATCTTTTGTCATCATATGTGGTTTTTGCTCGAACGTTTCCACTGATGAGTCTTTTTACAATAGGCGATTGCTTCCTCAATTGAACATTCCATCCCTGAAAAAGATAAAGATGAAGTAGAGGACCCAGATGAAGCCTTTGTAACACAATCTCTATGAACCCCACCGGAGATAGTCTTAGGTTGTTTGTTCCCTTCAGCTAAATTCTTTGCAAAAACAGCACTCGACTTATCAACTGAACAAGCAGTTTTTGTAAACAAAGATTTCATGTAAGAGTTGATCTTTTGACCAACTTGTTTTAGTTTCTTTGACCAACGTTGTTTCTTTGGAAGATCACGTCCCATGTCATATGTAGACAATTGAAGTAGTGGATTTGCATCGTAAGAACTGAACCGGTGTGATTGTGAAGAGCTAGCATTTGTTGAATGCAAAAAGCTACTGTTATGCAATGATGAATGAGATCTAGCAAAACTAGAAGGGGTGTTGGTGCTGGAAAGTGGGGTGTGAAAATCAGGAAGTTGTTTTCCCTTCAATCCCTTGTACAACTCAATGTCGCTGTTTTGTAATGGGGATGGTAAGTTTGCATAAGGACTCATTAACATGTCAATGTAGTCCTCATCTACACCAACTAATGAAGCCTTTTTTGTCGCCATTTCATTCGAGACTTTCTCAGTTTTGTGTCTCTGAGGAAGTGGCTATGGGGATTTGAGATTTCTAAAAGGGAAGAGGAAAATGTTTTGTGTTTCAAGTGATGAGGCAAGGCATACCCAAAGTGTTATATATATATGGGTACTGTTTTTAATGTATTTATTTAATTATTCATAAAATAAAAAGTATATATATATATATATATATATATTATGTTATAACTCATGTACTAAATATACTCCTTTTTAAAAATTGAATTACATTTTATATCCTTATTTTTTTGACAAAATTTTTATTTAAAGGGTAAATAGCCAACTTAGTCCATGATATTGTATGATTGTGCAACTTAGTCCTCTTTATTATCAATATTCCAAAATGATCTATGTAACTTCGAAAAGTTAACAAGAATCGTCTTTCAATTTGTTATTCGCATGGATTATAATGAAATTAAGTTAGTATTATTAGGGATGCCCTCAAAATTAAGTGAATAATGTAACATGCATTTGCTAACAAATTTAGATAAAGGAAGAAC
Source organism: Astragalus membranaceus (assembly GCA_039519185.1). Classification (NCBI taxonomy): domain Eukaryota; kingdom Viridiplantae; phylum Streptophyta; class Magnoliopsida; order Fabales; family Fabaceae; genus Astragalus; species Astragalus membranaceus. The sequence continues at coordinate 154,077,180 of CM076854.1, forward strand.
TTGATTAACAAAAGAAAGTTTTTAAGAGCGCAGATATTATTATACCCAAAAATGTTACTATTATTATTTTAAGAGTATAGTTATTGTCTTTTTAGTTTATTTATTTATTTCATGATTTTTGTATGCCAAAATAATTTATTATTATTATTATTATTTTAATAGGTGTTCAGAAAGGCTAATAAATTTAAATTCTACTAGAAGAATACGGACTTAGGCGACTTTCCAGCAAAGAATGGGAATTCAAGCAAGAGGAGACCAAAAATGCAAACCATGTGATAGCGAATACGCCAAAACATACAACCCATTTAATAGCCGTTTTATTACTTTTTCATATTTGAACTGTCATTCTCTCGCTGGAACTTGACCGACATTTGCCCAATTGCCCCCACATGGTTCTGAGGAGGGACATTTAGTATTGACCAATACACTACAATCGATGAATTACTTTCCATATCAAGAAAGCAATACACATTGTCCAAAAAACTATTAAGAACAGTCACTCGTCTACATACCTTTGCCAAAACTGCATAACAAGTTCCTAAATTTTGAGAGTTAATTTTAACCATATAAATTGATTAATAATTTAAATTAGATTTAGATTAAACAATGTTGATGACTCCTATATAGCGATTGATGTTACATGAATCAATGGGTGGAATATGTATGAATTGGATCAAAATTTGAATTGGACTGTGAGAGATGGATTAAAATAAGGGTTTAATATGTTTTTGGTTACTATAAATATTGAGTCTTTTTTTGTTTTGGTCACTTAAAAAAATTTCACCAACTTTTTTGTCTCCCAAGTTTTTTTTCACTAGCTTTAGTCACTGATGACTTTTAATAGCGCTATAAAAGGTCCATGAAAGCGCTACTAAAACTCATGAGAGACTAAAATTAATGGGAAAAAATATAGAGACCAAAAGTAGGGTGAATTTTTTTAGGGGACCAAAACCTAATATTTAGAAGGACCAAAAACATATTTAACCTTTCAAATAATATACTATTCCATTTACAGTCCATTAGTAATGGATGAAAAATTCCAACTCATCATTACATTAATAAAAACCAATCCAACTCATTTTTAATATTCCAATCCATCCTTAAGTTATTTAAAAAAAATAGAAACTCAAATATAAAATTTTAACGTAAAAAATGTTTTAATTTAAACTATTAAAATTCCCGAAATAGAAATTATTATAAATAGGAATATCAGACTGTCGATCATCCGCCACCAGAGCTCCATGATCGTCTTATAATGTTCTAAAATGATCTCTATAACTTCAAAAGTTTATAAGAATCGTCCTTCAATTGGAATTTGTGTGGACTTTAATAACATTAAGTTGGTATAATGTCAGGCATGCATTTTAAATAAAGTGAATAATGTTAGGGATGCATTTGCTAAACAATATAGACGAAGGGACGAATGTCATTCACATTTTGCAATTCCAGGGACCGATTTGAAATATTGATAATGTGAAGGATTAAGTTGCACAATCCTACAATTTCAGAGACCAAATTAACTATTTACTCCTTATAAAAGACATCTAAAAGAACTTCTTTTAGAATGCAGGTTTTATTATACCCAAAAAAACTATAATTTTCTTAAGAGTAGTTATTGTCAATTTAATTTATTTATTTCCTGATATTGTATGCAGAGTAATTGATTATTATTTTAATAGTAAGCCCCAAAGGCTATTAAATTAAAGGAACCAACACTGTTGGTTCATGACATAATCTACTTTGGGACACATGGGTTGACCCGGTGCTCTCGAGTTCGATTCTCGTAGCGGATAAACTTGATGTTGGTAAGTGCAAAATTTGATCCTAAACACAAACAGAGATTAGTCTTTTGTTGATATCGCGGGAACACTCTATGAGTAGCCAGCAATTGTCCGAACGAAAAAAAATTAAAGTTCTAATAAAAGAATAAGGACTTTGATGACTTTCTGGCAAAGAATGAGAATTCAAATCAGAGGAGATTAAAATATGCAAACCATGTGATATGAGATATGCAAAGCCAGACAACCAATCTTGTAGCCACTTGATTATCTTCCATTTTCGAATCAGAGAGCGAATGATACCATATTGAGAATCAGTTAGATCCATAACTGAATGTAAAACAGAATTGATATTATGATTTCATTGCATTGACGCAATTGAGTCTTTCTATTTGTACAGTGTGCTGATGTGGTTTACACATGGCACAGTCAACTGCCACATCAGCCTTTTGGTCAACTATAGCATTTATACAATGGTGTTTAGTAACTACAAAGTAAGTGTGCTTTTCACTACTCTCTATTACTCCCCCTTCAAGTTCAAAGTGGGTTGATTGTGTTGAACCACTTTGAGCTTGAATCTTTGATCTTTGAATGAGGAGAGTCGCAGAGGCTTTGTGAGGGCATCTGCTAACTGATGTGAACCAGGAACATGTTGCACCAGTAACTGTTTTGCAGCAACCTTTTCACGGACAAAGTGAATGTCCAGCTCCAAATGTTTTGTGCGAGCATGGAGAATAGGGTTGTGAGAGAGTAGTAAGATTATCACATAACAGAATAGGAGGTTGAATTTTGATGTGCAGCTCTTTGAGAAGAGATTGAACCCATAGCAAATCTGCTGTAGCATTAGCCATACCCCTGTACTCAGCTTCAGTACTTGAACGAGCAGCAAGGGTCTGCTTTTTGGAGCTCCAAGAGATCAAATTTGGTCCCAGGAAGAGACAAGAGCCTGATGTTGATCTACGGTCATCGGGGTCACTTGCCCAATCTGAATCAGAATACACTCTAAGAGAGAACAGAGTATCTCTAGGTGCTGGCTGAAGGAGTAGACCATGAGTAATTGTGCCACATAAGTAACGTAGTATCCTCTTTACTGCACACCAGTGACTGTTTAGAGGCTTGATGTAACACCCTAATATTTCTAACAAGGTGAAATGCTAAGATGCACGAAATGACATATATCAGAGTAGAATTTCCTGTTTCAGATATTGAACAAAACTAAAAACTCTTAACTTAATCCAAAATCAAGAGGCATACATAGCTCAAGACTTCTAAATTTTAACCAAGTACCATGTCCTTCTTACTAACAACTTCTATTGTTCAATATCCAACAACATGAAATTAGCGGAAACGATCATTAACTAGTAGCTAGTGCAAGTCATCAAATCGAAGTACAATCACTAGGGGAAAAACAACATGAACATAAGTTTAAAACTTCATGCTCTCCTTAAGGTCTCATCAACCATGCTTCCTTGCCTTGTTCTTTCCCTGAGTATCTGTAAAACAACAACATATAAAGGGTGAGATAAACATTATCTCAGTGAGTTTTACCGTAACCTCTCACAATGACTCTCGGTCCATTTATTCTTGTTCATTTAATCGTAATCCATTTAGGTCCTACGTGCATATAGTTTTTCCTGACATGCCCGCTACAAGAAAAACGCGTTTTTCCGGCGGATTTTTTCCGCCAGTACGGTTCCGGCGGAAATTTGGCATTTCCGGCGGATTTTCTCGGCCGGTAAATTTCCGGCGAAAAAATAGAGTTTCCGGCGGATTTTTTAAAAAATATATATTTAACTTTTTCGTTTTTTAAAAAAAATCAGCCGGAAAAATGCTTTATCGGCAGAAAACATTTGTCGAAAATTACTGGCAGAAAAATCCGTCGATAATGCGCGTTTCCGGCGGATTTTTAAAATAATTTTTATTTTTTTTTTAAAAAAATCCGACGGTATTGCCCATTTCTAGCGGATTTTTCAAAAAATTATTTATTTATTTATTTTTAAAAATCCGCCGGTAAAATACATTTCCGACGGATTTTTCAAAAAATTATAAATTTATTTATTTTTAAAAATCCGCCGGAAATGTACATTACCAGCGGTTTTTTAAAATTTTTTTTTTAAAAATCCGCCGGTAATGCACATTTCCGGCGGATTTTTCAAAAAATTATTTATTTATTTATTTTTAAAAATCCGCCGGTAATGTATATTACCGCCGGATTTTAAATTTTTTTTTTTTTAAAATCCGCCGGTAATGCACATTTCCGGCGGATTTTTCAAAAAATTATTTATTTATTTATTTTTAAAAATCCGCCGGAAATGTACATTACCGGCGGATTTTTAAAAAATTTATTTTTTTTTTTTAAAAATCCGCCGGTAATGTACATTTCCGACGGATTTTTCAAAAATTTATTTATTTATTTTTAAAAATCTGCCGGTAATGTACATTTCCGGCCGAAAAAACCGCCGGTAAATCCGCCGGAACCGTTCGAAAATGCCTATATATAAAACTTTCTCCTACACTCTTCTCATTCTCTCATTTCACTCTTTATTTCATTCTCATTCATTTCTACACTTTCCCTCCCTATCTTATCTTTCTTCTTCTTTCTCATACTCTCCGATCTCCATAAATTTCTCTACATATCTCTCTTCTATATTTCATCTTTCTTCTTCATTCTCATTCATTCTCACTCCTTCATTTTTATTCTTTCTTACTTCTTCATTCTTATTCTCTTCTATATTATTACTTCTCATACACTCCTTCATTCTTACTCCTTCTTCCTGGTTCATTTTTATTCTCTCCAATATTATTTCTTCTTATACTCTTTTTCTTCTTATTCATTCCTACTTCTTCATTCTCATTCATTTATTCATTCTCATTCTCTTCTATATCATTTTTCTCATATTCTACCTCATTTTCATTTTTCTTACTTCTTATTAAATTACATATTAAATTTTAAAATTCGAAAAGATTTAAAAAAAATAATTTTTTTTTAAAAAAAATAAATTTTTTTTAAGAAAATAAAAAATCCGCCGGTAATGTGCATTTCCGGCGGATTTTTCAAAAAAAATTTATTTTTTATTTTTTTAAAAAATTCGCCGGAAACGCCCATTACCGGCGGAAAAATCCGTCGGAAATTACTGACGGAAAAATCCGCCGGTAATGCGCGTTTACGGCGGATTTTTCAAAAAAAAAATTATTTTTTATTTAAACAAATTCCGCCGGAAATTACCGGCGGAAAAACCCGCCGGAAATTACCGGCGGAAAAACCCGCCGGAAATTACCGGCGGAAAAATCCGTCGGAAAACATTACCTACGAGCGTTTTACCGGCGGATTTCCGGCGGAAAAAATCCGCTACCGGTGGAAAAATCCGTCGGAAAACATTACCTACGAGCGTTTTACCGGTGAAAAAAATCCGCCGGAAACGTCACTTTTCCGACGGATTTGGTGCATTTCCGGCGGATTTTTTCCGCCAGAAAAACGCGTTTTTCTTGTAGTGGCCATAGTACATCTCCGGTAAATGCTCTACCTTTACCGTCGAACCTCTCCACTAGCTTACACTAGCTTCAAACCTCGTGAGGCCTAGGTTTTGGGGCTCATGACTTCCCCTCCCCTAGTATACTAATCAACTGGGTCGTCACCCGCGCTTTCATATAATTTATATATCCTGACCTTGATTGAACAATTAGTTCCCTGAATAAACAGTCGCTTGAACATTTAATTCCATGAATAAACAGTCGCTTGAACATTTAGTTCCATGAATAATAAACATAACACAGGTTCGCTCACGTGTACTACTTTACGGTGTTTGAAACAATTATGACTTCTAAAAACAATTCATTTTAAACCTCGCAGTCATGTTAAAAAACAGAGCATCATTGGTTCCATGACATGAGGGATGGTTGGGAAGAAGATTAGAAGAGGTTTGAAATCGAAAGGAGCGACGAAACGAGAATTCGGTGTGCCGTAAGCAATTCCTGTCTTTGTGTGTGTGACTGGATTGATATACAAGAGATATGAGCTTTCAACTTAGTTTTTCAGAACTTGTGGTGGCTATGCACTGTGTCACTAGAGTCGTAAATGTAAGTACTGAGTACAGTTGCTGCCGTGTGGTAAATGGATGGTTAGATGATGTAATAGTTGGTAGGAAGTGTGGAGTTTTTTGTGAGCTTATTTGTTTTTATGTTTTAAAACTCTTAGTAAATTCTAATTTCCTCAAAAGTTTGTTTCAGTCCCGACCGAGCTTAACTTCTGGTTTAGCAGCTTAGGCAGTTTATCAAGTCCCGGGGGTTCTGCAACCATACTAAGCAAACTTATCTTAGTATTCTTGTGTTAATCTTGCAGATTGTTCAGAAGCTACTAGATTGCAAAGACATAGACACTGATGTTATTAATAAATCTGGAGACACTGCTTCGGATACTGCACAGAGAAGTGGTCACTTGGACATTGCCAAATATTTGCAAGATCGTGGAGCTCAAAATGCTAAGTCCATCAAGTCACCTTCTACAAACAGAGCTCTTGAACTCAAACGAACGGTAAGTGGCATAAAAAGTGGGGTTCATAACCAGCTGGAACACACATTTAAAACACAGAGGCGTATGAAAGACATAGCAAAGCGAATTAACAAGATGCAGGCTGAGGGGCTTAACAATGCAATCAACTCCAATACTGTTGTTGCTGTCCTCATTGCAACAGTTGCTTTTGCTGCTATTTTCAATGTCCCAGGCCAGTATCCTGATGACATCAAGAATCTCGCTCCTGGAATGTCTCCTGGAGAAGTCAATATTGCTCCCAATATTGAATTCATGATATTCATAATCTTTGATTCTACTGCCCTCTTCATATCATTGGCTGTTGTGATTGTCCAAACATCAGTGGTTGTTATTAAGAGGGAAGCAAAGAAACAAATGACAGCTATTATAAATAAGTTAATGTGGATTGCCTGTGTGCTGATTTCTGTGGCATTTCTTGCAATGTCATACATAGTTGTGGGGGATCATAAAGAGTTGGCTATTGCAGCCACTGCTCTAGGAACAATGATTATGGCATTGGCAGCTACGCTAGGAACACTCTGTTACCGGGTGATTGTTCATCGCCTTGAGGCCTCCAGATTGCGAAGTCTTAGGACAACGACCAATAGTAGACAGTCATTGACTATGTCGGCGATGTCAGGTTCAGAGAATGAGCACACAACAGTGTATGCAATATAAATTTGATTTTATTATTAGAATATATTAAAATATCCTATCATATCCTATCATATCCTATCATATCCTAGCAGGGTTAAATCTCTTGAGGGAGAGAGCTTTGCCGCTCATTGTGGTCCTACTCGGCTCGAAGGATTAGTCTCTGCAGTTGCGTGCAGAGGATATCCGGTTTATACAAAAAAAGAGTATAGAATTCGTTTTTTATTACTTAGTTACTATCATGATATGTTTCTCTATTCAAATTAATCATAATCATATTTTAAGGTCTTCATTTTTTTTCTATTACTTGTATTTATATAAAACCCGACAACTTTAACATGTATTTGAGCAGCACCATTCTTTGTAACTTATATCTTCACTATTCCGTCGCCGAGTTTTCTTAAGTTTGGGAGTGTCCTAATACTTGCATTCAAAATTGTTTTTGTTCTCCATTTCAAACTACTTTCTCTAGGGTATAAATAGCCATTAAGCGAAGGTATTTTGTTCATAGTTTTTCGCGAAAGGAAGTTATGTTGTCCCGCGAAGCATAACTGTATTTGTCGCCACACATGTTGTTGGTTTCTTCGCACATGCTTCCTTAGTTGTCACCACATGCATCTTTGTCTTCCCAGACATTACCAACCTACCTCGTGCTGGAACACCACTGTGAGCGGAGCTCCCATGATCTACCAAGCACCCTAATTGCATCTCAACTTTTCCGGCAACTATTGTCACTAATTTTCTTGTCTTGTCTTGATTATTGTTGAGTCCTTTTAAAATATTAGGGGTCGATTGTTCGACCCAATTCTAGTGTTAGTGATTTAGATGCCCTCGTTGCATTTCACATGTTTTGTTTGACATGTGTTACCCTACAATGGTGGTTTTCCAATCTCGGCTCGATTTGATTGCTTATGATTTGTGTTCTTCAGTTGTTCAAGTGTGACTTGTCTTGACTCGAGCAAAACAACCATTTTTTTGTCTTACTACTAGTTGGCATCTTCTTTCATTTTTATAGTCATGTATCCAAGTCACTCTTATTCTAATGTGCTTTCTGCCTTGTCTTAATTTGGTTTCTAATGGCAGGCTCTTTATGTATTGATCTTAAAACATTGTTAAAATCATTGTCAATAGTCGCTGAATAAAGTCTTACTATCTAGCCACCGTCAAGGTTGAGCCGACACTAGTCACATTAAAAGTTTCTGATTTGTACCACACCTAAGGTGATTGTTTATTATTTTGTGACTCCCCAACAATGGCTCTGGTTGGTTCTTTCTGGCTTTCGGTTCCCTAGTTTCAGGTTTTCTGAGTACTTGTTGTTTGAAACCCCAACGATTAGTAAGTTTGATCCTTTAATAATTTGATTGATGATGGTAGGAAAATACTCGTGATTGAACAATTGTTGTCAGGTAACTAACACCGTTTTCCCATTGACATAATCTATCCTGGGACAGGGAGGTCAACCTAGTGCTCCCGGGTTTGATTCTCACAGTGGATAAACTCAGTGTTGCCTAGTGCGGAATTTGATCCTAAGCACGAGCGGAGATTAGTCTTTCGTTGAAAGCGTTGGGACACTTCGTGAGTAGCCAGCAATAGTCTGAACCAAAAAAAATTGTTCTCAAGTTGCGTTTGATTCATATTAAAGTACAATACGCGAACTCTTGTTTTTACGAGAAATAAGAACTCTTAAAAATAATCATTAGATTAAAATTAACCATTGAGATTATGTAATTAATTAGAGTCTCGAATGATTTTTTTTTCTTACACAAGATTTTGTGATTAGTGGAGAAACATCCTTATGATCCCAAAATGGGTAATGTCACATTCTAGGTTAGGCATTATTATTTCTTCTTATATATTGTTATTATCTAATTGTGAAAGCTATAGGACTAGCTACATTAGGAGACAATCGAATCTCGTTGCTCATACCCTTACAAGGGCATCGAGGTACTATACCAGTTCCCAAGTTTTTGATTTCAGGCCAACTTGTATTGATACTATTATCATGAATGAAATGAATTGAGTTTGTTTGTGACTTTGTGTAAAAAAAGGATTAGAATACCCAGGGACAAAGAGGCTGCAACTAATTGAGATTTGAGGTGGCAGTTATGTGGTCAATGTTAAACGCTCAAACTAATGGAGCGTTTGATAAAATATAATTGAGATTAGAATACCCGGGGACAAAGAGGCTGCAACTAATGGAGAACTTTGATAAAAAAATGTATTCCACTGAGGCGGAAAAGTCATCAAATAAAGTAATATTATTCACGTAGTAGTATCCTATTAATATATTTATTCTTATACTTAAATAAATTAAATACTAATATTTATAAGGCTAAATTGCTGTTTTGGCCATTTATCTTTGGGGTTGGTGTCACTTTGGCCCTTTATCTTTTTTTTTCTCGTTTTAGACCCTCATGTTTTTTGTGTGTCATTTTGGCCCCCTGTCGTTAGTTTTTTCTAACGGACGCCGCACTGACAGTTAACTGCTGACGTGGCGTCTTATATGTCAGGGTTGACTTAGACCTGATTTGGTGATGTGGCACATAAGAGACCAAATTGAAACTTAAAAAGAACATGGGGGGCCAAATTGGCACAAACACAAAACATTCATCTTCTTCCTCCAAACACCACCTCCATCTTCATCTTCTCCGGCGACCCACCACCACCTCCGCCACCACCACCAGAAACAGTGACATTGTCTCTCTCTCTCTCTCCCCTCCCCCCTCTCTCTCCCTTCGTCATTGAAAACCCCAAAAAACCGTAAAACGTGAATCTACATTTCCATTTCGTTCTCAATTCTTTATCATTTTTGTTGAAATCTTTTGCTAACAGTTAGTTACTGCACCAAATTTCGAGTCTTTTGCAAGTGGTTTGGTGAATTTTGGTTGAGTTTTGAAGGTTTCCCCAATTTGCAAAACCCAAAACGCGTTTTCCTCTGAAAATCACGTTTTTGATTAAGTTCTTCCACTTTTTTGTGAGAATTGGTGATGGATTCTAGTTCCTTGTGAAATTTCGCATGAAATGCATTATTTATTTGCTTGATTTGGTGAAGAATTGAGAATTTTGGTGTTCTTGAGGAGAGAGAGAGAGAGAGAGAGAGAGAGAGAGAGAGAGAAGTGATGTCACTGTTTGTGGTGGTGGTGGCAGAGGCTCATCAGAGGTGGTGGTGGGTCGCCGGAGAAGATGAAGATGGAGGTGGTGTTTGGAGGAAGAAGATGAATGTTTTGTGTTTGTGTCAATTTGGCCCCCCATGTTATTTTTGAATTTCAATTTGGTCTCTTATGTGCCACATCACCAAATCAGGTCCAAGTCAACCCTGACATTTAAGACGCCACGTCAGCAGTTAACTGCCAGCGTGGCGTCCGTTAGAAAAAACTAACGGCAGGGGCCAAAATGACACCCAAAAAAAACATGAGGGTCTAAAACGAGAAAAAAAAAGATAAAGGGCCAAAGTGACACCAACCCCAAAGATAAAGGGCCAAAACAGCAATTTAGCCTATTTATAAATATAAAATATATAATATAATTGAATTTGAATAACCTACACATTTTGTAACAACCTGTCATGTGGCAGTCAATCATTGACTGTTGACGCGACAATGATGGCATGAGGTGATGATGTGGCATGTCAGTGCCACATGGCACAAAGACCCAATCAACCGTTGACACGTGACAATGATGTCATTGCTAATGTAATCTTCGTTTGTCACGTCACCTTTTTTGGACGAAAAGTTAATAGAGGGACCAAACTGATTTTTTTTGTTTTTGCATGGGCCTCTTTAAAACTTTTTTTTTGCAAGGACTAAGCTGAATAAAAATGATATTTGCAGGACCAAATATTTATTTATGCCATAAAAGAATAACTAAATTGCATCCAATCAATTCATTATTCTATGGATGGGGATAGTAATCCATCTAATACTTTTTCTAAACCTTTTGAATCACCTTAAAAATATCAAAACAATGGATTAGGTAAAAATAATAAAAAATATTTTTTGAAACAAAAAATTGAAGGTTCGGTGTCCCATGAGGATGTTTAGCAACCTACATTGGTTCAAAGTGGAGTTCTGACGATGATCCATGGCGACCGTAGGTGGTTCACAAGAATATTTTAAAAAAAATGTATTCATTGTTTTTCTAAAGAAACATATGAATGAATTAGATATCCATCCATTAGAAAATGTTGACGGATGAGATTGGAGTTTTTTTAAATGCTGATGGGTGGAATGGATTTTTTACTTAATTATTAATGTATTGTAAATGAATTATTTCAACCCATCCATTATAATCCAAATTAACATTCTTAGATGATAGAATTAGTTTTACTTTGTATACGGAACATGCATGAGAATTGTGTGAAAGATAGAATAAGCGTTGCCCCCTAAGGCTAATGATAGAATAAATCTTACTTTGTATATAGATCATGCATGAGAATTGCGTGAAGGATAGACGATCAAAGATTATGTGTAGAAGGTTTTAAATCGTGATCACATGAAAAAATCACGGTCATATACGGTTGATGTAGTCTCAATCAGAGTCACGTTATGAAAGCTATGGTGATTTTTCTTCTTCTTAAAACCAGGTCTACTTGAACAAATTAAGACTACTAAAATATCCAATATTATTGTTAAAAAAAATAAATATCCAATTAATTCAATCATTAAACTTTTCATTAATAAAAAAATCATTTCAAATTTCAAATGAAAAATTCATTCTTCTATTACAGGGTCTTATCCACCCTGTCTCAGTGGAGCTTCGGTGGCCCACAAAAACACTCAGCAAACCCCATTGGTTCGAGGTGGAGTTCTACTACAGTCCATAGCGGTGCTCTGACAATCAATGGTGGTTTGCGGTGAAATTCTGGCAACCGTTGGTGGTTCATAAAAATATTAAAAAAAATATATTCATTGTTTTTTAAAGAAACATATGGATGGATTGGGTATCCATCCGTTAAAAAATATTGACGGATGGGATTGAAGTTTTTTTTTTTAAATGCATGATGGGTGGATTGAATTTTTTTTACGTAATTATTAATGTTTTTTTAAGCAGCACTTAATTATTAATGAATTATTTCGGTCCATCTATTATAATCCAAATCAACATTCATCGAAGGTAAAATAAATTTTACTTTGTATATGCCTGAAAGAAAGAATAAGTTTTGCCCCCTATGGCTAATAATAGAATAAATTTTACTTTGTATATGGAACATGCATAAGAATTGCGTGAAAGATAGACAAGAGCAATGAGTATCAATGTAGAAGGTTTTAAATCGTGATTACATGAAAGAACTACGGAAAAAATACAACTCATGTAATCTCAATTAGAGTCATGTTATGAGAGTGGTGGTGTATTCTTTTTCTTAAAACAAGGTCCACTAAAACAAATTAAGACTATTAAAATATCCAAGATTATTGTTAAAATAAATAAATATCCAATTAATTCAAGCATTAAATTTTTCATTAAAACAAAAATGCATTTTAAATGGAAAATCCATTCTTCTTTAACATGGTCTGTCTTATCCACCTTCTCTCTCTCTCTCTCTCTCTCTCTCTCTCTCTCTCTCTCTCTCTCTCTCTCTCTCTCTCTCTCTCTCTCTCTCTCTCTCTCCCCCCCCCCCTCTGTTTTGCCAAAGTGCTGGCCGTTACTTAACTTCCACCAACTGCAAATTTTGAACAATCTTTTGTCATCATTTGTGGTTTTTGCTCGAACATTTCCACTGATGGGTCTTTTTACAATGGGCGATTGCTTCCTCAATAGAACATTCCAGCCCTGAAAAAGATGAAGACGAAGAAGAGGACCCGGATGAAGCCTTTGTAACACAATCTCGATGAACCCCACCGAAGACAGTCTTAGGTTGTTTGTTCACCTCTACTAAATTCTTTGCAGAAACAGCACTCGACTTATCAACTGAACAAGCAATTTTTGTTAACAAAGATTTCATGTATGAGTTGATCTTCTGACCAATATGTTCCACTTTCTTTGACCAACGTTGTTTCTTTGGAAGATCACGTCCCATGTCATATGTAGACAATTGAAGTAGTGGATTTGCACCGTAAGAATTGAACCGGCGTGATTGTGAAGAACTAGCATTTGTTGAATGCAAAAAGCTACTGTTTTGCAATGATGAATGAGATCTTGCAAAATTAGAAGGGGTGTTGGTGTTGGAAAGAGGGGTGTGAAAACTAGGAAGTTGTTTTCCTTTGTAGAACTCTATGTCGCTGTTTTGTAATGGAGATGGTAAGTTGGCATAAGGACTCATTAACATGTCAATGTACTCTTCATCGACACGAACTAATGAAGCCTTTTTTGTGGGCATTTCATGTGACACACTCTCAATTTTGTGTCTATGAGGAGGTGACTAATGGGAACTGAGATTTCTAAAAGGGAAGAGCGAAGTGTATTGTGTTTCAAGTGATGAGGCAAAATGTCCCCAAAGTGTGTTGTTATATATATATATATATATATATATATATATATATATATATATATATATATATATGAGAAATGTTTTTAATGTATTTATTTACTAGAAGAATACGGATTTTGGCGACTTTCCAGCAAAGAATGAGAATTCAAGCCAGAGGAGGCTGAAAAATGCAAACCATGTGATAGCGAATACGCCAAAACATACGATCAATTTAATAGCCATTTTATTACTTTTTCATATTTGAACTGTCATTCTCTCGCTGGAACTTGACCGACATTTGCCAAATTGCCCCCACATGATTCAGAGGAGGGAAGTTTAGTATTGAGCGATCGATACACTATAATCGATGAGTTACTTTCCATTTCAAGAAAGCTGACACATTGTTCCAAAAACTATTAAGAACGGTCACTCGTCCTCATACCTTTGCCAAAACAGCATAACAAGTTCCTAAATTGAGAGTTAATTTTAACCATATAAATTGATTAATAATTTAAATTATATTTAGGTTAAACAATGTTGATGACTCCTATATAGCGATTGATGTTACATGAATCAATAGGTGGAATACGTATGAATTGGATAAAATTTGAATTGGACTGTGATAGATGGATTAAAATAAGGGTTTATTATGTTTTTTGTCACTATAAATATTGACTTTTTTTTTGTTTTGGTCGCTCAAAAAAATTTCACCAACTTTTTTTGTTTCCAAAGTTTTTTTCACCACCTTTAGTCCCTCATGACTTTTATTATAAAAGGTCCAAGAAAGCGCTACTAAAACTCATGAGAGACTAAAATTAATGGGAAAAAATATAGAGACCAATAGTAGGTGATTTTTTTTAGGAGAATGGGAATTCAAGCCAGAGGAGACAAGCAAAGATCATCCGTGTAGAAGGTTTTAAATCGTGATCGCATGAAAAATCAAGGTCAAATACGGTTGATAGTCTCAATCAGAGTCACATTATGAAAGCTGTGGTGGATTTTTTTTTCTTAAAACCAGGTCTACTTGAACAAATTAAGACTAAAAATATCCAAGGTTATTGTTAAAAAAAATAAATATCCAATTAATTCAAGCATTAAACTTTTCATTAATAAAAAAATGCATTTCAAATTTCAAATGAAAAATCCATTCTTCTATAACAGGGTCTTACCCACCCTGTCTCAATGGAGCTTCGGTGGCCCACAACAACACTCCGTGAACCCACATTGGTTTGAGGTGGAGTTCTACGACGGTCCATGGCGGTGCTCTGACAGTCAATGGTGGTTCGCGGTGAAATTCTGACGACCGTTTGTGTGGTTCACAAAAATATTAAAAAAATATATTCATTGTTTTTTAAAGAAACATATGGATTGGATATTCATCCATTAAAAAATATTGACAAATAGGATTAAAGTTTTTTTTAAATGCATTATGGATGGATGAATTTTTTATTTAAATATTATTGTATTGTAAATAAATTATTTCAATCCATCTATTATAATCCAAATCAACATTTATCGATGCTAGAATAAATTATACTTTGTATATGGAACATACATGAGAATTGCGTGAAAGATAGAATAATTAAGTTTTGCCCCCTAAGGATAATGATAGAATAAATTTTACTTTCTATATGGAACATGAATGAGAATTGCATGAAGGATAGACAATCAAAGATTATTTGTGTAGAAGGCTTTAAATCGTGATCGCATGAACAAATCATAGTCATATACGGTTGGAGTAGTCTCAATCAAAGTCACGTTATGAAAGCTATGATGGTTTTTCTTCTTCTTAAAACCAAGTCTACTTGAACAAATTATGACTATTAAAATATCCAAGATTATTGTTAAAATAAGTAAAAATATCCAATTACCTCAATCATTAATCTTTTCATTAATAAAAAGTTGCATTTCAAATTTCAATTGAAAAATTCATTCTTCTATAACAGGGTCTTATCCACTGTCTCAGTGGAGCTTCGGTGGCCCACAACAACACTCATCAAACCCACATTGGTTCGGAGTGGAGTTATACTACGGTCCATAGCGGTGCTTTGATAGTCAATGGTGGTTTGCGGTGAAATTCTGGCAACCGTTGGTGGTTCATAATAATATTAAAAAATATATATTCATTGTTTTTTAAAGTAACATATGCATGAGAATTGCGTGAAAGATAAACAAGAGCAAAGAGTATCAATGTTAAGGTTTGAAATCGTGATCGCATGAAAAAACTACGGTCAAATACAACTGATGTAATCTCAATCAGAGTCACGTTATCAGAGCGGTGGTGTATTTTTTTTCTTAAAACAAGGTCCACTTGAACAAATTAAGACTATTAAAATATCCAAGATTATTTTAAAAAAAATAAATATCCAATTAAATCAAGCATTAAACTTTTCATTAATAAAAAATGCATTTCAAATGAAAAATCCATTCTTCTCTAACAGGGTCTAATCCACCCTGTTTCGGTAACTCCCCCCCCCCTCTCTCTCTCTCTCTCTCTCTCTCTCTCTCTCTCTCTCTCTCTCTCTCTCTCTCTCCCTCCCTCCCTCCCTCTCCTCTATTCAGCCAAAGTGTCGCCCGTTACTTAACTTTCAATAACTGCAAATTTTGAACAATCTTTTGTCATCATATGTGGTTTTTGCTCGAACGTTTCCACTGATGAGTCTTTTTACAATAGGCGATTGCTTCCTCAATTGAACATTCGACCCCTGAAAAAGATAAAGATGAAGTAGAGGACCCAGATGAAGCCTTTGTAACACAATCTCGATGAACCCCACCGGAGACAGTCTTAGGTTGTTTGTTCACTTCAGCTAAATTCTTTGCAAAAACAGCACTCGACTTATCAAGTGAACAAGCAATTTTTGTAAACAAAGATTTCATGTAAGAGTTGATCTTTTGACCAACTTGTTTTAGTTTCTTTGACCAACGTTGTTTCTTTGGAAGATCACGTCCCATGTCATATGTAGACAATTGAAGTAGTGGATTTGCATCGTAAGAACTGAACCGACGTGATTGTGAAGAGCTAGCATTTGTTGAATGCAAAAAGCTACTGTTATGCAATGATGAATGAGATCTAGCAAAACTAGAAGGGGTGTTGGTGTTGGAAAGTGGGGTGTGAAAATCAGGAAGTTGTTTTCCCTTCAATCCCTTGTACAACTCAATGTCGCTGTTTTGTAATGGGGATGGTAAGTTTGCATAAGGACTCATTAACATGTCAATGTAGTCCTCATCTACGCAAACTAATGAAGCCTTTTTTGTCGCCATTTCATTTGAGACTTTCTCAGTTTTGTGCCTCTGAGGAAGTGGCTATCGGGATTTGAGATTTCTAAAAGGGAAGAGGAAAATGTTTTGTGTTTCAAGTGATGAGGCAAGGCGTACCCAAAGTGTTATATATATATATATATATATATATATATATATATATATATATATATATATATATATATATATATATATGGGAACTGTTTTTAATGTATTTATTTAATTATTCATAAAATAAAAAGTATATATATATTAATTATGTTATAACTCATGTACTAAATATACTCCTTTTTAAAATTTGAATTACATTTTATATCCTTATTTTTTTGACAAAATTTTTATTTAAAGGGTAAATAGCCAACTTAGTCCATGATATTGTATGATTTTGCAACTTAGTCCTCTTTATTATCAATATTCCAAAATGATCTATGTAACTTCGAAAAGTTAACAAGAATCGTCTTTCAATTTGTTATTCGCATGGATTATAATGAAATTAAGTTAGTATTATTAGGGATATGCCCTCAAAATTAAGTGAATAATGTAACATGCATTTGCTAACAAATTTAGATAAAGGAAGAACTTGATTAACATTTTGCATGTAAAAGAAAGTTTTTAAGAGCGCAGATATTATTATACCCAAAAATGTTACTATTATTATTTTAAGAGTATAGTTATTGTCTTTTTAGTTTATTTATTTATTTCATGATTTTTGTATGCCAAAATAATTTATTATTATTATTTTAATAGGTGTTCAGAAAGGCTAATAAATTTAAATTCTACTAGAAGAATACGGACTTAGGCGACTTTCCAGCAAAGAATGGGAATTCAAGCCAGAGGAGACCAAAAATGCAAACCATGTGATAGCGAATACGCCAAAACATACAACCCATTTAATAGCCGTTTTATTACTTTTTCATATTTGAACTGTCATTCTCTCGCTGGAACTTGACCGACATTTGCCCAATTGCCCCCACATGGTTCTGAGGAGGGACATTTAGTATTGACCAATACACTACAATATCGTTGAATTACTTTCCATATCAAGAGAGCAATACACATTGTCCAAAAAACTATTAAGAACAGTCACTCGTCTACATACCTTTGCCAAAACTGCATAACAAGTTCCTAAATTTTGAGAGTTAATTTTAACCATATAAATTGATTAATAATTTAAATTAGATATAGGTTAAACAATGTTGATGACTCCTATATAGCGATTGATGTTACATGAATCGATGGGTGGAATATGTATGAATTGGATCAAAATTTGAATTGGACTGTGAGAGATGGATTAAAATAAGGGTTTAATATGTTTTTGGTTACTATAAATATTGAGTCTTTTTTTGTTTTGGTCACTTAAAAAAATTTCACCAACTTTTTTGTCTCCCAAGTTTTTTTTCACTAGCTTTAGTCGCTCATGACTTTTAATAGCGCTATAAAAGGTCCAAGAAAGCGCTACTAAAACTCATGAGAGACTAAAATTAATGGGAAAAAATATAGAGACCAAAAGTAGGGTGAATTTTTTTAGGGGACCAAAACCTAATATTTAGAAGGACCAAAAACATATTTAACCTTTTAAATAATATATTATTCCATTTACAGTCCATTAGTAATGGATGAAAAATTTCAACTCATCATTACATTAATAAAAACAAATCCAACTCATTTTTAATATTCCAATCCATCCTTAAGTCATTTAAAAAAAATGGAAACTCAAATATAAAATTTTAACGTAAAAAATGTTTTAATTTAAACTATTAAAATTCCCGAAATAGAAATTATTATAAATAGGAATATCAGACTGTCGATCATCCGCCACCAGAGCTCCACATGATCGTCTTATAATGTTCTAAAATGATCTCTATAACTTCAAAAGTTTATAAGAATCGTCCTTCAATTGGAATTTGTGTGGACTTTAATAACATTAAGTTGGCATAATGTCAGGCATGCGTTTTAAATAAAGTGAATAATGTTAGGGATGCATTTGCTAAACAATATAGACGAAGGGACGAATGTCATTCACATTTTGAAATTCCAGGGACCGATTTGAAATATTGATAATGTGAAGGATTAAATTGCACAGAGATCAAATTAACTATTTACTCCTTATAAAAGACATCTAAAAGAACTTCTTTTAGAATGCAGGTTTTATTATACCCAAAATAACTATAATTATCTTAAGAGTAGTTATTGTCAATTTAATTTATTTATTTCCTGATATTGTATGCAGAGTAATTGATTATTATTTTAATAGTAAGCCCCAAAGGCTATTAAATTAAAGGAACCAACACCGTTGGTTCAGTGACATAATCTCGAGTTCGATTCTCGTAGCGGATAAACTTGATGTTGGCAAGTGCAAAATTTGATCCTAAACACAAACAAAGATTAGTCTTTTGTTGATATCGCGGGAACACTCTATGAGTAGCCAGCAATTGTCCGAACGAAAAAAAATTAAAGTTCTACTAAAAGAATAAGGACTTTGATGACTTTCTGACAAAGAATGAGAATTCAAATCAGAGGAGATTAAAAGATGCAAACCATGTGATAGCAGATATGCAAAGCCAGACAACCAATCTAGTAGCCACTTGATTATCTTCCATTTTTGAACTATCATTCTCTCGATAGAACTTGACCGTCATTTGTCAGATCACCCCCACAAGATTCCGAGGAAGGACAATTAGTATTGACCAAAAGATGTAGTGCAGTTTATTGAGAATCAGTTAGATCCATAGCTGAATGTAAAACAGAATTGATATTATGATTTCATTGCATTGACGCAATTGAGTCTTTCTATTTATACAGTGTGCTGATGTGGTTTACACATGGCACAGTCAACTGCCACATCAGCCTTTTGGTCAACTATAGCATTTATACAATGGTGTTTAGTAACTACAAAGTAAGTGTGCTTTTCACTACTCTCTATTACTCCCCCTTCAAGTTCAAAGTGGGTTGATTGTATTGAACCACTTTGAGCTTGAATCTTTGATCTTTGAATGAGGAGAGTGGCAGAGGCTTTGTGAGGGCATCTGCTAACTGATGTGAACCAGGAACATGTTGCACCAGTAACTGTTTTGCAGCAATCTTTTCACGGACAAAGTGAATGTCCAGCTCCAAATGTTTTGTGCGAGCATGGAGAATAGGGTTGTGAGAGAGTAGTAAGATTATCACATAACAGAATAGGTGGTTGAATTTTGATGTGCAGCTCTTTGAGAAGAGATTGAACCCATAGCAAATCTGTTGTAGCATTAGCCATACCCCTGTACTCAGCTTCAGCACTTGAACGAGCAACAAGGGTTCACTTTTTGGAGCTCCAAAAGATCAAATTTTGTCCCAAGAAGAGACAAGAGCCTAATGTTGATCTACGGTCATCGGGGTCACTTGCCCAATCGGAATCAGAATACACTCTAAGAGAGAACAGAGTGTCTCTAGGTGCTGGATGAAGGAGTAGACCATGAGTAATTGTGCCACATAAGTAACGTAGTATCCTCTTTACTGCACACCAGTGACTGTTTAGAGGCTTGGTGTAACACCCTAATATTTCGAACAAGTAGAAATGCTAAGATGCACGAAATGGCATACATCAGAGTAGAATTTCCTGTTTCTGATATTGAACAAAACTAAAAACTCTTAACTTAATCCAAAATCAAGAGGCATACATAGCTCAAGACTTCTAAATTATAACCAAGTACCATGTCCTTCTAACTAACAACTCCTATTGTTCAATATCCAACAACATGAAATTAGCGGAAACGATCATTAACTAGTAGCTAGTACAAGTCATCAAATCGAAGTACAATCACTAGGGGAAAAACAACATGAACATAAGTTTAAAACTTCATGCTCTCCTTAAGGTCTCATCAACCATGCTTCCTTGCCTTGTTCTTTCCCTGAGTATCTATAAAACAACAACATATAAAGGGTGAGATAAACATTATCTCAGCGAGTTCTATCGTAACCCCTCACAATGACTCTCGGTCCATTTATTCTTGTTCATTTAATCGTAGTCCATTTAGGTCCTACGTGCATATAGCTTTTCCTGACATGCCATAGTACATCTTCGGTAAAAGCTCTGCCTTTACCGTCGAACCTCTCCACTCGCTTACACTAGCTTCAAACCTCGTGAGGCCTAGGTTCTGGGGCTCATGACTTCCCCCTCCCCTAGTATACTAATCAACTGGGTCGTCACCTGCGCTTTGATATAATTTATATATCCTGACCTTGATTGAACATTTAGTTCCCTGAATAAACAGTCGCTTGAACATTTAGTTCCATGAATAAACAATCGCTTGAACATTTAGTTCCATGAATAAACAGCCGCTTGAACCTTTAGTTCCATGAATAAACAGTCACTTGAACATTTAGTTCCATGAATAAACGGTCGCTTGAACATTTAGTTCCATGAATAATAAACATAACACAGGTTCGCTCACGTGTACTACTTTACGGTTTTTGAAACAATTATGACTTCCAAAAACAATTCATTTTATACCTCGCAATCATGTTCAAAAACAGAGCATCGTTGGTTCCATGACATGAGGGATGGTTGGGAAGAAGATTAGAAGAGGTTTGGGATTGAAAGGAACGACGAAACGAGAATTCGGTGTGCGGTAAGAGAAGCTCACGCACGGTCCGTGTGCCCTAGCCGCACGACCCATGCACACTGAATAGAGCTGGCAAATGGGTCGAGCCCGTCGGTCCGGGCCGGGCTAGCCCAAAAAATCATAGGGCTTGGGCCAACAAAATCGAGTTCATTTTTATATCCGGGCTTTTTAGCCCGACCTAGAAATGCCCGAGCCCGCATAGGGCTAGCCCGATCGGGTCATGGGTAGCCCCAGGCCCGCAAGTTGAAAAATAAAACAACTATAATTATATATATATATATATATATATATATATATATATATATATATATATATATATTGTATTACAATCAAATAACCCAAAATTAGTTATGTAAATTAAAATAAAAACGGACCATACACATAGTGTCTACATAGACCTAGTGTGTGTCTCTTGAATTCCTTCCCTTTGTAATTGTCTCTCGGCTTCCTCTCATTTGTTTAGCAACTTTATTTTGAGTTAAAATTTTATGCTATTACACAGCGTTGAGTATATTTTCTTCGAATTACTTTGGTGTTTGAATTAAGATTGAAGCACTGTTTTGCCATTTGTTGAAACTAACGCTTATGATTTAATATTATGATATTTAATTTTAAAGTGTTTCAACACCTAACATATAAACATAAATTTTGTAAAAAAAAATATATAATTTGGTCAAAAAAAACATATAAACATAGTACTTTTTATTTTATTTCTAAAAAAATCATTTTTTTAAAATTAGCATTGCGTACAATGCGGGCTAGCCCGTAACTTGGGCCACAAAGGATGAGCCCGAAATTCAACCCGGCCTTTTTAGCCCTATCCGTAAAAGCCTGAGCCCAATGTGGGCCGGCCCAATGCGGGCAGGGTAGCCCATTTTGCCAGCTCTAGCACTGAACATTCTTTTTAAAATCATTCCCGAAGCTGGCGCACGGTCCGTGTGCCATAGGCGCACGACCCGTGCGCTAATCAGCACACTAATTCGTTCCGCTTTTCTCGTTTTCGCAATTCCGTTCGAGTGCAATCCGTAACCCGATCAACTCCCAACATAACAACAGTCATTCAACACACAATATCAGACAATGCACTATCAATATCAATTCGCAAACTCGAGTGACATTTGTTCCGAGACCCAAAATACATATTTTCGAAAATACGGTTTTCGACTCTTAAAAATTTTTGAAACGAAAGTACACCTCATAACCAACATATCAAAACCATCACAGTCGAAACATAAAAGCCTAAACGTGAGTAAAACTCACCGATCGTGATGAGAATCACGAGATACCGAAACTTGCAAAGCTCAACCGCTCCAAAATCTCACAACACGTTCCGAACTCGATCCAAATGCGTCCAATCGCTTCCAACCGAAAATGCAACCTCCCCAAATGCTCCTCTTCTACCCAATTCGACCCAAAACTGAAATGTAGCTATTGCAAGGGCTCTAGTACTGAATCTTGACTTCACAGTTTAATTATGGAGCTTCATCATCCACATGCAAGCTACTAGAGACCCCAAAACTCCATTTTTGCTTCTTGAGAGCTAGGAGGTTCAAAAATGGCAACAATGGATAGAGGAGGAAGCAAAGAATGAAATTAGTTTCATTGTGTAGAGCTTGAAAAATTAGGAAGAATGGGTTGAAAAGAACTTACATGCAAAGAGCTTGATGGTGGTGATGATTCCTTTCTCCTCTCTCCCTTTCACCTCACTCTCTCCTTTCTCTTTTCTATTTTTCTGGTTCTGTTTTCAGTAAGTGAGGAATGAGAGTGTTTCAGCTGAACAAGGTTTTAAATGGGTGGGAAAACACTAAAGTGCCCTTAACTTAGCTCATCATCTTAGTTTACTTCTAATTAACCACTAACTCATAATTTCCTTCTAAAAATTGTGGCTGTGGTCTTAAGGACTTAAGGAGTGTGTTTGGTGTTGTGTAATTTGGGTTAAGGGTTCGAATGATATGTAAATGACCAAAACGCCCTTGTCTCCCTAATCCTCACATAATTCTATTTCTACCCCAAAACAATCACATAATCCATACAATTAACAATTAAATGTTGCTTTCACGCTTTTTTGTACATGTCCATGACTTGAATTATTATTTGGCTAAATTATAGTTTTGGTCCCCCTATTTTCAAAAATTTAGACATTTGGTCCCCCTATTTTAAAACTCAGACATTTGGTCCCCCAATTTTAAAAAATCAAAGACATTTAGTCTCAAGAGGAATTTTCAGTTTTTTATGGCTAATAATCAAAGACATTTGGTCCCTCAATTTTAAAAAATCAAAGACATTTGGTCCCCCAATTTTAAAAAATCAAAGACATTTGGTCCCTCTTTGGACTAAATGTATTTGATTTTTTAAAATTGGGGGACCAAATGTCTGAGTTTTAAAATAGGGGGACCAAATGTCTGAATTTTTGAAAATAGGGGGACCAAAACTGTAATTTAGCCTTATTATTTTATCGAATAATAATTCGCTAGTTAATTTCATAAAACGAAATTAACCGAAATTAGGGATGTTACAATCACCCCAACTTTTAAAAAATTTGTCCTCAAAATTGAACAAAACATACCTCATGAAAATAGATACGGATATCTAGCCCGCATGTCGTCCTCCAATTCCCATGTAGCTTCCTCGATCGGAAATCCATCCCAAACGTTCCATGATGTAGCTAGGATGAGGTTGAAAAGACAAATCCGGCCTAAGGTCATTCGTCTCGAAACTCAACGGTTGATTCAGATCGGAAATGTATTTCCTTAGCTGAGATACATGGAATACATCATGTAGATTGGACAAAGCTGGAGGTAAAGCAATACGGTAAGCTACTAGCCCAATACGCCCGATAATTTGGAAAGGTCCATTATACCGAGGACTGAGTTTCTTCGCCCGCAATGCTCTACCGGTACCAATTGTTGCAGAGACTCTCAAAAACACATGATCACCAGACTCAAACTCTAGTGGTCTTCTTCTCTTGTCCGCATAGCTCTTCTGCCTACACTGGGCAGCCTTCATTCTTTCTCTGATTTACCGAATCTTTTCGGTTGTCTCACGAACCAAATCGGGCCCTAACAACCGATCTTCACCGACATCCCACCAACACAATGGCGTTCTGCACTTCCTCCCATACAAGGCTTCAAATGGAGCCATTCTAATACTGGAATGATAGCTGTTGTTATAAGCAAACTCCACCAATGGAAGATGATCCTCCCATTTTCTTCCGTTATCAAGCACACAAACCTGAAGCATATCTTCTAAAGTCTGAATAGTGCTCTCTGTCTGACCATCTGTCTGCAGATGATAAGCGGTACTAACAAACACTTTTGTTCCCAAAGCTTGGTTTAAAGCTTTCCAAAATCGAGAAGTGAATTTTTGATCACGATCTGACACAATACTTGTAGGAACTCCATGCAACCTGACTATACTCTTCAGATATTCCTCTGCTAACTTGGAAACCTTACTGTTCGAACGAACAGGAATAAAATGAGCTGATTGGGTTAGACGATCCACAACTGCCGAGATGGAATCGTTACCGGCTTGGGACCTTGGTAATCCCATGACAAAGTCCATAGAAATATCTTCCCATTTTCATACTGGCACATTCAGCGGCTGTAACTGACCAACAGACTTCTGGTGCTCTTCCTTAACCCTTTGACAAGTTAGGCATCGAGACACAAATTTTGCAATCTCTACTTTCATCCCTGGCCACCAATACATCTGTTTCAAATCCCGATACATCTTGGTAGACCCAGGATGTTTGGAATATTGATTCCGATGTTCTTCCTCTAACACTTGCATTTTGATGTCATCATCCTTTAGCACACAAATTCTACAGTTGAAGCAAATAATCCCATCACTATCTTCGGTAAAATTTGGTAACCTTCTTTGAGCCTGCAGCTTTACATCAATTTCTTGCGCTGAGCGAATCAAATTTCTCAATAAACTCGAAATCTGGATATGACTCAACACTAACCGGTTCCTTCTTTGCTTCACATTCAGATTTAAGTCTCTGAAAGACTCTAGCAGCTTTATCTCATGCATCATTATTTCTACCGTATGAATAGATTTTCTACTCAACGCATCAGCTACAACATTGGCCTTCCTGGGATGATACTTCAATTCGAAGTCGTAATCCTTCAGAAACTCAACCCATCTTCTTTGCCTATTATTCAACTCTTTTTGGTCAAACAGAAATTTAAGGCTCTTGTGATCACGAAAGACTTCGAAACGAGAACCGTATAGGTAATGTCTCCAAATCTTTAGAGCATCCACAATTGCTGCCAACTCTACGTCATGAGTTGGGTAATTCTCTTCATGTGGTTTCAACTGTCTGGAGGCATAAGAAAACACTTGTTGGTTCTGCATTAAAACACACCCTAAACCCTTCCCAGAGGCATCACTGTAAATTTGGAATCCCAGTGACGAATCTGGAAGAATTAGGATCGGAGCAGATGTCAACCTACTTTTCAACTCTTGAAAATTTTCCTCACAATCGGAACTCCATTCAAACGGCTGACCCTTGCGAGTTAACCGAGTAAGCGGAAGGACTAACTGTGAGAACCCTTCAATAAACCTCCGATAGTAACCAGCTAGACCTAAGAAACTTCTTACTTCGGTCACAAACGTTGGTTGTTCCCAATTCAACACTGCTTCTACCTTACTAGGATCCATTGCGACTCTCGACTGAGATATCACATGACCCAGAAACTTTACTTCAGGCATCCAGAAATCACACTTTGAGGGCTTCGCATACAACTTCTTTTCTCGGAGTACATTCAGAACGATTCAGAGATGCTGAACATGCTCCTCAATGGTCTTCGAGTACACCAAGATATCATCGATGAACACCACTACAAACTGATCCAGGTACGGGTGGAAGACTCAGTTTATGTAATCCATGAATACCGCGGGAGCATTAGTTAGACCGAGGGGCGTCACCACAAACTTGTAATGTCCATACCGAGTACAAAAAGCTGTCTTCGGAATATCTAAGGCTCTCACCTTTATCTGGTGATACCACGACCTTAGATCAATTTTTGAAAACACTGCAGCACCTCGAAGTTGATCGAGTAAATCGTCTATCCTTGGTAGAGGATACTTATTCTTGATAGTTACCTTGTTCAATTGGCGGTAATCAATACACAACCTCATGCTCCCATCCTTCTTCTTGACAAGCAATACCGGAGCACCCCATGGCGAAGCACTAGGCCTAACAAACTTCTTCGATATCAACTCTTCCAGTTGAGATTTTAATTCTTTTAATTCTAAAGGAGACATTCTATATGGAGCAATAGAGATTGGCCCTGTGCCAGGAACCAACTCTATTGAGAATTCCACCCTACGATCCGAAGGTAAAGAGGAAACTTCATCCGGAAAAACATCCAGAAATTCATTAACAACTTGTACAGAGGACAAATCTAAACCAGTTTCAGTCGATGCAGACAACATAATAACATAAGCTTCCGCACCTTGAAATAATGATTGACTTGCCGACGTGAATGAGATAGTTGCTTCAGAATTTGACTTGGGTAATTCAACTGATTCTGAGGCGAAGCTGACAGTTCGGTTGAAATAGTCGATGGTGACACGATTTGCCGTCATCCAGTTCATACCCAAAATGATGTCCATACCTCTCATAGGTAAACAAATAAAGTCTAAAACGAAGTTTCTGTCTCCTATGGCCAGAAGACAGCTCTGGCATAAAGACTGGGTCTGGACGCGACCCTTGGCAGCAGTTAAGATAGTTATTGGTTCGGATGGCGGAGATAAGGCTAATCCCAACCGGTCAACACACGCTTAAGAAATAAAACAATGAGTAGCACCTGAATCATATAATATACTGACAGAGTTATTGAAAAGAGATCTCATACCCCTCAGTAGATTATCTGAAGACTTGACTTTCTCAGCATCCAAAGTGTAGATTCTTCCTTGAGTAGTTCCTGCACGATCATCTCCACGCTTCTTCTTCACAGGGCATTGGGTAGCATAATGACCCTCTTTCTTGCAGTAGTAACAAGTATTAGACCCAACTTGGCATTCACCACGATGAGGTCTACCACATTTAGAACAAGTACTGAACGTTGAGGAATCAGATGTTTGAGCTTGTTTTCCTCTGTTGAAGTTACCCTTTGACTTTGCCTGCGGGGTTGATGACTCAGCCACCTTCTTCTTTCCTTTCCAATACTCTCTTTTCTCTTCATACATCCTATTGAGATCCGCTTCGGCAACATAGGCCTGTTGCACCAAAGCAGCATAGTTGGTCATAGCATAGGAGCTAAGACCTTGGGCAATATCAGCACAGAGACCTGCCTTAATCATCTGCATCTTCCATTCATCATTCGGAGCATACCTTGCTAACTGATAGAATTGAGACAACTTCTCAAACTTGACGGTGAAGTCACCCACCGTCATATAACCTTGCCTGAGATTGACAAATTCTGTCTGCTTACTTAGCTTCATCACCGGAGGAAAGAAATGTCCAATAAACAATCCCTTGCAGTTAAACCAGGTAATAGGAGTTTCCTGATTCACCATCAGTTCATGAGCATTGGTCCACCAGGTTTGGGCTTCCTCTTCTAGCATATGAGCTGCAAAGAGTACCTTCTCTTCTTCACTGCATTGCAGAGTCCTGAAAATTTTCTCCATAGAGTCCAACCAGTAATGAGATACCATCACATCCGGCCCTCCCTTGAAACTTGGGGGATTCATCCTTTGGAAATGGAAATAAGCTCTATTCGGATCTTCCAGAGGAGGTTGTTGAACATTAGGCTACGGCTAATTCATCTGCTGCTGATGCATTTGCATCATGTCCTGCATCATCTTTTGCTGATTCTCAATTACATTCTGCATCCATTCGGAATGTGGATCAATGGGTGGGTTTCTCCTACCTCTTTCATCCATGATTCGGCGAAATATACACAAAGTATTAAGTTGATCAGGCTCAATGTCTAATAGCTTACTAAGAGGAATCAGACTTAGAAGACGTAAAAGACTCTTAACGTCTAAGTCCGACTAGGTCGAACCGCTCTGATACCAAAATGTAACACCCTAATATTTCTAACAAGTAGAAATGCTAAGATGCACGAAATGACATACATCAGATTAGAATTTCCTGTTTCAGATATTGAACAAAACTAAAAACTCTTAACTTAATCCAAAATCAAGAGGCATACATAGCTCAAGACTTCTAAATTATAACCAAGTACCAAGTCCTTCTTACTAACAACTCCTATTGTTCAATATCCAACAACATGAAATTAGCGGAAATGATCATTAACTAGTAGCTAGTACAAGTCATCAAATCGAAGTACAATCACTAGGGGAAAAACAACATGAACATAAGTTTAAAACTTCATTCTCTCCTTAAGGTCTCATCAACCATGCTTCCTTGCCTTGTTCTTTCCCTGAGTATCTGTAAAACAACAACATATAAAGGGTGAGATAAACATTATCTAAGCGAGTTCTATCGTAACCCCTCACAATGACTCTCGGTCCATTTATTCTTGTTCATTTAATCGTAGTCCATTTAGGTCCTACGTGCATATAGCTTTTCCTGACATGCCATAGTACATCTCCGGTAAAAGCTCTGCCTTTACCGTCGAACCTCTCCACT
The DNA here is from genome assembly GCA_039519185.1 of Astragalus membranaceus. Taxonomy (NCBI): domain Eukaryota; kingdom Viridiplantae; phylum Streptophyta; class Magnoliopsida; order Fabales; family Fabaceae; genus Astragalus; species Astragalus membranaceus. The sequence continues at coordinate 154,106,008 of CM076854.1, forward strand.
AGCTTACACTAGCTTCAAACCTCGTGAGGCCTAGGTTCTGGGGCTCATGACTTCCCCTCCTCTAGTATACTAATCAACTGGGTCGTCACACGCTCTTTGATATAATTTACATATCCTGACCTTGATTGAACATTTAATTCCCTGAATAAACAGTCGCCCTAACATTTAGTTCCATGAATAAACAACCGCTTGAACATTTAGTTCCATGAATAAACAGTCGCTTGAACATTTAGTTCCATGAATAAACAGTCGCTTGAACATTTAGTTCCATAAATAAACAGTCGCATGAACATTTAGTTCCATGAATAATAAATGTAACACAGGTTCGCTCACATGTACTACTTTACGGTTTTTGAAACAATTATGACTTCTAAAAACATTTCATTTTAAACCTCGCAATCATGTTCAAAAATAGAGCATCATTGGTTCCATGACATGAGGGATGGTTGGGAAGAAGATTAGAAGAGGTTTGGAATCGAAAGGAGCGGCGAAACGAGAATTCGGTGTGCGGTAACAGAAGCTCACGCACGGTCCGTGTTCCCTAGGCGCACGACCCGTGCGCACTGAACATTCTTTTTAAAATCATTCCCGAAGTTGGCGCACGGTCCGTGTGCCATAGGCGCACGACCCGTGCGCTTCTATCAGCACACTAGTTCGTTCCGCTTTTCTTGTTTTCGCAATTCCGTTCGTGTCCAATCCGTAACCCGATCAATTCCCAACATAAAAACAATCATTCAACACACAATATCAGACAATGCACTATCAATATCAATTCGCAAACTCGAGTGACATTCGTTCCGAGACCCAAAATACATATTTTCGAAAATACAGTTTTCGACTCTTAAAACTTTTTGAAATGAAAGTACACTTCATAACCAGCATATCAAAACCATCACAGTCGAAACATAAAAGCCTAAACGTGAGTAAAACTCACCGATCGTGATGAGAATCACGAGATACCGAAACTTGCAAAGCCCAACCGCTCCAAAATCTCACAACACGTTCCGAACTCGATCCAAATGCGTCCAATCGCTTTCAACTGAAAATGCAGTCTCCCCAAATGCTCCTCTTCTACCCAATTCGACCCAAAACATAAATGTAGCTATTGCAAGGGCTCTAGTACTGAATCTTGACTTCACAGTTTAATTATGGAGCTTCATCATCCACATGCAAGCTACTAGAGACCCCAAAACTCCATTTTTGCTTCTTGAGAGCTAGGAGGTTCAAAAATGGCAACAATGGATAGAGGAGGAAGCAGAGAATGAAATTAGTTGCATTGTGAAGAGCTTGACAAAATTAGGAAGAATGGGTTGAAAAGAACTTACATGCAAAGAGCTTGATGGTGGTGATGATTCCTTTCTCCTCTCTCCCTTTCGCCTCACCCTCTGCTTTCTCTTTTCTATTTTTCTGGTTCTGTTTTCAGTAAGTGAGGAATGAGAGTGTTTCAGCTGAACAAGGTTTTAAATGGGTGGGAAAACACTAAAGTGCCCTTAACTTAGCTCATCATCTTAGTTTACTTCTAATTAACCACTAACTCATAATTTCCTTCTAAAAACCGTGGTTGTGGTCTTAAGGAGTTAAGGAGTGTGTTTGGTGTTGTGTAATTTGGGTTAAGGGTTCGAATGATTTGGAAATTACCAAAACGCCCTTGTCTCCCTAATCCTCACATAATTCTATTTCTACCCCAAAACAATCCCATAATCAATACAATTAACGATTAAATGTTGCTTTCACGCTTTTAACATGTCCATGACTTGAATTATTATTTTATCGAACAATAATTCGCTAGTTAATTTCATAAAACGAAATTAACCGAAATTAGGGATGTTACACTTGGAGAGAAATTGATAGACCTTATTCACACTGTAAGCAAGCTCAAGCCGTGTGAGAGTTATGTATTGGAGACCACCTACAATGGACCTGTACTGGGAGGGATCAGTGAGAGCATCTTTTCCATGTCTTGTAAGCTTCAAGTTGGCAACCATTGGAGTGCTCATAGGATTACAATGCAGCATATTTGCTCTTTGTAGCAGATCTTGAACGTATTTAGTTTGGGTGAGGATCAAAGAACCACTTGGAAGATACTTTACTTCAATGCCCAGAAAATATTCTGGTGTACCCAAATGTTTGAGTGCAAAACATGATTCAAGTTTCTGAATGAGTTTGTGAATGAGAACAGATGAAGTTCCTGTTATTAGGATGTCATCCACGTATACAAGTGCAAATAATTGCACACCAGCTGAGTTGTAGACAAAGAGGGAATGATCACACTTACCGTGAGTGAATCCAAATTGCAGCAGTGATGCTTGAAGAGTCTCATACCAGGTGCGAGGTGCCTGTTTTAACCCATACAGTGATCTGTTGAGCTTGCAAACCAGAGATGAGTCACTTGAAAGGAACCCTGGAGGCTGATCCATGTAAATATCCTCATGTAAGTGTCCATTAATGAAGGCATTGTTGATATCAACTTGTTGGATTTCCCACTTGTAAGTGAGAGCCATAGTGAGAATAATCCTAATGGTTGCTGGTTTGATGACAGTGGAGAATGTCTCTCCATAATCTTGACCTAGAAGCTGGTTGTAGCCCTTGGCTACAAGTCTGGCTTTGTATTTATTGATAGTGCCATCTGGGTTTTCTTTGATGCGAAATACCCATTTGCACCCAATTGCTTTCCTATTGGGTGGAAGTTTGGTTAGAGTCCAGGTGTTATTGTTCATTAGTGCTTCATACTCACTATTCGTAGCTGCAACCTAGTGTGGTTGAGAAAGGGCTTGCTTCACAGTGGCAGGTGTGAGTTGAGTGAGAAAGAGCCGTGGCTTTAGGGTACCTATTTTGGACCTGGTTAACATAGTGTGAGTGTTGGTAGTTGCTGGTTGTGGAGTATTGGTGGGAGGAGGGTGTGGATCAGAGACAAGTGGATCGGAATTGGATGTAGTTGGATTTGAGTTGGGTGTGTTTGAATCAGAATTGGGTGGGGAGGCCTGAGGAGGATTGTGTGGTGAGGTAGTTGTTGTAGGGAGGTCCGTGATGGGTTGAGGTGTAGTTGTAGGTGACTAAGGTAGTGTAGCTGTTGATGGAGATAAGGGACTGATGGAGGAGGGAATTGGTAAGGAGGCAGACTCAAGGGAATGAGCTTTCATGAAAAGTAACATCTTTAGAGATGTAGACACGACCACTAGGACTAAGACAGTACTTAAAGCCTTTATGATGAGGTGAGGGACCCAGGTTCACACATTCTTGGCTGTGATATTGAAGTTTATGCTTGTTGTAGGGTGTTAATAGAGGAAAACGGGTACAACCAAAGGACCTAAGAGCTGTATAGTCAGGAGCAGTGTTGTAAAGAGCTTGATAGGGTGAAATATAGGTGGGGAGAGCTGAGGTGGGAAGTCTATTAATGAGAAATACAGCATTGGTGAAGCTGTGATCCCAATAAGTTAGTGGCATAGAGGCATGTGTAAGGAGGGTTAGGCCCATCTCTGCAACTTGTCTGTGTTTTCGTCCTACGGTGCCATTTTGGTGGGAGGTGTAAGGACAAGTAAACTGGTGTTCAATGACAAGGTTATTGAGGTAGGTGGTGAAGGGTTTGAATTCTCCCCCTGAATCAGATTGGATTGCTTTTAAAGGTGTGGTGAACTGGGTTTTAATTAGCTGGTGAAACTGGTGTAGGGCATGAATGGCATCTGACTTTTGTTTCAATAAGTAAAGCCAAGTGTATTTGGTACAAGCATCAACAAAAGCAATATAATATAGGAAACCACAGCTAGAAGGTGATGGTGAAGGACCCCATAAATCAGTGTGAACTAGTTCAAATGGTGTGTGATATTGTGCAGTGGAGAGTGGTGAATGAATGCGGTGGAGCATGATTTACACAATTCAAAAGTAGTTTTATTATTAACAGACACAAGACTGTTACAAAGACTTAACACATTTTTAACAAGACGACTATTGGCATGGCCTAACCTATGATGCCACACTGAGTAATTGTTTACATTATTATAAATGGAAGTAGTAGATGGAATACGAGTGATATTACTTGCTGTAGAAACAGAGACAGATGCAGACAAAGCTGTAGGAGAGGAATCCTTGGCTATAGTGGTGAGTGAAGGCAGGAAGAACAAGCCATCAGCACCTTTGCAACCTTAAAAGAGTACCTGTTTAGAGTCCTGGCATTTGACAAGGCAAACAGACGCATGAAACTCAAAGTACACGTTATTATCAGCACAAAATTGACCAACAGAGATTAGATTTCTAGTTATGGCAGGCACTATAATAAGGTTCTTAAGTGTGAAGTGTAGGGAAGGGTTGTGTTTGGAATAAAGTTTCAGTGTGCCAGTGGAGTGAATTGGAAAGCCTTGGCCGTTTCCCATGTGGACTTATTGTGTGCCAGTGTAGGTTTGTCTGTGAAGCATTTCATATAAAATAGCTGTAAAGTGATTTGAAGCACAAGTATCAGCATACCAACCTTCTGGAGTGATTTCTGGTGGCATGGTGTAGAGCTCAGCTGCTGTAGGATCGAAGGCAGTGTATGCTGCTAGAGCCTGAGGAGCAGGATTGCCTGAAGTGGACGCCTCACCTTGTGACTTGTTGGATGGTTGTGATTCTGTTGAACCAGTAGTAGTAGCAGGTACTTGAGATGCCTGATAGACATAGCCTTCATCAAACTTATACCAACAGTCCAAGGCAATGTGACCAACTCTGTTGCAGACTTGACAAGTTGGTCTGTTAGAGTCATTGCGAGCACATCCACGACCACGACCACGAGGAGAGCGACCTCTACCACGATATGGAGCACGACCTTGATAGCCAGAGCCACGTCCAGGAGCATTATTCATAGAGTTCACATGAACCAGATTCGCAGACATAGCCAGAGTAGCGAGTTCTTGACGAAATTTGTCAAGTTGTGCCTCTTGCACAAGTAGCATAGACTCCAAATCGATGAGATCTATATCACCAGCCTTGTGATATACAATCATAACTAGAGAACTGTATTCCTCTGGTAATCCTTCAAGCACAACATCAACAAGATCCCAATCGGAGATATTATCGCCAATCGCAGAAAGAGAGCTAGCTAGGGCTCGTACACGAGTTACAAATTCAGAAATACTACGAGTACCTTTCTTCATAGTCTTCAATTCAGCTCGCAAATGACGCATCTTCGCCTTCAGATGTGCATAATAGTGCTTGTGGATGGTGTCCCAAACGTGATTGGCATGGCGACAATTGAGAACACAAGGAAGGACCGAATTCGAAAATGTGGAAAGGAGCCAAGTATAGAGTGCTTGATCTTGCACAAACCAGCGATCATACGCCTCAAACACCTTTTGATTGTCACGATCGGCGCTCGAATCGTACTTTTGAGGAATTTCTGGATTCACCAGAAGACGATGCAGTTTGTGTGTTGCGAGCACTCCTTCCACTTGTTGATTCCAGATGAGGAGTTATTGTCGTCAAGTTTGATGGAGAGTTTGGGACCGGAAACGAAGTTTGCGGTGTTCGACGTGGTGATGGATTGAAAGATCGAAACCGTTGGTGACTGTTTGGGTGAAACAGCGGGTGATTCACCTTCAGATGGTGTGGTAGCCATGATTGTGCGGCGAAGATTCACAGAGAATGCGGAGGAATCGAGCAGGAACAATGAGATTCACGGCCCTCGAATCAGAGAGCGAATGATACCATATTGAGAATCAGTTAGATCCATAACTAAATGTAAAACAGAATTGATATTATGATTTCATTGCATTGACTCAATTGAGTCTTTCTATTTATACAATGTGCTGATGTGGTTTACACATGGCACAGTCAACTGCCACATCAGCCTTTTGGTCAACTATAGCATTTATACAATGGTGTTTAGTAACTACAAAGTAAGTGTGCTTTTCACTACTCTCTATTACAGTTGGCCCCATTTTTGAACAATTGTTGCGGGTAACCAACATTGTTGGCCCATTGGTATAATCTATCCCGGGACACGGGGGTCGACCTGGTACTCCCGGGTTCGGTTCCCGTAATAGACAAACTCGGTGTTAGCTAGTGCAAAATTTGATTCTATAAGTACGAGCAGAGATCAAAAAAATTGTTCAAAAATAGGTTGCATTTGATTCTATTAAAGTACAATATGCGAACTCTTGTTTCTTATGAGAAATAAGTACTCTTAAATATAATTGTTAGATTAAAATTAACGACTGAGATTATGTAATTAATTATAAAGTCTCGAATGACTTTTTTTTCTTACACAAGATTTTGTGAGTAGTGGAGATTCGAGAAGCATCCTTTCCCAAAAGGGGTAATGTCACATTCTAGGATTAGAATACCCGGGGACAAAGAGACTGCAATTAACTGAGATTTTTTTGTCGAAAAAAAAAACTGAGATTTTAAGTGGCAGTTATGTGTGGTTAAACGCTCAAATCTAGCGGGACTAATTTAAGTGAGACAAGAACATAGATAGTATCCTATTATAATTAGTTTGTTATGGAGAACTCTCATAAAAAAATGTATTCCACTCACTGAGCTAATTAGGGGTGGAAAAGTCATCGATTTGTCTACAATTCATTCTAAAAAAAATTAATCCAATCCATCTACTACAACAATAAGTATGTGTAAAAAAACAATAAATTAATTGCATCCAATCAATTCATTAAATTCCATAGATGTATAGTAATCCATCTAATACTTTTTTCTAAACCTTTTGAATCACCTTAAAAATATCAAACAATCGATTAGGTAAACATAATTAAAAAATATTTTTTAAAACAAAAAATGGATGTTTAGGGTGACCACTGGTGGAGCTTCCGTGGCCCACGTGGATGCTTAGCATCCTATATTAGTTCGAAGTGGAGTTCTGACAATGGTCCATGGCGACCGTTGGTGGTTCACAAGCAAAGATTATCTCTGACGATGCTTAACATGTCAATGTAGTCTTCATCTACACGAACTAATGAAGCCTTTTTTGTGGCCATTTCCTTTGAGACTTTCTTAATTTTGTGTCTCTAAGGAAGTGGCCGTGGGTATTTGAGATTTCTAAAAGAAAAGATGTTATGGATTGGGCCACTACAGCATTATGCACTAAGACCCAATACCAAAGGCAAACCCAGCATTCAATGGTGAGGATCAAAGACCTATATCCAATGGCTCCCATTGATTCCCAAAACCTATAAATAAGCATTCAATGCTAGCATTAAAGGTACACACTCTCCAATTCTCTCACTTGCAAGTTGCAACTGACCCACTTGCTGACTTGAGCGTCGGAGAGTCATTACAGGTACCACCCCACCTCGGGTCGGAGCTCAAACTCGGATTGACCAAAAACACCGCAACCAACTATCTCGGATCGGATCTTGTGTCCAAGGTCGGATAAGATCCGATACAAGGTAGGAGATAAGGTACAGAACATTGGCGACCACAGTGGGAGCATCTTATACTCTAGTCCCTCCCCCATCTCCTTGGTCAGCGATGGCTCCAGTGTTACGTTAGAGAAATGTCTCAAGTGTTATAGTGAGACCCGATCAACAGCAGGAAACACCCGATGGTGTAGCAGTCACTCTGCCCCGTAGCTCAGCCCACGACCACAACTCGTCTAGAGCAATGGTTCCCATAAGCTCCGCCCGGAATCAACTTCCACCTCCTCCCCAGACTGTCCAGATGCCGGTCGACGCTGTTCAACAGCTCGTCCAGCTGCTGACAAGACAGGCCGAGGCTGACCAACAGAGGAGTCAGCGCAACTCCCAGCTGGAGGCTGAAATTGTCGAGATCTGAGCTCGCGACATCCCGGATCGGTCCTCTCCTCAAACCCATTATCCCAACAGAAGAACGTCTAGTCAAAGGCGTCACCGATCTCCAGCATGGAGGAGGCACCACCACCGTTCTCCAGCTCGTCGGAAAGGAAGACGAGGATCTGGAACTCCCCCAAGCCGGACACAAGACGACAGTTATTATCCTGAGGATTCTCCTCGTCGAAGCTCGTCCTTGGCATCCTCTTCTCCGAGGCGACATTCTATAAGCCGGGAAAGATCCCCGAGGCATGAACGTCGGCGCCCTCACTCTCGAACGTCCCCGGTTAGGCACCATAACCAACGACCTCCTCCGAGGGAGAGATCGACAGCACGCAAAGGACCCTTCACGACAAAGATCGACTACTTTCCGGTGCCAAAGCACCTTGTGAAACCCCCTGAAGGTTTGAAGATGCATGATGGGACTGGTGATCCTGATCGCCATCTCGATTACTTCGACACAATGATGCAATATCGGAACGTCCCAGATGAAATTAAATGTCGGATTTTTCCCCTCACTATTGAGAAGTTGGCTTTGGACTAGTTCAGAGCCCTCAAGCCGAACTCAATATCCTCCTGGAACCAGCTAGCCAAGTTATTTTCTGCCCATTTCGCCCACTCCAAAATGAAGCCGAAATCTCGGAAAGTTCTGCAGGCAATTCGGCAGGGGGAGAATGAGTCACTCCGGGACTATATTGAGAGGTTCAATAAGGAAGCGACTCAGGTCCGGAACCTCGATGACTCTTTCCGACTTTTCTTCAGGGAAGCCGGTCTTCGAGAAGGAAGTCTCTTCCAAATCGATGTCGGAGTAAATCAAACTGAGTTGCTTGCCGAGTTCCTCCAGCGATCTCAGAAGTACATCGACCACGAAGAAGGAGCGGTTGCGAGAAAGTCGAACGCCGACCCTAGAGTGACCAAACCTCGGAATGAGAAGGAGGCCCGGAACGATAGTAAACCCAGGTCTCGCAACCGTCACCGGCATTATTCCGATCTTAACGAAACAAGAGCTACAATCTTAGCAGAATGCATGAATGCGGAATTTAAGGAAGTTAAGTTCCCTGATCCACTCCCGTACAGACTGGGGCAGCGATCTAAAAAGTACTGTCGGTATCATCGAAGTAAAGGACATGACACCAATCGCTGCAATGCTCTGAAAGACGACATTGAGGATCTGATCAAGAAAGGGAAATTGAGTCAGTACGTGGCCAAAGCACCTCTACAGGAAATAGAGGTTAAAGAAGAGAAGGATGACCCTAAAAAGAAGGGTAAGGCTCGTCAAGAAAGAGAGGAAAGCTCGGAAGACGAGCGCGATTTCCGAAAGTCTAAAGGTCGGCCGGTAATGATGGTCATCTCTGGTGGATACCCCGTCGAAGCTTCAGGCAAGACTATGAAAAGAAAGTGGAAGGAGATTATGTGTGCTGCTTCCACCTCGACGGTAACCTCGACCCCAGACCGACCTCTCTTGGCATTTGGCGATCAAGACTTGCTAGATGGTAAACCCAACAAGCATGTACCTCTTTTGATCAGGGCTGTCATGGCCAATCACGAGATAAGGAGAATCCTTGTCGATAAGGGAAGCTCGGCAGATATCATTTTTATCGACCTTGTGAGAAAGCTGCAAATCTCTGAGGAGGACTTCACCCCTTATAGGGGATCTGACCTTTCAGGTTTCAACGAGTCCCGGACCAAACCACTCGGCTATTTGGAATTAATGGTCACCTACGGTGAAGAACCATTGGAAAGGACAGTCAAGACCAAATTCCTAGTTTTGTCATGCCCTTCGGTCTACAACTGTATTATCGGAAGATCGACTCTAGGAAGGCTCGGAGTTGTAACCTCAACAGTTCATCTGAAAATGAAATTCTACTCTCTGTGCAACAAAGTTATTACCCTTGATGCCGACCTAGAGTCCGCCCAGAGATGCTTCTATCTGCACATGAAAGCAGATAGGCGAGCCTCAGAGGAGGGGGTTCCCCCAAAGAAGCAGAAGCCCGGAAGATTGGGGAAAGGATTAGAACGCAATTGGAACCGTTCGGGTGGGCCTAAGACGTGTTTTGAAATTGGGTAACAGAAACCTACGCACGGTCTGTGCTTAAGAGGCGCACGAACCGTGCGTGTTTATAAAATTTTTAAACATGATTACAAAGAGCACGCACGGTCCATGCCCTAGGGGCGCACGGCCCGTGCCCTAGGGGCGCACGGTCCGTGCTATGTCTTTAAATTTTTACAGGCATCCTGCGAACAGGATGCACGGTCCGTGCCACTGGGGCGCACGACCCGTGCGTGTTCATCAGTAGCCCAAAACTGTGCTTTTTCCTAAAAACTTGGCCGTTTCGATCGTTCCAAAACCCGTTCCGATTAATTCCCGAACATCAAAACACATAATTTCAGAGTAACAACCAGTACAAACATCATCACAACATCCAACAATTCATTCACATTCATTCGCAATCACACCGAAACGTAATTTTCGCAAAATAACGATTTTTTTTGACTCAAAACGCACAAACTGAAAACAGAATCAGAACATGCAACCCATATTTTAAAATTAAAATCCCTAAGCGAGTATAGAACTCACCACAATACCGAAGAGGAGTTTGAGACGAAAATGAAATACGCTTAAACACGAAATGTCACCAACGAGCCTCTAGGAACAGCCCTCAAATCCTTCAATTCAAAGAATATAATGCTGCTGAGTGTGATTGCGATTGTACTGCTCCTGAGTGTGATGCTGCTGTTAAATTCAAAAAATATAGAGAAAGAAGCAAAGTTTTGCGTTTTCTGAAGGGATTAAATGATCAATACTCTGCTGTTAGGGCACAAATTATGCTTATGGATCCATTACCAAACATTAGCAAAGTATACTCTATGCTAATTCAACAGGAAAGACAGAATGCCAATTCTAATGATGAACCTAAAGTGCTGGCAGCACCAGTAGGATATCAAGGCAGAGTAAATAGCATCAGAGGAAGAGGTGATAGAGGAGATAGAACTGGTAGTGGAAGAGGAGGTAGAGGCACCAAGGTGTGTTCCCACTGTGGCAGAACTGGACACACAGTTGATGTGTGTTACAAGAAACATGGCTATCCTCCACATTTGCAACAAGGCAGCATCAACAATTGCACATCAGAAAATGCAAATGAAGAAGAGGAATACAACTCCTATGATGATGAACAAAATGATGCTAGGAAGCAGGCTCAAGCCACCTGTGAAGCTCAATGGCTCTTATATGTTCTCAAAGATCTGCACATTCCACACTCCTCACCAGTTGTTGTCTATTGTGACAATCAATCAGCCCTTCACATTGCAGCAAATCTAGTGTTCCATGAGAGAGCAAAACATATAGAGATTGATTGCCATGTTGTTCGAGACAAAGTTTAAAATGGAACCCT